>CM069083.1:23036872-23729372 GCA_035578085.1 Solanum pinnatisectum
ATGTTGTTAATGATTAGACGGTGGGTTTCCGAACAATGCCCAAGGTTTCAACACGGATAATTGGCGCCAAGGTCAAGGAAATCGAGGTCGAAACTATGGAAACTAAAAGTGAGAGTGAAACTATGTTTGGGATGGGAACTATAATCGTGATAACAACTACAACCGGAACAACTATGGCAACCGAAATGACAGAATTGGTCCCTATGTTCCACCTAGTAATAGGGAATGTGGTAATAGAGAAGCTAGGGGTAGTAAGTCACTCATTAATGATATGATGCAAAAGATGATAAAGAGGCTTGATGCAATTGATGAGAATGTAAAAGAGATGCAAAATGACTTATGTGGAATCGGTCAAAAATTTGATGCCCATGTAGTGTCGATCAAGCAACTTGAGTAGCAATTTAGTCAGTTGTCCACTACTGTGAACCCATGTCAGCCTGGCACACTTCCTAGCAACACCATCCAGAATCCGAAGATTGATGGGCATTGTATGACAGCCACTACTCGCAGAGGTAAGCAGACCATTGATCCCCCTATGCCATTTGAGGTTGAATGTGTGGTAGAAAAAGATGCCGATGAGATTGAGGTTACTGGAGAGTCAAAAAATGCTATAGAGAAGGAAGCAGAGGTAACCCAATAAGTTGTTCCCATGCCTAGACCTCCACCTCTATTCCCACAAAGATTGGTGAAGAAGATCGAAGAAGAAAAATACGGCAGGTTCATAACTATGTTGAAACAACTTTCTATCAATGTTCTGTTGATAGAAGCTTTGGAACAAATGCCTGGGTATGCAAAGTTCATGAAGGATTTGGTGACCAAAAAGAGAGTTGTCAGTTTTGAGGGTGAATAAAGGTTACAACAATGTAGTGTTATTGCTACGCGGTCAGTAGTACAAAAGAAAAAGGATCTTGGAGCTTTCACTATTCCTTATACCATTGGGATGTAGCATTTTGCAAAAGTTGTGTGTGATTTGGATGCCCACATTAATTTGATGCCATTGTCGATCTACAAGAATTTGGGTTTAGGCGCTCCAAAATCGACTGCGATGTGTCTACTCATGGCTGCTAGAACTGTCAAGAAGCCCATTGGTGTTCTTCAAAATGTCCTTGTGAAAGTGTAGTCGTTCATTTTTCCAGCAGGTTTTATGATACTTGATTGTGAGGTTGATTTTCAGGTTCCCATCATCTTAGGAGATCATTTCTTGATACTGGCATGCCTTAGTCGACATAGAGAGAGGGCAGATGAAGTTCCAACTGAATAATGAAGAAGTAACTTTTAATATTTGTAGCTCTATGAAGCAAGAAAGTGATCTCACGTAGGTATTGGTGGCGAATCATATTATGGAACGAGGTTCTGAAGTGTCTATTGAAGAGAGGTTGGGTGTTGATGCACTAGTAGCGATAATGGTGAATTTTGAAGGTGATTGTATTGAAGACAATGATGATTTAGTTGTCACACTTGATAGGTTCAAATTCCGTTCCACACCAAAAAGATTAGAGTTAGATATGAAAAATCGCGACTCCATACCTACAAAATCGTCAATTCGAGCTTAAGGCTCTACCTTCTCATTTGAGATATGTATTCTAAGGGAAAGATGGCACTTTACTGATGATCATTGCTGCTGATTTTAGTGGGGAACGAGTAGAGGCATTGGTTTCTGTGTTGGAGAAGGTCAAGCAGGCTATTGGACTGACTATTGCTGACTTAATTAGGATTCCTCATGGCATTTGTTCTCATAAAATCCAATTCATAGTGGACAACAAGCCAAGTATTGAGAACCCAACGAGACTTAATTCACCTATGCAAGAGGTAGTGAAAAAGGAAATTATCAAACGGTAAGATGTTGAAGTCATATACCTCATTGCCAATAGTAGTTGGGTCTGTCTTGTTCATTGTGTACCTAAGAAAGGTGGGATTACTATGGTTCCTAATGTGAAAAATGAGTTGGTCCCAATGAGGCCTGTGACTGGATGGAGAGTATGCATGGACTACCGCAAGTTAAATACCTACACAGAAAAATATCACTTCCCGATGTCGTTCATGGACTAGAAGCTGGATCGTCTTGCTGGTAAGGGTTGGTATTGCTTTCTAGATGGGTATTCAGGCTACAATCAAATCTCCATAGCTCTGAAAAATCAAGAGAAAACCACATTCACTTATCCATATGGGACGTTCACGATGTTATTTGGGTTGTGCAACGCTCCAGTGACTTTCCAGAGATGTGTGATGTCCATATTTTCAGATATGGTGGAGGACACGATTGAGGTATTAATGGATGATTTCTCTGTGGTAGGTGACTTGTTTGATGGTTGTTTGATGCATCTGGCCGAGGTACTGAAACGATGTGAACAGTGCAATCTTGTGCTCAATTGGGAAAAGTGCCATTTCATGGTAAAAGAGGGGATAGTTCTGGGTCATCGGATTTCACTGAATTGTATTGGGGTTGATCAAGCCGAAGTTGAGGTAATAGAAAAGCTTCCACTATCTATCTCTGTAAAAGGTGTTCGGAGTTTCCTTAGGCATGCAAGTGTCTACCGGAGGTTCGTAAAAGATTTCTCAAAAGTTGCACACCTATTGTGCAAGCTACTCGTAAAGGAGTATAAGTTTGATTTTGATGATGCTTGTCTGAGAGCATTTGGAGAGTTAAAAGAAAGGTTAGTATCAGCACCTATCATTATTTCACCGGATTGGGGGCAACCGTTTGAAGTTCTATTTTGAGGTTAAGGATAGAAAGGGAATAGAAAATCAGCTTGCCGACCATTTGTCCATATTGGAGGAGGAAGCTATGCTCAAGTTACGAGATGGGTCAGAGATTAATGATGCATTCCTGGCATGAACAGGTATTGGCTGCTTCTTATGATCTTACCTTTGGTTTGCAGATTTTGCTAACTACTTGGCAAGAGATTTGGCTCCATCAGATTTGTCATTTCACCAAAGGAAAAAGTTTATGTATGGTGTGAAGAAGTTCTTTTGGGATGAGCCTTACTTGTTTCGTATTTGTGCTAATGGGATTATTCGTCGTTGTGTGCTCGAGATTGAGATGATGAGTATACTAGAGGCGTGTTATTCATCGCATGTTGGTGGGCACCATAATGGTATACGAACTGCTCACAAAATTTTTCAGTGTGGGTATTATTGCCCTACCATCCACCAAGATGCTCATATTTTGCCAAGCCTTGCAACCGTTGCCAAAGAGAAGGAGGAATTTCAAAGAAGTAGGGGCTACCTATGAATCTGATATTACTGATTTAGTTATTTGATTTCTGGGGCCTTGACTTCATGAGTCCATTTGCAAGTTGGTATTGGATGAAGTATATTATTGTTATGGTTGACTATGTATCGAAATGGGTGGAAGCAATTGTGCTTTCAAACAATGAGGGAAAGAGTGTCACCGCAGTCCTGAAACTATGGATCTTCTCTAGATTTGGTACACCAAGGGCAAGCATAAGAGATGGAGGTTCTCACTTTTGTAACAAGTTGTTCAAGGCGTTGCTTGAGATATATAGGGTTCGTCACAATGTAGCCACTCCTTATCATCCACAGTCTAGTGGGCAAGTTGAGGTGTCAAACAGAGAGATAAAGAAAATTCTTGCAAAGAATGTGAACGCCAGCAGAGCTGATTGGTCAAAAAGGCTTGATGATTCTCTATGGGCGTATCGCACCGCATTCAAGACTCCCATAGGTATGTCGCCCAACCAACTTGTATATGGGAAGTCATGTCATTTTCCTATAGAACTAGACCTGCCCAGACCCTAACCATTTTTAACCCTCCAAATACCCACAATTATAAATCAATCACCCCCATATCACTCCCCAAATTGATACATATGAATCCCATATCTCCCATATCTCCCTCTTCTCTCCCAAATTATTCCAATATTCCCATCTTCTTCGCCAAGTGATTTCATGGTCCGATATCGATGTCCAAAAGGCTCCTTTTGAAGCTATTTATGGGAAAAGATACAGATCTCCTATTGGATGGTTTGAAGTTAGTGAAACTGGATTGATAGGACTAGACTTAGTTTATTAAGCTATGGAGAAGGTGAAAGTTATTCAATAAAGGTTGTAAATAGCACAGAGTCATCAGAAATCCTACACTGATGTTAGGAAAAGGGAGTTATAGTTTGAAGTAGATGATTGGGTATAGTTAAAAGTTTCACCCATGAAGGGCGTTATGAGATTTGGTAAGAAGGGTAAGCTTAGTCCCCGATATATTGGTCCTTACAGAATATCCAAGAGGATTGGCAATATAGCTTATGAGTTAGAGCTACCACAAGAGTTAGTAGCGGTCCATCTAGTATTTCATATTTCCATGTTGAAAAAGTGCATGGGAGACCCTTCACTTATCATACCATCTAAAGATATTGGTACCAAGGATAGCTTGTCTTATGAGGTGATTACTCTTTAAATTCTAGACCGTCAGCTTCACAAGTTGAGGACCAAGGAAGTAGCATCATTCAATGTTCTTTGGAGAAACTAGTTTGTTGAGAAAGCTACGTGGGAAGCTGATGAGGATATGAAGAAGAGACATCCACATCTCTTAGAGCTCAGAGAAACTCCATATCAAGGTACTAATTTTCTTCTTAGTACTTTTTAATTTATATACTTGGTGTGTTAGATTTTCTTGTTGGGTGTTTGAACTGAGTGTTAGATGTTGCACCTTAAGCTTATTAAGAGTAATCTCATTTGCGGACGAATGTTCTCAAGGGGAAAATATTGTAACACCTTGCTATTTGAAAGAACTAGAAAGAGCTAGAATTAGAATGAGCCATTTTTGGAAAGACTGAAAAATCTGGAAAATTGGTAAAGTTTGAGTTTTTGGTCAACTTCAAACGACCATAACTCCTAGATCATGATGAGTTAGTTCTGTTTCCAAATACCGTGGGAAATATATTTGAATTATCTTTCCAAAGCCGGTGAGTTTGTGCAATTCCTAGTTCGTTTGAGTGAGATATGTCCATTGGAAGTTAGGCTTTTTGGATAAGGAAAGTCCAATTGGATTTTGGAAGGGTATTTTGGTCTTTTCCATACCCAATTAAATTAATTCATTTTTGGTAATTTTTTGGGTGTCTAAACTGAAGTTGGTCAGTTTACTCTTTTGAAATTTGAGTTAAGGTTTTGATAAAACAGAAAAGAAGGGGAGAAAGGAGAAAAGAAGGCAAGGAATCGTCAATTCTTGAAGCTAAGGTCATGGATTTCGTCAAGCGGCGATCCCTAAGAGGCATGTGAGATCACATAGAGTTGGGTTAGTTCACCCATGCATTCAATTCAGCATAATTGTGTTCTTTTGAAAGATAAGATTATGAGTTCTTGATGAAATTCGTTTGAATTCTTGTGGGTTCTTGTTGTTGGAGTTTCTTGAGTTTGATTCCTGATTTTAGGTGTGTTTTCAAGTAGAATTTTACACATATTGCCGATTTAGTTGTTTCTAAGTGTCTGGGGAACGAACCAAGTGAAATTAGAGGGTTTATAGTTGAAAAACGAAGAAAAAAGTCGGAATTCACCTAGGCAGGGGCTTGGGGCGCCGCCCTAGCCAAAGCGCCCTAACAGGGACTCTGAAGTTTGACCTCTGGGGAGCCACACCAGCCAGAGCTCCCCAAGTCAGTCTCTGAAATTTCACAGAGCGCCAGGGATGCCAGTTCTTCCACCTTTTCCTAGTTCTTTCCGTACTAGTTCCTTTGCAACGTACCTAAGTTTTCTAGTCAATTTCTATACTCTAGTACCTCTAAACATCATGAAATCATCCATGAACATGAGATCATGAACCTTGAATCCTTAATTCAGTTCAAGGAAAGTTAAGAATCAAGTCAAGAGGTTAAGAGTTAATTCAAGAGAAGTTCATAGAGTTTTCCAAAAGTCTTTTATAAACATTTTAACTTTGTTTTAAGACTTAAGCTTTGAGATTAGTAAAGAGTAAGAGTAAAGTTCATTTCTTCAAAGATTATACGGGAACTAAGTATTTCCAAGAGTTAAATGGTTTCACATTTGAGCAAGAAAGGAAATAACAATTTTCAAGAGAGCCTTTGAGCTAGTTTTTGAGTAATTATCTCAAATCACATAAAGAGTTTTGTTTTTACAAATATATGAACTGAGTATATTTTGGGAGAAGTATTAAGCACCGATAGGGGGACGAGTTCATAATAACTCAAGTCTCCATAAACCATGTAGCCATCATGGGTAGAAAGGATCATACTTTTTAGATGATTCCTTAGTGCTTTTTAGCATAGACTAGTGGATCCACTTAGTTGAGGCATTCTCTATGATGGCAAAGTATAAGACAGTTCTGGTAGCGACATTGTATCATCACTTAGGCTCATAGTGATGGATGTCGGTTAGAGAAACTCCCACACTGTTATATTACTTTATATGTAAACTGAGTTGTAATTACATTTCTTTAATAAATTCAGTTGCTACCTATTGTTTTAAATACTTTGTATAGACTGCACATTTATTGTTGTTTACTTTGCATTTGATTTGAGTATTCATGAGTTGAGTAAAGCCAAGGTAAGTGTTCCTTTCACATTCCTTTCAAGCTTATATTATGTTTAGTGTTCCCCTCGCATACTCGTAGATTCAATGTATTGATGTCATTTGGACTACATCATTTTATTATACGCATACAGTAACTGTGATCAACATCCAAACTTTGTTGATCCAAATGAGCACTTGAGTCACAAGTAGCCTTCTTGCTATCTGGAGGACTGCTTTTATCATTTGATTTATTACTTTAGTTTTTAGGATGATCAGGGGTCTTGTTTCGACATTCCTATTTGTTTTAGAGTCTTCATAGACGAGTAGTCATAGTTCTTTAGTCTTGTATTTCAGATATTTTGCTATAAGACTTGAGTTGCCAATTATGGCTAGTTTGAATGTTTATCCTTAAAACGTTCTAAGTTTATTTGGTTTATTTGAGATAGGTGTTTTTAAATGCATTTGATTCTTGTAATAATGCTTAACGTCTTCCGCTGAAAGTCTAGCCAGGCCAAGGGTTCGCTTGGGGCTAGCAATGGTTCTCGAGTGCCAGTCCCACCTAGGGGTAGGCTCAGGGCGTGACAGATATGTCCTAACGATCACATTGAAAGAAAATACCATGCACCAGAAAACAACTCAGCAAAATATAAAGACTTAACAACATCATCGAATGGACACTCGAAATTTGTTTGGAACCTCGAGTACACAAACCATATATGCAACCCTACTAAATTTGACTTTCTAGGCTTAATGGAACCATCAAAACATAGACTTGAGGTCTCCTTAACCCAAAACCCATGAAAGTTGAAATAACCTTTCACCCAAAAGAAATAATACCAAACTTCCCTTGAAACCTATGACAATTCACCCAAGAACTCTCTTAGGCCTAAAATCATCCCTTGGATCTGCTAGCATTATCAAAAATTCAGTCAGAGTGTTTGAATTCCAAATGTTGACCCAAGTCAACTCTTGTCCTAATATCACTTAAACTTCTAACTCAAGGGCTCAAATCTACATAATAACTCAAAAACTGAAAACGACAACATACCTAGACCAAATGTCATATTCCAGAGCTGATGGATTTCGATTCTGAGACTCGTAGCACTAGTCATTACCAAAAATCACATTTGACAACTTTAACTCTCGATAACTCTAAAACTTCCAAAAATCATAACTTTTCAATGAAATTTCAAAAATGACTTCATAAATTGATCAAACATGACTTGGAGCAACTATCGGGAGGGGTAAAATGGGAATTTTTTGAAAATTTCTTAAAATGATAGCTCGTGACCTCTAGCCATTGTAGCACATGTACTCAACATATGTGAGAGAGTAGAACCAGGAATCTTAGTAACCAATGGAATCAAGTATGCACAATAAGAATGAAAAAATGGAATTCTCCTAAAATTATATAGTCGCTTTAAGATAGTTAAAAGACGTCTCAACACCGATTTGTAGGACTTTACTAGACTCATCTTGTACTTGTGAGACTGATGAAACCAACTTTTCATTACCCGAAATCAGGAAAGTGATGACACCTAGCTCAACCACATAAAAGGGGAGCCAACCTAAATAAATCAATCCAAAAATATAGAAAGGTAACAATTTAAGTCAATAAACAACTCATTTTATGAAATATTTAAAGAATTGTGGAAAATCCATACAAAACCATACCGAAAACTTGGAGATACTAGTACATGCCTCTGTGAATTCGAGTTCAACTCAATGAGTCTCAAAATCATCCAAAGGAGAGAAAGCAACATAAACTAAGAGGATAGAAAACATCAATGAAGTATGTGGATCAACGAAGCAGTATATCATAATCTTGAGAAAAATATTTTAGCACCACTATCGATCATGGCTCAAAGGTACTTGGCTCCTAAGCTGCATAAAAAGCTATAGAAATAAATAAGTGTAAGTATGAATCTACGTGTACTCATCAACATTATCAACTGACCCTTATCCAAACAATGGTGAGGATTGACCCTAAACTACCCTAACTTGCTCAAAATCGAATACCAAAACATCTATATGAGACTTAGAATAGTAGCTACAATTTCTCTTCATGATTGCAAACGAGTCCTCACGATCGAAGCCTACCAACCCAAACCATCATCATCAATGCAACAAGCCCCTCACGAGCATAAAGACCAAAACTCAATCAGACCCGACTTAGCTAGAATTTAAATCGGATGTGTGTTTTACTCTCTCCATTCACTTTTACTTGTTATATTTGAACTTTACACACCCATACATAACACAAAGATTGACATTATTGTTTTACCACATTACCCCTATTAATTAATTTTTTTTATTAAGTCTTGAAAAATTATTTGAGAAATGGACATGGAAAACTAATTGTCATTTCCTAATATGTCAAAAGTGACAAGTAAAAAATGAAATAAATTTTAGAATAGCACATAAGTAAAACTGATCAAGAGAGTGTTACTAACCTTATTAATGATGCTCTAAAAATCTAAATTTGACTAATACTACACTATTTTAAGTGGATACTTAAAATTATGGGTAGTATAAAAACACTATCTTTATTAGTGAAAATGAACAAGTAACAAGAAATATTTATTTTCAATATAGGGAATACTCCCTCCGTCCATCTTTTTTTATCCATTATACTAAAAATAGTTGCCAAAATTTACTTATTCAGTTTGAAAATGAAGAGATAATTTATCATTTTATATTTATTTTATAATTATTATTAAATACTATTCATTCCCAAATATTAAATAGCTTATAATTAATAAAAGTGATACAGTAAAATTATTATTTTTTATATTATTTTTAAAGGAAGTATTAAATAAAACATCTAGAAGTAAAGATGTACTGTGTGAGTAGTAATTTGTAACATATGTTTTGTGGAAAAACAAAAAAATGTGGGCACACCAAATCAGAATCAAACAAATGGAAAAATGTAATATCTGGCCCAAGTTCCAATGTTTATTTACCGTAATCCACTCATTTTCTGACAAATTGAAGACAAAATTTATTACATTGTTATTGCCACTCCCAAAAAGAAGATAAGAACTTCACAAAACTTTCTACAGAATTCACAAAGTTTTCTAATAGATTTCACAAAGTTTTGTTAATAATTCAGTGTCCAAAGATCAATTGGCAAGTGGACATGAGACATGTAGGAAACGCAGGTAATTTTTACTTTGTTATTTCAGAATTTTGATAGATAATGACAAAAATGAGATTTCAGATGTTCACTGTTTCATTTTTTATTTTTTATGAAAAAGCTTTATTACTTCTATGAAGCGTGATATCCACAGTTTTGATCAATAATCTTTGTTTCTTGCAAAATTTTCTTCAGCCCTGGTGAAGTATATCAAAATGATGAGGTTTTTAAAATATTGAAAAGGTCTTTGCAAATAAAAGTTAGGTTATTTTGTACGGATTTTTTTATTCAATCCAATTCACTCATTTAACCCATGTAGGCTTCGAATGATATTTTTTAACTACAGTTGAACAATTTAGAAGCTCAACTTTGATGTGTGAGTTATAGAGGTTAGCTAAATTTTACTTTGTGATAATTAATATCGTACAATTGTGTTACCAATATACTCTTTTTGGATAACTACAATTGTGTTACCAATATACTCTTTTTGGATGTTATCCATTACTAATCATTAATGTGTGAATGTACAAGTGATTTTTTGAAGAGAAACTAAAATATTGTAGAAATCCTTGATGTTGATACAATTTTGTTTGGGTTTTGTCAGTGCTTCTTTTATCAAACCAATGAATTTTGAGTTTCACCAAAGTTTTTATGTCTCATTTTTTTTGTTTTTAATACTCAAGCTTCTCCAACCCTCCATCATGTCTCCACTCCACGCCACTACCAGAGACACGGCGTTGCTACTCCTTCATAGTGGAGATTTCTCAAAGAAGGCTATAACACAAAATAAATACCAAATGGTTACAATTTCTTAAGAATCAAATGTCCAAAGATTAATTGGCCGATAGTGAAGACATGAGCGATGTTGCAAAATGAGGTAACTTTTACTTTGTTGTTTTAGAATTTTAATATTGAAAAAAATTGAGATGGATGTTTATTGTTTCATGTTTTAAGTTAGATGAACAATATTTGCTTGTGTGACATCCGTACCTCTGTTAGTCCATAAGTTTCCTTACCAAACACATGTTGACATTCTCGAATTAAATTTTACATATCTAGAGTTATGGATTTCCACAAATTCCATTACATTGGTTATAAATTTTCAATAATAGGATTTTGTGGCTGCTGGTGGGTGCTATTCTAAAAGTGTTCTTTTCTTACAAAGTTTTCTTCTGCATCAATGAAGTATATCAACATGAGGTTTTAAAAAATAAAATGAATTGAAGCTCTATTTGTACTTTTCCATACTGAGTTTCTTTCAAGTGTACTAATATATTACTCTTATGAGATGTGTTCCATTTACCAACAATTAATGTGTAGCGGTAGAAGTGGTTCCTTAAAAGTCAAAAACAAGAACTTTTATCATGCCTTCAAATGAATTCTACTCGAGGAACTAGCTTCAAATTCAATGTTACTTAGATTGGGGTGTCTAAAATTGTATTGCAGGGGCTGCTCTTTCCTCATATGTGTTTAGTTTATTATACTTAAAATGTGTTGCATAAGATACATATAAATGGAGAAACATGATCTGAGAGGATCCATATAATTGGACCCCAACTCTTTTGGAACTAAGATGTAATAGTAGTAGTTGTTGTAGTATCATATTTAAACTGACCATCTCTATCTATTTTGATATATATCGAAGTGTAGAAGACATAAGATACATGGAATGACAATCTCAGAATGCATTGATTTAACTCTTAATTCATGTTTTCTAGAATAGTTCTTAAGTAAGTGGAGATGCATTGATCCCTATTAGTATTATTGAGATTTTTTCTATTACACTTTCTAGTAGTAAAATCAAATGGGTTTCTAGCTATTGAACTATAACTATGCTCTTGACAACTCAATGGTTAAAGTGTGTGGAAATTTACCACCTTATTTTAAAGTAATGTTGTTTCTTTACTAAGCACGAATAGCTTGTTGTTGGGGCATCAAATCTATCTCTTAGAAAGAAGGACTGAACATGGTGAATTTGACCATTTTAACTATGCAATTTTGTGGTGAATTAATGAATGGTGAGAGAATGAGTGATGAGCCTGCAGAAGTTCTGTCTATGGAAAAGAAGAGTCGTGAAGAACGATATGATAGCATTTTCGAATGTCCGTTTAGCCATCAAAATCATTTTTTCTTTTTTCTGTTTTACCGTTAATTAGAGTCTCTTTCAAGACTCTACTTATAGAATTATGTTGGTATGTTGTGGTAGTTAGTGTCTCTCACTATGAACTTTTTAGTAAGATTGCTTACATAATTCTTTTTCTTCCTCATTTCCCCATTCTTTGTCCTCAATAAGTTGAAATTATTTGTTTCATGAGATATCCTAATCTTTTGTCTATTATTTAAAAGAAATCATATCATGTATATTTTGTCACTCTTTAATATTCTATTGTTAACATGATATTATGAAATCACTTTCGCAATACATTCTCTTGAGTCCAGGTACGATGGTAGGAAAAGATATATGTAAGGGATACAATTAGTTAAGAATAAGTTTCTAGGAATCTTTTATCTAGTCAGATATTTATATGCCAGTAGAAAATTGACCCCAATTTGCCCGAAATTGACATGTAAGTATTGCGTAGATTGATCTTTTTTTACACATATACCTTTATCAGAACTTACACATTTTTCTCAACTGTGTAAACCTTTTACACTAGTATTATCTATATATTGATAGCTTCAATAGTCAATTGAAATTTTCTTGAGGATGTACAAGTTATGTTTAAGAATTATTTTTTCTTTAGTGGTGATTAAATAGATGTATATTCGGGATTGAAAATATTTTCAAATCATAATGTCAGTGTATCATATTTTTCGTTGTTGAAACAAACACTCATTTTCTTGTAATTTCTCCTTGCCCTTTTGATAAAATAAGCTATTTGAATTTCCAAGATTACTTGCACTTCAAACATAGACTAATTTGAATGTCACGTCTGGTTCGTCCATGTCACTTAATGAAGTTGTAATTGTAAAAAGTTTGGACTTCATTTATCACAAGCATGGTAAAATTTTACGTTATTTATCTATGTTGCTCGAATTCTTCATAGAAAATATCATTGGATGTGTATTGAACTCGCCAAAACTAGTGCATTTTGGAGGATATGGCATGGGTACGGCAATATTTTGGAAAGTCAACATATAGATTATCCTCTTCTTATTAATATTTTATATACAATATGTTGAGTTTGTGGTTGTTTTCCTTTATAGTTATAAGCTTAGATTTTTGTCACATTGTCCCCTTCATGGTCTCTCAAAGAGAATTGAAAGTTTTGTTGTACCTGGGCTGTGAGGGAATTTAGCCACATGGATGTCTAACCATGAGAAGTGGAATTTATTTCGTTGATATAATATTAGTTTAGCTTGAGCGAAATTTATCGTATTATTGGTGACCTTGTTTGTTAGTAAGTTTGTTCCTTCTTATAGAAAAAGGAGAGTACTAAATTTTTTTTCATTTGTATGTTTCAATTTACTTTTGTGGTGTAGCTATCAAAATTATCTTCTTCTTGCTGGAAAAAATTGTGTACTCAAAAGGTAGTTAATGTCCATCATTGGTTTGGGAAAACATTATTTTTGGGATATTATTTTTATATCTATTTATTATTTATTAAAATATTTTATTACATTTAATGAAGTCAAACTAGCCATTGTAGAAACATCTATATATACACCACTTTGGAGAATACAAAATAGACAACTTTATCTATTTACTTTCTTCTTTACCCAATTTGGGCTTTCTTTCTTGAAGTTTATTATTTCTGCTTCTAGTTAATTACTTAAAAAGTTTGTTGAATCTTGAGGGAAACACCTAATTATATCTTTATGGATAGTTTCTGTAACATGCATCAAGGTAATTTCTATTATTCATAAAGTACTTGTAACACCCCGCTATTTGTAAGAGCTAGAATTAGAAAGAAAACATTTTTGGAAAGATTAAATTTGGAAATTTTGGCAAGATTTGCCAAGTATGAGTTTTGGGTCAACTTCAAACGACTATAACTCTTAGTACAGGCTGATATATGGGGGCTATAAGATATCAAATGAATGGTCTTTGAATTATCTTTCCAACGCCACCGAGTTTACTAATTTTTAAGCTCGTATAAGGGAGATATGCTCGTTTGAAGTCGGGCTGTTCAGTTAAGGAAAGTTACCCAGATTTAAGAGGGGTATTTTGCTCTTTTCACCACCCAATTAGTTTAATTCATTTTTAGTGCTTAAATTGGGATCTAAACTGATTTGGTTCAGTGTATGCTTTATAAAATTACGCTAGGGCTTTCAGAGAAGAGAAAAGAGGAGAAAAGACAAAGTTCATCGTCGTTCTTTATATTTCGCTTGCAGATTTCGCCAAAGGTTAATCCCTACAAGGTATGTGAGATCACATAGAGTTCGATTCGTTCACCCATTCGCCAATCATATTTTAATTCACCGCATTTATGTTTCTTGAAAGTAGAGTAATTGAGTTCCTGATGGATTTTGTTGAAGTTTCTATTGGGATTTTGATTGTTGAGTTATTGAGAAGTTCTTGAGTTAGTTTCATGATATTTGAGGTTGATTTTGAAAATATTCTTGTATACTTTGGTTGGGTATTCGAATCTAAGAGTTTGGGGAAAGAACCAATCGAATCAGACGAACTAGGGTCGAAAAACGAACAAGAAAATTCGTCAAAATTCTGGGGAAGAGGGGAAAAGGGGAAGGGCGTCGCGCCACTCAGTGCGGCCCACATCAGCATATGAAGTTTGGGCTCTGGGGCGCCGCTCCACTTAGTGTGACTCAACCCAGATTTTGTAGTTAAGGCTCAGGCGCCCGGCACCACTTAGTACGCCAGGGTCGCCAGGTCCTCTACCCTTTCCCACTTCCTTCTGTTCGAGTTCACTTGAATCGTACCTATGTTTTCTAGTTGATTTTTGTACTCTATGATTTGTCTAAACATCATGAGATCATGCATGAACATGAATCATAACCTTGAATCCATAAATTCAAATTCAAGGAAAGTTAAGAGCCAAGTCTAGAGAGTTCTTAGAGTCTTTTACAAACACTTTAAACTTCTTTAAAGACTTGAGTTTTGAGTTGAGTAAAGAGTAACAAATGAAGTTCATTTTCTTCAAAAGAGTATATGGGAACTATGTATTCCTAAAGAGTAAATGTTTTCACATTTAAGAAAGAGAGGAAACTGATTTCCAAGAGAGGCTTTCGGCAAGTTTTGAGTAATTATCTCAAACCACAGAAAGAGTTACGTTTTTAAAAGTATGAGCTTGTTACATTTTGGGAGTAGTATTGAGCACCGATTTTGGGACAAGTTGAGTTCAGATAATTAATAGTCTCCATAAACCATGTAGCCAACATGGGTAGAAAAGGGTCATACTTTTTAGATAATTCCTTAGTTCTTTTTAGCATAAACTACTGGATCCACTTAGTAGTTGGGTTCTATACACCCGGCAAGGTATAGAACGACCCTGACAACGTGAGACAAGACGTTGTATCATCACATAGCTCATAGTGATGGTTGTCGGTTAAAGAAACTCCCACAGATATATTTTGTTTTCTTATATACATAAAGTTTACCGTGTATGTTCATATACAATAGAGCTTAAATTGTATCCTTGCATACAAACTGAGTAATATTATATTTTTCAATACACAGAGTTGTTATCCATATGTTTTAAAAGTTTTTCTTTATATTGCATTTATATTACTGCTTTATATTGAGTTGAGTTGAGTTGAGACCAGGTATGTTCTTACAGTTCCCTTTCAAGCTTATGTATTGCTTTAGAATTCCCCTCGCATGCTTGTACATTCAATGTACTGATGCCAGTTGGCCTGCATCTTTTTATGATGCAAATATAGGTAACCAGGATCAGCATACAACACATCATTGATCCAGTTGAGCTTCAGAGTTGTTGGTGAGCCTCTTTGCTTCTGGAGGATGCCCTTGTTATTGTTTTCAGTATTCTAGTTCTTTAGGATGTCATGGGTCTTGTCCCGACATCCATCACAGTTGTTAGAGGCTTCATAGAGAGTTAGTTATTCTTAGTTCGTGAGTCTTTCCATTTCCTTTCAGTTATGTTGAGACTTGAGTTGCCACTTTGGCTAGTGAATATTTATTTATAAAATATTTTAAGGTATCTATTGAGCTTTCAGTTTACTTTTAAAGTGCTTTTATTATGAGTAGGTCTTCCGCTAAGAGCTAAGCCAGACCAAGGGTTTGCTTTGGGCCAGCAATGGTTCTCGAGTGCCGGTCCCACCCAGGGTGTAGGTTTGGGGTGTGACAGTACTATTTTTCTATCATTTGTAGCTACCATTTCTAATGGTGTATTATTCTTTCAAATTGTCGATCTTTATAATTTACCTCTGTCATGAATCTCCTCTTTTGGCCAAGGCCTTCTCGAATGCTTTATCCCCTAAGTCTAAAAGGAGCTATTGCATATCTAAATCGGACTAGGAATGAAGAGAGGAATCTTGAGAAGATTCTAAGCACAGGTACTTCAAAACCTACGTATTCCTCTTATTTGTAACTCATCACTACACTTGTGGCTTAATTATGTTCATGTCAATTAACTCTTGTATTATTATATTTGCTTTTTTCACTAAATGTCCATGTTCAATTGGACTTCTAAAAATGTTTTATATGCTCATTCTTTTTTGGCTTTAGACTGACCTATTCCTCTTACCTGTAGCTCACTACTACACCTAATCTGCTTTTGTTACAAAACTTAGAAGTTTGGCTAATGAAATATAAATGATATTATGTTTGAAAATGTTCTTTTGAAACAAAATATATGAACATTTTCATATTTATAGAGAGGTGATAAAGAGTCCAAAAATGGAAAATAAAAAACTTTAATTCTAGAGCAAACTAACTACAAATGTCTTTTATCAAAAAAACATTACTATCTTATTTGATAACCTTCTTAAAGTTTGTAGTGAATCTGATTGTTCAAATGAGATAATATATGATATTTGATTAACTTTGTGAAAACAATTTAAATTTATTTGGTCAAAGTCTAGGAACGAGCAACATTTATTGACTTAGGTAGTGGATTTGATTGTTCAAGTACAAATTTGATCAACTCTTTTGGAACTATTTGAATTCATTTTGACACAGTCTAGAACACTTGTGAGTATCTTGTATTAAGTGAATAGGACACCGACCAAGAGGAGACAAATAGACACAACTAAGATGATATCGATTTTCTTCTTTATTTCATCCAGCTCATTATTGTTTGTTAATACTTTAACAATGAAAGATTTAGATGATGTAATAGTGAGTTTGATTCTATACGAATCTCATTTTGGCATTTAATAATTTGTTTCCTTGTTTGCTCGAATTCACTTATTATATAATGATGGCTTGATTAGCATATTGCCATCTCTTTATTATATTAGATATGTTAACTTAGATCTTCAATTCTTTTTTTGGTTTCTTTTTCTTTTATCTTTTCTCTAGTTTTAATAAATTTTTTATGACTAGCAAAAAATTTGACAAAAGTTTGGTTTTTTCTGTTCTCTATTTTATTTTTTTCAATATTTACCTCCAATTTTATTCATCTAAATATAGTAAATTATTGCAAGTGCTCACGTCTCACAAAAACAAACACAAAAGGGTATACAAACTTATATTGGATTTCTTTTGGCACATAAAATGTTTGCTCTCACTTTTTGCCTCCTTGACTTTGTGGTAAATTTGATTTTTTTTCTTGTGTTCATTTCTAGATTTTGATTTGCTGGCCATATGTATCAACATTTTAGTGTTCTTCTTTCATTGTTGTGTATGAATATATACTCAAAATAATTAAATTTGTTTTAAGCAAAACACAAAAATGATTGGACAAAATATTTCCTCTTTTTTTATTCCTATTAATTTGTTGATAAATTATGAATCAAAAAAGGGAATATCTTTTGTTCAATCATTCTTATGCTTTGCTTAACCTAGATTTAATTATACTGAGTATATATTCATAAAAGATTATGAAAACATAGACACCAATACTGATATAAGTGGCCAACAAATCAAAATCTAGAATCTAGAAATGAAAATAAGAAAAAAAAAATCAATTTTAATACAAAGTCAAGGAGGCAAAAAAGTGAGAGCACATATTTTATGTCAAGAAGAACCAAATATATATTTATGTAACCTTTTGTTTGTGTCAGTGTCAGGTGTGACGACTTGCAATAATATAATGCATTTAGACTAATACAACTGAGAGATAAACAAACTAATAAAAGAAAATGGAGAATAGAAAAACCTAAGCTTTTGTCAATCCATTTACTAGTCATCCAAAATTTATTAGAAATGTAAAGAGAATAAGAAAAAGTAACCAAAAATGAATTGCAGATGTGAGTTAAAATATTTAATAAAGTAGTGATAATATAATAATTTAACCATCAATATATAGGTTAACACAAGGGCAGAGAAGAAAAATATTTATTGAATGCCAAAAGGAAAGTTAATTTGGATGGAACCAAAGTCACCATTGCATAATTTACGTCATTCATTGTAAGAGAATTAATGAACAATCATGAATTGAATAAAATGAAGGAACTCATTGATATTCTCTTAGTTGAATTATGTCTCCTCTTGAATGTTGAGTTATATTGTTAATACTTAAATTGAATGAAGATTCAAAGTAGTGTCACCCCTACTAGTTAAAAGGCCTTCTTGTAATGACCAGTTTTCGTCGTTATAGAAAAGCCAACGGGGAAAAATTTTGGGCCAAAAAACTTTTTCATAGTAACGTGAAATTTCCCAACCTAGTCCAAATTTGGACGAAATCGGAGTCGTTAAGGTGTATGGAAATCTGGTAACCACTGGGTGATTTAATTATGAATTTTATTACATGAGTAGATAGATAAATCGTTAAGGAACTCATACGACTTTACAGAATTAAATTTGGGTGAGTGGAACTCTCAAAATTGATCTTGGCGTGAACGTGTAGTTTCTGAGTGTTGTTGGTAGAAGGTGTGTTGTGAAAAGGGGGTATTGAAATTATTAAAATAGCTCACTATTTTGTGCAAGCCGCTTTCGTGGTGATTTTTGTCGCCAGGGCGGGGCCGCTGTAGCGGGGTGAGGACCACTGTGGCGTGTCAGACTCGACTTAAAGTTGTAAATAAACCCCAAAAATGTTTTATTCTATAATTTTTGAACTTGAGAGCTAAGGAATGAACACATGGTTTTTCTTGACAGTTTTCCACCATTCTTGAGGCTAAAGGTAATATTTTCACTCTCTGAATCCGTTTTTCGATTCGTAAAACGTAATCTAATGGGTAATATCGATGGGAAAGAGTTTTAATCTGAGAATTATGGTGGGAGAAGCCCTAAATTGGGAGATTGGGATCATGAGCATGATCTAGGGTAGATAGAATTGTTAGTAATTTGGGTAATTAGTGATTGTTTATTGATTTCCACGTTATTACGATTGTTTGTTGACCAAGAACAAGCGAAACGAATCTGAAAAGGGAAGGATCAAGTTTCTTAAGGGTTTCAAGCTTGTCTCGAGGTAGGTGATGGTTCTGATTCTATGATTGTGTGATGTATGTTTATTCTTGCTTCATCATGATATATGTATGTATGTGAATGTTGCATTATTGATCACATTAATTGTAAATGAGAATATATGTGTGATGAATTCCATAAATCATGACTTGATTGTATGATTATGAGAATGTACTTTGTGATTGTGATTGTGGCTTGTTGAATGGATCGGATGTTGCGTTCCAACACACTAACTTGGAACGACTGCCACGTTCCGGCATAATTATGGGATTGGTTGCCACGTTCCGGCATAATTATGGGATCGGTTGCCACGTTTCGGCATAGTCATTGGATCGGGTACCATGTTCCACCATGCTAATTGTTTGGGTTTGGGTTCCATGAGAGGACTAATAAGTTGACATAATTGTGTATCTTGAGAAATGTGAAACTGTACCTTGATTGTAAATGTTGATAATATTGTATATGTTCGATATATGAATGTGATTATATTGTTGTAATGACTTATGTATGTTGCACTTAGTGGGATAGCAAATATGATCCTACCAAAGATAATCGTGGTTGTGTATTGATACTGCACTTGATCTTTGTTTGTTAAGTGCAAGGCATCTTCAAGCGGCTATTGATAAACCTCGTTTAAAAGATCAGTGATAATCCATCAAATTCAAGAGTGAGCTAGTTCTTCGAGGCTGCCATGAGTTCTCTTTCTGTCTATGTCCATATTTCGGACTTGGACTTTCTAGTTAGTTATTAGTTCAGTAGTTTGGGGTTGTAACCCTTCTTGTTTAGACTTTTCTATCTTGTTAGAGTTTTGGTACATTGACTTTCAAGTTCTAGGTGTATCTTCCGCATTGTTTAGTTCTTAGACTTTTGTTTGGAGTTTATGGGAACTCCCTATTTCCTTTTCTTAGCATTTAACTTTCTTCAGTAACTTAAATGCCTTAGTATTTTGAGTAAAGGTTGTTAGCTAATTAGTATAAATGATTCTCCCACCGGAGAGTTAGTATGGGTGCCAATCATGATGGTCGGGGTCGTGACACTTCTCTTAGCCAATAAGATATTCTACCAAAAATATGAATTAAAAAGAAACAAACAATGATCAGTGTCTCATGTTTTATATGTATTGTCTTGGACGTTGAGTTGTTCCCTTGTAAACTACATTTATTAAAATTTATTTCTTTTGTGTGTATGTATATATATACATTACTATTTAAGCATGAAGGTCCTTAGAATTCTCCTAGCAACTATTCGATCATGTGCTAGGTAAGGCAACTTACTCACCAACAGAGGGACGGATTTCACAGAAGCAAAGTTTTCTCCTCAAAATAAAACATGAAACAATGAACATCCATCTCATTTCTATTACTATAAAAATTTTGAAACAACAAAGTAAAAACTACCTCTTTTTCCAACATGTCTTATGTTGTGTCTGATGAAAACTTTTGGGTTTCTGCTGAGAGGTGTAAACTGAATAATTTTTAGGGGATTTGTTGTTTGTTTCTGATGATTATCTTAGAAGGGATCCAACACTTGTTAGAGTTGAGAAAGTGTTTGAACAGATTCAATTTAAGCTTTCTAGAGCACCTAAACTTCTGCTTGTTTTGCTTCATGAGCGGAAAAATTGTTGCATATACGGTTAGCATAATGTACTTACTCTCTTGATTAGTAGATAAGTCAATGTTGAAACAAGGCAGATTAAACAAAGTTAGCTACTAATCAAGAGAACAAGTCCATTATACTAACCACATATGCCCCAATTTTTCCACTCAGGAAGCAAAACAAGCAGATATTTTGGTGCTCCAAGAAGCTTAGATTGGACCTGTTCAAACATTTTCTCAACTATAAGAAGTGGTGGATCCCTTATGAGGTAATCATCAGAAACAAACCCCAAACCCTCAAACAATTCTTCAGTTTTCATGAACATCTTTTAACTGAAAGCCTAACGCTTTCATCAGACACAGCATACAACATGTTGGAAAAAGAGGTAGTTTTTACTTTGTTGTTTCAAAATTTTGATAGCAACATAAATGAAATTTATGTTCATTGTTTCATGTTTTAGTTTTAATGAGCAAACCAGGCTAACCTTTAATATCAAGTCGTGGTAGCACAAAAGAGTTCATCTAGAATAAGTGTGACTCGGAGACAAAAAAACCAGCAAGATAGAGCAGTTACTTCAAGATAGAGTATCTCACTGCCAGCAGACCTGATTTTGTGTTTGGTGTTGGAATGTGTGCACGATTCCGAGATTGTCTAAAGGAGTCTCATTTGAAGGCAACTAAGAGGATTCTGAGATATTTGAAGAAGACAGGGACCTGGTTCTATTCTATCCAACAGAAGACTCACTTGATTTGGTAGGATATGTTGATACAGACTATGTTGGGTATCAAGTTTATAGAAAGAGCACCTTAGGAATGACTCATTTTCAAGGCTCATCTCTTATCACTTGAGTAACTAAAAAGATAAATTTTGTTACTCTTTCAATAGTTGAGGTAGAGTATGTAGCAACTGCAACTTGTTGTGCACTACTCATATAGGCAAAACAACAACTTGAAGACTTTGGAGTGGTTGCTCATGCTATTCCTCTCCTTTGGGATAATATAAGTTCTCTCAATATGGCTAAGAATCTAGTCCCGCATAAAAGGACTAAGCATATGTATGTGAGGCATCATTTTCTGAGGGATAATGTTAAAAAGGGAAACATTAGTTTGTAATTTCGCAAGACTGAAGATCCAATTGTTGATATTTTCATAAAGGCTTAATGTTTTGCGTAATCAACAACACAACATCCAGTACGAGTGTCTAAGATCGTGCAATAGTATAGTAACCCAACCAAGAGTTGGGGTCGTGTCCCAAGGGAGCGATTTTGAGAATTAATAGAAAAATAAAATTAAGTTCTAACGTAGCTGAAGACATTAACGATTAAAAACATTGTAAATTAAGTGGGGACACAAAAGTGTCAAATATCAATTTGGGAGTTTTGTCACAAGTGTAGCAAAAATAACAAAATTAACAAGAAAATCAAGTAAGGGGAAGAGTTTTTGGGGGTGTGACCGCAATACAAGTTGAGATAAATAGTTGGGTGCATGCTTTTGATAGGAAATTTACAAGATATTAGTGACTAGGCTAAGCTTTAGATGGAAATAAGTTCCCTCTCGGGCAACTTGTATTGCGGTCACACCCGGGTATATGTTTTTGATAGGAAATTTGCAAGATAATAGTGACTAGGCTAAGCTTTAGATGGAAATAAGTTCCCTCTCGGGCAACTTACCCCGTTTCAAATGCATTCCTCTCAAACACCCATTTGCTACATGAAGACTAGCCTATGCCTTACCCCACTCACTCTCTCAAGCTGAGTGTTAGGATATGGGACTAGGTCTCACCCTTTCGGGTTGAATCTCATGTCGACCCACTCCTTACGCCATCAGTCTAGTGGTCTTGGTTTTGTGACCTCCCTCTGGGGCAAGCCGAAAACACATGGGTAGCTTTGTATTGGCAGCTACAAACCCATTAAATTAAACCACAACCACTAGGTGAAATCACCATTAAACTACATCTAACCTATCAGCAAGCAAGACCCAACAATAATATCAAAACATATTTGCTAAATCACACCCCAAGAATAGGGCTTTTTAGCCACATATCAAGCGATAGAAATTTATACCTTCAATGATGTTGAAATCAAATGGGTATAGAGAAATAAGTCTTGATTTGAGCAAACAAAGAAGAATCCAAGAGACCCACTTCCAAATTGGAAGAGATGAAACCCTCTTCTTCTTCAAGTTTCCAAAACTCTCTCCAAACTTGAGAGTAAAATAATAAGTACTAAAATTATGATATTGTCTAATAATACAACAAAAACTGATAATAAGCTATAACTCTCAACGAGTATTTATACTTTTGAAAAATTTGTACTGCTGCGGATCATTCGGAGACATTAGTCGGAATCGCTAATCAACTCGGTGATTCACCCTTTGGTGTATTTCATCACCGTCTTATACTATAATTCGGCATCATTGTGCTCTGTGTCATTGGGCGACATAGTACTACTTCATGGGACTTCTCGGTGAAGTGCCGACTGCTCCCTTCTTCTGCTGACTTGGTTCTTTCCTTCAGGGCTCAGCACACTAGAACTAAAGGCGAAGTGAGACCCTTCGATGATCTGCCAACTAAACTCGGCGATCCTCAGGCCTTCCTTTTCTTGTTCTTTTTAGTCCTTTCGTTCCTTTCTGCGAAGTAGTGTCCATGCTCTCCTTCAAACTTCAAATTCCTGAAACTTAAAGGTTTTCATCATGTATTGAGATAAAATAAGAATTTGAGGAAACAATTTCTATTAACATATATCCCTAAATGAGTCCAATTTGTGGACTCATCAAGGCTTTAAGTAGCGACCTTTTCGAGAAAAAACAAATTAAAGTTGGGGATGCTGAAACTTGACCAAGTGGATCCTGTCTGTAGCAATCAACCCATACATGACTATGAATAAAGAGCATGTATCCTCATTTTTTAGATATGCATGTTTAGTAAATTCAATCTCATACCTTTTGTAGGTATACACACAAGGTGAATATGCTAATGGAGAAGGAGGTCGGGACAGATCTTGGCAATTACATTCAAACTATAGGGAGGGACCCGGTCCTTTCTCGAAGGTTAGCATTTTTAACACTGCAGTTAAATTACGTATGATAACCATTGAAATTGCCAAGTGGCAATCATCCAAGTATCTGATGTTGTCCCATCATTTGAATTCCAAACGACACTTCCTTTCACGGGACATAATACACCCTTTTGGTTCTTTTTATATCCTCTATTTCCTTCAATCTCTCCCAAAATTCAAATTTGCATCAAAGATTAGAAAATTTCAAAAACCCTCTTCTGTCAAAACTCTCTCATAATGTATCAACCAATTGTCTCCTCTGAAAAGATGTTGAAGATTATCGATGAACTTGACTCCTCTCTGTTTGTTAATCAGATCGACAAACCCTCTTCATAAACCCCAACTTCGACCATTCCTCCTATCGAACAAAAAGTTGCACCTACTATTGAAGTTCCTTAAACCCATAGTAGAAGAATCTTTAACCTAAACCACTGAGGTTCTAGTCTCACCTTGTGGTGATCCCTCTTTAAAAATGACCTCCCCTATTTGTTCTCCTACCCTAAACCTAAATACATCTCAAAACTCTTCTCTTGATAGATCTATTCAGTTAGAGGTTTAGTTTGTGCGAGAAGCCTCTGACCCTATTGTGATCCAACATGGTTCAGTTCTTCCCACCCTATCTTAACAAAACTTCGATAGAGATCTATCAGAAGGTTAAGGCACAAGCACTACTAGAAAATTGCAACTTACCTGCGAAATTTATTTGGGAATTAATTACGTAGAAATTTCGTACAAATTTTCATGCAGAAATATGAAATTTCTAATTTCTAAACTTTTTTACATGCGAAAAATATATTCCCAAAAAAATTGGTAGGTAAATTTGGTGTCATTTTCACGAAACTATTTTCGGGGAAATTATTTGGGGAAAGTAATTTGCAAGTACCATTTTCATAGGTAATTTCACAAGTAATGAATTTTTTTTTATTGATTTGCAAGAAAATTCCTAGATAAACTTATTTAGCTAGGAATAACTACTTGGAAATTTATCTAGAAATTATTTTATATGTGGTATTATCTAGGGATTCATGTTCCACAATATTTTTAGGGATTTATTTCTTAGGAATTTACTTGGGAATTTTTTCACTTGAAGAATAACTTGAGGATTTTATTGTTGAGAATTTGGTTGGAGATTTTTTGAAGGATTTACTTGAAAATATGTATACATAATTTTTTTTAAACATATAATTTAATTGGAAGTTTTTTCTTGGAATCTAAGGATTTTTAAAATTTGGAGTCTTCGAGGAATATTTCCTTAAAAATATATTTACCACAATTAAAAAATTATAATAATATAATAATTTTATTTTAAAATATTTACTCTACTTTTTTAGGTTAAACAAATTATTGTACAATAGTATCAATCTAATACAATGTTGGAACATTACTAAAAGTTTCATGATTAATATTATTAATTATGTATAATTAATATCTAATCTCACTAAAAATCAATGATGCCATTTTTATTTTAGTTCTTTATATGAATAGTTTTTATCCAATAGAAAAATAACTATCATAAATGTTATCGATTTTGATTTAATATTATAATGTATTAAATTGTTTATTATTATTATTATTTAGGTGAAGCACTATTTTTAAGTAGAGAAAAAAATCAGTTATATGCAGTATTATGTGAAGTTTAATTATCCCTCATTGATATAATTATTCGAAATGAAACAACAATAAATTTTTAGTTATATATGCAATTGATATATCTTTTGTTTACAAGCATTAAAAATGATCTAATTTCTCTATAGTAAGTTATGAAATGATATTTATTTACAAATATATAATGAAATTAAAATTATAAATACCACAACTACTTAATAAGAGATACGATTGATTATTGATTATAACTTCCTTGCACTTTAAACTTATAAATATATTATTTATTTTAAAGACTTTTGTATGTGTAATTTAAAGTTTTTCTACGTTTAATATGCTTAATTATGAATTTTATCTCATATAAAGTGAGTGTTAGCATAAAATTTTCATGATATGTTGGGTGGTAATGATTTATTTTAAATATATAAATAGTTGTCAAGTTTCATTTTTTAAGAGTTAAATTACATAAACTTTATGTAACAATTTAAGATATATTGCATTATCATATTAATATGAGATGCATTTATAGTACTTTTTGTAAATTTATTTTTGTATAATTTATGAATATCTAAATTAGATGTTAAATGCTTAATTGATATAACTAAATTTAACTTTAAAAATTAATCAAATCAAACAAAAATACCAAAATTTGGTTTAAAGTAACTGGTACTTCCGTACCACATCGGAGGAAAAGATTAAAAATAAAGTACTTATAATGTTGTGACCGACCGTATTAGCAAAGTAAAATTTAAGGTGGAAATGGGTATGAGGTGGGCATATGGTAGTAGTCATTCTGTAATGAAAACGGGGGCAATTAATTAATTTTGAGGTGGGTAGTGGCGTTGTACGGCTTAGACATCAAGAATAGGGTAATTAATTAATTAGGAGAAATTAGGAGAGATAATAATAGGATAAATTAGGAGATAATAATAAAATATTGTTTTAATTTTTTTTTTAAAATTATTAGAATATATTCATGTGGCTTTACTTGTGAAAAATTTGTATAAAAAAATTATCATTTTTTTTGAAGAAAAACAAAAGTAGTAATTTATCTAGTTTAAATTCCAGGTAAATTACTTGGGGATTTTACAATTTGCAGAAAATAATTACATACGAAGGTTTTACCTTCGGATTCTTTTTTGTAGGAAAATCCATAGGAAGCTGGGTTTCCTTTAGATTTTCGCATACAATCCCCAGAAAAATCTTCATATAATCAACATTTTTCTTGTAGTGAAGGTTGAATATTCTTACTACAAGTGATCAGTGTGTTATATAGAATGTTAATGAGATGAGGGACGATACAAGAACCCCTTTTTCGGGAGAGGAAACCCAAATTTGTGTTCCGTCTAACTCTCCTGGCTTGGGTTCTCCACCCAGATTTGGATCAGACCCAGGCATTGTTTTAGGTGTTGCTTCTGCTGATACTGATAAGGGTGAAAATAAGGATGATCAACCTTTACGGTGGAAATCATATATATATATATATATATATATAAAAGAGAATCCTAGGCCCCCCTACATAGCACTACCACAAATCAGGATTCCCTTTACATTTATTTATTTCTAAAACTAGTCTTCCTCTTTCATGAAAAGTTGTGACTTTTATGAAAGGTTGTGACCTTTTCGAAGGGTTTGTAGTTTTTCCAAAGAGTTGTTATGATAAGGCACGATAAACATTTGTTGACACTACCCTTTGTTGTGTATAAATAGATGAATTTTCTCTCATTTTGAAACAACGAAAAATTTGAAATTCTTTTTCTTCTTCTGCATAGTTAAATATTTGTGTACTTTCCTCCTGTTGAGTGGCTCACTGACACCATTTTTTTTTTGTATCAATACATTGGTGAATAGAATCTTTCCATCCTGAGAGGATCTATTCCTTTAAACACCAGGTTCTAGAGGGGAATAGGGGAATAATTTCCTTAAGGGACACTTTGCATTCCGTGGGCTCAATTTTTCCCTTTTTGTTTCATTCTATTGTTACTGTAATACCCCGTTATTTGGAAGAACTAGAAATAGAAAGAAACCATATTTGGAAAGATCAAATTTTGAAAGTTAGGCAAGTTTGGCTAAGTATAAGTTTTTGATAAACTTCAAAAGACCATAAATCTCAGTACAAAATGAATTAGGTGTGCTATAAGATATTAAATGAAAGGCCTTTGAATTATCTTTCCAACGCCACCGAGTTTGCTAAATTTCGAGCTCGTATGAGGCCGATATGCCCATTCGAGGTTGGGTTGTCTAGATAAGGAAAGTTAACCGGATTTTAAAGGGGTATTTTGGTCTTTTCCTTACCCAATTACTATAATTCATTTTTAGTGAATTAATTAGGGTCAAAAGTTATTGCATTCAGCTTACGCTTCATAAAATTATGCTAGGTTTTGAGAGAAGAGAAAGAGGAGAAAAGAGAAGGAGAAGCCAAAGTTCATTGTTCTTGAGGTTTCGGCTGCGGATTTCTCCAAGGGTTAATCCATACGAGGTATGTGAGATCACATAGCGTTGGGTTCATTCACCCATGTGCCAATCATGATTTATTTCAGCGTATTTATGTTCTTGAAAATAAAGTAATTGAGTTCTTGATAGATTTTGTTGAAGTTTCTATTGGGTTCTTGATTGCTGAGTTATTGAGGAATTCTTGAGTTAGTTTCATGAGATTTGAAGTTAGTTTTGAGTAGATTTTGTATACTTTGGTTAGGTATATATTCAAATCTAAGTGTTTGGGGAACAAACCAATCGAATCTAGACGAATTAGGGTTGAAAAACGAATAAGAAAATTCGTCAAAAATCTGGGGAATAGGTCTGGGGCACCATGCCACTCAGAGTGCCCAAACACAGACTCTTTAGTTTGGGCTCTGGGGTGCTGCGCCACTCAGAGTGCCCCAACCCAGACTCTGCAATTTGGCCTCCGGCGCCCGGCGCCACTGAGAGTGCCAAGGTCGCTAGGTCTTCAACCCTTTCTCACTTCTTTCCGTTTGAGTTCCCTTGAAATGTACCTATGTTTTCTAGTTGATTTCTACACTCTAAGGTACGTCTAAACATCGTGATATCATCTGTAAACATGAATCATAATCTTGAATCCATAAATTCAAATTCAAAGAAAGTTAAGAGCCAAGTGTTCTTAGAGTCTTTTCAAAAGTCTTTCGCAAATGCTTTAAACTTGTTTTAAGACTTGAGTTTTGAGTTGAGTAAAGAGTAAAGAGTGAAGTTCATTTCTTCAAAAGAGTATATGGGGACTATGTATTCCCAAAGAGTAAAAATGTTTTCACATTTAAACAAGAAAGGAAATACCGATTTCCAACATAGCCTTTGAGCTAGTTTTTCAGTAAAAGAGTAAATGTTTTCACAATTAAGCAAGAGAGAAAACTCTGATTTCCTAGAGAGGCTTTGGGCTAGTTTTGGAGTAATTATCTCAATCCACAGAAAGAGTTATGTTTTTAAACATATGAGCTAGTATATTTTATGAGTAGTATTGAGCACTGATATTGGGGAGAGTTCAGAAAACTTCCAGCCCCCATAAACCATGTAGTCATCGTGGGTAGAAAATGGTCATACTTTTTAGATGATTCCTTAGCGCTTTTTAGCATAAACTAGTAGATCCACTTAGTAGTTAGGTTATATACCCCTAGCAAGGTATAGGACGGCCCTGGCAGCGTGAGACAAAACGTTGTATCATCACAGAGCTCTTAAGTGATGGTTGTTGGTTAGAGAAACTCCCATAGAAGTATTCTTATATACATAGAGTTAATTGTATTGTTACATACAAACATAGTTTATATTGTATCTTTGCATACAAACTGAGTTATTATTGTATTTCTCAATACACAGAGTTGTTATGCATGTTTTAAAAGCTTTTCCTTATATTGCATTCATATAATTGCTTTATATTGAAATGAGTTAACTTGAGTTGAGTTGAACCCAATTATGTTCTTTTGGTTCCTTTCAAGCTTATGTCTTGCTTTACAATTCCCCGCACATGCTCGTACATTCAATGTACTGATGCCAGTTGGCCTGCATCTTTTTATGATGCAGATATAGGTAACCAGGCATCTAGCACATCGTTGATTCTAGTTGAGGTTTAGAGTTGTTAGTGAGCCTCCTTGCTTCCGGAGGACCTCTTTTTATTAGTTTATCATTTTAGTTCATTAGGATGTCGTGAGTCTTGTCCCAACTTCCATCTCAGTTGTTAGAGGCTTCATAGACAGTTAGTTCATGTTAGTTCTTGAGTCTTTCCATTTCTATTTTCATGTTTGAGACTTGAGTGTCATTTAGGCTAGTGAATGTTTCTTTTTACATTCTAAGTTATCTATTGAGATTTCAATTTACTTTTTAAAGTATTTTTATCATGAGTAAGTCTTCTTCTAAGAGTTAAGCCAGGCCAAGGGTTCGCTTAAGGCCAGTAATGGTTCTCGAGTGCTAGTCCCACCTAGGATGTAGGCTCGAGGCGTGACAGTTACATAACCTGGTATGTTTTTATAGTTATTAATTTATGCTAATGATATTAATTTTGTTTTTGAGTACTTATTTTAAACTTTGTTGTTTATGTTTATGCAAAGTTATTGTTATATGTATTTGTTAGTACAAATTAAATAACACATGTTAATTGAGTATTCATGTAAGTTTTCTCTACTGAAATTGTTGAAGGTACAATAAAAAATTCCTTAAAGATTTATACTACCATCTCTTGAAGACAAAATTCAAATTTGGTATGCCATCAGAATCGTAAGGACATAAAGACCTTAAAAGCTTTATCGCACCATGATGTGCAACCTGAACCAGGAAAAGAAAACAAGAATTAATAAACTTTTGACATAGGTTCAAGGATGTGTCGAATGACCTATAGAGGAATATGAATTGACCCGAGCCTCTTTTAATCCCCATATGAAGCATGGACAACTTCTCAAGTTTACAACAAGTTGTAAATACTTTTATTGAAGTAATAAATCTGTTTCTTGACACTACAACTGGAATAGAAGTACAGCTTCAAATTGAACTCCATGACTATGGTATGTTAATTTAATAAAAAAACAAACAAACAAAGTGAATAGTTTTGTGTAATATTTTTCCCTTTCAAGTATAAATAATAAGTTTAATTGTTGTTTAATATGATACATTCTCGCTTTAATTTTCAAATTTAATAATTACTTCTGATACATTTAAATGAGGAAATTTAAAATGATATGTGTAAAGCATAAGGTAGGGCTGAACTTTCTACTCATTAGAATTAGAATATTTGTTCACTTTTTTCAGTCTTTTAAAATTTATTTATGCCTTCACCAATGATTATTTATTTATTAGAAAATTTAATATTTCAGGTTGATGTTCATTTGATTCCCCAAAAATATCAAATATTTACACTTCCTTGAAGCAAAAGTATAAATTATAAAATATCAAATAGTAACACTTCGCGGAAGCAAAAGGATAAATTATAAAATCAAATTAAAGATGATTTATTGAAGGATAAATGATAAGATGTTATAATTATCATTTATGTTATTAATAAACTGAAACAGCAAGATGAATAATTTTTATTGAACTTGAAGCTGATTAAATAAGTAGAGGGGCAGTATAACTAACACAGAACATGGACTGCTCAAAGACTGCTAATATGCCTATAAAATAGGAACAACTATAACTAGTTAAGAGGATAATGACTAAAAGAAAACTAATCTCCTAATAATCAGCTGAAGTCTCTGACCCATTCAAAGCAGATCCTGAGACACGTAACAAAACTCCTCCTGAATCAGGAGCTGCAAGCTCCCAACTTTTCTCTAAGAAATTCGAATTTGCTAACATGAAATGACATTGTAAAAATGTCCACCACTTTATTCTCTGATTTGCAATAGAATAAAACCACTTCACCGTTTTTCTGCACTTTTCTCAAGAAATAAAACTTGATGATGAAGTGCTTGGTCCTTCCATGAAACACGGGATCTTTGGATTTGGCTATAGCGACTTGATTATCCACAAGGATCTCAGTGCTCTCTGCTTGCTCCAGCTGCAAATCGATCAAAATTTTCCTAAGCCATAGTTCTTGATTAACAGCGGCTGCTGCGATGAATTTTGTTTCAACTGTTGATTGTGCTACTATTTCTTATTTGTTTGAGCACCATGAGAAAAACCTTAATCCAAAAGTGAAACAATAACCAGGCGTGTTTTTCATATCACCAGTTGACCCGTGCCAATCATTATCAGAATATCCACGGAGTTTGAAATTCTGACTTTTGCTAAATCTGATGCCATATGTTAGATTTCATTTAAGATACCTAACTACTCTTTTGGTGGCCATCATGTGCAACTCACTTGCACAATTTAAAAACCTGAATAAAACACTCACAGGAAATAAAATGTCAGGCCTTGTTGTTGTGAGATACATCAAACATCCAATTAAACTTTGATATACTCCTTCATCAACTAGTTCAGCTCCATCATCCTTTTTCAGCTTTTCTTTTTGATTGATTGGAGCACTCACACTCTTGCATTCTTCCATTCTAAATCTTTTTAGAATCTCCTTCATATATTTCTTTTGGCAAACAAAACTTCATTTTGAGTTTGCTTGATCTCCACTCCCAGAAAATAAGTCATCTCGCCAAGATCAGTCATCTCAAAGACTTTCATCATTTCATCCTTGAATTCTTCAATCATTCATGTATTATTTCCTGTCACATGTAATCATCGACATACAGAGAAATAATAATAATGTTAGAGGCAACTTTCTTGACATAAAGAGTCGATTCACTTAAGTTTTTTTTGAAGCCTAAGTCTAGCAAATGATTATCCATTCGGCTGTACCAAGCTCTAGGAGCTTGCTTTAGTCCGTATAGAGCTTTCTTTAACAGATAAACCATATCTTCATGTCTTGGTATGATGAACCCTTCTGGCTGCTAACATATATTTCTTCCTATAGTAGACCATTCAAGAAAGCAAACTTCACATCCATTTGAAAAATCTTCTAATTTTTCTGTGCTGCAATAGCCAAAAGCATCTGAATTGTATCCAATTTGGCTACTGGGGCAAAAGTATCAGAAAAATGTACTCCCCAAACTAGTGCACAACCTTTCACCACCAATCTAGCTTTGTGCTTGTTTACCGAACCATCTGGATTAACTTTGTTCAAAAAATCCATTCAACTCCAATTACTTTTCTATCTTGGGGTCTTTCCATGAGTTTCCAAGTTTGGTTAGTTTCTATCATGGTCAACTCTTCCTTCATTGCATTTTTCCAATTTTGATCCATTTTTGCTTCCTCATAACCTGCATGTTCAAAAATAGCAACATTGCATCTCTCATAAATATCGTAGAGTGACCTTGTTTCCCTAATCGGTTGATCATCCACCAAGTCATCATAATCAAGTGGTGAATGGTTTTTAACTCGAGACTCCTCATTCCATTCCCATTTCTCATCTTCAAGGAATTGAACATCTCGACTTACCATAATCTTGTCTGATTGAGGTTGAAAGATCCTATAAGCTTTAGAAAATAAGCTATAACCAATGAAGATTCCCAAATCTGCCTTCTTATCTAGCTTGTCTCTCTTTACGTGTGGAACATAAGAAAAACATAGACATCTGAATATCTTGAGGTTTTTCAAAATAGGTTTGACACCATACCATGTCTCAAATGGAGTCTTTCCTTCCACTGCCTGCGTAGGCAGTCTATTTAGCAAGAAAATATCAGTGTTTGCTGCTTCAGCCCAAAACGTCTTTGGTAGATTCTTCTCATGAAACAAGCATCTCGACATCTCAATAATTGTTCTATTTTTTCTCTCACTCACTTTATTTTGCTGCGAAAATAAGGGAAAGCAAGCTGGTGCTCAATCCCAACATCTTCACAAAAAGAATTGAACATATCCGAGGTATATTTAGTTCAATTATCTGACCTAATGACCTGAACCAGGCACCCACTCTGATTTTCTATCCAAGCTTTGAACTTCATGAAAATTCCAACAGCTTCAAACTTAAACTTCATAAAATAAATCTAACACATTCTTGTTATATCATCAATGAAGATAATATAATACCTGCTGCCATTGAGTGATGGGGTTCTTTGTGGACCACAAAGATCGATGTGAATGAGTTGTAACTTTTTTGTAGCTCTCCAAGTAGAACTTTTAAATGGAAGTCTAGTATGCTTTCTAAGCACGCAAGCCTTACAACTTGCGGCGTTCTCCTCCAAGTTTGATAAACCATTTACCATTTTGCTCCTTTGCATAAACAATAAAGCTTTGTGATGAAAATGCCCCAACCTTTTGTGCCACGTTTCCGCTAGAGTGATCTGACTTGGAAAAGCTATGTGTTTCTCGTTCAATGGATTCAAGGATAAACTTTTTCCCTGCATTTTAATTCTGAATATTTCCTGACCACTAGGATCACTAATCAGGCACACTTTATCTTCAAATAATAATTTGAATCCATTTTCTAGGAGTTGCCCAATACTTAATAAATTCTGATCACTTTCAAGAACAAATAAACCTTCATAAATAAGTTTTGTACCTTTGTAACTTTCAATTGCTATGGTCCCCTTTCCTTTTGCTGGGAGGTATTCTCCATTTCCGATCCTGACTCTTGATTTAACTGATCTATCAAGTTCTTTGAAAAGCTTTTCATCACTAGTCATGTGGTTCGTAAAACGACTATCAACAAGCTAACTTTCGCTTGAGTTTTTTATTGTGAAATAGGTAGCCACAAATAGTTTCTCAATTTCTTATTGGTCTGCAATTTGTGCATCATTTGGTTGTTGTAATCCCTTCTCTTTGCAGATAATCTCAGGATGACTAAACTTGTGACACTTTCTGCATTTTATATCGTTTTTCCAACACTTGAAGTGTGGATGATTTTTCCTCCCACAATGTTGGCAGGGAGGATATTTGCATTCTCTGTTGTTGCTAGTTGCAGCAACACCATTTCTCGTTGTTGTTGCTTCATAGTTTCTATGATTCCTTTTCTATCATTTTCCTTTGTTTCCCCTGGAATATGAACCGAATTACAACTTGGCTTGCAAGGATCCGTTATTGGATCTCTTATGCCTTATCATTCTTCGTTGTTCTTGTGCCTGCAGTGCACTCAATAACTCTGCCAAGCTAAGGTTCAACAGATCTTTAGTAGTTTCCAATAAAGCAATAGTTGCCTCATATCTCTCAGGTAAAGTTACAAGTATCTTTTGAACTATTCTGTTATCAATAAGTTTATTTCCAAGTATCCTTACCTTATTGGAATCCCAAGCAACCTGTCAGAATAATCCTTAATGTTGTCGGATTCCTTCATACGCTGCATCTTGAATTCTCTAACCAAGTTCAGTACCTTCATTCCTCTAATTCATTCATCTCCCTTGTACTCTTTCTTGAGGAAATCCTAAATTGCTTTGGCTTAGTTACATGTCATTATTCTACTGAAAATTGTGGCAGAAACTGCAGCAAAGAGACTAGATTTAGCTTTGGATTTTCCTGTCTTCTTTTCCTTATGGGTTCTAATCTGAACCATAATTGGATTCCCTGGCAGAGGATGCACTTCGTAGTCTTCTTCGACCACCTCCCACAAATCACAAGCCTCAAAATAAACTTGCATTTTCACTGCCCAGGCATGAAAGTTTTCTCCATCGAAAACTGATGGTGCCATAGTAGAAAAAGAGCCTGCATTCTCCATTGTTTTAATGGTGTTTTGTAGAGAATATTTTTTGGATAAACACTCAGAAAAGAACCTTGCAAGACTCATAAAAATCTCTTAAGAAGTAGGGCTCTAATACCAATGTTATTAATAAACTGAAACAGTAAGATAAATTGAAATCTGAAGAATCATTTTTATTGAACTTCAAGCTAATTAAATAAGTAAAGGAGTAGTACAACTAACTCAGAACATGGACAGCTAAAAGACTGTTATACAACTAACTCAGAACATGGATAGCTAAAAGACTGCTAACATGCCTATAAAATAGGAACAACTATAACTAGTTAATAGGATAATGACTAACATAAAACTAATCTCCTAATAATCAGCTCAAGTCTCTGACCCATTCAAAGCAGATCCTGAGACACATAACAACAATTTTCCTTTACATTATTAATGTTTGTTACTACGTAATCTTGTATGTAAGATAATATAGTGTTTTACTTTTAATGACGGATAGATTTTACGTATTATTTTATAAATTATGTGATATTAAATTCTTGCGTGAGGCGTGGGTAATTTTACTAGTTACAAAGAAAACCAGTTCTGTTTTCAAAAGGAAAGGAAAAAGTAGCTGAGGAGCAGTGTGTGAAACCAAGTCCTTATCATACAAGGGGAACCACTCTAGGTGATTCGATCAAGTCTAGGAAAACTTGAACTATGGAGAACTAGAGAAAAATGAAACATTCTATTATAGATGAGGATTAGGTTCCTAATGTGAATCTGGTCGACAGTTCTAAAGATAAGGACGAAAGTGAGACAGTGTATGCAGATGTTGTTGTTGATGTTGAGAAGAGAAGAGGGGAGGTACTAAAGAAAAATCCTACTAAAAAACAAAGACAATAAAGCCTAAAGCACAAAAGAAACTGTGAAGAGGAAGAGGAAGGAATCCTCTCCAGATCTTTTGGATGAGTCAGATTCTGAGTCTTAACAAGGGACCATGTTAATGTGGAAATGATGAGAAGGAATTTTCAAATGATGAAAGGATCGAGATCCTGAGAACTCCGAAAGTTCTCAATGGAAGTGTGTTTGATCTTGAAATAAAGATAAAGCCTGATATAAGAATCTTGGGTGATGTTGTAATAATGCAAAGCTGGACACATTTTTTTACAGTACATGTGTCTGTACTGCATGAATCATAAGTGAGGAAATTCCTCTACAAGATGGTATTTACTGAAGATTGGAGCCTAAATACTCAAGTAGGCAATAGGAAGTTCCACTTGAATGAGGAGATTTTGGGGAAAATTCTTCAAGTGTCAAGGGAAGGAATCCAAACAGTTGTTTGAAAGTCCCCATCAAGAAATTTGTTCACAAAATTAGAAAACTTCTCAATCAAAGACATGAAGGTATTCCTAAGAAGTATCTCAAACATAAGTATCAACTGTTCTTTGAGTTTATCACTAAGGTGGTGTTGCCTAGGTCTGAAAAGAGAATTGTTTCCTCTGATGCAGACTTGTTCCTTATTGAGGACTTGAGCACAATTGAGTTAATCAATATTTGTGCCATCATGTTAGAGCATATGCACAAGACCATGTTTGTTAAGCATGGCAAACATGTCATGTGTTATGGGTATTTGCGAACAAAGGTGTTCAAACACATTGAAATTCCCTTTGAACATGGAGTAAGAGGCACTGTGAAGCAAACTATATCTTTGAACACTCTTATTGAGTGTCAAAGTGTTGAAGGGAAGGCAGGGAATAAGAGTAAGTTGTTTGAACTATTGATTGAACATAAGCAACTCAAACATAAGTTGGAATCCATAGTAGTAACACTGACCAATATGAATGCAGAGATTGCTTGCCTGCATGTTCAGGTGCAATTAGCAAAACCAGAGGGACCAGGTGGAGAAGAACTTGCTGCCTTGAATGTTCAAAATGAATTCATGGCAACCAAAATGTTTAGCTCAACGAGTGACTTCTCAAGAACCAAGCTGAGATAGATGCTCGCTTATCCCTACTCTTTCAAACCCCCTCTTCCAAGCCTCCTTCCTCCTAAGTTCCAATATAAGTCCCTTTATTTCTCTTTGTTCATCAACTCAATGAGAATTGTCCCCTCTTGTTTGTAGTGTTAATTGGAATGTTTTGTATGTTGATGTTTTGTTATGAATGCAAATGACCTTGTTTCTACTGACTTGTCTCATTACTTTATCCATCTTTTACTTATGCTTAGTGTTTTCCAAACGACAATGAATTTTCTTGAACTGTATTTTTTTTAACTTGGTTTACTGCTGTAACTCTTTTTATGATGTTAAAAGGGGAAAAATTGTTAAGGGTATGAGATCTGTTAGTAGTTTCTTGAAGAGGACATAGTCACACTGATATGGGGAATTGATAAAAAAGGGAAGAAGTTGAGTAAGTTTGTTATCATCAAAAAGGGAGAAAATGTATTTTTGAGCTAACTCAGAAGTTTTGATGATTTAACAAACTTTGGAATCTAATAGGTAACCCGATCCTAAGTGAGACTAAGAGTTATATTACTTGTAAAGGAGAATTGTCTAAAAGTTGCAACAGTGTCACTGTTGTGGTTGGTGCACGTCTATTTTCAAAGCAACAGTACTCTCAGCCAATTGCATTGCTTTAAGAATTTTGTGTCTGTCTTATATAAGTATCTTTTGCAAGGACACAACATAGTTTTTGCATCCTAAAATTTACATAAGCAAACGCCATTCTTGAGTGAAATATTTCTCAAAGAATAACACAGGGACTTGATAGAGTTATCTTTGTTCTGAGTTGTTATTAGGCGTCATATTTCAGTTTTATCCTCAGTTATAAAGGAATTAGATCAGTTTCAATCCATCATCATCATTTTGGATCATAGCTAGAGTTAGTTATGTCTAGCATAGGAAGGGATCAAGCTAGAGCTTAAAGAAGAATACTTTTTCATATGAATTTGATGGGATTCTACACCTAAGGTATGGATGTTTTTCATTCTTGGTTAGCTATCACCAAGAAGCCCTTCAACTATGTTTTCGAATTCCCAAATCTAGGGTTTTCAAATCTAGTCATGGGTCTTCTTCCAAAACGAATTCAATTGTTTAATTATAGTTTATTATGATTGTTTAAGATGATTTATGGTTGGATTAATGGAGCATAGATGGTTTTGGATAAAAATCTCCCTTGGACCCATGATTTTCCCATCTTCCCAAATTGTGAATTAGGGCATGTCTTGATTAATGATGAAAGCTTGACAATGGATTATGTTTACATTGAATTATGTTTGTTATAGATGATACTACAGATTTTAGATGATTATAACTTGAATTCCAAAGAATCCATGAGTTTTCCCCAATCCTAGCTATGGTTCTTCCCTACAATATGAATGTTGTTAGAAGTTGATTCAATTGATTGAATATGAGTTGATTATGAAGTAATTACATGATCTAAGTATGAATCTATTTATATCCTTGATTAACCTAAGATTCTAGGATTATGTCATGAAAGAGACAAATTGGGGGTTAGATGTGAACCTCTAAGATTGATGAAATTCTTGGTGAATTGCCTTAGATTAGATCACCTAGACATGAATTCATTATGAATGAATCTTGTAGACATAACCTAACTTAAGTAGGTCTTATGTGATGGATCATGGTTGAATTAGTATTGAGATTTAGTTTACTTGATGATGTATGTCTATAATTGGGTAAGAATGAAGTATGTAGTTAAGTTTACCTTGAGAGTTAGGTTCATATGATTATCATGGGAGGCATGACTTAAGGGTAAGGATCATAATATGAAGATGATTCCTAAGGCTTAAACGATAAAAGCTAATATGAATAGGTCAACGATGCTTAGACTTAAAGAAGGAAGTTATTATGTATGTTGAGTTGTATATGCAATGATTTTTCACCCACATGACCTATAATATGATCACATGAGTTTATGCATGAATTAAATGGATTACTTGAATCATGGTTGTATCTATGTTATATATGTTGGATGCTAGATGTGTTAACTCAATATGATCCTTGAATGCAATATATATGAATTATTTATGATTGTGGAATTATGTACATGCTTATGAACACTTGAGAAGGAAGTGTCTATGATTATATTGTATCTATGGTGTTGGTTGAAAGGTTATTTCTCATATGCACCTTTACATACTATTATGCATTAAATGTACATGATCATGTTGATCCACTTGAAAGGTGGGGGTATTTAGTTATTATGTATGTATGGTATGTTATAACCATGGTCGTATTATTGTGTTGATTGAAAGGCTAATTCTCATGAAAACACTATGAATGATAATGTGAAAGGTTTACTCACTTATTCATGCTTCTAAAGTGAAAGGATATTCTCACTTAATGAATCTTTGAGCTATTATGATGAATGTTGGTTTGAGTGCCTAGTGCATTCTCTTTTAACCTTGAACTTAAGTAAAAGACTTAATATGAATTTTAAAGAGAATTATGCTTAGCACCAAGTGGATAGGAGTATGATATGGGTTCCTTCACGGTAGTAGTTGGGTTCCCAATACGGTGTCTCATGATATGGAAACCTTTATGGCAGTAGTCCAGGTTTCTAGTAGCAATCTCCCTATCCCATAACTATGTGTCCACATAGGTAATAGCTAGTGGATCCACCTATAAGCTGTTATGTACGTTCTACCTTAGGTAAGTAGTACATCTCTTTCCTATGTGGGGGTATAACACTGGATTCCATGTAGCTCACATGGTCTATGTCGGTTAAGGCTAAATCTTCCTAAATGATAAGAATACAAATTATGATAAGAACATGGGAATGTTCTATGATACCTCAAGAGGTTCTACTTAGTATGAATGGGGGTATGGGACTTCATTCGTACATTGCACAAGTAGTCTTTTAGAGTGGGTATGGTATGTCTCTTTTATGATATGATGATTATGAGTTGAATTAATGCTTTATATGAATTATGAATATGAACGTGGACTATTCTTATGACTTCTTAATAAGCTTACTTAGTGTGAGTGGGGGTATGAGACTTCATTTACACATTGCACAAGTAGACTTATAAAGGGGTTGTGGGGTACATTCTCTTATGTTATGATGCTATGATGAATTATGAATTATGTATGAAATGCATGTATGAATATTAAGGTTTGTCTTTATGTGTTTTTAAGTTACGATCATGAATGTCTCCTTACTTATGTGTGTTGGTTATGAATGAACTAGAAGTAAGATATGTATGTTGTTGGTGGTCTAAATGTAATACTTGGCATTTGGTAGGGTTATGGTACCTTACCTTTGCTTGGCACTAGTATGACTTTGGGTGGCATATATGGGGTGTGAACTTATGTTATGCATGATCATGGTAGCCTAAAAGTGAGACTTAGTGTAGATAGGATTATGGGTTCCTAGCTATGAATTGCACAAGTTTAGCTTAGGGTTGCTCATATGATAGTTCTATATGATGATATGATCTTGTATCTAATTATGCATGTGAACTATGTGTTATGTAGATTGGAGTATGCATTATTTTGTGTTGGATACTATGATTGTAATATTGATGATATCCTTTATGTTATGATGGATTGTGCATGGTTTGTCCTATGAGCTACATTCTCCAATTATTTCAAGGATGATGTTCAAAAGTGGCAAGAAGCATGGTTTTAAACCAAATGTCCCTTTTATGCATGTTATAAGAGTATTTCTTGCATGGCTTCCATACTTCAAACATTTTGTGCTAACCCATATTTTTACATTTTCTATAAGTGTAGGCTTTGGAGATATTGGATTCAATCCTCGTGGCTAAGACCTTTGTAGATCAAGAAGAAGAAAATCGGTGATTCCACATAGCATTCGACGACTTGACCACATGTCCTTTTTATGTCATTCTTTTATGTTTAGATTTATGTAAGGACCGTGTCCCTAAAATTGTATTAAAGAGTTTTAATTCTATGTTATAGATGGTTTGAGACATTGTGTCATAGACTTTCTCTAATTTTATAAAGAGGTCGATTGTAAAGAAAAGTTTTAAATTTTCCGCATTTTTCCTATGTTCTTATGTCATGATATGCTAAGGGCTTGTATGAGACCCCTTCGGGGTCAAGTATGCTGTGTTATGACTAGGGGATGCTCTTGGGTCGTGACACTCTAGTATCGGTATGGCTCCCTTTGAAGCCTTATATGGTAGGAGGTGTAGGTCTCCGATTTGTTGGTTTGAGGTAGGTGAAATTGCTTTTATTGGTCCCGAATCGGTTTATGAAAGATATTGAGAAAGTTAGGCTCATTAAAGAGAGGTTGAGAATGGCTTAAAGTAGGAAAAAGTCTTATGCCGATGTTAGAAGAAGGGATCTAGAATTTAAAGTTAGTGATTGGTTCTATTGAAAATCTCACCAATGAAGGGTGTGATGAGGTTTGGCAAGAAAGGGAAACTTAGTCCCCGGTATGTAGGCCCAAATCAAATTTGGAAAAGTATTAGGAAGGTTGCCTATGAGTTGGATTTGCCAAATGAGTTGGCCCCGTTTCACCCGACATTTCATTTTTCTATGCTTAAGAAATGTATTGGAAATCTGACATCCATTATTCCTCTAGAAGGGTTGGGAGTTGATAAAAGTCTCTCAAATGAAGAGGTTCCGGCAGAAATCCAAGACCGGAAAGTCAAGAGATTGAGAAATAAGGAAATAGCTTCAATGAAGGTTTTATGGTGAAATCATCTAGTTGAGGGTGCTACTTGGGAGGTCGAGGCCGATATGAAGTCCCGATACCCTCATCTCTTTCCTTCTACTCCAATTCAACCTTGAGGTAATTAGCTCCTCTTGAGTTCTAGTGTTTCTGGAGTCGTGTCTTTTATATAAGCTTTTCCATGACTTCCTTATGTTATGGATGTTCTTGATGAAATTGATGTTTAGTAAGAAAATGAGTTTTTATGATTTCTATGCCTCATGTTGTTGTGAATTTAGTATGAGTTGCCTATTTAACTTCATGAGATGAGTTGATGAACATGCTTTAGTATGTCTTTGAGAGTAATGGCATTTGGCTCCATGATATTGTGTTGAGCATGCTTTTAGTTGGAGAAGGTAGTTCCTCCTACGAATATGAGAAATGTTGAATTTTCTTGCATAATGGGTTGTTAGATGTAGTTCATACTTCCTTGTTTGCATTGAATATGTTGAGATGGAGTTGATATTTCCTCCATTAAATTGTGCATTACATTTATGTTGCATGCATGACGGGCTGCAAGTCTTGAGTCTTTACTTTCATAAAGTGTCTAGATCATTATTCGAGGATGAATGTTCCCAAGGGGGAGATATTATAACACCTCAGAAAAATAGTAGGCTAAACTAGATCTTCAACGTGTAGGTTAACGTCAAGAGAAAAATGTTAGAATCAAGGAAGGAGAGAAAGGTCCAAAAGAGTGGTTTAAGGCAGCCACCTTTGGTGTAGGCACTTCCCCACCTACCACGCCCATCACCACAACTCTTGGTCAAGACTACGACTTGTGTGAGGGCTCGTGGAGGGCTAGGCAGTAGCCTTGCCAAATCTACAAAAAATAGCCTTCCCTCATCACGAGCTACTTCACGGCTCGTGGTCATGACCATGGCTCATGGGAAGGCTCGTGGGAGGGAGTTGGTGGTGTGAGGGGTGAGAGAAGTGGCTTAGTCACTGCATTAATGTCCACAAGAGGGACCACGGATCGTGGAGCCCCTCGCGAAGATGCCTTGGGCTTGTGAGCTAAGGGCACATGTTTCCCAAGTCACTGCCTCAAGTCCACGATTCGGACCAAGGCTCGTGGTCATGACCACGACTCATGGAGCCCCACGTGGTCCCTGGCAGCTCACTATAAGTAAGGGCTATTTTGGGAATTTCATGTGTTAATCCAATGAAAGTGGGGTTGATTTGGGTAAGTTTAGGGGTACTATATAAGTTACTTTTAAGTCAAATTCACCCAAGTTAAGTCATAATTTTCAAACACCCAAATATTTCCCAAAAGTTCATCTTCCCTCAAAATTTCTCTCTTTAGAACTCAAGGAAGAAGAAGGAGGTTGGAGCCTAGGTTTTCAAAGTTCTAGGGTTTTCTTGTCAATTTCATGGGGATTCTTAACCAAGGTATGGTAGCTCTTCATCCATGGGTAGCCTTCACCCATGGAGCCCCTTCAAAACCCCCAATTTCAAAGTAAGAAATTCCAAAATCGAGGGTTTTACTTCAATCTCATGGATTCCTTTCAAATTTGTTTTTAATGATTGGGTTATGATTTTTTTAATGGATATATTGATGATTTTATATGGTTTACTTGAATTCCACAATAATCCATGAATTCCCCTATTTTCCAAATTTGGATCTCAAGGGTGGGTATTGATTGATGCAAGTAGAATATTATAAAATTATGCATCTAATAATTTTATTACTTGAATTAAGATATCATCTATGTCTAATGTAGTAATTCTAGATGTGTTGATGAATTGTGATCTATGGTCCTTGAAGGGAAAAATATGAAAATCATGCATGACTATGAGATTTATGAATATGATTTATAAACACTTTGAGAGTAAAGTGAATATGATATGATCTAGTTGTTGTGTCGTTGGATGATTATCCTTATTTACACATTTATGTAAGAATATGGTATGAGGTTAGAGGTGTTCTCACAATATGATGATTCTAGGGTTGGAAGGCTATTCTCACCCATTGAATATATGAACTATAGTAAGAATTTTGATGGATTGAGTGTTAAGGCAGTCTTCCATGAATATGGACTTAAGTTAGGACTTAAATTTGTAATCTATGGGAATTAATGCTTAGCACCGAGTGTATATGAATATGAGATGGAAGCTTATATGATAGTTGAGTCCGGCTTCCCAATGGATTCCTTCTACCTTAGTTGAGTTCGGGTTCCCAAGGTATGTATCTCATGAGATGGAAACCTTATACTATAGTCGAGTCCTGGTTTCTAGTAGTAATACCCTTATCCCATAACTATGTTTCCACATAGGTCTTTAACTAGTGGATCCACCAAAGCTAAGAGTATGGTTCTACCTTAGGCAAGTAGAACAACCCCTTTTCGGTTTGGGTAGACACTAGATTCCATGTTAGCTCACATGGTCTATGTCGGTTAAAGCTTAATCCCACTAGTAAATTTGTATGAACAAGAATATGAAATATGAACTATGAATACTTAAGAAGCTCTACTTAATATGGATGGGACTATGGGATCTCACCCATGCATTGTACAAGTATGCTTTGAAGGTTTCTATGGTATGTTCCTTTTATGATAGGATAATCTATGAGTTAAATATGCTTATGACTTATGCTTTTACACTAATATTCATGGTGATTCCTAAACTTGGTAAAGTGCATACTTTTCAACTAAAATTTTCCTTTTAGCATGCCTTCATGACTTTAATGCATGGCTATCATACTTAGTGCGTTTTTGTACAAACCCATATTTTCTAAATATTTTCTAATAGTGTAGGGTCTGGTTCTTAAGGTTGTCATGATCAATTGATTCAAGCTTGGATTCGACTATTCTCCTTGCTTGTGGTGAGTCCTCATGATTCGTGGACGGAAGTTCCACTTTGAGATTAATTTTAGTATTTCATTTCTGAACTATGTTGTATGGGTTATGCCCCTTTTATTTGAACTATTGTATTAGATGGCTAATTGCGACAAGTGTAGACTTCTGCTTTGTTTTTATGAAAGACTTTTAAGAGTTGAAATGTGTTTTAAACTTTATTGTTCTTTACTTAAATTATGATATACTAAGTGGCTTACATGGTGCCTTTCAGGGTCTCATGTGCCAGGTTATGTCTACGGGGTACCCTTGGGTCGTGACACAATCATACACACGAGAGGTGGCGAAAATTTTAAAAATTGGTTTAGAAACTGCTTTCACATTAAAACAATGGGCCACAAGTTATGAACATTCGCAATATCACAAAAAGATATATATATATATATATATATATATAATCAACTCAATATTCACAAACCACCATAAAAATAGAGCTAATATTCACAAAATAGTCACAAGAGGCAGGTATGGAAATACCTTACCCCATCCTACACAATAAGCAGTTGTCCTCACATGCAACTAAAACAAAAACAGTATATAAAAGTAACAGAGAGGGAGGGGAAAAGTCAACCTGCCACGCTAAGGCTAGGGTGAAGTCTGCATGTCCGTCGCTCCATCTGTATGGGCATTAGTACCTGGTGTCACATATATCAAGACACTCTCATTCTGGGCATCAGTGCCCGGGGTCACATCAATTTTGGCTCCACTGGAGCTCACCGTGGAAACATCCCTCAAAGAGGCCTTAACAACTGAATGGACCATGATACCCTCTAAGTCAGCAAGGTCCTCACAAACAGTCTCCTCACGCACACCCAACTACTTCTCATCTATCTCGATCTCGAACTTAACAGTAGCAACATCAACCCTAATATCATCTCAGGTGGTAGCCTGAGGAACCTCAAAATAGGCTGAAATATCTGTAATTGGGTCATTTGTGATCTCCACTGTCCCGAATAATGAGGTAAAATTTGTGGACTTCAGATGGTCCACATCATTATTCAGCACAACAATATCGGACTTCAAGGTCGTCACCTTCTCAATAGGACATGTCCTCTTTAACAAACCTCTACTCTCGCTCTAAGGCAATCAATAGAAGCCTTGAGAGGTGTCAATGCAGAAGAAATAGCTCTCTCAATCATCCCCAGAACCGCATCCTAGCTGGGAGGCACGTACATCAGCAGAATGGGCTAGGTGCCCCATTTTGAGAAGCATGGCCTGGGCTATCAAAGTCCCAGAGGCAGTAGTACTAGCAGCAACTCTAGGGGGCGGTGGAGCAGGAAAAGTGCCAAGAGTGTCGGAAGGATCACAGTTAGAAGTACCTAAAGGCCCAGTTGCCGAAGTAGGCATGACTGCCTCTGTAGGTAGCAAATTAATATCAATCTCTGGGTATGTGTCCACCGGATCTGCTCTTCTCCTATCAGCGTCGTCCCGCTGATATTCGGCCTATATACGCCGAATGCCAGTAGAAGATGTGGGTGTAAACTCAATATCCCTAATCTCATCAAGTGAAACTCTAGCCCGTCAACATAATTCTGTGATCAGTACTGTGAAAGGAAGATATGTCTGGCACTGCTTGGCCATCATGGCCATCTGCTGCTCAATAATCAGTCCTAAATTTAGATGTTTCCTGGCTATGATAGACCGAAGACAGGCCACCTTTGGGTGTACAGAGAATGGACTTATATAGCAAAGTCATAATCGTGCTGATGAATCTAAACTAGTAACGAGCAACTATATTGACGTCCTACTTCTCTATCGGCGCTCTAGCCTCGATCTACCTCGAGGTGGTGTTAGATAGAAGGGAGGTCAACCAATCCTTTAAGTCATTTAGAGTATGGGTCTCACCACCATTTGTGCTGGAGCTGGAGAAGGAGGAGTCTGAGCTATCAAGATCCTAGACGGTTCATGTGTCGCCTTGGAGTGAAGCTCTGCTCTCAGGGCTTGCAGTAATTGATCATCCTCAGGCTCAGAGAATGAAGCTTGAGAATCATAATACTCTCCCTGACTATCGGAGTTGTACTCCACTGTCACAGCTATCGGTGCCTTGCCCTTTCCCTTTCCTCCCTTTGGAGGTAGTTTATTTGCCTTGGCACTGGAAGCAACTACTTCCTCATTTATGATGACTTCTCATGCCCGCTTTAGGGGCGGCATGCCAATATCATTTAAATTGGTTCTATCCATAACTACAAAACAACAGAGAAACACTTAGAAAAATTTACAGAAAAGTTGTAGAAATTCAGTTGCAAAAAGACTCGCCGATCCGTTCGGCGAGTCGCTAAGTTGCTTTGGTAAGCCATATCGGGCTTGCAAAAAGTCACAGAACCAAATTTTCAGAAATACTAGATGGGTCGGTGATGTATAGGTCCATTCGGCGAGCTAGAAGTAGCTCAGAAAAGTTACAGTGTATTTTAGGGGTTTAGGGTGCAGAAGGGCGATCAAGAGGGACTTTTGCTAAGTCTCCGAGTGAACTTGGTGAGCTCAAGCATATCGCTGAAAGTTACAGAACATAATTCAACAATTGATTGAAATTAAGGGCGATCGGAGAAGGACTTGGCGATCCACCAAACCACTCAGCGAGCTTGACTTGGCTCACTAAATTGCACTACGTGCCAGATTTCTACCTCATTTCTCAAAATCAAACTCGAAGTCCCCCAAAAACAATATTAAACATATACACTATCAAATTCAATCAAGACCCATACTATATATGCCCTCGAGGTACTCTGATTTCCCATGACTTGGCCAAAATTGGCTATTTGATGTTTTTTGCCCTTAAGAATGACGTCAAACACTCTATCATTGGGAAAAATACGTCATTTAGCACAATCCGAGGCTACTTAGATTTCACCCACTAAACCCAACACATTTTCACCGCAACCAAACAATTAAAACTAGATTTAATCAAGATAAAACACGAGAATCAATCAATTAAGTGCATTTAGGCAATAATTCAAACAAATTACTGTCAATCCAATAATTAAGCACGAGCAAATCAACTACCCAACAACCATAAGCAACACATTACCAATTTGCATTCAAGTTTAACCACATATAGAGTTTGGGGTTTAGAAAAACCAACCTTTAATACCATAAACATGATTTGTAAAGCTAGGCGGCAAAGTTCCACAATCCTAAGCAAAGATTTGAAAAGGATCGAGGGTAAAAACACAAAAATACTAAAGATCTAAAGTCGGCTGAGAGGGTACGGGAGTTGAGAAGTTAAGAAAGTGAAAGAATTTTTAAATTTTAGACCATTTGGACTTTAAAACCTTTCAGTTCACGCTCTATTTTGAGGTATAAGTCATGCTTACTGAAAAACTCGATGATGCGTCGAGTAGTATTTTACCTCGCTGAGTTTTACAGGACTCCTAGCAATTCAGGGGTTCAAACGGTGGACAAAGTCGAACTCGCCGACCAGTTCGACGAGTCCCTAATTGAGCATATATCTCACCGAGTTTTATAGAGTTCCCCTTCAAGCTTGGTAGTTCCAACGACGGTCTAAGTTGGGGCTCACCGACTGGACTTTGGCTCGCCAAACTACCCATTTACCAACACTTTTCACTTTTCAAACTACACAATCAACACCCGTTATTCAAAATCAAAAGCTAAAACATAACAAACCTGGGTTTCCACCCAAGAAGCGCCTTAGTTAACGTCATGGCACGAAATGGATACGTTTTCAAGGATCATTATTCGGGTTTGCCAAGGTATTGCATTGTAGGCCACCTTTTGGCCTTGGGTTCAAATGAGAAGAAATTTGACCCATTTGGGTTTCCAACTGCTTGATTGACACTGAATGGGAGGTGACCGTCGGATAAAGTGTAGAGACGTCTTCTGTAATTTCATTCAAAACCTTTTCCGACCCTTCAACTTTGGTGATACGTTCTTGAATGAGAACGGGCTACAAATATCCACGAAGTTCCAAAAATGCTCATGGGGGTCTTCGTTATCCAATCCTCCAGATAGACCTTTCATTTGGAGGAGCTGTAGCATTGTGCTAGTAACATGGAAGACAACATTCACTTCAATTGGAGATAGACGTATTGCACCAACACCACCTAATTGGATTGGGCATTCACATCACAAAGATTCTCAACATCATCTTGGTGGCCCACTTGGCCACCATTACACCCGTTTACGCTCATCTCTTCCTCTATTCAACACAAGCAACACAAAACAAAAACTAAAGTAATTCGATTCAACTACAATAAAAGAATTTTAAACAACACCACTCCCCAGCAGTGGAACCATTTTGATTAATGTTTCAAGAACACCTCATCCAATTCTAGGTGCAAACGATCATCAACTAGTATAAAACCCAACAAAGAGTTGGGGTCGAACCCATAGGGAGCGGTATGTGTTCAAACTCAAGTATGAAGTATAAACGCGTTCTAATCAGTTATAGGAATAGAAATTAATGAAAAAGATATGTAAACAAGTCTATGGGGTTGACATGAATGTCAGATAGGGGGTTTTGGTTTGCAACTATCAGCTACAAAACAAAAAAAAAAGCAAGGGAAAATAACAATATAGACAGGAATTCTCTGGATGTGATAGATTATAGGCAACTTTCACTATGGTGTTTTATCTTAAAAATGAATTTTTAGAGTATCCACTAAGTTTTTAAAGTAAAATTAAGAAAAAATCTGATTTCAAAAGAGTAAAATAGTAAATCAATTTAAAAAGGGCTCGATGTTCATATTAGCATTTCGAAAATGCTTTGAAAGCACCGGAAATGCAACTAACATACGCTTATCCGATAATTTACTATTTGTCTAAACAATTTTAAGAAAAAAACAAAGCATACTTTGTTTGAAGAAATAATAACTTAAGATTTGAAATTTTTTTTAAAGGGAAAGGGAGATAATATAAGGATGTTACTTAAGTACTAGATATTTTAAAGTCAAGTAAAATAAAATATATTTATTTTATTTTAAAGATATGGTTGGTTCATCTTTTGGGGAATTGAATTACAAAAAAAAACCCTTAGAATTAACTAACAAATAAACAATTAAACAAATATGAAAACAAATAAAATAAAGAGAGAGCGGATTTAGGCCGAAGCCTGGTTTTCTGTCCGCCTGGACTAGTACTTGGGCCTAATTTCATTTTGTGCCTTTGGCCCACCTAACACATGTCCTATACTAATTGGTTGATTTCCTCTTTGGGCTTTTGGCCCAATTTTTCCTCTAGATAGCTGTCCTAGCAACTGTTAAATAATGACAATTAAAATACAAGGGGCTTAGGCCCAAAAGTAACAAAAATACAACTTTGAAAAATAAAGATGGGCTTTTTTTTGGCCTAATATTTTAATCTCCCCAATCTGCGGCACTATATCGTGTATACTTAATGTATGCGGGCTCCCGAAACCTGTATGTCGGTTTCATTGATCTGATCACTGATAATCGAGGGCTAACTCGATCGAAAGAGAAAATTTGGGCTTTCACGGCCCAATGGTAGAATGCAAGTAGGGGAGGGAGTCCATGGGGACTCAGAAACAGATTTTACATGCAAACATAAATAAATAAAATATAAGTAACAATTCAATGGCTTAATATGAGAAAATAGTGAAATACAATGAATGCTACTGCCTAAATATCACCATAGGCACGAAACAATTTTTTACGAGGGCAAATATTTATGGAAAGAATCAAGTAAATTAGGTAAGAAGGAGAAAAATTTAACCACATAAATACATTGATGCATTAAAGGCGGTGGTCAAAAAAGATCCACAAGTTAAAAAAAACTAATTTAGAATACCATCACCATAAGGAATCAAAGAATGAACTGACTTAGAAAACATCCAGGCTAAAAAAAAATAAAATAAAGTTAAGAACATTTGTCAAGGTTTACAATAAAATAAAACAGTAAGGCTTATTGGTAGCTCTTAGGTTCTCTGTCAGTAGAGTGATTGCCAAAACCTAGGTATGTTTAGTAACCAATTCTGAGGTGGAAGTCAAATCCAAACTCCATTTAACAAGAGGATGATACTAGAAAACATTACAAGAAAAAGGCTTATTAGAGACCAACATCTAGTGAAGGGTATAAAAAACTCGTCCTTAAAAGTCTATTTTAGGGACAATATTTATTCCTGGTCCCAACTTGTCAATTTTACAATTATAATTACGAAGTGATTCAATCTGGTACTTAAATATGTTATCGTCTGGTCCTTAATACTCACTCTTTTTTAGTTTTTTTTATTAAAAAGAGAATGAAAAATTTAATTTTTAAACACAGCTTTCTCTATTTCTTTGTTTCTACCTCGCCTTGAAAACCCTAGACCTCATCTCCTGAAGCCCGTAAATTCCAAAATGATTATCTTTCAAGATTTCTTGTTCAGGTTTCTCCTTCTTCTGCTTAAGATGTATGGGTAACTGTTCGATTGAGTAATTTTATTCTTCTTGAAGTTGAGTACAAGTTTTCTGGCGATTTTAGGTATGTCAAAAATTATTCTTTTAAATACACTATGACTAATTTTGTCATTTATATTGTTTGAATTGACCAGTCTCCAAAAGGGACAATAGATATTTGTAGAGGTTGAAATCTAGAAATATTTTGGGGTTGCTTTGAAACTATGTCCAACGATGTTTGGAGTTGAAATATGGAAACATTTTGGAGTTAAAATCATGAAATATTTTGGGAATCGAATCTGGAAATATTTTGGGGTTTGTTGATATTTGTAGAATCTGCCACTAAACTTGGAGACACATAATATGTACTTTATCATTTCTCAAAATGGAAGAAATCCTCTTATTTTCATCGATTTCGCCACTATGTAGTTCATCATTTCACTAAGGTAGCCACCCAGTTCAGGTAGGTTATTTGATTAAATGCGCCTTTTTCAGTTGTCATTCATGAATTTATTTCGTATCGATACGTAAATTTCATCTTAAGGGTATATATTTGTGTAGTTCTAGAGTGTTTATGGTTTTAATGATTTGTTTTTCTTTACAATTATCTATGATAATTTAGTGGTTATCTAGATTTAATTGTAGGGGGAAAGTAAAAAAAATGTACCAGCAAACAATCTTCAAGCTAAACAAGTAGTAAAAGAGCCCAAATTGTTGTCTTCCCTATTTGTTGTCTTCTATAAAAAGTAGACAACTAAATGATCTCAATTACATCTCTAGTTTCTAAAAGGAAGCATTTATCACTGATTGAGAAGTACTTGCCTTATTTTTTATTTGGTGACAAATAGTAGTACCTATGTTTTAATTGTTCTTATTTATTTAAAGAGTTTTTTGAACTCTTATTTTCTTCAAATTTATTTAAGTGTAGGATCTATCGGAAATAGCCTCCCTAACTTTATAAGTTGGGGTAAGATTGCATAGATACCACCCTCTCCGGACATCACTTGTAATATTACACAAGAAAGTATATTTCAACTAAGGACTTTTTAATTTGAAAATTTCAGTATTCTGTCACATAAACTTTAAAGGCCCTCGTCTGAATTAGCTAAAGGGAAAGGGAGGCTGCAAATGTGTGTTGTTGACCAGAAGCCCCAATGTATTGCTGAACCCACAAGAAAACCTGATACTTTGCTTGAAGTAAAGACATCTCCAGGGGTTTTAAGCAGAAATTTTGATATAGGGACTCTTGATACTAGAGCAACCGCTTTCAAGAACATCATATTCCTATCTGGAGAAGGTTCCCAATCACTGAACTCTAACCTACTAGCAATCGCATCTACCAAATCGAAGAAAACAAATATTGAGAAGGTTCCACCATTACTATTTCACTGTCAACCCCCATCGCAGGGTTAAAGCCAGTAAGCTTGAGCAGGTTAGTTCCTACTACCATATACTTATTTATGATCAATTGACTATATTTATTTTGTAATCTGATGCTATTTTAGGTTATTTGTTCCAATAATATTGTGCTTAGCTAATTTTGTTCCTTTGGTTGCAAATATCTTGCTACGACAATCTTATTTTAAGTGAAATAGTAATTGTACTTCTCAATATGTATGGATTTGGGATACTTATTTCTTTGTGATGCATTTCCTAGATGATGTTTGCACTTGATTAAGGGAACTAGTGGGGTACTTCCAATTTTTTTAATTAAATTAAGTATACAAAGTTTTTATCTGAAATAGCAATGGCATGTTAATAAATTTTGCAATAGAACTATGAAAATACCATGATTAATAAAAGTTAGCATTCAACCAAACTGATGAGCAGTTAAATGTTCTACAGATTTAATTTGTAAGCTTTAATTTTGTGTTGTGATTTTAGGGATCATTTCAAGCTTATAGGACCAACAATTTGCTACACAAAGAACAAGAAAAACTATTACTGAATATCATCTCAGGTCTCTTACACGATTTAAATGAGTATATGCTATTTTTCTTATCATCACTCATCCTCTGTCAATTCAAGTCATTGTAGCAGTTTTGTTTTCAAATGTAATTGTGAGCAGAGGAAATCTTTTCTTGTGCTTAGTAAAAATAAGAACTTTTGCACCCCAAGAATATAGTCTAGTTGTCGATAAAGTTTATAGAGAGGGGGAAGATGACGAAAGACTTAAGAACTTTTACCTGGTTTGAGCTAATTATTAATAAACTTAAAATAAATATAAAATACTATTTGGTCTTTTTAGAAATAAAGATAAGATATTTCACCTCTTTTAAACATTTGCCGGTCCATTTTACAAGATGTGATTCGTGTAGGAGAATAAAGATGAGACGAGTTTAAGCAATTTGAACTCTTCTCTTTTTTGGTTGAAGGTATCCAAACTTTATTAATTTGAGAATTTATTTTATACATGTGCTTCTTTTAGGAGAAAAAAGACGAGACAAGTTTAAGCAAATTTGAACTCTTTAACTTTTTTTTGGTTGAAGGCATCAAAACTTGCTTACATTGTGAATTTTCTCAATGTTCTTTACAAGGATAAATCAATGTTAAATTTATAATATATCTTACTCTTTATGCTCTAAAAACTAGACTCCTCTTTGAAAGCGCATGTCATTAGCTTATTAGCTCAATTGAAGTTTCACTATCATTAAACATTGCATTCGGCATAAGGCATATGAAATAAACATTCTTGTGTATTATCTTGGTTATCAAATAATTAGCTCAGTTGATTTTAAATTAAATTCAACACACATTAGCCAAATCTTATATCCTTCTTGACAATTGCAGGTTTATTAAATTACTAGGGCATCATCAATACATTGGTATCCTTGCAAATCAGGACAAGTGTAATAACAACTGCTAGTCTTTCACATGAACTTTGCTAATTATTAGACCTTACACTAGGCAAATATGGGCATCACTCCACTCCTAGAAGGTTGGATTCCTTATGACAATCAGCTCTCCTTCATGGACTTGACACAAACTAGACAATGGCGGGATTGCTCAAAATAGTTGTTGGACCTAACTTTTTTCATACATGAAAAATGCTGAAGCTAGAACTCAAAGAGCCTAGGACCCTGGATAATCCAACAAGACATCTACACTTATATTATTTGATAGAGAACACTAGTTTTTATTTTCCTTTTCTCATGATATTGTTCCGTAAATAATAACGTGACTGATGTATTTGTTATGTATTTATATTTTCTATATATACAAGCTAACAATGATAATTTGATAAATGCATTTGATTATATATATAGGACCAGTAAGCTGGTTGTTGAAAATCATAAAATATTAATTGATCTTATATATAAGGACCGGTAAATATAGTCCCTAAAAATGCTTTTGGGACCAGATTTTTTCTAATCATGGACTAGAAATACAGTCCTAAAACAATTTTAAGGACCAAATTTTATAAAGCTCGTAAAAATGATTTAGAGACCAGCTTGTCCAGCCCACCCTTATTGGCCTTTAGCGACGGAGGCTTTTGGGATGGTATGGCGACCAGATTTACTGGTCTCCATTGACCTTTAGGGACCAAAAACTCACTTTTTGGGACCAGTTTTCCCTTCTCTACTGAGCGTTTTTCTTGTAGTGAAAGCACGAAACTAGGGCAACAATTTGGAGGAAAAAGAAGCTAAAACCAAAATGTAAAGAGCAAAGATACAAGCCTGCACACTTCATGAAAACTCATCTAATCTAAAACATGTTGCACTAAATACAACTTAAACTGAAGGAAATTGAATCAAGCTACCATTCTGGAACCAAACCCAAATAAGCAAACATGTAGCTAGATAAATATGCTAAAGTTCAACACTAAACTAAAACAGTAAAAATGTTTATATGCATTATTGGCATAATTGGCAAACAGTGACCATACCTCAAAAACAGGGACTGAAAATTAGTAGGGAAGAAATCAATTATCACAAAGTATTTAGCCTAGAGAAATAACAACAAGAAATCGATTGGACAAGCCTGGAAATGCTAATATCACATACAACTCCATCTAGATGAGCTTTAAGATTCTTCAAAGAGAAACAACAAACTTGATCAAGTAACTACCAACAAATTTGCAAAGAAAACTATAAGCTACTAATCCTCACACTTGAAGTACAAAAAGGGTAGATGCGGGAATCGAACAAACATCAAATAGACAATACTTCAATCACCCTAATAGGTATCAAGCTACACGAGAAATAGGAAAAGAAAACCATGGAATCAAGATCAATACACACGAAAATCCAAAGAAACACTAGAATTCCTCAGCTTAAAACTATGCAGAGGGCCCCTTTTATGTCTTAACCAACCAAAGGCACAAACTTAAACTCGAACAGATACCTATCAACCATCAGTAAATAAACCAGCAAGCAACTGAGATATTAGAAGGGGAAAGGAAAAGAGGGGTAGAAAACTTCAGTTCACAAACACAATACCCACTGAAACGAGCTAAGGTCAAAATGGAAATTACATGTGGATAGCAGTGAAGCAGGGGCAACAACGAGCAGGGGAGCAATGATTCCACACAAAATATGACTTCAAAAATTGAGCAATAAATTACAATATCCTAAATGGCTTCAAATATAGACCCTTTTGAAAACATAGAACTAGGAAACTGTAGTAGAATTTTGTAAGTGTAAAATTTGATTGTTCAAGAAAAACTCTAACCCTTAACAATGAGCGAGAAGCTGGTATTTATAGAGGGATTTATAGGGTTTCATTTGGGGGGGGGGGAATGCGAGAAACAGATAGAAATGGGCCTAAATTTTGAATTTCAAATCTAATTTCTCTCCAAAACTGAAGGAATGTGTTGAATGATCAGGAATTCTCAACAAATTTTAGGATGGAGAGGGGTGAGGTGGATGTTTAGGATGAATCCCATGTCCTTGAAGTGCCACATGACTCGATCCTATACTGGTGAGGACGAAATTGTAGCTGGAATCTCAGAAAGACTATGCGAGAACAATACTATACTGAGGAAGAAGACGTGTAGGGTGTACTGGGGTGAAACCGCATATCATGCCATGTGTTTCTTTCCATTTGGAAGCGTCCTTGTAGCAGATGTCATTTGGTGTCGTTTGCTGCTTTCCATGTAATTTCACGCTGCTATTTGCTTTCCGTTGGAATCGTTTGACGTCGCTTGATGCTGTTGTCACACTGTGTATTTTCTTTTTCCGTTGTAAACATTGGAGGCTGCTATTGAGTTGAGAATATATGCTTTTAGCTATTATGTTGACGTTGGAGAGGACTTCGTTTGCTGCATAATTTACGCTGCTGCTGTTTTTCGTTGTTTTCGTGAACGTTTGGAGCTGCTGGAGTTACCCTCTGGGAATATTTAGAGAAGTTTATGGGTTTCTTTGGAGATAAGGGAGTGGGCTGGGTCAGGAGTAAAAGAGTGGGCTGGGGCCGGGTATATTTGGTATTGCTGTTGTTGTCATTTAAATGGTGGTAGGCTGAGAGGGAATGAAAATTAATAGGTCAAAATATGGGTTACAAGAATAAGAGTTAGAATTGAGGAAATACAATGGGCTTTGTGAATTGATAGGGAAAAGGGCGCAAAATTTGATCTTGCAATTATGTTGAAGAATGACTAAAATTGCAATTAAGAAATGACCATATGAATTTTGATCGCAGCCAATCGAAATTAATAATCTAGCCAAATGAATTTAGTTGATGATTCAGCTAAAACTAAACAAGACGAATTAATAGAAATTAATTAAAGAGCTTTTTAATCTTAATCAAATAAAATATTTACCTTGAATATAAAATAATTAAACAAATTAATTCAAAAATTATAACTATAATTCAAACAAACTAAATTAACAAAATATTTAGTTTAAAAAAAGTAATTCTTTTGATATGATATTTAAATATTTATGAAATATACTAGTTGGATATAAAACCATAGAAAATATATTATTTATTTAAAAAAATTGTAAAAATGACAAAAATTACTTTTAAAAACTTGGTAAATATTTGAATTTTATAAAGCTAATTATTTCCAATCGCTTGAAATCTAAGAAGCTTGAAAACTAATTACTATCGGGGAGGGTCAAAATTGAGTGTCAACAAGTGTCCCTCTTTTTACTTTGATTGATGAAAGAAATCTGAGGAACATCAAATTGATGAATCCAATTTTGACCGACCACATCTTCAGCTTTGAGAAAAAGGATTTGGTGCGGACTTTAGGAATTATGGTCGAACCCTGGAAGCGGGTTTCCTACATATCTCTAGCTATATGAGAATTCAGACCACTTGTAGTTCGATAAGCTTGATTTGACGCACAATTTTGAATGAATTTACAAGTTATTCTGATACCAAATTATGAAGGGACCAGAATACTTGAGAATAAGATTTAAGAGAAAATGATGGAGTACAGCCGATTTTTCAACATTGATCCTGCCTACATATCCCTCAACTTATGGAATCAGGCTTCTTGTAGTTCGACTCTTTCGATTGAAATGGAAATCTCTTATGCTAAGATAACCTTTGGTTCTAGAAGAGCGACAAGGTAAGTCGAGTATGAAAAGGAGGCTTGCAACCTTTTAGCCATGAGTGTGACACGCTTCACACCCATAATTAAGAACTTACATGGTCAAAATATCAAAAACTCTTGGATCATTGTCACTCAGATTGGAAGGTTGCTTCCGGTTAAAGTCAAAATTTTTTGGATTAGAAATGTGAATCGATAAACCTAAAGAAAAACCTACATGCCTTCCAATAGGGGTGTGGTTCGATTGTGGTGGGAGTCCCTCCTCAGCTCATGTCTTAAGAGTTTGGTACTCCATTTCGGACTATGTCCTAGTTCGCTGCTTAGAAAAAAGTTCCACGTTGTGCTGCATCCTTTTCTATGTCGTCCGCACCTGTGGTTTGTTTGAGAATTCATCCTCTTGGGACGCTCTCAAAATAGACTGAGATAAAACTCATTAGCATAAAATGTGATTCAAATGGGGAGATAGTGTCTTTTACCATGTTGACACTGAATTGCTCTCCTTGAATATTTGACGTCAGTTTCTTCCAGTTTGACATAAAGCAAATAAAGCTTGCATTTTGTATTTGCCATATAATCTTTAAAGTATTCTTCCTTTGATGTCAGAATAGTTAAACATGTTGATGTAATATTTTGATAGTTCTCTTGATGTCATTCTTGCAGTGAAAGTGATGCAGACGATGTCGATTTTCTTGCGATGCATGATTTAATCGCGATGCATGAAGATTTCCCGTGATGCATGAAGATAATGCTTCCTTGAAAAATACAGGGGGTGCTTCCTTGTAAACTATAGTTGATGGCAAATTTTTGTGATGCTTGATTCTTTTTCCGCGATATATGAATATTTTTCCGCAATGTATGACTCTTCCTGCGATGCATGAATCTTCTTCCTGTGATGCATGACTATTTTTTCCTGCGATGCATAAATCTTTTTCCCTCGATGCATGAAGATTCCTATGATGCATGACTCTTTTTCCTGTGATGCATGAATCTCTTTCCTGTGATGCATGAATCTTTTTCCCGTGATAGATGAATCTTCTTTCCCTGCGATGCATGAATCTTTCTTTCTTCTTGGCACAGAAAGAAGGTAATGCTTTGTTGAGCGATGCAGATGACCTTTCGGGTAGTGGTATTAACTCATTTGACAATAAAATATAAATGACCCTCTGAGTAGTGGTATCATCTCTTTTGATGATATGATATAAATGACTCTCTGGGTAGGAATATGATCATGTCTGATAATATGATGCAAATAACGTCCTCTAGGTATTTTTAGTTGCTATAGAACAATTATATTTCTCTCTTCAAGGTTTTCATTTATTCCATCTCCGAACACACTTGTATGTTCATTATGGACTTCGCCTTGCTAAGGATTTGAGTGAAATGATGCTACTCATAATATCAATTCTTGGAATAGGGAGCACAGAAACTTTTCCTGCATCCACAGAAAAATTGTTAATTTAAAATGAACTGATCTATGTCGATTCCTTTGGTTGTCTGCTCCTCATCTTTCTATCTCCGATTGATTTCTCCAATCTCCCGCTTCTTCATAGATAAGACAAAACATTTTATTCAAAGATAATTGAAAAATAAATGAAAAGTTTTAAGGAAAATAGTTTTTCAAAAAGTAATATTTGGATAAGGTCACTGCCAAGTGTCATGTCATATCAAGCTTAGAGAACGCCTTTGAAGTTGATGCTTATAGGTCTATCTGATTATTTGCTAGGAAGTATTCAAAGTTGTTGTAAAATTCCGATGAACCCTATCGAAATTTTTGAGGTCATCCTCAAAAATTTCTGCCCTAGTTAATTGTCTTTGCATATTTTGAACTGTTGATGATCAAATCATGGAATTTTTGAGATCCTCTCAAAAATTCTGTCCAAGTTACAATTCTCAACGTAACATCAGTCTTGAATCATTGGAGAGATCTTCATCTTGAGAATTTTTTAGCCCCTCTAAAAAATTCTATCCCAGTTTCTATAGTTAAGAAAATTAGGAATCTTACGAGAGACATGACTGAACCGTTGTGGCACCTACGTATCCTGTGAGGCACGAATCGGGTCAAGCGTAGTTTCCCTTCAAAGATCAACAGAAATAGGAAATTTCAACAAGGAACCGACCGAGGCTGACATAGGCCGCCTACGCATCTCATTCTTGAGAATTCAAGTCAAATGTAGTTCAAATACAAGAGAAAATATTAAAAATGGATAAAGGGGTGACCGAGGCCAACATAGGCTGCCTACGTATCTCATTCTTGAGAATTTAGGTCAGACGTAGTTCATCACAAAGGGATAAAATTCTGAATAAACTATTTTAAGCAAATAAGACGATTACAAGGATATGACATAAATACAAACTGAAACTTCACATATAATATCTCTTGACAGCATCTGAGTTAATCTGTTTTGGCCATTCGATGCCATCCATCTCTGAAAATACCAAGGCACCTCTAGATAACACTTTGCGAACCATGTCGAGTCCTTGCTAATTTGGTTCAAATTTCCCTTTGTACTCATCCTGATTAGGATAAATGCATTTGAGAACCATCTGGCCAATTTCGAATATCATGGATCTTACTTCATGTGGAAAGCACGAATCATTCTCTGTCGAAATAGTTGACCATGACAAACAGCAACCCGTCTCTTCTCATCAGTCAATGTTAACTGGTTAATCCTCTTCTAAACCCAATCAGCATCACTCAATTCAGCTTCCTCGATGATTCTCAGTGAAGGTATCTCAACTTAGGCAACTATGACTATTTCTGTTCCATATACTAACAAGTATGGAGTAGATCCAACTGACATTCTAACAATCGTTCTGTAACCCAACAAAGCATACGGAAACATCTTATGCCAACCACTGTGATTGTCGATCATTTTCCTTAGAATCTTCTTTATGTTCTTGTTCGTGGCTTCTACAACTCCATTCATTTGGGATGATAAGCGGTTGAGTTTTGGTGAGTAATCTTGAATTGTTCACATATCTCTTTCATGAAATGACTATTGAGATTTGCTCCATTATTAGTAACGATGGATTCTGGTACTCCAAACCTACATATAAAATTGTTGCGAACAAATTTAGCTACAACTTTCTTGGTCACTGAATTATACGAAGCTACTTCCACCCACTTGGTGAAGTAGTCAATGGCAACCAAAATAAATCTATGTCAATTAAGGCAGTTGGCTCTATTGGACCAAGGACATCTATGCCCAAAGCTACAAACGGGCAAGGTGAACTCATAGTATTGAGTTCGCGAGGTGGCACTCAAATCAAATCACCATGCACCTGACATATATTACATTTTTACACAAACTTGCAACAATTATGTTCCATAGTCAACCAAGAATTACTAGCTCGGAGGATCTTCCTCGCCAAGGTGAGCCCATTCATATGAGTACCACAAACTACAACATGTATCTGTTCAAGAAGCTTTTCAGCTTCAGCAACATCAACGCATCTGAGAAGACCTAAATATGGAGTCCTCCTATAAAGGAATTCCCCACTTGGAAAGAAATTGTTGGCCATACAACGTATCGATTTCTTCTGGTTGCACGTTGCATTCTCAGGATAAGTTCCAGTCTCCAAATACTTCTTTATATCAAATACCAAGGAAACCGGTTAGCTCTGCTTCAACATGTGAACGATGAACAGGCTGCTCTTTTACCTCTATAACCAAAGGATAAATATAACTTGTATCCAGATGTTTGATCATTGAGGCAATAGTCGCAAGAGCACCGGCCAACTCATTATATGTCTTGGGAGTGTGCCTTAATTCAATCTTGCGAAATCTCTTGCACAACTTATGTATATACTACACAGATGGTGTGATCTTTGGGTTCCTCATGACCTGAACTTTATGAATTAACAAATCTAAATCTCCAATTACCAGCAACTCATGAACATTCATGTCGATGGCCATCTTCAAACAAAGTATGCAAGCTTCATATTCAGCCATGTTGTTTGTGCAATCAAATTGGTTTTAGCCTCCATAAGATAGTGTTAACCAGAATTTGACACTAAAACTGCTCTAATACCTTTCCTTTGGTCATTTTCCGCTCCATCAAAGAATACTCTCAGACCAGGGTATGCTTCAGAAATATCTTCACCCACAAATGCCACTTCTTCGTTGGGAAAATAAGTCTTGAGCGGTTCATATTCTTCATTAACTAGATTTTTTGCATGATAATCATCTAAGGCTTGTGCTTTTATCACCTTTAGAGTCACATAAACAATATCAAACTCACTCAAGAGCATTTGCCATTTAGCCAACTTCCCGGCTGGCATCGCTTTCTGAAAAAAAATATATTTCAATGGGTCCATCCTAAAAATGAGGTATGTAGTATACAAAGACCAATAATGTTTCAATTTTTTAGTGATCCAGGTTAGAGCACAACATGTCCACTCCAAAAGCGTGTAACAAGCCTCATATGGAGTGAATTTCTTGCTAAAGTAGTAGATGGCTCACTCCTTCTTCCCAGTTTTATCATGTTGACCGAGCACACATCCAAATACATTATTCGAGACCAACAGATATAGCAATAATGGACTTCCTTCTCATGGAGGAACTAACACAGGTGGATTGGACAAATAATTATTAATGGCATCAAAAGCATTTTGACATTTTCCGATCCACTTAGTCAGGGCATATTGTTTCAACAACTTGAAGATGGGCTCACACACCACAGCGGATTGAGCTATGAACTGGCTAATGTAGTTTAACCTTCCCAGGAAACTCATCACTTCTTTCTTGGTCTTCAGAGGAGGTAACTCTTGAATCGCTTTGATCTTAGAAGGGTCAAGCTCTATGCTCCTCCTACTGACTATAAACCCCAACAACTTGCCAGCTTGCACTCCAAAAGAACATTTAGTGGGATTTAGCTTTGAATTATACCGACGTAGGCGATCAAAAAACTTTCTCAAGTGAGTCAAGCGATCCGAACTCTCGTGGCATTTTATTATGACATCATCTACATACACCTCGATCTCCGTGTTAATCATAACATGAAAGATGGTTGTCCTATCCCTCATATAAGTAGAACAAGCATTCTTGAGACCAAAAGGCATCACCCGATAATGATATACACATTAGTGCGTAATGAAGGTTGTCTTTTCTTCATCTTCTTCATCTATCAAGATTTGGTGATAGCCCGCATAACAATCCATAAATGACTGCATCTCCTGTTTAGCATAGTTGTCAATGAGAATGTGAATGTTTGGCAATGGAAAATTATCTTTCGAGCTAGCTTTGTTGAGATCTCTGTAGTCGACACAAATTTTGATTTTTCCATCTTTCTTGGCAACCGAAACAATGTTGGCCAACCAAGTCGGATATTGCATCACTTCCACTACTTTGGACTCAATTTGCTTGGTAATCTCCTCTTTGATTATAAAACTCAACTCTGCCTTGAATTTTCGGGTTTTCTGCTTCACTAGAGTTAAATCTGGATTGATTGGCAGCTTATGGAAAACCATGTTTGTGCTTAGCCCTAGAAGACCAGGCAAATGCGTCGATGTATTCTATCAGCGAACAGACCAAGTCCCTTCTTTGAGCCTCATTCAAATGGACACTGATTCTCACTTCTTTGATGCATTCCTAGTCTCCCAGATTTACAGTCTCGGTTTCTTCTAGATTCAGCTTATCTTGGTTCTCAATTTGTCAAAACTCCTCAACAACTTGTTCCGATACCACATTTTCTTCTTCATATTCCTTGCATTCATCATCACCTTCCTCATTTTGTTCGTTCGGCCCGTGACATGACATGGCATTGACAAGTTTTAAATTATTATTTCTAACATCATAAACAAATGAAATTAGAAAAGTAAAAATATGAGAAGATAAGTAAATAAACAAAAAAATTTATAAGAGAGGCTTTTCATTTAAATTGTAAACAGGTACAAACTTTGCCATGACTAGAGGTTATTTATCCTTCTTAAAATATTACGGGGATTTAAAAACTCAAACAAATAAAAACTGCGTAAAGGGTAAGTCTTGGGCCTCTTTCGGACCACCACCGATTTTTAAAAATAAACATAACCACATGTCCTTTCTACCAAGATGAGCGGGGAAACAAGAGTGGCGTGGAGGTCCAGTTTGATAATTGCTCCTCCGGCTCAGCATCACGGATAGCCGATGTTCCTCGACGATTGTGTCAACCTCCTCAAAAAGGCCCCAGATTCCATCCCCAAGACCACCATTATTGACATATTCTCACAATGGAAATGACTGGTACAAATGAGGTATTGGCTGGCCAAGGCTCGATTAACACTCTTGTTCATCACCTCTACTTCATAATCATTTGTAGGGACATACCCCAAACTAAACTTTTCTTTGATGGGAATCTAAATAGGCTCGGTGATCCCTTGGAAATTCTTCCCCAATCCAAAGCCTGGCTTATAACTGCTTCAGAGAATGATAGTGGTTATCATTTCATAGACGAAAGGCATATGATGCTGCAGAGCCAAATCATCACCGATGGCATTTACCAGCTCCACCGTGTAGAAGTCAAAACCTCTAGAGAGTTCATCAACAATCTTAGTATGCCCATTGGAGTGACTCCCTTCACCATGAATGACCAATTCCTGGTCCTTGAAAACAAATTTCATAAGCTAGTGAAGGGTAGAAGGCACAGCCCTAACCATGTGGATAAATGGTCATCCCAGAAGTAAATTGTAACTAGTGCTAATGTCCATTACCTAAAATTCAACACTAAACTCAGCAGGACCCATCTAAATCCCCAAGTTAACTGCACCCAACATGTCTCTTTGCTCTCCATCAAATGCCCTCACATTGACTTGGTTCTAGTGAACTTTTCCCAAGTCGAAGTTTAGTTGCCTCAGAATCGAAAGTGAGAAAATATTGAGATTAGATCCGTCATCAACCAAGACGTGATTTACAAGCTTGTCTTGCCACTTAATGGTGATGTGTAGAGCTTTATTGTACATCTTGCCTTCAAAGGGTAGCTCTTTGTCACAGAAATTGATGCGGTGTCCTCGAACGACTTGGCTTATCATGCCACCACATTATCATTGTTAGTACCCATGGATAAATAACTATCATCCAAAGCCTTCATCAAAGCTTGCCTATGCAGTTGTAAGCACATCAGTAAGGCCCACACAAAAATCTGAGCTGGTGCTTTATCTAGATGTTTCATGATTGAATAATCCTTCGATTGCTTTTTCTCTAGAACTCCTCCACCTCAACCTCACTGATTGGCATTTGGGACTAATTTTTCTTCTGTACTCCCTAGGCTAACTCTTATGGTATTTAGCATCTACCAGATTTAGTCATACCCTGAGTAGGAGCCACTTCAATCACAAACATCTCTCGAAGGGGAATTTCTCTTGAAACCAAGGCAACAACCTTCTAAGGTGTCATAATTATAAACTCCTTCTTCTTCTTTATGTACAACGAAGCCACAACTTTCTCGAGGTCATTTGACCCAGCCGAGACAATCGTCTTTGTTGTGCACCACTCCTCCTCCGTCTCTATCAAATTGATATTGACGCCTCCATTGTTTGGAAGAGGATTAATGGTGACGTTGGGTGCAATAGTCTGAAGAGTGACAACTCTCTAGTCGATTAAGTCTTGGATCTTGTGCATTATATTAATAGAATCCTCAGTGTCATGCCCAACACTATTGGAATGATATGCACATCTTTGATTAGGTTTATAAAATCTAGAGCTGGTATCAACAGACTTGGACACCACAGGATGAATAAAACCTGTTGTAGTCAATCCCTCAAATAGCTTTGTTCAACTTTTAATGAGCAGAGTCAAATTTCTAGGGGGCTTCTACTCAAACCTAGGATGAGGATCGTTATTGCCTTGTTGAGGGGGAGGCATTCGGAGATAATTTGGTACATTTTAGTGCGGGCCTTGGTATCTTGGATAGGAATTGGTTGGGTAATTTGGTTGTGGAGCTTGGTAGTTCGGAGGGGTATTTTGGTAGTATGGGGGTAGGGTTTGATATATTGTGGGAGGAGTGTGGTAATTTGTCTGGACATTTGCAAAGTTTGGGGTGGAATTTCGATAATGAGGAGGTGGTGTTTGGTAAACTGGAGGGGGAGCTTGGTAAACATGGGGAGGGGTTTGGTAATTAGGGAGAGGGGTCTAATAATTAGCCGATACAGAACAAGCCAGGTATGAACTCTGCGAAGGTCGAGAATGAACTTGGTATTATGAGGATTTTCTTGACGAATTCTTTCCCTTGAATGCATAAGAGATAGATTACACATCTTCTCTTTTCCTCTTCAATAGCCCCGAGGATCCGGATGAGGCAGCAACACGAGCAATCTTCCCGGTCCTTAATCCATCTTTGATAGTCTTACCTACCTTGACTATCTCATCAAACATTGCTCCAATGAGCAACATGATCCTGTTATAACACTCGGGCTCTTTAACCCACCCAAATACTTTCACAATTTCTTTCTCTAACATAGGAGGCCGAACCCTAGCTGCCTCCTTTCTCAATCTGTATGCAAATTCCTTGTAACTTTTAGTTGATTTCGGCTTCATCTTCTCTAAGAAATAACGATCAGGAATGATCTCTACATTATAGGCAAATCGTTCGATGAAGTCCTTAGCTAGAGCATTTCAGTTAGGCCATTCCCTCGTTTCTTGAGATGTAAACCATTCCAATGCTTCTCTGCTTAAACTTTGGCAAAAGAGCCGCATTAACAAGGCTTCATTCCTGCCAACTCATACGAGTTGGTCATAATAGGCTCTCAGATGATCCAACTGATTTCTAGTTCCTCAAAAAGTGTCAAACTTCGGCATTTTGCACCCTTTTGGAAATTCCAAGTTTTGATGGATGCACAAATCTTCGTAATTGAACTCGCAACTTTTGGAGTATAACACAATTCTTTCACAACTTTCATGATTTCCTCCTTTAATTCTGTTTGTACGACTCTTCTTTATCTCTCCATTCTTTTTCCTATTCCTCTTAATGATCAAGTTTGGAACAGTTGGCGTAAGGCTCAAGATGGATTGGTATTTGGAAAGTGGATTTTGGAAGTAGGGGTGGAGCAATGGAAGGATTCTGGGCATTTTAGGGGTCTTGGTAATTTAGGGGATGTTTGGGGATTGGTGTGCTAATTTTATTGATGGGGTAAGGTTTGTGCATTATTGACATTTTGGTTTCGTGGGGGAGGGTAAGCTTGTGGTTTGGTATTTTGAGGAGGAGGGAAGATTTGAAGGTTTGTATTTCAAGGGTAATGTGGCATTTGGTAGGAAGCGGAGGCGTGATGGGAGTTTGAAGTAGTTTGACCAATGATGGGAGGATTTTGGGCGGGGTTAGAGAGTGGGTTTTGAACATGTTCCATACTTGAATTTGGAGGAGGGAAATGGAGTTTAGGCCTTTCCTCGCTTAGAGGATTGACAAAAAAAATTGGATTAAGTAGATCTTGTTTCCTTTGTATCTCAACTTTAAATTTGCAAACTGCTACATCTATTGCATAATCAACTTATTTTTTCAATGGTAGAGGGATGAGCTATGACAACCTTAGTCAAGCCAATATCATCACTGTTATCGTCCATTGGTGACTTTCCTTTTCGAGAATTCTAACCAGGGAAGGAATCATTGGGAGCTTTTACTTTTGGTAAACAAGGGTGTTCAGCTAGCTTATCAACACAGATCAGTTCTAAGTACCTATGAAGAAAAAAAACTCAAAGGCAAATCTGTTAGTTTTAATTCATGGCAACATGATGCAAAATATCACATAGAAGGCATAAAAGCACATAGAGTTGCTTCATTTAAGGACATGTTAACCCTGAGTAATCGGGACTGGATTTTTTTTTTTTTGAATAAGCAGGAATTTGCTCATTTTATTTTGAGACTAGTGAATTAGGAAGGTTGATCTTCGTTGAACTAAGGTCTTCTTACTACATCTCTCGGCATCTATTGATCTGAACTCAATATTTCCTCGTAGAATAAAGGGGAAATGAAAAATTTAAAAGGATACGGGCCGAGCCTTGAAAGGCTACCTACGTATCTCTAAAGGAGAATTCAGGCCCTACGTAGTTCGAATACAAAGGGATTTTTGGTTTTTGTTCATTCATTTTTTTATTACAAGGAAAGTGAAAGCATGTGATAAGACTCCTAAAACATAAATTGAGCCTTTGTTAAGGCTTCTTCTTCTGACTAGTCATAGAATTCTTGATGACGCATGGCAACAGGGGGGAATCTCAACTTGGATCCTTCCCTTGTTTATTAGGGATCCACATCATAGAGGAATACAAGGCACTTTTCAATGTTGTGATCCCTAGTGCCGTGATACGGGCAATCTCCAAAGGTAGACACAATTCCGACATTCTTTTTGGTATGGGTGAGGATCCCACCTTCAACCAACTTATAGTAGATAGTTCGTCATGGATCTTCAAAAGGTGTGAAGTAGTCACATAGAAACAAAGTATGCTTTATGACTGGCATATCTAGCTCTTGTTGATCACAAGTAAGGAAAGTGTAATGACCTAATAGAAAAATAATTTTTCCGATGTTGATCAAGTCACAGATCGCGGTCTTCAGTTCCACACATTGTTCTATGGTGTGCCCTTTTTGGTGTGGATTGTAGGCATATGTCTTATGTGCATCCTCAGGTTCAACCTGGGAAGTGGTCCCTTCGAGGGGACTCAGGATGCGTAAAGCATTCAGATGCTCGTAAATGAGAGCACATGAAACGACTTTTGCCCCTACGCTATGTCTCCGTTGGTATGCCTAGCGAGTGATCTTTTCATCGTTTTTCTTTCAATTGTCCTCAGAAAGGAGTCATGTCATTGACATCTTTCTCAGGTTTTTCTTCAGCCAGTTTAGGTTGATTGTCTTCGGGAATGATGACATTGTCCTCTTTATTAAGGAAAGGGTGTTTTTCGCGCAGCTTCTGAATCTCCAGGGTTGCATCCTCTTTTCTCTTCAGCGTAGCAGCTATTTCTTCGTCCATTATGGTACATCTCACCTTATTAGTTGCTATCTCCTCGTCTAATGCAACACTTTTGGCTAGTGTGACTGCAGTGGCAAATTCTACTTTTATTGCCCTTTTCTCAACTTCTTGGATCTCTTGGTTGATCCGGTGCAGTTTCATCATGAGTTCTTCCTCAGTTAACTCCACTTCGACATTCTGGCTTCTTTCCATCTTAGCGGCAGATTCACCTTTCGTGAGATTATAGAATAATGTCTTATGATTTGGTAGTGGGACTTAGTTTTGGCTAAGAAACTCAAGACTCGGGAAATTTTAGTCGAACATTTTGCATATTGGCTTGCTTTTTGTATAAAGTTTTTGAAAATTTCAGAAAGGAGTGGGCTAAAATATCTTCCTTCAAGCAACAAAATCACATAAACAGTTGAAGAACATAAGCGGCTAACATGCGTCCTAAACAAGTAGGGGGCCCTTTTGTGCCAAGGGTAGGCCTGGAGTATTTGAAAGATGTATGTGTAGAATTACATCGTTTCATTACCCGAAAACAAATTTTTAATATACAAAAATAATGTTCGAACAGTGAAAATAATCAGGGGTAATAGCGAATTAACGAGAAATACAAGAGGAAAGGCCCACACAAGGGTCATTTGAAAGGAGTACCACATTACAAGAAAAGCAGACCCACACAGGGGCAAATAACAACAAATACACATAGAAAGACCCAAGCAGGGGTGAAATACAATAAGAGGTCCCCATTGGTCCCGTTTCTAATATGTTTTTCTTGTTTTGTCCCATGTACAATCAAGCTGTCTTGAGTCACTAACGATGATTCAAATGCAGACGCCATTTTTCTTAATATTCTTCAAACCGCGTGTCTCTTCTATTACTTTCAATCCATGAGTTGAGCTCCCCCAAATCACTCCTCAAGCTTTCTAATTATTGGGTTACACTTTCGAGGGCGTATTTATCCTCTTCTTGCTTTCGGAGGAATTTGTTATGCATTTCCCGAGCTTTCTTTTTGACTTCTTTCAATTCTATCAGAGCCTCGGACTCTTTGTCCTCCAAACTACGGTAGATGTTTGGAACTGGGAAGGAAAGGCCTTGCAAATCATCTTTCAGCCAAGCTTTGTAAGTTTTGACATACCCAACATTAAATTGGCCTATGACAATGGTTGTCTCATCCATTTGCAATGCTTGCTTCCATTCTCTCAGCATTTCTCCAGCATTAGGGACTCTATTATCCCTGTTGTCCAACACACAGACCCAGTAATATCCTTTTAGGGGTAAGATTTGCTTTCTCCCAAACTGTCTCAAGACCCAGATGGTGTATACTGGAGGATACCCCAAATACCTAGTAGAGGATGTACAACCTATCTGTCGCCTCATACTACAACCTCTTTAGAGATAAACTATTCGAAAATCCACTAGATATTGTCCTCCCTTAACTAAGAGAATATCTGATCCCATCCCTTTCTAGTTCTCCTATTGTCGAGCTCCCCTCAGTACAACATCCCACTTAAATTCTTAAGAGCATTTTGTTGATCGAGGGTATGAAGTTGTTGAGTCCCGTGTTCCTTCATCAAGTGGCTCATTATCCACCATTGGAGGAGGAAGTTACAACCTTGAAAATAACGATGCCCTTCCTTACACTTTTCCAAAGAATAGTACATGTCGGATAGGTTAACAGGTGCGATGGGATAATACTTCACTTGCTTTTAATTCTCATGCCTGTGGAACAGAGTCTTTGCAAGCATGATTATTTAGGTGTTGATACTGAGGCTCGGGCCTTGGGGAAAAGCCATAGTACTGAAAAGTACGATAATGAATGCCAGGGGTCTGATCTCGTCTCATTCTCTGAAAATAGTATTGAACTCTTGGTTATAATTTGCATAAAAGCTTTCATGCCCAAATCTAACATAAAGATCAATGATAACAATGCTTGACCCTTTGGGCCTAGTGGGTGTATTCCTTTCTTAATTCAAGACACTTTACGATGTCCTCGACAGTAGGCTTAGTGATAAGAATATCGTCTTATCTTGTTACATTTCTTTTTATCCCTGTACCTACGGTATCTATACAGTCTCGAATTTCCTTAATTGTAGGGGTGATTTCCATGGTTCCAAAAAGGAGCTCCATTTTCTCATTGTCCCAAAAGCCGGTGAGGACTTCTATCAGTTCGGGCCACCCAACCATATCGATAAGCTCTGTTAGTGCCCCTATATATTTGTTGAGGTCCCTTTTGTGAATCACGTGGAGGTCATAGTACCATAACTTTTTAAGCGATTCTGGGCCCTCACAACCATGTCGAACTTGGAAAACTAAGCCATACCTACAGAATAAAACACTGTTAAGATCCCCCCCAAAATAGGTAACAATTAGGTTTCTACACATACACCTTTCAAATGTCAAATAATATGATATGTCGTTAGGTCATTGACCTTTGACATGTTTTTGGCAGTTTTACTAATGGACCTAACACGCCTTTTGTATTAAACCCTCTTAGGCTAATGGTTAATTTTGGATTTGGTCTCGCTCTACTCTAGGATGACTAGAATTGGCTTAGAAAAGACCTGGTTACCCGAGTTGGACAAACTACGGGGTGAAGTATAATAAACGATGTTGGATGACCACAAGCTAACTATTCGTTTATCACTTCAAAAGAATTCGAAGGTGTTTTTTTTGAAGAACAATCATGGTAAGCCACATAACCACCTTTTTTCCTAATATAGTCTATTTGCCATTTGGCAGAATCGAGGCCATGAATGTCACAGTTTAATATATAATAATTAAAACAAGTAAACAATTAAATACATATAGCCAAGTAAGTTAATTTTAAGGTTAGAACCATTCAAATCTCCAGCAGATTCACCATTATATTTTATTTAAAAATGAATTTTTAGAGTCACCGCTTAATTTTTAAAGTAAAATTAAGAAAAAAAAGGAATTCAACTGATTAAAACAGTAAATCAATTGAAAGAGGATTCAAGGTTCATATTAGCATTTTGGGAAGGGTTTGAAAGCACCTGAAATGCCCGCTAACATGCGATTATCTAGTAATTAACTATTTAGCTAAACGATTTTAAGAAAATAAAAGCATACTTTGTTTGAAGAAATAACAACTTAAAATTCAAAATTGTTTTTTAAAGGGGAAGGGAGATAGTATAAGGATGTTACTTAAGTACTAGATATTTTAAAGTCAAGTAAATAAAATATATTTGTTTGATTTTAAAGATATGGTTGGTTCATCTTTTGGGGAATTGAATTATGAAAAAAAAAACCTTAGAATTAACTAGCAAATAAACAATTAAACAAATATGAAAACAGATAAAATAAAGAGAGAGAGAGAGAGGATTTAGGCCCAAGTCTAGTTTTCTTTACGCCTAGGCCAATCTTGGGCCTAATTTCATTTTGGACCTTTGGCCCACCTAACACCTGTCCTATACTAATTGGATGATTTCCTCTTTGGGATTTTGGCCCAATTTTTCCTCTTGGTACCTATCCAAACAACTATCAAATAATGAAAATTAAAATACAAGGGGATTAGGCCCAAAAGTAACAAAAATACCACTTTGAAAAATAAAGATAGGCATTTTTTTGGCCCAAAATTTTCAACTCTCTGATCAACGGCACTATATTGTGTATACTTACTGTGTACGGGCTCCCGAAACCTGTACGTCGGTTTCATTGATCCGATTGCTGATATTCAAGGGCTGACTTGGATGAAAGAGCAAATTTGGGCCTTTACAACCCAATGGTAGAATGCAAGTAGGGGAGGGAGTCCATGATGACTCAGAAACGAATTTCACATGCAAACATAAATAAATAAAATATAAGTAACAACTCAATGGCTTAATATGAGAAAATAGTGTAACAGAATGAATGCTACTGCCTAAATATTACCATAGGCACGAAACAATTATTTGAGGGGGGGGGGGGGGCAAACAATTATTGTCAAGAATCAAGTAAATTAGCATGAAGGAAGAAAAATATATCCACATAAATACACTGATGCATTAAAGGTGGTGGTCAACACACATCCACAAGTTAAACAAAAAAAAAAAACTAAATTAGAATACCAACACCATAAGGAATCAAAGAATGAACTGACTTAGAAAACTTTCAGGCTAAAAAGAAAGTTAAGAACTTTTGTCGAAGTCAATTACTAACTCCATTTAACAAGAGGATCATACTAGCAAAGCACAAAATTAAGGCAACAGTTTGGAGGAAAAAGAAGCTAAAACCAAAATGTGAAGAGCAAAGATACATTACCGCACACTTCATGAAAACTCGTCTAATCATGCTACTTTAAATACTACTTTAGCTGAAGGAAATTGAATCAAGCTACCATTTTGGAACCAAACCCAACTAAGCAAAAATATACCTAGATAAATATACTAAATAACAAAGTAAACATGCAAAAGTTCAACACTCAACTAAAACAACAGAACTGTTCATATACATTATAGGCATAATTGGCAAACAGTGACCACACTTCAAAAATAAGGACTAAAAATTAGCAGGGAAGAAGTCAATATTCACAAAATATTTACCCTAGAGAAATAACAATGAGAAATCGATTCGACAAGCCTGGAAATGCTAATATCACATACAACTCCATATCAACTAGCTTTAAGATTATTCAAAGAGAAAGAACAAACTTGATCAAGTATCTACTAACGAATTCTCAAAGAAAACTAGAAGCTACTAATCCTCACACTTGAAGTACATAAAGGGTAGATGCAGGATTCGAACTAACAACAAATAGACAAAACTTCAATCACCATAATAAGTATCAAGCTAAACGAGAAACAAGAAAAGAAAACCATGGAGACGAGATCAATAAGCACAAAAATCCAAAGAAAAATCCACATGCCTTCTAATAAGGGTTTGGTTTAATTGTTGTGGGAGTCGCTCCTCAGCTCGCGTCCTAAGAGTTGGGTACTCGTCTTTGGACTATGTCCCAGTTCGCTGCTAAGAAAAAAGTTCCATGTTGTGAGCATCCTTTTTGATGTCGTCCGCACCTGTGGTTTGTTTGAGAATTCATCCTCTTGGGATACTCTTGAAATAGACTGAGATAAAACTCATTAGCATAAAATGTGATTTAAATGGGGAGATAGCGTCTTTTACCATCTTGACACTTAATTGCTCTCCCTGAATATTTGATGTCAACTTCTTCCAGTTTTACATAAAGCAAATAAAGCTTGCATTCCATATTTGCCATATAATCTTTAATGTATTCTTCCTTTGATGTTAGATTAATAAAACATATTGATGTAATATTTTTATAGTTCTTTTGATGTCGTTCTTGCAATGAAAGTGATGCAGCCGATGTTGATTTTCTTACAATGCATGATTTTCTTAAGATGCATGAAGATTTCCCACGATGCATGAATATAATGCTTACTTGAAAAATACAGGGGGTGCTTCCTTAAAAACTGTAGTTGATGGTGACTTTCCGCGATACATGAGTCTTTTCCCGCGATGAATGAATCTTTTCCCGCGATGCATGACTCTTCCTGCGATGCATGGCTCTTTTTCCTGTGATGCATGAATGTATTTCCCCCAATGCATAAATCTTCTTCCTGTGATGCATGACTCTTTCTCTGTGTTGCATGAATCTCTTTCCACCGATGCATGACTCTCTTTCCCATGATGGATGAATCTTCTTTCCCTGCGATGCATGAATCTTTCTTGCGATGCATGACTCCTTTTCCTACGATGCATGAATATTTCTTTCTTCTTGGCATAGAACGAAGGTAATGCTTCGTTGAGCAATGTAGACGACCTTCCGAGTGGCGGTATCAACTCATTTGATAATACAATATAAATGACCCTCTGAGTAGTGGTATCATCTCATTTGACGATACGATATAAATGGCTCTCCGGGTAGAAATAGTATCATGTATGATAATATGATGCAGATAATGTCATCTAGGTATTTTCAGTTTCTATAGAAAAATAATATTGCTCGCTTCGAGGATTCCATTTATTCCATCTCCGAACACACTTGTATTTTCATTATGGACTTCACCTTACTGAGAATTTGAGTGAAATGATGCTACTCATATTATCAATTCTTGGTATAAGGAGAATAGAAACTTTTCCTGCATCCATAGAAAAATTGTTAGTTTAAAATGAATTGATCTTTGTCGATTCCTTCGGTTGTTTGCTCGTCATCTTGCTATCTCCGATTGATTTCTCTGATTTCCTGCTTCTTGATAGATAAGAAAAAACATTTTATGCAAAAAAAATTGAAATATGAAAGAAAATTTTTAAGGAAAGTAGATTTTCAAAAAGTAATATTTGGAAAAGGTCACTGCCAAATGTCATATCATCTAATGCTTAGCGAACGCCTTTGAAGTTGATGCTTCGAGGTCTATCTGATTATTTGTTGGGAAGCATTCAAAGTTGTTCTAAACTGTCGATGAACCCTATTGAAAATTTTGAGGTCATCCTCAAAAACAAATTTCCCAGTAAACTGTCTTAGCATATTTTGAACTTTTGGTGAGGAAATCATGGAATTTTTGAGATCCTCTTAAAAATTCTGTCCCAGTTACAATTCTAAACGTAACTTCAGTCTTGAATCATTGGAGAGATTTTCTTTTGGAGAATTTTTGAACCCCTCTCAAAATTTTTGTCCAAGATTCTATAGTAAAGAAAAATAGAAATCTTACAGGAGATATGATCGAGTCGTTGTGGTGCCTACCTATCATGTTGAGGCAAGAGTCAGGTCAAGCGTAGTTCCCCCTAAAAGATCAACAGAAATAGAAAATTTTAACAAGGAGCCGAACGGGGGCGATATAGGCCGCCTGCGTATCTCATTCTTGAGAATTGAGGTCGAACGTAGTTCAAATTACAAAAAAAAATATTAAAAAGGGATAAAGGGGTGACCGAAGCCAACATAGGCCGCCTACGTATCTCATTCTTGAGAATTCAGGTCAGACATAGTTCATCACAAAGGGATAAAATTATGAACAAAATGATTACAAGCAAATAAGACGATTACAAGGAAATGAAAAAAATACAAACTTAAACTTCACATATAATATCACTTGATAGCATCTGAGTTTATCGATTTTGGCAATTCGGTGCCATCCATCTCTTACAATACCAAGCACCTCCAGATAACACTTTGCGAACAATGTAGGGTCCTCGCCAATTTGGTGCAAATTTCCCTTTGCAGTCATCCTGATGAGGGAAAAGTGTTTGAGAACCAACTGGCCAATTTCAAATAATATGGCTCTTACTTTCTTGTGGAAAGCACAAAATCATTCTATGTCGATACAATTGACCATGACAAACAACAACCATTCTCTTCTCATCAATCAATGTTAAATGGTCAATCATCTTGTGAACCCAATCAGCATCACTCAATTCAACTTCCTGGATGATTCACAATGAAGGTATCTCAACTTCGGCAGGTACAACATCTTTTGTTCCATATACTAACAAGTATGGATTAGCTCCAACTGACGTTCTGATAGTCGTTCTATATCGAAACAAAGCATATGGCAACATCTCATGCCAACCTCTTTGATTGTTAATCATTTTCCTCATAATCTTCTTTATGTTCTTGTTGGAGTCTTCTACAGCTCCATTCATTTGGGGATGATAAGCGGTTGAGTTTCGGTTAGTAATCTTGAATTGTTCACATATCTGTTTTATGAAATGACTATTAATATTTGCTCCATTATCAATAATGATGGATTCCGATATTCCAAACTTACATATCAAATTTTTACAAACAAAATCAGCTACAACTTTCTTAGTCGCTGACTTATACGAAGCTGCTTCCACCCACTTGGTGAAGTAGTCAATGACAACCAAAATGAATCTGTGTCTGTTTGATGTGGCTGGCTCTATTGAACCAATGACATCCATGCCCCAAGCTACAAACTGTCAGGGTGAACTCATATCATTTAGTTTGTGAGCCGGCACTCGAATCAAATCACCATGCACCTGACATTTATGACATTTCTGCACAAATTTGCAACAATCATGTTCCATAGTCATCCAAAAATAATCGGCTCAGAGGATCTTTCTCTCCAAGGTGAGCCCATTCATATGAGTACCACAAACTCCAGCATATATCTGTTCAAGAAGCTTCGCATCTTCACTAGCATCAATGCATATGATAAGACCTAAATTTGGAGTCCTCCTATAAAGGATTTCCCCACTTGGAAAGAAATTGTTGGCCATAAGACGTATCGATTTCTCCTGGTTAAATGTTGCATTCACAGGATAAGTTCCGATCTCCAAATACTTCTTCATGTCAAAAGTACCAGGGCAAACCATCTGGCTCAGCTTCAATATATGAGTAATAAACAAGCTGCTCTTTTACCTCTATATCGAATGGATCAACATAACTCTTATTCGGATGTTTGATCATTGAGGCAATAGTGCCTAGAGCATCGGCCAACTCAATTTGTGTCCTAGGAGTGTGCCTAAATTCAATATTGCAAAATATCTTGCATAACATCTATATATATTACAAATATCATGTGATCTTTGGGTTCTTTACGGCCCATTCTCCTTGAAATTAATGAATCAACAAATCTGAATTTCCAATTACCAGCAACTCATGAACATTCATGTCGATGTACATATTCAAACCAGGGATGCAAGCTTCATGTTCAACCATGTTGTTTGTGCAATCAAATCGGATTTTAGCCACTATAGGATAGTGTTGACTAGATTCTGACACTAAAACTACTCTGATACCTTTCCCTTGATCAGTTTTCGCTCCATCAAAGAATATTCTCCAACCAAGGTATGCTTCAAAAATATCTTCACCCACAAATGTCAGTTCTTCGTCGGGAAAATAAGTCTTTAGCGGTTCATACTCCTCATCAATCGGATTTTCTGCAAGATGATTAGCTAAGACTTGTGCTTTTATCGCCTTTTGAGTCACATATATAATATAAAACTCACTCAAAAGCATTTGCCATTTAGCCAACTTCCCGGTCAGCATCGCTTTCTGAAAAATATACTTCAATGGGTCCATCCTGGAAATGAGGTATGTGGTATATGAAAACAAATAATGTCTAAATTTTTTAGCTATCCAAGTTAGATCATAACATGTCCTCTCCAAAAGCGTGTAGCGAGCCTCGTATGGAGTGAATTGCTTGCTCAAGTAGTAGATGGCTCGTTCCTTCTTTCCAGTTTCATCATATTAACCGAGCACACATCCAAATATGTTATATGAGACCGACAAATATAGCAACAATGGACTTCCTTTTCATGGAGGGACCAACACCGCTGGATTGGATAAATAATTCTTAATGGCATCAAAAGTAGTTTGGCATTCATCGGTCCACTTAGTCAGGGCATCTTTTTTCAACAACTTGAAGATGGGCTCACACACCATGGTTGATTGAGCTATGAACCGGCTAATGTAGTTCAACCTTCCCAGGAAACTCACCACTTCTTTCTTGGTCTTCAGAGGAGGTAATTCTTGAATCACTTTGATCTTGGAAGGGTCAAGCTCTATGCTCCTCCTACTGACTATAAACCCCAATAGCTTGCCAAGTGGCACTCTAAAAGCACATTTAGCAGGATTTAGCTTCAAATTGTACCGATGTAGGCGATCAATGAACTTCCTCAAGTGAGTCAAATGATCCTAACTGTCGCGGGATTTGATTATGACATCATCTACATACACCTCGATCTCTTTTTGAATCATATCATGAAAGGTGGTTGTCATATCCCTAATATAAGTAGCATCGCCATTCTTGAGACCAAAAGGCATCATTTGATATTGATATACACCCCAGGGCATAATGAAGGCTGCCTTTTCTGCATCTTCTTCATCCATCAAGATCTGGTGATAAGCCGCATAATAATCCACAAACGACTGCGTCTCATGTTTAGCACAATTGTCAATGAGAATATGAATGTTTGGCAACGGAAAATTATCTTTCGGTCTAGCTTTGTTGAGATGTCTGTAGTCGACACAAATTCTGATATTTCCATCTTTCTTGGCAACCATAACAATGATGGCCAACCAAGTCGGATATTGGGTCACTTGCACTAATTTGGACTCAATCTGCTTGGTAATCTCCTCTTTGATTTTTAGACTTAACTCTGGCTTGAATTTTTGAGTTTTCTGCTCACTTGAGTGAAATCTTGATTGATCAGCAGCTTATAGGAAACCATATTTGTGCTTAGCCCTGGCATATCCCTGTAAGACCAGGCAAATATGTCGATGTATTCTCTCAGCAAATAAACCAGGTCCCTTCTTTAAGCTCAGTCAAATGGACAATGATTCTCACTTCTTTGATGCATTCCTCATCTCCCAGATTTACAGTCTCGTTTTCTTCTAGATTCAGCTTGTGCTGGTTCTCAAATTGTTCAAACTCCTCAACAACTTGCTCGGGTACCACATTTTCTTCTTCATATTCCTCCCATTAATCTTCACCTACCACATTTTGTTTGTTCGGCCCAGACATGACATGAAATTGGCAGGTTTTACATTATTATTACAGAAATCATAAACAAACGAAGTTAGAAAAGTAAAAATATGAAAAAATAAGCAAATAAACAAAATTTTTGATAAGAGAGGCTTTTCATTTAAATTGCAAATAGGCACAAACTTTGGCCATGACTAAAGGTCATTTAACCATCTTAAAACATTACTGGGGAATTTAAAAACTCAAATAAATAAAAATTGCACAAAGGGTGGGTCTCGAGCCTCTTCTGGACCACCAATGATTTTTTAAAACAAACATAAACACATGTCCTTTCTACCAAGATGAGTAGGGAAACATGAGTGGCGTGGAGGTCCAGTTTGACAATTGCTCCTCCGGCTCAGCATCACGGATGCCCGATGTCATGGCCTCTTCCTCGACTATTGCATTAACCTCCTCAAAAGGTCCCCAGATTCCTCCCCCAAGACCACCATTATTGACATATTCTCACATTGGAAATGACTGGTACAAATGAGGTACTGGTCTGGCCAATGCTCGATCAACACACTTATTCATCACCTTTGCTTCATCATCATATGTGGGGACATACCCCAAACAAAACTTTGCTCTGATGGGAATCTGAACAAGCTTAGTGATCCTTTGGAAGTTCTTCCCAAATCCGAAACATGGCTCAAAACTGCTTCGAAGCATGATAGTGGCTATCATTTTATAGACGGAAGGCATAGGATACTGCAGAGCCAAATCATCACCAGTGGCATTTACCAGCTCCACCTTGTAGAAATCACAAACTCTAGAGAGTTCATCAACAATAACGATATATTGGAATAACTCTTGTCACTATGAATGCCTAATTCCTAGTCCTTCCAAAAAAATTTCATCACCTGCCGGAGGGTAGAAGGCACAGCCCCGACCATGTGGATAAATGGTCTTCCCAAAAGTAAATTGTAACTAGTGTTGATGTCCATTACCTAAAACTCAACACTAAACTCAACAGGACCAATCTAAATCCCCAAGTTCACTGCACCCATTGTGTCTCTTTGCTCTCCATCGAAAGCCCTCACATTGACTTGGTTCTGGTTAACTTTTCCCAAGTCGAAGTTTAGCTATCTCAGAGTTGAAAGTGGGTAAATATTGAGACTAGACCCGTTATCGACCAAGACGTGATTTACAATCTTTTCTCAACACTTAATGACATGCAGAACTTTGTTGTGCATCTTTTCTTTATAGGGTAAGTGTTTATCACAAAAACTAATGCGGTGTCCTCGAATGACTTAGCTTATCATAGCCGCCAGATTATCGCTGTTAGTACCCACGGGCACATAAGTGTCATCTAAAGCCTTCATCAAAGTTTGCCTATGTAGTTGTGAGCTCATCAGTAAGGCCGACACAAAAATCTAAGCCGTTGTTTTCTCTAGATGCTTCAAGATTGAATAACCATTCGGTTGCATGTTTCTCCAGAACTCCTCCGCCTCGGTCTCACTGATTGGCCATTTGGACTAATCCTTCTTCTGCTCTCCTTGTGAAAACTCTTTTGGTGTGTAGCATCTACCAAATCTAGTCATACCCTGAGTAGCAGCCGCTTCAATCACAAACTTCTCTCGAGGAGGAATTTCTTGTGGCACCAATGCAGCAACATTCTGAGGTGTCATAAAATATAAATTCCTTCTTCTCTTTTATGAACAATGAATCCATAACATTTTTGAGGTCATTTAACCCAACTGAGACAATAACCTTTATCGTGCACAGCTCATCCTCAATCTCTATCATGTTGATATTAACGCCTCCATGGTTGGACGAAGATTGTTGTTGAAGTTGGGTGCAGCAGTCTAAAGAGTGACCACTCTCTGGTCGATTAAGTCTTGGATCTTGTGTTTCAGATTAATACAACCCTCAGTGTCGTGCCCAACACTATTTGAATGATATGCACATCTTTGATCAGGTTTATAAAATCTAGAGCTGGTGTAATTAGGCTTGGGCCCAACAGGATGAATAAAACCTGCAGCAGTCACTCGCTCGAATAGCTTTGTTTGAGTTTCATTAAGCGGAGTGAAATTTCCAGCGGGCTTCTTCTCAAACCTTGGACGAGGATCGTAATTGCCTTGTTCAGGGAGAGGCATTTGGTGATGATTTAGGGTGTTTTGGCAGGGGGCTTGGTATGTTGGAAATGAATTTGTTAGGTAATTTAGCTGTGTATCTTGGTATTTTAGAGGGCTACTTTTGTTGTATGGGGGTGGGGTTTGACATATTGTGGGAGGACCTTGGTAATTTGTATGGGCATTTGCACAGTTTGGGGCGGCATTTTGGTAATGAGTAGGTGGGGTTTGGTAAACTGGAGGGGGAGTTTGGTAAACAGGGGGAGGGGTTTGGTAAACAGGATGGGGAGTGGTTTGGTAATTAGGAGGAGGGGCATTTTTGTAATTGGAGAGAGGGGTTTGATAATCAGCCTATACATAACAAGCTGGCTATGAACACTGTGAAGGCCGAGAATGACCTTGGTATGACGAGGATTTTCTTGAGGGTTTCTTTCCCTCACATGCATTAGAGAAAGAAGACACATCTTCTCTTTTCTTCTTCAACAACCCCAAGGATCTGAACGTTGCAGCACTATAGGCAATCATCTCGGTCCTTAATCCGTCTTTAATAGTCTCACCTACCTTGACTATCTCAGAGAACTTTTCTCCAACGAGTAACATAATCCTGTCATAATACTCGGGCACAAATACTTCCACAATTTCTTGCTCTAACCTAAGAGGCCAAATCCTAGCTGCCTCCTTTAATTCCCTATAAGGAATAACGAACAAGAACAATCTCTACATTGTAGGCGAATCGTTCGATGAAATCTTTAGCCAGAGCATTCCAGCTAGGCCATTGCCTCATTTCTTGAAATGTTAACCATTCCAACGCTTCTCCGCTTAAACTTTGGCTAAAGATCCATATTAACAAGGCTTCATTCCTGACAACTCCTACGAGTTGGTCATAATAAGCTCTTAAATAAGCCAACAGATTTCTGGTTCCTTTAAAAGTGTAGAACTTTTGCACTTTGAACCCTTCTGGAAGTTCCATGTTTGGATGGATGCACAGATCTTTATAATTCAACCTGCCGACTTATGGAGTATAATGAAATTTTTTCACAACTTTCATGATTTCCTCCTTTAAATTCTGTTTGGATGACTTCTCTTTAGCCCTCTACTCTTTTTCCTATTCTTCATAATGATCAAGTTCAGAATAGTTTGCATATGGCTCAGGATGGATTGGGATTTGGAAAGTGGGTTTTGGAAGTAGGGGTGGAGCAATAGAAGGATTCTGGACATTTTGGGGGGCTTGGTAATTTTGGGGAAATGTTTGGGGATTGCTGTGCTGATAATGGTGATGGGGGAAGGTTTGTGGATTATTGACATTTTGGTTTTGCGGGGGAGGGCAAGCTTGTTGGTTGGCATTTTGGGGAGGAGGGAATGTTTGAAGGTTGGTATTGTTAAGGTAAGGTGGTGTTTGGTTGGAAGCAGAGGCGTGATAGGTGTTTGAGGTAATTAGATCAATGATGGAGGGGGGGGGGGGTATTTTGGGTGGGGTTAGAGAGTGGATTTTAAACATGTTCTGTACTTGAATTTGGCGGAGGGAAATGGAGTAGAGGCCTTCCCTTGCCTAGAGGGTTGACAAAAAAAAATTAGATTCGGTAGATCTTGTTTCCTCTGCATCTCAACCTTTAAATCTGCAATCTACTGCATCTGTTGCATACTCATCTCATTTTTTTTAGCAGCAGAGGGCTTAGCTACGCCAACCTCAGTTAAGCCAATATCATTACTATTATCGCCCATTGTTGACTTTCCTTTCCGAGAATTTTGACCAGGGAAGGAATCTTTGGGAGTTATTGATCTTGTAAAATAAGGGTGTTCATCCATCTTATCGACACAAATTAGTTCTAAGTACCTGTAGGAGAAAACAATTCAAAGGCAAATCTGTTAGTTTTAATTCATGGCAACATGATGTAAAATATCACATAGAAGGCATATAAGCACATAAGAGTTGCTTCGTTTGAGGACATGTTAACCCTCGAGTAATGGGGACTCATTTTTTTTTGAATAAGCAGGACTTTGCTTATTTTATTTTGAGACTAGTGAATCAGAAAGGTTGATCTGCGTTGAACTAAGGTCTTCTTGTTGTATCTCTCGGCATCTGCTGATCTAAACTCAATATTTCCTTGTAGAATGAAAGGGACAAGAAAAATTTAAAAGGATAGCGGACGAGCCTTGAAAGGCTGCCTACGTATCACCAAAGGAGAATTCAAGCCCTATGTAGTTAGAATACAAAGGGATTTTTGGTTTTATTCATTCATTTTTTTATTACAAAGAAAGTGAAAACATGCGATTAGACTCCTAATACATAAATTGTACCTTTGTCAAGGCTTCTTCTTTTGACTAGTCAAAGCATTCTTACTGCCGCATGACAATAGGGGGGAAACTCAACTTGGATCCTTACCTTGTTGATTAGGGACTCCACATCATAGCGGAATACAAGGCACTTTTCAATGCGGTGATCCCCGGTGTTGTGTTAAGGGCAATCTTCAAAGGTAGAGATCATTCTGGCATTATTTTTGGTAAGGGTCAGTATCCCGCCTTGAACCAACTTATAGTAGACAGTCCATCGCAGATCTTTAAAAGGTGTGATGTAGTGACAATGAAACAAAGTATGCTCTGTGTCTGGCATATCAGGCTCCGGTTGATCACAAGTAAGGAAAGTGTAATGACCCAACCGACGACTAATTTTCCCACCTCTGATCAAGTTGCGGATCACGGTCTTCAGTTCCACACATTCTTCTATGGTGTGCCCCTTTTGTTGGATGGTAGGCACATATCTTATGTGCGTCCTCAGGTTCAACCTTGGAAGTAGTCCCTTCAAGAGGACTCAGGATGCGTAAAGCCTTCAGATGCTCATAAATGAAAGCACACGAAACGACTTTTACCCCCACACTATGTATCTATTGATATTCCTAGAGGGTGATCTTTTCGTCACCTTCTTTCAATCATCCTCGGAAAGGAGTCATGTCATTGACTTCTTCCTTAGGTTTTTCTTCAGCATGTTCAGGTTGAGTGTCTTCGGGAATGGTGACATTGACCTCTTTATGTAGGAAAGGGTGTTTTTTGCATAGCCTCTGAATCTCGAGGGTTTCATCCTCTTTTCTCTTCACCATAGCAACTATTTCTTCGTCCATTATGGCTAATCTCACCTTTTTAGTTCCTATATCCACGTCTAATGCAACACTTTTGGCTAGTGTGACTGCAGTGGCGAATTCTACTTCTATTGCCCTTTCCTCAACTTCTCAAATCTCCTGGTTGATCTGGTGCAGTTTCATAATCAGTTCTTCCTCTATCAGCACCACTTTGACATTCTGGCTTCTTTCCATCTTAACAGCAGATTCACCTTTCCTGAGATGATAGAGTAATGTCTTAGGATTTGGTAGTGGGACTTAGTTTTGGCGGAGAAACTCAAGACTCGGGGAATTTTGGTCAAACATTTGCTTTTTGTATAAAGTTTTTGAAATTTTCAGAGAGGAGTTGGCTAAAATGTCCTCATTCAAAGCAAAAAAATCACATAAACAGTTAAAGTACACAAGCAGCTAACGCACGTCCTAAACGAGTAGGGGGCCCTTTTGGGCCAAGGGTAGGCCTACCTTAATTGAATAATGTATGTGTAGAATTGAACCGTTTCGTTACCCCAAAACAAATTTCACATATATAGAAATAATGTTCCGAAAGCAAAAATAAAAAGGGGTAATAGGGAATAAATGAGAAATACAAGAGGAAAGGCCCATGCAGGGGTCATTTGGAAGGAGTACCACAATACTAGAAAAGAAAGCCCACACAGGGGAAATTAACAACAAATACATATGGAAAGACCCACACAGAGGTGAAATCCACTAAGAGGTCCCCGATGGTCCCGCTTTTAATATGCTTTTCTTGTTTTGTCCTATATAGCGCTGAAGCCTGTACTGAGTCATTAACCAGTATCCGTCGTGCCGACGCCCTTTTTCTTCCCAATCTTCAAACTGCATGCCTCCTCTTTTACTTTCCATCCATGAGTTGAGCTCCCCCAAATCAATTCTCAAGCTTTCTAATTCTTGGGTTACATTTTCGAGGGCATATTTATCCCCCTCTTTCTTTCGGAGGAATTCCTTATGCATTTCTCGATCTTTCCTCTTTGACTTCTCTCAATTCTATCATAGCCTCAGACTCTTTGTCTTGAAAATTGTGATAGATGCTTAGAACTGGGAAGGAAAGGCCTTGCAAATCGTCTTTCAACCAAGCTTGGTAAGTTTCAACTTACCCAACATAAAATTAGAGTGAGACAATGGTTGTCTCATCAATTTGCAATTCATTCTTCCATTCTCTCCACATTTCTCCAGCATTTGGGACTCTATCATCCCCGTGGTAGAATACATAGACCTGGTAATATCCGTTCGAGGGTAAGATTTGGTTTCTCCGAAATTGTCTCAGGACCCGGATGGGTACACACTGGCGGATACCCCAAATACCTGGTACAGGAAGTACAACCTGTCTGTCGCTTTGTACTATGACCTCTTTCGAGAAAAATGGATCAAACATCGATAGGATATCATCCTCTCTCAACTCAGAGAAAATCTAAGCCCATCCCTCTCTAATTTTCCTATTGTTGAGCGGTACCCAGTATAGCATACCGTTCAAATGCTTAAGAGCATTGTGGTGATCGAGAGTATAAAGTTGTTGAGTCCCGTGTTCCTTCATCTAGTGGCTCATTATCCACCGTTGGAGGAGGAGGTTACCACCTTGAAAATAATGATGCCCTTCCTTACACTTTCCCAAAGAACGGTACATGTTGAATAGGATAAAGGTGTGATCGGATAATACGTCACTTGCTCTTGGTTCTCATGCCCGTGGAACAGAAAGTTTGCAAGCATGATTATCCGGGTGTTGATATTGAGGCTCGGGCCTTGGGGAAAAACCACAGTACCTAATAGTGCAATTGTAAATGCCAGAGGTCTGATCCCGTCCCATTCTCTTAAAGTAGATTTTAACTCTTGGTTATAATTTGCATAAAGCTCGCATGCCCAAATCTCACATAGAGATGTCTGAAAGAAATGCTTGACCCTTGGGCCTAGTGGGCGTATTCCTTTCTTAATTCGAGACACTTCACAATGTCCTCGACAGTAGGCTTGTTAGGGATTAGGATATCCTCATGTCTTCTTGTCTTTCTTTCTATCCATGTACCTACGGTATCTATATAGTCCCAAATTTCTCATCAGGGTGATTTCCATGGCTCCAAATCGAAACACCATCTTCTCGATGTCCCAAAAGCCGGTGAGGACTTCTATTAGTTCGGGCCACCCAATCATATCAATGAGCTCTGTTAGTGCCCCTTTATATTTGTTGAGGTCCCTTTGGTGAAACATGTTGAGGTCATAGTACCGTAATTTAAGCAAATTTGGGGCCCTCACAACCATGTCGAACTTAGGAAACTGAGCCATACCTACAAAATAAAACCCGATTAAGATCCCTTCCCCCAAATAGGTATCAGTCAGGTTTGTACACATACATCTTTCAAATGTCAAATAATATGATATGTCGTTAGGTCGTTGACCTTGGACATGCTTTCAGTGATTTTACTAATGGACTTTATACGCCTTGAGTATTCAGCCGTCTTAGGCTAATGATTAAATTTGATTTGGTTTGCTCTACTCTAGGTGGACTAGAATTGGTTTAAGCAAGACCTGGTTACTCGAGATGGACAAACTACGGGTTGAAGTATAACAAAAGATGTTAGATGACCACAAGCCAACTATTTATTTATCACTTCAAAAGAATTTGAAAGTGTTTGTTTGAAAGACAGTTGTGGTAAGCCACGTAACCACCTTTTCCCTAATGCAGTCTATTTGCCATTTGGCGGTATCGATGCGATGAATGTCACAATTTAATATAAAATAATTAAAACAAGTAAACAATTAAGCATATATAGCAAAAGAAGTTAATTTTAAGGTTAGAACCATTCAAATCCCCAGCAGAGTCACTATTTTGTATTATTTAAAAACAAATTTTTAGAGTCGCCACTTAATTTTTAAAGTAAAATTAAAAAAAAAACTAATCTCAAAAAGATTAAAATAGTAAATAAATTGAAAAAGGGTTCAGGGTTCATGTTAGCATTTCGGGTAGGGTTTGAAAGCACCCGAAATGCCCATGTCTGGTTTTTTGTCTGTCTGGGCTAACACTTAGGCCTAATTTCATTCTGCGCCTTTGGCCCACCTAACACCTATCCTATAATAATTGGTTCTTTTCCTCTTTGGGCTTTTGGCCCAATTTTTCCTCTTGGTATCTTTCCTAACAACTATCAAATAATGACAATTAAAACACAAGGGGCTTAGGCCCAAAAGTATCAAAAATACAACTTTGAAAAAATAAAAATGGGCTTTTTTTGACCCAATTTCTTTAACTCTCTGATCTGCGGCACTATATCTTGTATACTTAAAGTATACGGGCTCCCAAAACCTGTACGTCGGTTTCAATGATCCAGCTACTAATAATCGAGGGCTGACTCAGACGAAAGAGCAAATTTGGGCCTTTACGGCCCAATGGTAGAATGCAAGTAGGGGAGGGAGTCCATGGGGACAGATAAATAGATTTCCCATGCAAACATAAATAAATAAAATACAAGTAACAACTCAATGGCTAAATATGAGCAAATAGTGAAATAGAATGAATGCTACTGCCTAAATATCACCATAGGCACGAAACAATTTTTTAGGGGGGCAAATAATTATGGCAAGAATCAAGTAAATTAGGCATGAAGGATGAAAAATTTATCCACATAAATGCACAGATGCATTAAAGGCGGTGGTCAACAAACATCCACAAGTTTAAAAAAACTAAATTATAATACCAACACCATAAGGAATCAAAAAATGAATTGACTTAGAAAACTTTCAGGCTAAAAGAAAATAATATAAAACTTAAGAACTTTTTTCAAGGTTCACAACAAAACAAAATGGTAACTGATTCTGAGGTCGAAGTCAATTTTAAACTCCATTTAACAAGAGGATCATACTAGCAAAGCACGAAATTAAGGTAACAATTTGGAGGAAAAAGAAGGTAAAACCAAAATGTAAAGAGCAAAGATACAAGACCGCACACTTCATGAAAACTAGTCTAATATAAAACATGCTACTCTAAAAACGACGTTAACTAAAGAAAATCGAATCAAGCTACCATTATGGAACCAAACCAAAATAAGACAACATGTACCTAGATAAATATACTAACTATCAAAGTAAACATGCTAAGGTCCAACACTAAACTAAAACAACATAAATGTTCATATACATTATGGGCATAATTGGCAAACAATGACTAAAAAATAGCAGGTAAGAAATAAATTTTCACAAAGTATTTAGCCTAGAACACTAACAACGGAAAATCGTTTGGACAAGCCTGAAAGTTCTAATACCCCATACAACTCCATATCAACTAGATTTAAGATTCTTTAAGGAGAAAGAACAAACTTGATCAAGTAACTACCAACAAATTCGCAAAGAAAACTAAAAGCTACTAATCCTCACACTTAAAGTACAAAAAGGAAAGACGCGGGAATCGAACTAACAACAAATAGACAATACTTCAAACACCCTAACAAGTATCAAGCTAAATAAGAAATAGGAAAAGAAAACCATGGAGACGAGATCAATAAACATGAAAATCCAAACAAAATCTAGAGTTCCTCGGCGTAAAACTATGCAAAAGGCCCCTTCTATGTCTTAATCAACCAAAGGCACCAACTCGAAGTCTAACAACTACTCATCAACCATAAGCAAATAAACCAGCAAGCAACTGAGCTATTCAAAGGGGAAAGGAAAATAAGGGTAGAAAACTTTAGTCAACAAACATAATACCCACTGAAACGAGCTAAGGTCAAAACAGAAATTACCTGTTTGATAGCAGCGAAACAGGGGAAACAATGAGCAGGGGAGCATCGATTCCACACCAAATAAGAATTCAAAACTCGAGCAATGAATTAGAATATCCAAAACGGCTTCAAACAAAGACCCTTTTTAGAACATAGAACTAGGAAATTGTATTAGAATTTCTTAAGTGTAAAAGTTGATTGTTCAAGAAAAAATATATCCATTAATAATGAGGGAGAAGGTGGTATTTATAGGGGGAATTCTAGGGTTTGGTTTTGGGGGTAAAAGGGCGAGAAGCAGATTGAAATAAGCCCAAATTTTGAATTCCAAATAAAATTTTTCTCAAAAACTAAAGGAATATGCTGAATGATGTCAAATTCTCAATGAATTTTTGGATAGAGAGGGGTGAGGTGGATGTTTAGGATGAATCCCATGTCGTTGAAGTGCCACACAACTTGATCCTACACTAGTGAGGACGAAATTGCAGTTGGAATCGCGAAAAGGCAGTACGAGAAAAGTACTATATTGAGGAAGAAGACACGTAGGGTGTACTAGGGTGAAACCACATCTCATGCCATGTGTTGCTTTTGGTTTGGAATCTTCCTTGTAGCAGATTTCCTTTGGTGTCGTTTGCTGCTTTTCGTGTAATTTCACACTGCAATTTGCTTTCTGTTGGAATCATTTGACGTCGCTTGATGCTGCTGTCACACTGTGTATTTTCTTGTTCCATTGTGACCATAGGAGGCTTCTATTGAGTTGAGAATAGATGTTGCCAACTATGATGTTAACGTTGGAAATGAGGTCGTTTGCTGCGTAATTCATACTGCTGCAGCTTTTCATTGTTTCAATGAACATTTGGAGCTGTGGAGTTAAGGTCTGGGAATATTTGGAGAAGTTTCTAGGTTTCTTTGGAGATAAGGGAGTGGGCTGAGTCAGGAGTTAAAGAGTGGGTTGGGGTCGGGTATCTTTGGTATTGCTGTTGTCATCATTTAAATGGTGGTGGGCTGAGAGGGAATGAAAATTAATTGGCTCAAATATGGGCTGCCAGAATAAGAGTAAGAATTGAGGAAATACAATGGGCTTTGTGAATTGAGAGGCAAAAAGGCCCGAAATTTGATCTTGCAATTATGTTGAAGAATGACTAAAATTGTAATTAAGAAAATGACCATAAGAATTTTAATCATAGCCAATCGAAATTAAAAATCTAGCCAAATGAATTTAGTTGATGATTCGGGTAAAACTAAACAAGACGAATTAATAGAAATTAATTAAAGAGCTTCTTAATCTTAATCAAATAAAATAAAATAATTAACTTGAATATAAGATAATTAAACTAATTAATTCAAAAATTATAACTATAATTCAAACTAACTAACTTAACAAAATATTTAGTTTTTTTAAAAAAAGTAATTCTTTTGATATGATATTTAAATATATATGAAATATACTAGTTGTATATAAAAACCATATAAAACATATTAATTATTTTAAAAAATTGTAAAAATGACTAAAATTACTCTTAAAAACTTGGAAAATATTTGAATTTTATAAAACTAATTATTTCCAATCGTTTGAAATCTAAGAAGCTCAAAAATTAATTTCTATCGGGGAGGGTCAAAATTAGGTGTCTCTATATGAATAATTGAAACTACTAATAAATAGGTAAATATCAGTGGGTAGGCTAGACTATCAGTGAAATAGTTTTCTCTCAAACAACTATCACTTTTCAAGTGATTTCTTTCGAACATCAACAAGCTCAGCAAATAAGAACAGCCCACAACCTTAATACATCCTCTCTCTCGAGCAAGATGAGTAGGATTGTGTAATGACTCGAAAAACTAGTAGGTGAAACTAGAGCCTTACGAGTGTGTTGCTGAGTTTGATGTGGGATGTTATGTTGAAAAATGAGTTCCCAAGCTTAGTTTGAGGGGTTTAGGGGTCTAACTTCAAGGTATGACCCCCCAAGGACCAATCAAGGGTCCTTGAGGAGGACCCTAAAGCCTAACCCCAAGGCTGCCCCAATTGACAAAAAACTGCCAATTTAGGGCCACCTACGGATGGTACCTATGTCCAATAGGTGGACCCACGCCCCATATGTAGGAGTCATGGGTCAGGACCCAAGGTGAAGAGTTGCTGCCACCATCCACAGACCTACAAGACGGGGCGTCAATGCACCCACAGTCCATAGGTCTAAGGGCGTGGATGGCACCTGTGTTGTTGTCCAATCTCGGCCAAAGGAGAGGCAACTTAGTAAATTCCAAAATTAATTAGTTATGGGTTGGGGATGGTTTATATTGTTTTATTTCACTTATATAAGTCTTTTTAAACTATTAAACACCTTTTTACAATTCATTATTCCCTAAACTCAAAAATAGAAACCACCTCCACACAAAATAATCATCTCTATAGACACCATCATTGGAGAAGAAGAAGTGAAGGTTTGGAGCTCAATATTTCATCTTTTCTCTTCAATTTTGTGGATTTTCTTCAATTGAGGTATGGTACTGTTCATCTATGGGTAGCTTTCACCCATAGAGTCCCTTCAAACATGATTTCAAAGCTTCCAAATTCCCCCAAAAATTAGGGTTTCAATCTAAGTCATGGGTTCAACTTCAAAACATTTTGAATTATTGTTTTATGGTGAGGAATTAATGTTGACTTAAGAGACCCCATGAACCCATATTTCCCCCAATGTATTTAATTGTGAATTTGTGGTTTGGGATTGATTGAATATGGAAGCATGTGAAGAGATTAAGTCTATATTGATTTAGTTTATTGAATTATGTCACTATTCATGCCTAAATTTTAGTATTTTAGGTGTGTTGGTGAATTGTGATTCATTGCCTTGAAGGGGAAAAGTATGAAGAATTGATGTATGATCAAGATGCTATGTATATGGTTTGTGATTTCAATGAAAGTATTGTGCTTATGTCTACAATGCAATTTTGTTATTATTGAAAGGTTATTCTCAATTATACACTTATTAATGATGATGATGTATGTGAAAGGTTTATTCAATGTACTGTTGCATCTTGAATTGGTCAGGTTAGGGCATCCTCTTCTTGTGTAAGTAATGTATCTTGACTTAATGAATGTTGAATTGGTAGACCTGATGGTGGTATCCCTTTCATAAATTATTAATGAAGTATTCTAAACTTTGTCTTGAATCGGTAGACCTAATGTTGGTAGCCCTTGCATGATGAGTCTATAAACTATTCTAAATTATGTGTCTTGGATTGGTAGGCTAATGGCACCCTTCCACGTATGATAATAATGAACTTTGGGATCGGTAGGCTTATGGAACCCTTCCATGAATGTTAATAATGTACCTTGAATCGGTATGCTTATGGCACCCTTTCATGTGTTAACTAATGTACCTTAAATCGGTAGCCTTATGGCTCCCTTTCATATGTTAATCAATGTACCTTGGGTAAGTAGCCCAATGTCACCCTCTCATGAGTAATAATGTTAAAGTAATCAACTACTCTATTGGAATGTAAGCTTAGCACCGAGTGAGATTTGGTAAGATGGAAGCTCTCCCCATGTTTAGGTCGGGTTTCAATGAACATCTTCCTTATCTCATAACTATGTGCCCACATAGGATATTAGCTAGTAGATCCACCTAAGCTAAAATGTTACCGTTCCTACCTTAGGCAAGTAGACCAACCCTTTATGGTGTGGGATAGACACCGTTCCATGAGTTGCTCACATGGTCTATGTCAGTTAATGCTTATTCCCATCATGTGAGTTATGTGCTATGGTTACTTGAGACATTCTATGAAGTGTGGGAGGTAGTATGGGATCCCATCCATGCATTGCACGAGTAGGCTTTGAGAGGGCTATGGTGTGTTTCTCTAAGTCTAAATGAAAAGAATGTGCTCTTAATGACGCAAATGAGAATGTTGACTTAAAGGCTTAATGTAATGATAAATGCCTAACTTGGATTGTTATTTTGAGTTACTTCCTTGTCATGACTTACTAAATGTGAATGTTTCTTATGCATGAGTATTGACTAAAGATGAGTACGAATAATGGTAAGTTCATCTATGGTGGCCTCAATGTGATACTTAGTAGGAATAGTAGTATGGGATGCTATTCTTACATTGCAAAAGTATAGCTTAGGGTTACTTAAGGTGAAGATACTAATGTGTTGTAATGGCTTATATGTTGAATATGTTGTATCTTATGCCTTTTGTACTAAAGTTCATGATTTTTTTCTCAAATGGGCATATTCATGGTTTTCAACCAATATGTCCTTTTTAAAGCATGATTTTTGCATGGCTATCATGCTTAGTACATTTTGTGTGCTTACCATATTTCTTATATTTTACTACAAAGTGTATGTTTCGGCATTTGAGGTGATTCCTTCTAGTTGAAACTTGGATTGATTTCCTCCAAAGATTGTGGTATGTCCTCATGGATCCAAGGACAAGTGCTTTATTGATGTTTCATGTCTTTCATTATGTTAGATACTTTTTAGACTTTCTATTGTAAAGGGTCTTGACCCTATTTTGAGACCTCAATTGTATTAGATGGCCATGTGAGACTATGTCTAGACTTTCGCTATTCTAAATAAAGGTTTTAGATTGTTTGGATTAAAAGTTTTAAATTCCTCACTATTTCCAATGTTCTTATGTGATGATATGTTATAAGGCTTGTATGAGACTTTTTGGAGTCTGGTACACCATGTCACGTCCGGGGTGTAGGCTCGGGTCGTGACATATTGGGTTTAGGATTCACTCTTTCAAACTGAACGAATATCAACTCAATACTTACAAACCATTAATCAAAAGCTTTGGTTCCAAAACCTCTCTCTCAAGCAAGATAAGAACTCAAAATTAGATCTGCATTTGCAACTGCAATTCATAGATTAAAACACAACTAATGCTTAGACCAACTTCAATATAGCATTTAAATCAACAATTAACAATACCCGTAAGCTAATTCAACCCATAATCACATGATCACACCCTAAGAATTAGGGTTTTAGCTGAACATTATAAAAATGTAAAACAATTACCAACTCAATTAGCCATCATTTGGGTAATAGTCGCAAAGCCTTTACAATGTTTTCCAATAGTTAAATTCAACGACCCACTTGCAAATCTTAAAGTTTGAGCCTCAAGAAGCTTAAAAGTCTTCAATGGAACTCTAAAACTCAAAAGAAAACTCTACTCAATGATCCAATGATAATCAATTTACAGTTCAAAACTCAATTTATAGTAGCCCAAAATTCTACCTGAAAAGCCATTGGGCGATAATAAGTCAGGCACACCAAGTGGTTTGGCGATCTGCCCTTTGCTCTCTTCCATCGCCATTTTGCATTAGTTCTCAACATCCCCAAGTCCTGTAACTTTGGGCGATCTCTTACATCATCGCAAAACTGATCGGCAATTTGCCGATTGCCCATTTTTGTCATCGATTTTGTTTCTTCCCCCAAGGCTGGCACATTAGAACTTTGGTTTAGCTAAAGAGCCACTCGGTGCTTTGCCGAGTTGTCTTGGGTATCACCAAGATCTCCTTTCTCCACTTTTTTAGCTTGTTTTGCTCCTTTTTGCATGTTAGTATCCTTACCTTGCGCTTTAGCTCACATACCTAAAAATCAAGGCTTTAACATCAGTTTATAGAACAAATTAGGCATTTGAGGACACTAAAACTATCAAAACAAAGCCCTAAATGAGTCCAAATTAGACTCATCAAAAGGCATTTGAGCTTACGCAAGAGGGAGTACTTTTGTGTCAAAACGCATTATGTGTACCAAATATAGATGAATTAAGAAAGAGGATTATGATGGAAGCACATCATTCAAGATAATTGGTCCATCCGGGGTCAACTAAAATGTATCATGACTTGAAAGAAATGTATTGGGGGTGACATGAAGAGAACTTTGCGGAATTTGTGGCTTAATGTCCAAATTGTTAACAAGTAAGAGCACCAAAAGCCCGAAGTTTATATGACGCGTATAGAACTTCAAATTTAGAAGTGGGACATGATCAACATGGAATTTTTCACTGTTTGCCTCGCTCATTTTGGAAGATTGATTCCATATGGGTAATAGTTGACAGACTCACCAAATCAGCGCATATTTTGCCGGTGAAGATAACTTACACAGTTGAAGAGTGTGCAAGGTTGTATATTAAAGAGATAGTTCGACTATATGGAGTGCCAATCTCTATAATATCTGATAGAGGACCTCCATTCACTGTAAAATTTTGGAAGTCATTTCAAAAGAGTTTGGGATCACAAGTGAATTTAAGTACACCCTTTCACCCTCAAATGGATGGTCAGGCAGAATGTACAATTCAAACACTTGATGATATTCTACGAGCTTGTATATTAGATGACAAGGGTAGCTGGGATAATCATCTACCACTTATTGAATTCTCTTATAACTATAGCTACCATTCTAGTATCCAAATGGCACCTTATTAAGCTTTATATGGGAGAAAGTGTAGATCCCCAATTTGCTGGTTTGAAAAAGGTGAAACTGGCTTATTTAGGCTAGATCTTATTCATCAAGCTACGGATAAAATCAAAGTGATACAACAACGGCTAGAAACTTCTCAAAGTCGACAAAAAATTTATGTGGATGTTAGAAGGAGAGGACTAGAATTCTCTATAGGGGATTGAATCTTTTTGAAGGTGCGACCAATGAAAGGGTAATGAGATTTGGCAAAAAAGGAAAGTTGAGTCCATGCTATATAGGGACATATAATACTATTCGAAGAATTGGCCAAGTTGTATATGAGTTAGAGCTACCTCAAGAGCTTTCAATCGTTCATCCAGTGTTTCATGTCTCAATGCTTCGAAAATGGATAGGTGACCCATCTCGTATTACTCCTACTAAAGATATACAAGTTATGGGAGATCTCACCTATGAAGAAGTATCCATTTCTATTCTGGATCGACAAGTTGGGAAGTTAATAAATAAAGAAGTAGCATCTGTCAAAGTGTTATGGAGAAAGCAACAAGTACAAAAGGTTACATGGGAAGCAGAACAAGCAATGAAGTCCAAGTATCCTAACTTATTTCAATCTAAAGGGAAAGGTCAAAGTGTTGAGTTGATGAATGGACAGGTAAGTATAAGTTTATATGAACTATGTGGCTAATAATAGAATTTAATTTAGGCTTGAAGTGGTTTGGAGCTAGCTACTATGCTACCATTCGAGGACGAATATTCTTAAGGAGGGGAGGATGTAACGCCCTGTATTATGCATATGCTACTTTAATTCATATGACATTTGCCATAGACTTATGGTATAGGTGAGGGACCATATTTCTTAGATAGGTAGTGTTGGATTAAAATAGATTGGAAGGTCTTGTTCTCCTTACACGTTTTAGCATGTATACTCCAAGTCAACTCCGACGAAAGCATTTATATTTGAGATAGTTAGGTCGTATTTGAGCTTAAAGTTTAAGGTGAAGTGTTAAGTTAAAGCAAAAGGAAGTAATAATTAGAAAATGAAATGAAATAACTGAGTTGCTTGTTTGACTTAACTAAGCTAGCAGGTGATAAGTAGGTGCATCACCTACTTTGACTTATTGACCTGCCCAAAGGACCAACTAGGTGCATCACTTACTGAGACTCTATTGAGCATGTAATTGGGCCAAGTACACTACCACCTACTTGTATTAATTTGGCCCATGAGTAGAAGAATATGGAGAAAATGGACAGCCAAGGCCCAATATTCTTAAGTCCAAAAAGGCGCAAGTGAAAACTCCAAGTAGGTGGATTACCTACTCACACTAATTATGGCCCAAATTGACAAAAATTGAAGGATAATTTGCAGCAAGGCCCAACAAGTGTTGAAGTCCTCAAAGGCACAAGTTAAAAGGCCAAGTAGGTGGGTCACCTACTTGACAATATATGGCCCAAAAGTTTCCAAGAAAGTCACCCAATGCACCTCCCTTTTAAAGGGATAAAGATAGAATCTTTTGCTTCTTTTTTTTTTTTAACTTTTAAAATATCAGATTTATTAAGTTTATCTCTTGGTCTTTCTTGGCTTCAAATAGCAGCCCTAAAACACCTTAGGGTTCTTGAATATTGTCCCCCTTTTCAAGTAAAAGTCTGAAGAAGAGTTTCAATTCTTGAAGTACAAGTTTAGAGGATAAATTTCCAAAAACTAAGATAAGGCTACTACCCATTTATGCCTCTCTTTGGATACATGTTTAGGGTGGAGAATTTTGTATGTATTTTTGAAGAACTCATGATGGTGAGAAATCCTTGAGTTTAATATTCTCCTACTCTGCTGAAAGATTTTTTGGGATTGACAGTTATTGCCTTAGGTATATTGTTATTGAGGAAGCTTGGGTTATCTTGGTAAAGGATGTATGAAGTTTTATTAATGTATAGAAGAAGGGTGTAGTGGTTCACCATTTGTGTAAGGGTTACCTTCCGTCAAGTGTTTTGCTACTGTTTTTTGAGGGCATTAATGTGATTAGCTGCTAACATTAGCTTAATCATGACTTATATTGTAGATTAGCACCCAAAAAGGGAGGCTGATTGTGATATTTGTATTGGTCAGAATATAAGGTATGTAAGGCTATTCGATTCCATATTTCTTGGAATGAAATCTGATATTTGCGATTAAAATCAACAAAGTGAATTTCCTAAGTTCTATTCCTAGTAAATGAAACATAATGGCAGCGTATAACATCCAAATAGCTAACAATATTTTCCCTCTCCTTTTTAGTGTGTAGTATTACATCATTACATGTTGATTACTCTAAACTTGTGTAATTATCCTCCTATGTGCTAGTAAAGAAATGGTATTTTCAAAAGCAGGCTTGGTGAATTCTCCTCTTAGCCAATTGAAGTCAATTGTGTCATTTAAGCTCATAAGTAATGCATTGATATTACATAGCTCCTTATATTATTGTTATTGCCTTGAAGTTATTATTTTCATGTCTTCTACTACTGGTCCATAGTTCCAAATCTCAAAAATGATAATGACCACAAAAAAAACTATGTCAAAGACTAATGAATCTAAATGAAGAAATCTGTATAATTATGGGTGGCAGCTTAGGGGCAGAATCCTAGCATGGGCCGATCCCAATTGGTATAGAAGGGTGGCAGCTTAAGGGCGAAAGCCTAGCATGGGTCTATCCCAATTGGTATAGAAGGGTGGAAGCTCAGGGGAGGAAGCCTAGCATGGGCCGATCCCAATTTGTGTGATTATGAGGATAGCATCCCAAGGGTTAAAACGCCTTGCATGGGTCATACTCTTCTACCACTGATCAGCTGGTCATTTGCATCACATGCCTTATAAAGATCATTACACACAAAAAAAAGTAAAGAATTGAATGTAACATACATGCTCCCATAGGACTAACAAATGTGGTCTTGTTTTATGATATATGCACTTATATACAGATACTTGATTTCTTTTGAGCCTTGTTTTATATATGTTATTGCCTTACATATTTAGTACATCTTTTTGTATAGACATCCCTTACGGGAATGCTACATTTCATGCTACAGGCACAGGTACTCCAGCTAGTAGATCTCTTTAGTAGGAGCATAGGTACTCAACTACTATTGGTGAAGCTCTAGGTTGATTCGGGGCTTACCGAGTCTTTGACACCTATTTTGTTACTGTGTAATAGTTAAGGCTTAGGCGGGGCCTTGTCCCACCATAAACTATGGTTTTCTATCTTCTAGAGGTTTTGTAGACTAATGTATATAGTTCAGTTGCATCTTGTCTCTTAACAAGTTGTGGCCTCAACTGCCTAGTCTTGCATATATGTTTTGGGTCTCCTTATGTTCGTTCATCTAGCTGCATCCTATATGAACTTGTCAAAACTCTAAGGTTGTCATAGTTGTATGCATAGTAAGCACAAGTTACATGTTGGTTCTCTCGCGCCCTTAGGGCATCAGGTGTCTGTCCATCTTAATGAGAACTGAGGCGTGACACAGAGCCACTATGTCAGCTCACTTCTTGGCTGTCAAGACTACAGATTCAATAAAGGATTACGCCAGACTTTATATTAGGGCGATAGTCAGGTTTCATGGGGTTCCCTTGTCTATCATCTCATATAGGAGTCTTCAGTTTACCTCTCATTTTAGGAAATTATTTTAGAAAGGTCTTGGTACATAAGTAAATCTCAGAACAACATTTCATCCACATATAGAGGGTCGGACAAACCATACCATTCAGATTAGAGGACATGTTGAGAGCTTGTGTAGTCGATTTTAAGGGTAGTTGGGATAATTACCTATCTCTCATAGAGTTCGCCTATAAAACTACTTTCATTGAAGTATTCAGATGGCCTTGATAAATGCTCAACTACACCTTATCCAATACTAGGTGTAGGCGATCGCAATCTAGTATAAACCCAACAAAGAGATGGGGTCGATCCAACGGGGAGAGATATAAGTTAGAATTCAGTTATGAAGTTATAAATGTGTCCCAAATGATTGTAAGAATAGAAATTATCAAAATCATTTAAATAAATCAAAGTGGTTGACAACTAATGTCAAATGAGGGGATTATGTTTTCAAATTATCAACTAAGAGAAACAAGGGAGAAATCAAGTAGATGAGGGATACTTGGGGATGTGATCGATTAATTGCAACTTTCGCTAAATGGGTGATAAATAATTACCAATGTTCGCTGAATCTTAGTAGGTAGGCTAGACTATAATGCAATAGCTTTCTCTCGAACAACTATTATGATTCAAACAAGTTCTCTCGAACCTTAACAGGCATAACACTATAAGCAGCCCAATACCTCGATTTATCCATTCTCTCGAGCTAGATACGAAGCATCGACTTATATTCACTTTCTCAAGCTAAACCCACAACAACCCAATTACTACAAACACCGATTTATAACCTTGACTCTACACCTCTTTCTCAAGCAAGCATAGAATATTAAATTAGAATTGCAATTTGCACTATAATTCATAAATTGAACCTCAGCTATAAACAAAACCCACTTCAAAACAACAATAAAATCAATAATTACTAACACCCATAAGCTAATTAAGACAATTAATCACATAATCACACCCCCAAGAATGGGGGTTCTAGCCACACATCATAAAAATTAAGAAAAAAATATCGAATACATTCACCATAGCTGGGTATTAATCTCCGAGTTTTTATAATGATTTGATTTAGCTTCAACTTCAAAACCTAATTTAAAAACTACTAGAAAAACTTCAAAACTAAGCAACAACAATGTTTCCATTAAAAACTATAAGTCTTACAATGCTAGAATAGCCTGATCATCTTTTAAAAATCAATTTATATGCTTTCAGAATTTGTCCTTCGGGGTCATTCGGTGAGATAAATTGTGTGCTGCCAAATGGGTAAGCGACTTGTCAAACGTCCCTGTTCGTTGCCTTTTTATCTTGAATTCTCACCACTTTCATACTGTAACATTGGGTGGTCTAGATCGGGGTAGCCAGCAGGTTCGGCGATGCGCCGTTCACTCTTGTTGATCATCGTTTTTGCTTGCACCTTCAATGATAGTTCTACAACATTTGGCGGACTCAATTTCCTTCACCGATCCAATCGACGGGTCACCCATAGGTAGAGTACTTCTCCAAATTTATCTCATTCAGGGCGTAGCATGTTGTAACTTTAGGCGAGTGAAAAGGCCACTCGGCAAACCGCCAATTGGCTTCGGCGATCTTCAACTATGTTGTTCTTCTCCCTTTTGCCCATTAATGTCCTTTCTTTGCTCTTTTGTTTTCCTAGCTACAAATCAACACATAAGCATCAGTTTAGAGCAAAAGATAGTTAGATGAGGTCATTAAACTGTGATTTTCAAACCCTAAATGAATCACAATCCCAGACACATCAACAGCCCAACTTAAATTTTTACTTGTCATCAAGTAAAACTCAAGCTCAATCAGTTCAACAATAATGTCTACAAACAGTGCTACTCAAGATTCAACACAAATGCGCACAGGAGGCTCAAATTGCACATATAATGTTCAATTGTGCACTTTATGTTTCAAATTGTGACTAACCATCATAAAATAGAACTCAAGCTCACAATGCTTGCTTCAAATGCAATTTCAAGTTCAACAAAATCATTCAAATGTAGTCACACCAAGAATGATTCCATGCTCACATAAAAATTATCAACAAATTATGATTACGGAATCAAATACAACTCTCACACTCCCAAAGATGAACACATATATGACTCTACCCATAGGCTTGCCCTTATTTTCCAATCAACATTATTTTTAGCTGACTCAACATCAGAAAGGTCTTTCAAGTCTTCTGACGGAGCTGAGTGTAAGGGTATGATCATTTTGATTCAGTGACTTCTACCTTCATGAAGTATGGCCTGCAAATCACTTTTTCTCCTTCTCTTTAACATTCTATGATGTGCACAATCCACCCTATTATTCATTTAATCATTACTCGTTGGATACCCCATTTCTTTTGCTCCTTTCACAAACTTCATTTCATAAACTCTTCTCGTTTTCAATCTTTTTCTGTAACATCCGACAATTTGAAATAGCTATGAAGAAGCTTGAAATTGGAAGTAGCCATTTTTTGGGGAAAAAAAAATGCAGAATCTGGAAAATTTGGCTAAGTGTGGAAATCAGTGATTTTTGGCCAACTTTGAGCAGTCGTTACTCCTAGATCAGGATGAGTTAGGAGTAGTCCAGTTATGGTTGCGAAGCTTGTGGAATGATCTTTCCAACGCCACTGAGATTGCTCGATTTCGAGTTCGTATGAGCGAGTTATGGCCATTGAAAGTTGGGCAGTTGGCAGGGAATCCGTCCGGAAATTTTAAGGGCATTTTGGTCTTTTCCCTAGCCATTTCTTTTGAGGTTATATTGTGTGTTAGGCTGATTCTGGATCATTTTATCCTATTTTAAAAGAGAAAGAGTTAGGGTTCTTGAGAGCGAAGAAGAGAAGAAGAAGAGAAGAAGAGGAGAAGAAGAGGAGAAAGGAGATCAACAAGTTTCCGTCGTGGATTTTCGTCGGGGGTGATCCCTATCAAGGTATGTGAGTTCTTTGTGTGGTTTGATCCTTTCCCCCACACATCAAGCTCATTTTTTTTATGATTTGAGAAAAGATTGGATTTGTGTTGAAGTTGTTGAAGTTGTTAGTTGTTGTTGATGTTGTTAGTTGTGTTGTTGAAGTTATTGTTGGTTGTGGGACATGATTGGGTTGTGTATTTAAGTTGTAATTTATTGTATGTTGAGAGATTGATGATCCTTAGTGTTTGGGGTTAAATCCATTCAAGTAAGGGTGGTTTAGAGTTGAAGAAAAGAGGGAGAAAAGTCGGGTTTTTTTTTTTGGGGAAAGAAGTGGCACTGGCAGAATCGAGTGCCAAGATCCGTTGGCGAGGGTGGTGCAGCGAGTGGCCAGCATCGTTTGAAGTTGAGGGCTGGCGCCCGCGCCTCTTAGAGCGCCAAGGGCGTAATCCTTCCCGTTACCTTAATTCCCATTTTATTTTATTTTTGTTCCTAGGTATTATACCTATGTTTCCTAGTTGTTTCCAACACTCCAAGGTACTTCTAAAAGTCAAGAACTCATCCGTAACATGTGAGCAAACACCTTGAATCCAAATTCCAATTCAAGGAGAGTTAGTTAGAAGTCAAGTGAAGTTAGAAATTAAGAGTTAAGCTTAGAATTTAAGCAAGTCAAGCTAGTTGTAAAGTTGTTCAAGAGTCATTATTGAACGTTTTAACTTTATTTTTAGACTCAAGTGTCAAGTCAAGCAAAGAGCTTAGAGTTTCAAGCTAAGTAAAGAGTCTCAAGTTTCAAGTTGAGTTCATTTTCTCAAAGTTATTAGGGAACTATGTATTCCCAAAGAAGTTTTAAAGAAATGTCTTTACATTTAAACAAGGTTAGGCGAAATTTCCAAAGAGCCTTCGGGATAGTTTTTTTTGAGTAATTATCTCATGTCAGCAGGAAGAAATGTGTTTTAAAAAAACATAAGAGCCAGTACATTTTTGGGAGTAGTATCGAGCACCGAATTGGGGGAGCGTTCAAAGAACCCACGGCCCCAATAGAACCATGTTAGCCACCATGGGTAGAAAAGGATCATACTCTTTAGATGAATCCTTTTCATATTAGACTAGTGGATCCATTAGGCAGTTCAGGTCTTATACCTTTGGCCGGGTATAGGATGCTCTGACAGCGTGAGGTTGATCGTTGTATCATCACTTTAGCTCTTATGTGATGGTTGTCGGTTAGAGAAACTCCCACAGCAGTTATTGTATTTTTATTGTCGTATATTTTTTTATTTTATATACATCATTTCAATTGTATTTCTATATACATCTCAGGCTTATTGTATCCTTGTATACACACAGAGTTTATAGCATGTTTTAAACAGTCTTTCTTTATATCACACTTGTTTTAAATTGCCTTATATTGAAAGAAGTCAGTTAGGTTGATTTGAGTTGAACTAGGTAAGCTTTTCAGTTTCTTCCAAATTTCCTTCTAGCCTATGTTGCTTAGTTTTCCAGCTCGCATACTTGTACCTTCCATGTACTGATGCCAGTTGGCCTGCATCGTCTTATGATGCGAATACAGTACCGGATCGGCATCCTTGCGTCGTTGATCCAGGTGAGCACTCCAGTCGATGGTGAGCCTCCTTGCATTCCGGAGGACTCAATTATTTTGTGTTCTTAGTTTTTGTTTTATTAGGATGTTGCGGGGTCTGTCCCAACATCCATCTCGGTATTTAGAGGCTTCATAGACAGTCAGTCAGTTAGTTTGGAGTCTCTCATGCATGTATATATTTAAATATCCTATTTTGAGACTCGAGATGCCTTGTTGGCAAATTACTTTCAGTTGAGTTGTTTTATAACCTTTCATTGCATTGAGTTATCCTGTTGAGTTAAGTTTCCGCTGAGTTAAGAAAGCCAGGCCAAGGGTTCGCTTGGGGGCTAGCGATGGTCTTCAAGTGCCGGTCACGTCCGGGGTGTAGGCTCGGGCGTGACAAACTTGGTATCAGAGCCCAGAGTTCAAGAGTCCTAGGGAGTCTATGAAGCCGTGTCTGTAGAGTCCTAGTTATCGGTGTGAAGCGCGCCACATCTATAATTGGGGGGCTGCAACATTTAGGAAGATTTCTCATTTCTTTCACACTCATTTCATGCGTTAGAGTTGACCTCTAAAAAGTTTCTTTCTAATCTGCGCTTGCGCGTGTTTTGAATAATCATGCCTCACGAAGAGTTGGTAGAGGCGTCTTCCTAGACGTTATGTTGATGAGCAAGAGTTACCTTATGCCCCGGGAGTGCAAGATCAAGGGGAAGTTTCTAATGCCGAGTTTAGAGAGGCAATTAGAATTCTGAGTCAAGCTGTTACTAATCAAATTGGTCAGCAAAGAGGAGCTCGACATGAAGGAGCTGACACTTCAAGGATTCGTGAGTTCTTGGGGATGAATCCTCCGAGTTTCATGGGTTCAAGTACTACTGAGGATCCAGAGAACTTCATTGAGGAGTTGAAGAAGATTTTTGATGTGATGCATGTAGCAGATATTGAGTGGGTTGAACTAGCTGCATATCAATTGAAGGATGTTGCTAGAACTTGGTTTGACCAGTGGAAAAGAAGTAGAGCTGAGAATGCACCACCTGCGAGTTGGGCCGGTTTTGAGGAAGCTTTCTTGGGGCATTTCTTTCCTCGAGAATTGAGAGAGGCCAAGGTACGTGAGTTCCTCACACTTAAGCAGGATTCTTTGAGTGTTCATGAGTACAGTCTGAAGTTCACACAATTATCCCGCTATGCTCCGTAGATGGTTGCGGACATGAGGAATAGAATGAGCTTGTTTGTTCTTTGAATTTGTCTCGGTTGTCGAGCAAGGAAGGTAGGGCTGCAATGCTTATCGGGGACATGGACATATCAAGGTTGATGGTTTATGTGCAGCAGGTTGAGGAAGAGAAGCTGAGGGACAGAGAAGAGTTTAGAAATAAGAGAGCAAAGACCGGGAACGAGTCCGGGCAGCAGAGAGGTAATTCAAACCGTTCCTCCTTTCAGCAAAGGCAAAAGGGACCTGCTCCATCATCTGCTAGAGCACCTGCACCCAGATATAAAGGTGAATTTAATGTTCAGAATTCGAAGGACTTCAGGGCTAGACCAGCACAATCTTTGGGTAGTGTGGCGCAAGGGAGTAGTAAGCCTCCTGCCTGCGCCAAGTGTGGTAGGAACCACTCAGGTATTTGTCGAGAGGGCTCCATTGGTTGTTTCAAGTGTGGTCAGAATGGACATTTCATGCGAGTGTCCAAAGAATAGGCAGGGTAATGGGGGAAATAAAGCACAGTCTTCTTCAGTTGTTCCCCCAGACAGGACGACACCTAGAGGAGCTACTTCTAGTACCAGTGGAGGAGCAAACCGCCTTTATGCAATCACCAGTCGCCATGAGCAAGAGAATTCTCCAAATGTTGTCACTGGTATGATCAAAGTCTTTGCTTTTGATGTGTATGCTTTGCTAGACCCAGGAGCAAGTTTATCTTTCGTAACTCCTTATGTTGCAAATAAGTTTGAGGTTCTTCCTGAAGGACTTTGTGAACCCTTTTGTGTTTCTACACCTGTTGGGGAATCTATTCTAGCAGAAAGAGTCTATCGTGATTGTCCTGTTTCCATCAGTCACAAGAGCACCAGGGCTGATTTGGTTGAGTTAGATATGATAGATTTCGATGTCATTCTAGGTATGGATTGGCTTCATGCTTGTTATGCATCGATAGACTGTAGAACTCGAGTGGTCAAGTTTCAGTTTCCGAATGAGCCAGTCTTAGAGTGGAGTAGTAGTTCAGTAGTGCCCAAGGGTCATTTCATTTCATACCTTAAGGCGAAAAAGTTAGTTTCGAAGGGTTGTATCTACCACTTAGTCCGAGTTCATGACTCTAGTGTTGAGATACCTCATTTCCAGTCAGTTCCTATAGTAAGAGAGTTTCCAGAAGTTTTTTCTGATGATCTACCCGGAATTCCTCCTGAGAGAGAAATAGATTTCGGCATAGATCTCATTCCAGATACTCGTCCTATCTCTATTCCGCCATATAGAATGGCACCAGCAGAGTTGAAAGAGTTGAAAGAGCAGTTGAAAGATCTCCTAGATAAGGGTTTCATTCGACCAAGTGTCTCGCCTTGGGGCGCTCCGGTCTTGTTTGTGAGAAAGAAAGATGGTTCCCTTAGAATGTGTATAGACTACCGCCAGTTGAATAAGGTTACCATCAAGAACAAGTACCCTCTTCCGAGGATTGATGATCTTTTCGATCGCCTGTGGTGCCACTTGTTTTTCAAAGATTGACCTCCGATCAGGCTATCATCAGTTAAGGGTAAGGGAATGTGATATCCCAAAGACAGCTTTCAGAACCAGGTATGGTCATTATGAGTTTTTAGTCATGTCCTTTGGTTTGACCAATGCACCGGCAGCTTTCATGGACTTGATGAATAGAGTCTTCAAACCTTATTTAGATATGTTTGTTATTGTCTTTATTGATGACATACTAATCTATTCAAGGAATGAAGAAGATCATGCTAGCCATCTCAGAATAGTTCTTCAAACTTTGAAAGATAAAGAGTTGTATGCCAAGTTCTCTAAATGTGAGTTTTGGCTTAAGTCAGCTGGCGTTCCTAGGCCACATTGTGTCCGATGATGGAATTAAAGTTGATACTCAAAAATTGAGGCGAGGCAGACTGGCCTAGACCCACATCTCCAACTGAAATTAGGAGTTTCTTGGGTTTGGCTGGCTATTATAGAAGGTTTGTTGAAGGGTTCTCGACTATTGCATCTCCTTTGACAAAGTTGACTCAGAAGACGGTGAAATTTCAATGGTCTGAAGCTTGTGAGAAAAGCTTTCGTGAATTGAAAAGAGATTGATTACTGACTCAGCTTTGACGCTACGGAAGGTACTCAAGGTTTTGTGGTGTATTGTGATGCATCTAGAGTTGGTTTGGGTTGTGTCTTAATGCGTAATGGCAAAGTTATAGCTTATGCCTCCGCATACCAAGGTTCATGAGAAGAACTACCCAACCCATGATTTAGAGCTAGCTGTTGTAGTATTTGCTTTGAAGATATGGCGTCATTACTTGTATGGTGTGCATGTCGACATATTCACTGATCACAAGAGCCTTCAATATGTGCTTACTCAGAGGGAGCTTAATCTCAGACAGAGGAGGTGGTTAGAGTTACTCAAGGATTATGACCTGAGTATTCTTTACCACCCAGGTAAGGTTGTTGTTGTTGTTGTTGTTGTTGCATAGTTGCTTGTTTGGTGTTTGAGTTGTTGTTGCACCCTTAGCTTAGTAAGAATCACCTCATTCGAGGATGAATGTTCCCAAGGGGGAGATATTGTAACATCCGACAATTTGAAATAGCTAAGAAGAAGCTTGAAATTGGAAGTAGCCATTTTTTGGGAAAAAAAAAATACAGAATCTGGAAAATTTGGCTAAGTGTGGAAATCAGTGATTTTTGGCCAACTTTGAGCAGTCGTAACTCCTAGATCAGGATGAGTTAGGAGTAGTTCCAGTTATAGTTGCGAAGCTTGTGGAATGATCTTTCCAATGCCACTGAGATTGCTCAATTTCGAGTTCGTATGAGCGAGTTATGGCCATTGAAAGTTGGGCAGTTGGCAGGGAATCCGTCCGGAAATTTTAAGGGCATTTTGGTCTTTTCCCTAGCCATTTCTTTTGAGGTTATATTGTGTGTTAGGCTGATTATGGATCATTTTATCCTATTTTAAAAGAGAAAGAGTTAGGGTTCTTGAGAGCGAAGAAGAGAAGAAGAAGAGAAGAAGAGGAGAAGAAGAGGAGAAAGGAGATCAACAAGTTTCCGTCGTGGATTTTCGTCGGGGGTGATCCCTATCAAGGTATGTGAGTTCTTTGTGTGGTTTGATCCTTTCCCCCACACATCAAGCTCATTTTTTTATGATTTGAGAAAAGATTGGATTTGTGTTGAAGTTGTTGAAGTTGTTAGTTGTTGTTGATGTTCTTAGTTGTGTTGTTGAAGTTATTGTTGGTTGTGGGACATGATTGGGTTGTGTATTTGAGTTGTAATTTATTGTATGTTGAGAGATTGATGATCCTTAGTGTTTGGGGTTAAATCCATTGAAGTAAGGGTGGTTTAGAGTTGAAGAAAAGAGGGAGAAAAGTCGGGTTTTTTTAGGGAAAGAGTGGCTTTGGCGAGAATCACGAGTGCCCAGTGATCCGTTGAAGCGGAGGGCTGGTGCCTGGCAGAGTGACCAGCAGTCTCGTTTGAAGTTGAGGGCTGGCGCCCCGCGCCTCTTAGACCGCCAAGGACGCCAATCCTTCCCGTTACCTTAATTCCCCATTTTATTTTATTTTTGTTCCTAGGTATTATACCTATGTTTCCTAGTTGTTTCCAACACTCCAAGGTACTTCTAAAAGTCAAGAACTCATCCGTAACATGTGAGCAAACACCTTGAATCCAAATTCCAATTCAAGGAGAGTTAGTTAGAAGTCAAATGAAGTTAGAAATTAAGAGTTAAGCTTAGAAGTTAAGCAAGTCAAGCTAGTTGTAAAGTTGTTCAAGAGTCTTTATTGAACGTTTTAACTTTATTTTTAGACTCAAGTGTCAAGTCAAGCAAAGAGCTTAGAGTTTCAAGCTAAGTAAAGAGTCTCAAGTTTCAAGTTGAGTTCATTTTCTCAAAGTTATTAGGGAACTATGTATTCCCAAAGAAGTTTTAATGAAATGTCTTTACATTTAAACAAGGTTGGAAACTGAAATTTCCAAAGAGCCTTCGGGATAGTTTTTTTTGAGTAATTATCTCATGTCAGCAGGAAGAAATGTGTTTTAAAAACATAAGAGCCAGTACATTTTTGGGAGTAGTATCGAGCACCGAATTGGGGGAGCGTTCAAAGAACCCACAGCCCCCATAGAACCATGTTAGCCACCATGGGTAGAAAAGGATCATACTCTTTAGATGAATCCTTTTCATATTAGACTAGTGGATCCATTAGGCAGTTCAGGTCTTATACCTTTGGCCGGGTATAGGATGCTCTGGCAGCGTGAGGTTGATCGCTGTATCATCACTTTAGCTCTTATGTGATGGTTGTCGGTTAGAGAAACTCCCACAGCAGTTATTGTATTTTTATACACGGAAATTATTGTATTTTATATACATCAGTTCAATTGTATTTCTATATACATCTCAGGCTTATTGTATCCTTGTATACACACAGAGTTTATAGCATGTTTTAAACAGTCTTTCTTTATATCACACTTGTTTTAAATTGCCTTATATTGAAAGAAGTCAGTCAGGTTGAGTTGAGTTGAACTAGGTAAGCTTTTCAGTTTCTTCCAAATTTCCTTCTAGCCTATGTTGCTTAGTTTTCCAGCTCGCATACTTGTACCTTCCATGTACTGATGCCAGTTGGCCTGCATCGTCTTATGATGCAGATACAGGTACCCCGGATCAGCATCCTGCACGTCGTTGATCCAGCTGAGCACTCCAGAGTCAGTGGTGAGCCTCCTTGCATTCCGGAGGACTCAATTATTTTGTGTTCTTAGTTTTTGTTTTATTAGGATGTTGCGGGGTCTGTCCCAACATCCATCTCGGTATTTAGAGGCTTCATAGACAGTCAGACAGTCAGTCAGTTAGTTTGGAGTCTCTCATGCATGTATATATTTAAATATCCTATTTTGAGACTCGAGATGCCTTGTTGGCAAATTACTTTCAGTTGAGTTGTTTTATAACCTTTCATTGCATTGAGTTATCCTGTTGAGTTAAGTTTCCGCTGAGTTAAGAAAGTCAGGCCAAGGGTTCGCTTGGGGGCCAGCGATGGTCTTCAAGTGCCGGTCACGTCCGGGGTGTAGGCTCGGGGCGTGACATTTTCATTTTCACTTTTTTCTTTACTTTCTCTTTTTTGTATATGGAGGGGTGCCATCTTTTTCAACATGATCCTTTAAAGGCGGAATTTTCACATTCCTTGATTTTCCTCTTTTTTCACCACACCCCCACTTAGGCTTTTGGCTTAAGTTGGCTATTCAAGCGAACCAAAACTTCATGAAGATTATAGGTGATTGGACAAAGAGGTCAAATGTGTTAAAGTTTCTTCCACAGAAAAGGATAGGCTCAAAAGGTGCAAGCTAGTTTCACACTCTCACAAGGTGATCACGAAGAGGTATAAGATCAACTTTTGGTTCTCTCTTCACAAATTTTGCCTAAGATCATTTCAATCGCTTGCTTCCATCAATCAATTTGACTAACGGGGAAAGTTCTATGTGTCATCAAGCACATAGTTCAAGACAACCTAACAACACATGACATTTGATACAATCATTAAACAAGACTCTACAATTTTCAGCTAGCGTGCAACAATCATCACAAGAGATTGACTCAAGAACCAGCTAGTCACAACGAGATGCTATAAGTTCACATGTGACCTATGTAACTCAATTTGCCTCATGGTAGCGGAACACTCATATCGTTCAATTGAGAGCACTATTTAAGTCATCGGTATTGATCAAAAGAGACACTTAATATTGCAAAAGAACAACCATGCTCTCAAAGGGTTACAAATTCCACCCCACAAAATATACCTAACATTGTCATTAATGCAAAATGAAAGATAAAGAATGAATGACAAAGGAAAACACACTGAAAGAAAGGGAAAGGATTAGGAGAACGCTTCACTATGAGGCCAATCGGCGAAGCTTGGTAGAGGCCGCCAAACCGTTGGGCAGACCGCCGAATCGCCTATGGCTCGCCAAATATTTCATAACACTGGCCTTGAAAATATGACCAAAAGGTGATCGAGGTTGAGCTCGCCTAAACCCATTGGCATACCACCGAATAGAGTAGCAGTATTGCCTAATGTTCTAGAACATTGGACATTCGCAAGTGACCAAAAGGCAGTAGGAATCAGGCTCGCCGAACCTCATCTGTGCATTGCCGATTAGTCTGGCCGCTTCACCAAATAATCTAGGATGATTGTCTTTCTGTTAGGTGAAAAAGGCGAACCAAATTGCGAATGCCGACCTACTGGACGGACCGCCAAAATGGTCAGACCATCACATAATCACTTGTCCCTACATATCCAATACACATTATCAAAAAAAAACCTAAAACTTTGGTTGCCTCCCAAGAAGCGCCTTATTCAACTTCATAGCACAACGTTGAAATGCATTCAAGCATCTTCCAAATAGACCACTTCAACTATTGATATCTCATGACATTCTCCAAAATAGAGTTTGAGGAGCTAACCATTCACCTTGAAGGTCGGGCCATCTTTGCTTTCCATTTCGATTGCCCCATTTGTGAATACTAGAGCTACTTTGAATTGACCAGACCACGTCGATTTTAGTTTTTTAGAGAACAGTCTCAAATGAGTGTTGTAAAGTAAGACATATTCACCGGCTTGGAATTTGCATTGAAGGATTTTGGCGTCATGACACTTCTTAATTTTCTCCTTATATAGGGTTGAGCTTTCATATGCTTTCAACCGAAATTCCTCCAACTCATGAAGTTAGTAAATTCTCCCTTTCGAAGCTTTCTCCCAATTCATATTTAATGTCTTCAATGCCCATAGAGCCTTGTGTTCCAGCTCAATTCGAAGGGGAAAAGACCTTTCGAACACTAACTGATAGGGTCACATACCAGTCAGTGTTTTGAAAGCAGTTTGATATGCCCAAAAAGAATCATCCAACTTTCGAGACCAATCCATCCGATTTGTATTCACAGTTTTTGACAAGATACTTTTGATCTCTCAGTTTGAAACCTCAACTTGGTTACTCGTTTGTGGATGATATGGCATTGCAACTTTATGCTTGAACACCCTATATTCGAAAAAGGAAAAAAAAATAGATTTCCAGAAGTTGCAGGTGCAACCCACGGCACGTGGAAGGAACCACAGACCATAGGTGTGGTCTATGGATGGGTTGTCTAGCAAGTGGTTTGAGGGACAAGAACCACGGCCAAACTTACGGACCGTAGGCAAGACCATAGTTCGTGGCCTGGGTCTGTGGTTCGAAGCCCCAAGATCCTAGTCTCAGACCACCAAACCACGAGTGTGCAGGATGGACCGTAGGTCAGTCCACGGTCTGTCGGTGGTGGTGTCGTAGGTCACATATTGGATGTTATTTTCAGGGGCAGTTTGGTCTTTCCTTAATTAATTTATTCATATACTTTGTCCTGTTGCCTATGTCTAGAACCCCTATATAAGCCTTTTAACCCCCCAAATTCATCACCCCATTTATTTCATTCTTCCAATTTTACAAAAAGAAATAAAATTCCTCTCCAAATATTCTCTCTCTAGAAACTTGAAGAAGAAGAAGAAGAAGAAGAAGAAGGATTCCCCTAGTGTTTCAAGCTAAGGTTCCAATTCCACCATTGAAGGCTAGCATTTGGACTCAAGGTATTATAATTTTCAACCATGGATTCCTTACATCGATGGAGTTCCCAAATTCCTGTAACACTCCAAAAATTAGTAGGCTAAACTAGAGCATGACGTAAGGGTTAGAGTCTTGGATGTAACTTCCCATACTTAAAAATAAAGGGTTTTGTGTTAGAACGTCAAGGTACGACACCCAAGGACCAACCATGAGTCCTTGAGGAGGACCCCTAGAAACTGCTTGGGCAGTGATTAATAGAGGGGAACCATGCCCGTGGGTGAAGGTCCGTGGGTCAAGACCCTGAAACCACATCTTTGAACCCTAACCCACTCTTCACCAGCATGGGCTGTAGGTCCAACCACGGTCCGTCAGTGAGGTCATGGGTGGTTTCCTGGAAAACTATTTTTGGGAGTTAGTTGAGGGGCACTTTGGTGTTTTTCGATTTTAATTAATATTAAGTGATGTCATTTTAGCCTAAATTAGATCATCTATATAAGGATTTTATATCACTAAATTAACTCATCCAAGTCATTATTTCTAAATCACCAAAAAGAACCCAATTCTCTCTCAAATATTCTCTCTCTAGAACTTCAAGGAAGAAGAAGAAGGAAGTTGGAGGTAGGGTTCAAGGAGCAAGGTTTTCTACTCAAATTCATTGGATTTAATTGCTAATGTATGGTAGCACTTCATCCATGGATATAATTCATCCATGGAGCCCTTCAAAACCCTAATTTCAAAGATAGAAATCCTAAAAGCTAGGGTTTGATTCCAAAGTCATAGGTTCCTTTCAAAAATGATTTTAATGATTGAATTACTTTATATTATGATTGAATTGATGATTTATTATGGTTTTAATGTTTAAATCCCCAAGAACCCATGAAATCCCCTTATTTCCCAATTTTGACCTTGTGATGTGGGTGTGTTGATGAATGAAGGATATTATGATATTATGCTTGTAGTAATTTAGTTACTTGAATTATGTTAATATCCACGTCTAATGTAGTTAATTTTAGATGTGTTGATCATATATTATCTTTGATCCTTGAAAGGGAAAATTATAATATTATGCATGAATTATGAATTTTAGTATATGCTTTAAGAACACTTTAGGTGTGAAGTGTCTATGATTCTCATCTGATTGTTGTGTTGTTGAAAGGCTATTCTCATACACACAATTATGTATGAATATGATATGATGTGAAAGGTCTTCTCACAATATGATGATTCTAAGGTTGAAAGGCTTTCTCACTTATTGAATCTATATGAAGAAATGGACTGTGAAAGGTTACTCTCATGCATGATCTATGAGCTATCTTATGAATTATGTTGGATTGAGTGTCAAGACATTCTTCCATGAATATGAACTTAAGTCAAGACTTAATATGTAATATGTGGGAAGTAATGCTTAGCACCAAGTGGATATTGAATATGAGATGGAAGATTTTACGCTAGTTGAGTCCAGCTTCCCAATGGGACCTTTTATGCTAATTGAGTCCGGGTTTCTTGTAGTAATCTCCTTATCCCATAAACTATGTGCCCCCATAGGTTATTTAGCTAGTGGATCCACCTAAGCTAAGAGTAAGGTTCTACCTTACGCAAGTAGGACAACCCCTTTTCAGTGTGGGTAACACCGGATTCCATGTTAAGCTCACATGGTCTATGTCGGTTAAGGCTTATTCCCACTATGACAACAAAAAAATGAACAAGAATATGAATTATGAACTATGGTTACTCAAGAAGCTTTATTTAGCATGGGTGATATTATGGGGTCTTATTCATGCATTGCACTAGTATTCTTTGAGGGTATATATGAAGTGTTTCTCTTTTGTTATGATGATCTATGTAATGAATATGCTTATGACTTATGCTTTTCCACTATCTTCAAAATGATGTTTTAGCTTAGTAAATTGCATGCATTCAAATGAAATGTACCTATCAGCATGTTTTCAAGGTTTTAATACATGACTATCATACTTAGTGCATTTTTATACTAACCCCTACTTTTCCTACTTTTTTCCCCAAGTGTAGGGTCCGGTTCTCAAGGTGATCATCGTTGTGGCTAAAGCTTGGATTTGCTTATTCTCCTATCTTGTTGGTGAGTCCTTATGATTTAAGGATGGATGTTATATCATTGTAGTTCATTTCTTGTATTTCCTTTTCAAATTATGTTGTATGGACTATGGTCTTTTTTTTTTAATTTGGAGTATCGTAATAGATGGCTAAATTGAGACAAGTCTAGACTTACCCTTTCCTTTATGAAAATTTTAGACTTATACATTTTTTTTACTCTTTGTTGTTCTATTCTTATGTTATGATATGCTAAGTGGCTTACATGGAGCCTTTTGGGGCTATATGTGCCTTGTTACATCTAGGGGATACCCTTGGGTCATGACAAACTTGGTAATCAGAGCACGAGGTTTAGAATGATTTTAGGATTATGTCTCATAAGCCACATCTAGTAGAGTCTTGTTTATAAGTGTGAAGCGCACCATATTTATGAATGAGAGGCTACAAGATGATTAGGAAACTACACTTCTTTCACTACTCTTAAGTCGTGCCATAGAATTTAACTCTATAAAATTCCTCTCCAAATCCTTCTCTTGTGGCTTCAGGATATGAATACACAAAGGGCTAATGCTAGAAGGATGGAGGATGATAATGGAATCAAGGAGATCCTCCTCAAGCTAATCAATCTCCAGTTGATCATTTTGATGAGAATGTGACCCATGCGGAGTTTAGGTCTACTATGCAAATGTTGGCTCAAGCCATAACGGCTCAAGCCAATAGAGAAGTTGTAGCTCCGGTGAATCCTAATGTGAATTCGGCTGCTTCAAGGGTTAGGGATTTCGCATGAATGAACCCTCCCAAATTTTATGGCTCCAAAGTGGAAAAGGATCCTTAAAGGTTTATTGACGAGGTTTATAAAGTACATGTTATTATCGGGGTGTCTTCGGAAGAGAAGGTGGAGTTAGCTGCCTACCAACTAAACGATGTTGCTCAAGTGTGGTATGATCAATGGAAGGATGAGAGAACAGTAGGAGCGGTCCTGGTAGGATGGGAATTGTTCAAATCGGCATTTCTTGATAGATTCTTCCCGGTAGAATTGAGGGAAGCTAAGGTACAGGAGTTCATCAACCTTCATCAAGGAAGTATGAGTGTTAAGGAGTATACTCTAAAGTTCACCCGACACTCCAAATATGCTCCAAGTATGGAGGCGAACTCAATGGCTAAGATGAGTAAATTTATGTCGGGTATGTTCGACTTGGTGGAAAAAGAGCGTCGTACGACAATGCTTCTCTATGACATGGATATCTTCAGGCTTATGGTTTATGCTCAACAAAATGAGGATTCAAAACTCAAAGAAAAGAATAGGGAGGTGAAAAGAGCTAGAATCGTTAATGGGAACTTCTCCAATGCTAGGTACAATGGACAAGGTCGACCATGGTTTAGACAAAGGTTTTCCAACCAAGGTTCCTCTAGTGCTCTCCCAATTGAAAAAACTGATAACGTTTCCAACCCTAAACCTCAAGGAGATAATGGTGGTGGTTCTTATATGGCTAGGCCTAATTGTGCAAAGTGTGGAAGAAAACATGATGGTAAGTGCCTAGTTGGCATGGTTGGGTGCTTTAGTTGTCGAAAGAGTATCCACAAGATGAGAGATTGTCCGATGCTCAAGGTTAAGGGGATAGATAACAAGCAAGATCCTCCAAGCAGTTCAAACTCCAATGCCCAAAAGCAAAACCACTTTTATGCTCTTCAAACCTGAGGTGACCAAGAGAGCGCCAGGATGTGGTGACCGGTATGTTAAAAGTCATTCTTATTGATGTATATGCCTTGTTAGATTCCGGTGCTACTTTGTCCTTTGTGACACCTTATGTGTCCATGAAGTTTGATATGCTCCCCGAAGTGTTATTAGAACCTTTTTCGATCTCTACCCCGATTAGCGATTCTGTGGTGTAACGACCCAGAAATCTAGTAAGTGAAACTAGAGCCTAATGGGTGTGTGTTTGAGTTTGTTACGGGGTTTCATGTTGTAAAATGTCTTTCTGAGCTTAGGTTGAGGGGTTTAGGGGTTAAACGTCAAGGTACGACTCCCCAAGGACCAACCAAGGGTCCTTGAGGAGGACCCTAAAGCCTAACCCCCAAGACCCCAAAGAACCAAAAAGCTATCAAATTAAAGAGGAGCTACGGATGGGACCTACGCCCCGTAGGTCCATCCACACCCCTTGGATGGCCTCCATAGGTCAAGGTCACAAAATACATGTTTCTTCCATGAACTATGAAGTGCCAGTACGGTCTGTGGGTGGGGTTCGTGATTCACACATGTAGAAAGCTATTAAGCTCGGCCTAAGTTGGGGTAAATTGGTAAGTCCCTTTTTAGGTTGGTTAAGGACGGTTATTATTGATTTATTAAAGTACTTTAAGGCTTTTAAAAGTATTAAATACCCTTTTTTAATTCATTAATTCATTCACAAAATAGAAATCTCCCACCCTCTCCAAATATTCTCTCTCTAGAAACCACCATTGGAGAAGAAGTAATCAAACTTTGAAGCTCAAGATCCAACCATTCTCACTCAATTTTCATAAATTTTCTTCCCTAAATGTATGGTAGTCTTCATCCTTGATTAAGGTTCATTCAAGGAGCCCCTTCAAAGATGATTTGAAGTATTCAAAATCTCCCAAAAACCTAGGATTTTCAATCTTTGCATGGGTTCAATTGCAAAATGTTTCCAAAGGTTTATGTATGATGAATTATGAATGGATTGTTGATTTAATGATGAATTATGGGGAATTTATCCTATGAACCCATGTTTTCCCCAAAATCCTAAGTTGTGAATTGTGATTGGGAATTGATTGATCATGAAAGTATGTTGATTTGTTTATGTTTATATTGAATTAGTTATTGAATCATGTTAATTCCCTTATCTAATGTAGTATTCTATATGTTTGGGTTGAGATTGATTCATAGCCTTGGAGGGCAATTTCATGAAGGATTTATGTATGATTATGATGTGAAGTATATGTGTGTGATTTCAATGAAAGTATTAGGATCATGTTTAGAATGCAACTGTGTTATTATTGAAAGCATATTCTCAATTAACACTCATGAATGATGATGATAGAATGTGAAGGGTTTCTATAATGTGATGTTACATCTTGAATTGGTAGGCTTAGGGCATCCTCTTCTTGTATAAAAGAAATTAATGTGGATTGATGTATCTTGAATTGGTAGGCTTAACGCATCCTTTTCTTTTATTGATGAATGTGACATTGAATGTTGTATCTTGAATTGATAGGCTTAGGTATCCTCTTCTTCTGTAATGAATGTGTCTTCACTTAATGAATATGAATCGCTAGGCCTATGTCATTCCTTTCGTAAAAGTATTGTAAGGCTTCATCTTGAATTGGTAGACCTAATGTTGTAGCACTTTTATGAGGAGCCTATGAATGAATGGAATGTACCTTGAATCAGTAGACCTAATGTTGGTGGCCCGTTCATAAATGAATGATGAAGTATTCTAGGCTATGTCTTGAACCGGTAGACCTAATGTTGGTAGCCCTTCATGATGAGTATAGAAACTGATGTGATGATAAACGTTGAATCAGTAGACCTAATGTTGATGGCCCTTTCATGTGTGAAATGCTGAACCTTGTATTGGTAGACCTAATGGTGGTGGCCCTTCTTAAGGATTCAATGAACTGTCCATGTAATGTACCTTGATTCGGTAGACCTAATGGTGGTGGCCCTTTATTCTGTAATGTACTTTGGGTTGGCAGACCTAATGTTGGTGGCCCTCTCAAGTACAACAATGTTAATGTGACTGAACTACTCTATGGGAATGGAGGCTAAGCACCGAGTGGATATGGTAAGATGAAAACTCTCAACATGTTAGGCCATGTTCGAATGAACATCCTTCTATCCTACAACTATGTGTCTACATAGGATATTAGCTAGTGGATCCACTTAAGCTAAAATGTTATTGGTTCTACCTTAGGCAAGTAGACCAACCCTTATGATGTGGTATAGTACATCAGATTCCATGTTAAGCTCACATGGTCTAGGTCGGTTAAATGCTTATTCCCATTATGTGAGATGTGCACTATGGTTACTTGAGAAGTTCTATGAATTTTGGGTGGTAGTATGGGATGCCATTCATGTATTGCACAAGTAGGCTTTGAGAGGGCAATAGTGAGTTCTCTAATGTCTTAATAACTGATGAATGAAAGTGCTCTTAATAAAGCCAATGAAGAATGTTGACTTATATGCTTATTGTAATGATGCATGCTATACTTAGATTGTATTATGAGTTACTTTCCTTGTCATGACTTTATGAAGTGTTTATGTTCTTTATGTATGAGTATTGTCTAAAGATGAAAAGGAAGAATGGTAAGTTCACTTTTGGTGGCCTTAATGTGGTACTTAGTATGGATGGTGGTATGGAACGCTATTCATACATTGCACAAAGTATAGCTTGAGGTTACTTAAGGTGAAGGCTTTATTGTGATGAAATGGCTTATATGTTGATTATGTTTTAAAGTGATGAAATGGCTTATATGTTGATTATGTTCTAAAGTGAGGAAATGGCTAATATGTTGATTATACTTGTATCTTATGCCTCTTAAACCTATGTTCATGAAGTTTTCTCAAAAATAGGCATATGCCTGGTTTTCAACCAAATGTTTGTTTTAAGTATTGTTTTTGCATGGCTGTCATACTTAGTACATTATTTGTGCTAACCCATATTTCTTCATTTTCTACCAAAGTGTAGTGATTGGAGATTTGATGTCCTATACTTGGAAGATGGGTTTCAAAGGAGCATGGAGTTGAGGAGTTGGTGAGTCCTCATAGTTTCGAGGAAAAACCCACCTACTTTCTTTTATATCTTTTACTTTATGTTTAGAGCTTTTGTATGGGCTGTGTCCCAAAGTTTTATTCAATGTGTTGTAGGTTGTTTGAGACAAAATATAGAAAGACTTCCGCTGGTTTTTATGAAAAATGACTTCGATTGTAAAGAAAGTTTTAAATTCCGCACTATTTTCCTATGCTCTTATGTTCATAAATGTTGTGAGGCTTCTATGAGACTTTTCGGAGTATTGTACACCATGTCACTTCTGGGGTGTAGGCTCGGGTCGTGACAAACATGGTATCAGAACACAAGATTTTGGGATGGTTTAGGATGTCTCAAACCAGGTCTAGTAGAGTCTTGTTCATAAATGTGAAGTGTGCCACATTTATGAGTAGGAGGCTATTGGATGTTAGGAAAGTCTCACTTCTTCATTCTTCAAGTCGTGGCATAGAGCTTAACTCTATAAGTTCTCTCTTTTATTCCTTATCCGATGGTCTTTAGAATATAACCACTTGAAAGGTTCATGCTAGAAGGAGTGAGGGAGAAAGGTTGGTCGTAATGCAAATTATGGCTATGTGACTTGTTAGATTTGAGGTGATAGATTGTGATGTTGTCTTTAGTATGAATGAGTTGCATTATGGTTATGTTTAGTTGATGGTAGAACCCAACTTAGTCATGATGAGTTTTGAAGTATGTTGAAAGAGTTGATGAATGGTGGTGTTTAAGTGATGCCTTGAGATGTTGAGTGAGTAGACTCCTTTTAAAGAGGGTAGAAGTGTAATTCACCTTGGTTTATAATCATCTTGGGTGATGAGTGTGAAGGTTTAGTGGTGACTTGCTCCGACCATAGAATTGAAAGAAATGATGTTTAAAAGAATTTGTATTGACATGCTCCAAAGGGGGAGATAATATGCTTAGATAGCAAGGTCATTGAGTATCCTTGGTGTTCATGATTGAGGTTGACTTGAATTTTCACCTTGAGTGGTGTTGGTAAGGTTGTTTGTGAGCAAGAGTTGCTTAATGAGGACCTTTCTAGTTTAGAAGTACAGGTTGGGACCTTAGACCTGTAAGTTAAAAATAGAATGGTAAAGAAGTTCCATCCATGAAAAATGTTGAGAAGTTGTGTCCTAGTAAGGGTTTTAGTAAAGGGTGCTATGAAGGCACCGATATGTTGATAGTTCTTTATGGCTGTGAATGTCTTGTTAACGTCCCTATGCTATTTCATGTTAGCCTAAGTATGGGTTTACTCCCAAGGGGGAGATGGTATGTTGAATAGTAAGGTTGTTGAGAGTTCTGATATCCTTATATGTTCCTTCTATTCCTATTCAAGCTTGAGACCAAGAATTCCTTGTAGCTTGTTTCATGTTTTAGAGTCATGTGTGATTATGTGTTCCCATGGTCTCCTTATGTTATGCATGTTCTTGATGAATTTATGTTTAAATCAGAAAGTGAGTTTTTATGAAATGTGTTCCTCATGATAATGTGCATTAAGTATGAGTTGTCTATATGCTTCATGAGGTGAATAGGTGACCATGCTTAAATGTGCTTTTAAGAGAAATTGCATAATTTGCTTAATGATGTTATGATGAGAATGATTTGAGTTGGAGAAGGTAAGTCCTCCAATGAAATGAATAATGTTGAAGTTATGATCCATAATGAGTTTGTAGATGGAGTTCCTACTTTCTTGTGTTGAATTGAGTATGTTTGAAATGGAGTTGATGTTTCCTCCTAGTGTTGTGCATTGTTTACGATGTTTCATGCATGAGGGGCTGCTAGTCTTGAGTCTTTATTTCCCTAAAGTGTTTAAAGTGTCATTCGAGGACAAATGTTCCTAAGAGGGAGATAATGTAATGATCCAGAAATTTAGTAAGTGAAACTAGAGCCTAACAAGTGTGTGTTTGAGTTTGTTATGGGGTTTCATGTTGTAAAATATCTTCCCCAGTTGAGGTTGAGGGGTTTAGGGGTTAAACATCAAGGTACGACTCCCCAAGGACCAACCAAGCGGTCCTTGAGGAGGACCCTAAAGCCTAACCCCCAAGACCCCAAAGAACCAAAAAGTTGTCAAATTAAGGAGGAGCTATGGATGGGACCTACACCCCATAGGTCCATCCATGTTGTAGCCATGAACCACGAAGTGCCAGTACGGTCCGTGGACCCACCCATGGTCTATGGGTGAGGTTCGTGAGTCAAACCTGTAGAAAGCTGTCAAGCTGGGCCTAAGTTGGGGTAAATAGGTAAATTCCTTTTTAGGTTGGTTAACTTAGGGGATGGTTATTATTGATTTATTAAAGTATTTTAAGGCTTTTGAAAGTATTAAAGACCCTTTTTCAATCAGCATTGGAGAAGAAGAAATCAATCTTTGAAGCTCAAGATCCCACCATTCTCACTCAATTTTCGTGGAGTTTCTTCCCTAAAGGTATGGTAATATTCATCCTTGATTAAATTTCATTGAAGGAGCCCCTTCAAAGATGATTTCAAGTATTCAAAATCCCCCAAAAACCTAGGGTTTTCAATCTATGCATGGGTACAATTCAAAAACGTTTTCAAAGGTTTATACATGATGAATTATGAATGGATTGTTGAATTAATGATGAATTATGGTGAATTTCACCTATGAACCATGTTTTCCCCAAAATCCTAAGTTGTGAATTGTGATTGGGAATTGACCGATCATGAAAGTATGTTGATTTTTTTATGTTTATATTGAATTAGTTATTGAATCATGTTAATTCCCTTATATAATGTAGTATTCTAGATATTTGGGTTGAGATTGATTCATAGGCTTGGAGGGAAATTTCATGAAGGATTTATGTATGATTATGATGTGAAGTATATGTGTGTGATCTCAATAAAAGTATTAGGATCATGTTTAGAATGCAATTGTGTTATTAGTGAAAGCATATTCTCAATTAACACTCATGAATGATGGTGATAGAATGTGAAGGGTTTTTATAATGTGATATTACATCTTTAATTGGTAGGCTTAGGGCCTCCTCTTCTTGTATAAATGAAAGTAACGTGGATTGATGTATCTTGAATTGGTATGCTTAAGGCATCCTTTTCTTGTATTGATGAATGTGACCTTGAATGTTGTATCTTGAATTGGTAGGCTTAGGAATCCTCTTCTTATGTAATGAATGTGTCTTGACTTAATGAATATGAATCGATAGGCCTATGGCATTCCTTTCATAAATGGCTAATGAATGTGTCTAGAATTGATGAATATGAATCGATAGGCCTATGGAATTCCTTTCCCAAATGACTAATGAAGTATTGTAAGGCTTCATCTTGAATCAGTAGACCTAATGTTGGTAGCCCTTTTATGAGGAGCCTATAAATGAATGAAATGTACCTTAAATCGGTAGACCTAATGTTGGTAGCCCTTTCATAAATGAATGATGAAGTAATCTAGGCTATGTCTTGAACCGGTAGACCTAATGTTGGTAGCCCTTCATGATGAGTCTAGAAACTAATGTGATAATAAACCTTGAATTGGTAGACCTAATGTTGGTGGCCCTTTCATGTGTGAAATGATAAACCTTGTATCGGTAGACCTAATGGCGGTGGTCCTTCTTGAGAATTCAATGAGTTATCCATGTAATGTACCTTGATTCGGTAGAACTAATGGTGGTGGCCCTTTCTTTTGTAATGTACTTTGGATCGGTAGACCTAATATTGGTGGCCCTTTCAAGTACAATAATGTTAATGTGAATGAACTACACTATGGGAATGGAGGCTAAGCACCGAGTGGATATGGTAAGATGGAAACTCTCCCCATGTTAGGCCGGGTTCCAATGAACATCTTCCTATCCCATAACTATGTGTCCACATAGGATATTAGCTAGTGGATCCACTTAATCTAAAATGTTACCGGTTCTACATTAGGCAAGTAGATCAACCCTTAATGACTAATGAATGAAAGTGCTCTTAATGAAGCTAATGAAGAATGTTGACTTATATGATTATTGTAATGAGGCATGCTATGCTTGGATTGTATTAAGAGTTACTTTCCTTGTCATGACTTATGAAGTGTTTATGCTCCTTATGTATGAGTATTGTCTAAAGATAAACAGGAAGAATGGTAAGTTCACCTTTGGTGGCCTTAATGTGGTACTTAGTGTGGATGGTGGTATGGGAAGTTATACATACATTGCACAAAGTATAGCTTGGGGTTACTTAAGGTGAAGGCTTTGTTGTAATGAAATGGCTTATATGTTGATTATGTTCTAAAGTGATGAAATGGCTTATATGTTGATTATGTTCTAAAGTGAGGAAATGGCTTATATGTTGATTATACTTGTATCTTATGCCTCTTATACCTATGTTCATGAAGTTTTCTAAAAAATTGGCATATGCATGGTTTTCAACCAAATTTCCGTTTTAAGCATGGTTTTTGCATGGCTATCATACTTAGTACATTATTTGTGCTAACCCATATTTCTTCATTTTTTACCAAAGTTTAGGGTTTGGATATTTGATGTCCTATACTTGGAAGATAGGTTTCTAAGGAGCATGGAGTAGAGGAGTTGGTGAGTCCTCATAGTTTTGAGGGAAAACCCACCTACTTTTTTATATGTCTTTTACTTTATGTTTAGAGCTTTTGTATGGGCTATGTCCCAACATTTTATTCAAAGTGTTGTAGATGGTTTGAGACAAAGTATAGAAAGACTTCCGTTTGTTTTTATGAAAATTGACTTCGATTGTAAAGAAAGTTTTAAATTCCACACTATTTTCATATTCTCTTATGTTCATGAATGTTATGAGGCTTGTATGAGACTTTTCGGAGTCTTGTATGCCATGTCACTTCCGGGGTGTAGGCTCGGGTCATGACATGTAGTGGCTAAGAGTGTGTATAGAATATGTCCCATTTATCTATCCCATAGAGTTACTCTTGTTGACTTGGTAGAGTTAGACATGTTAAACTTTGATGTGATTTATGCCTCCATTGATTGTAGAACTCGGGTGGCTAGAATCAAATTTCCAAATGAGCCTATCTTAGAGTGGAAAGGGGGAAATTCTATGCCTACAGGTCAATTTGTGTCCTACCTTGAAGCTAGAAAGATGATCTCCAAGGGGTGTATTTACCATGTTGTTAGGGTGAGAAATATAGATTTTGAAACCCCTTCTCTTTAGTTGGTTCCCGTGGGTAGTGAGTTCCCATTAGTTTTGCCCAATGATTTGCCCGGTATTCCTCTCGAGCGAGAAATAGATTTTGGTATTGACCTTCTCCCGGATATGCAACCTATCTCTATTCCACCATATAGAATGGCTCTGACGGAGTTAAAAGAGTTGAAAGAGCAACTAAAGGATTTGTTAGACAAGGGTTTTATCTGACTGAGCATCTCTCCATGAGGTGCTCCCGTGTTGTTTGTTATAAAGAAAGATGGGTCTCTTAGAATGTGCAATTATTATCATCAGTTGAATAAAGTGACCATCAAGAAAAAGTTTCCTCTCCCAAGAATTGATGACTTCTTTAACCAACTTCAAGGGGCTAGTTATTTCTCTAAGATTGATCTTCGTTTGGGTTATCACAAATTGAGGGTGAGAGGGGTTGATATTCCCAAAATGGCTTTCCAAACTCAATATAGTCATTATGAATTCCTAGTAATGTTGTTTGGGTTTACTAATGCTCCGGCGGCATTTATGGACTTGATGAATAGAGTGTTTAGGCAATATCTAGACATGTTTGTGATTGTTTTTATCGATGATATTTTGATCTATTCAATGGGTGAGAATGAACTGTGGACCATTTGAAAATTGTGTTGCAAGTTCTTAAGGACCAACATTTTTTTGCAAAGTTTAGCAAGTGTGTATTTTTGTTAAGGTCCGTAGCTTTCCTTGGACATATTGTGTCAAGCAAGGGTATTAAGGTAGATCCTAAGAAGACGGATGCGGTCCAAAGCTGTCTTAGTCCTCTATCTCCTTTCGACATTACAATCTTTTTTGGTTTGGCCAATTACTATAGAAGGTTTGTTAAGGGATTTTTTTCCATTTTTTCTCCTTTGACAACTTTGACTCAAAAGAAAGCTAAGTTTGTGTGATCAGAAGCTTGTGAGAAAAGTTTCCAAGAGTTGAAGACAGACTTACTTCCGCTCCGGTATTGACCTTACCAGAGGGTACAGATGGTTTTATGGTGTATATCAGCCTCTAAAGTGGGGTTGGGATGTGTGCTCATGTAAAACAGTAAAGTGTTTTCCTATGCTTCAAGGCAACTTAAAGTCCATGAGAAGAATTATCCTACCCATCACCTTGAGTTAGCGGCGGTTGTGTTTGCCTTAAAAATATGGAAGAATTATTTGTATGGGGTCCATGTTGATGTTTTCATCGATCACATTAGCCTACAATATGTGTTTAGTCAAAAGGACTTGAATCTTCTTCAATGAAGGTGGTTAGAATTATTGAAGCATTATGACATGAGTGTCCTTTATCACCCCGATGAAGCTAATGTGGTAGTGGATGCACTTAGTAGATGTCTATGGGTAGTGTGGCTCATGTAGAGGATGAAAAGAAAGAATTGGTTCGTAATGTGCATAGGTTGGCCCGACTAGGTGTTCAACTAGTGGATTCCGCCAAGAGTGGTGTCATGGTCCATAATGGTTCCGAAACGTCCCTTGTGATGGATGTAAAGACCAAACAAGATCTTGATCCTATATTAGTTGAGTTAAAAGAGTTGGTACTTAAGTAGTCCGTTGAGGCTTTCAATCAAAGGGGAGATAGGGTCAGTTATGTGTTCCGAATGTGGATGGTTTGAGGGAACAAATTTTAGAGGAAGCTCATAGTTCTCATTATTCTATTCACTCGGGAGCCACCAAGATGTATCGTGATTTACGGGGGAAGTCTATTAGTTGAATGGGATGAAGAAAGATATTATGGGATTTGGCAAATGTCTTAATTGTCAACAAGGTAAGGTTAAGCATCAAAGGCCGGGGAAGCTTGTCCCAAGATATAAGTAATCCCACTTAGAAGTGGGAAGATGTAAATATGGACTTTATTGTGGGTTTGCCTCGCACCTGGAGACAACATGATTCTATTTGGGTCATTATAGATCGGATGACAAAATTAGCCTACTTTATTCCCGTCAAGGTTTCTTTTTCGGCGGAAGACTATGCTAAGTTGTATATAAGGGAAATGGTGAAATTGCATGGAGTTCCTCTATCTATTATTTCCAATCTGGGTACTCAATATACTTCTCACTTTTGGAAGTCATTCAAGAAAGGGCTTGGTACTAAGGTTAAGCTTGGCACGACTTTTAATCCCCAAACTGATGGTCAAGCGGAGCGTACCATCCAAATGTTGGAAGATATGTTAAGGATATGTGTTATAGGCATCAAGGATAATTGGGATGTCCAATTTCCATTAATAGAGTTTGCCTACAATAATAGCTATCACTCAAGTATCGGTATGGGTCCCTTTGCAGCCTTGTATGGTAGGAGATGTAGGTCTTCGGTTGGTTGGTATGCAGTGGGTGAAGTTGCTTTGATAGGTCTCGAGCTAGTTTATGAAGACAATGAGAAAGTTTAGCTTATTAGAGAGAGGTTGATGAGTCGTCATGTTTAGTTTCTTTCATGTATTTCTCTTTTGGACATGATGTATGGGCTAGGCGCAATTCATGCTTTTGTATTATATGGCTATGATGAGACACGAGTTTAGACTTCCACTATTCGTTTTATAAAATGTTTTGGACTTGGACTATTGTTACTTTTATTATTCTATTTCTTATGTTATGAGAATTAAGTAGCTTGTATGGAGTCCTTGGGGGTCCTATACGCCATGTTATATCTAGGGGGTACCCCTGGGTTGTGACAAACTTGGTAATCAGAGAACAAGGTTTAAAATGATCCTAGGATGTCTCATAAGCCACGTCTAGTAGAGTCTTGTTCATGAGTGTGAAGCGCGCCACATTTATGAATGAGAAGCTACAAGATGATTAAGAAACTCCACTTATTTCATTACTCTTAAGTCGGGCGATAGAGTTCAACTCTATAAGGACTCTCTCCTAATACTTATCTTATGTTCGTCAGGATATGGCTACCCGAAGAGCTTATGCTAGAAGGAATGTGTGGGAGAATGCAGAACAAGAAGCTCCTCCTCAAGCTCCTCAAGTTCCGATCGATCCTTTGGCCGAGCATGTATCTATTACAGAGTTTAGGGCTACTTTTCAAGTATTGGCTCAAGCATTACGGCCCAAGCCAAAAAGGAGGTTGTGGTTCCCGCAAGCTTAAATGTGAATTTGGCTACTTCAAGAGTGAGGGACTTCATGAGGATGAATCATCCAGAGTTTCATGGTTCCAAAGTTGAGGAAGATCCTCAAGAGGTTATCGATGAGGTCTATAAGGTGTTGATGCTCATGGGAGTTACGCCGGTGGAAAAGGTGGAGTTGGTCGTTTTTCAATTGAAAGGTGTGGCTCAAATATGGTATAACCAATGGAAGGAAGGGAGACCGGAAGATGTGGGTCCTCTTGATTGGGAAAAGTTTAAGGCCATGTTTCTTGATAGGTTCTTTCTCCGTGAGATGAGGGAAGCCAAGGTGCTAGAGTTCATTAACCTTCGACAAGGGAGTATAAGTGTGAGGGAATATGCTCTAAAGTTCACTCGATTGTCTAAATATGCTCCAACAATGGTTGCGGACTCAAGGGCTAAGATGAGTAAGTTTGTATCGGGTGTGTCCGAAATGGTGGTTAAAAAATGCCGAACCGTAATGCTCATTCATGATATGGACATCTCTCGTCTCATGGTGCATGCACAAAAAATTTAGGAGGATAAACTCAAGGAAAGGTCTAGGGAGGCAAAAAGGGCTAAGACCGGTGATGGTAATTCCTCTAACAAAAGGTCCGATGGACAAGGTCATCAAAGATTTCGACAAAGGTTTCTTCCAATGCTCCTCCTAAGTTCAACCAAGATAAGGTGTCTAACCCTAAGTCTATGGAGATAATGGAAATGGATCTTCATTGCCTAGGTCTAATTGCACTAAGGAACGAAGCATGATGGTAAGTTCCTAGCCGGTATAGATGGTGGCTTTGGTTGTGGCAAGAGTATTCACAAAATGAGGGATTGTCCAATGCTTATGGCTAAGGGGCGAGAGGGCAAGCAAGACTTCATGAGATGAATTGATGAACATTCTTTCAATATGCTTTTTGAAAGTGAATTGCATATAAGCTCCATGAGATAGTGTTGAGCATGCTTTTAGCTTGGAGAAGGTAGTTCCTTCTTGAAAATGAGAAATTTTGAAAATTCATGCATATGGAGTTGCTACATGTAGTTATTACTTCCTTATGATGTATTTGGGTATGTTGAGCTTGGAGTTCATGTTTCCTCCCTATTTATATGCATTGCATGCAAAATGGGCTGATAGAGTTAGTTTCACCCTACTTATGATGTTTTGAGAACATCCTAGCTTGGAATCGATAGTTTCTCCATTGTTGTATGCATTGCATTCGCAGGTTGGGCTATTAGTTCCTCTCCTAATCTTTTAAGAACCAGTTTGAAACTCATTTAGGGGACGAAAGGTCCCAAGAGGGAGATATTGTAACACCCCGTATCCAAAAAAGGGAAAAGAAGCAGATTTCCAGAAGTTGTAGGTGCAACCCACACCGGCCACCCACGGCCCATGGAAGAGACCACACACCGTAGGTGTGGTCCATTGGTGGGCTTCCTAGCAAGTGGTCTGAAGGACAAGAACCACGGCTAGACCTACGGACCGTAGGCCAAACCACGGTCCGTGGCCTGGGTTCGTGGTTCGAAGCCCCAAGATCATGGTCATTGACCACCAAACCATGAGTGTGAAGGATGGACCTTAGGTCAGTCCACGGTCCGTCGATGGTGGTGTCGTGGGTCACTGATTAGCAGTTATTTTTTAGGGGCAGTTAGGTCAATCCTAATTAATTAATTTCTATACTATGTCGTTTTGCCTATGTCTAGAACCCCTATATAAGCCTTTTAACCCCCCAAATTCACCCCATTTATTTAATTCTTCCAATTTCACGAAAAGAAACCAAATTCCTCTCCAAATATTCTTTCATTAGAAACATGAAGAAGAAGAAGAAGAAGGATTCACCTAGGGTTTCAAGTTAAGGTTACAATTCCTCCATCGAAGGCTAGCATTTGGACTCAAGGTAGGATAGTTTTCATCCATGGATTTCTTCCATCCATGGAGTTCCCAAATTCCTCTGTTTCAAATGGTAGAATTCTCCAATTGAGTTAGGGTTTTATTCATTTACTTGGGTTCTTATAATTATTGATTTTAATGATTTACATATTATCTTCTATGCATGAATTGATGAATTGCAATACTTTTATGATGAATTCCCCCATGAACCCATGGGAACCCTATGTTTTCATATTATGAATCATACGATGTGAGATTTTGATCTTCAAGTAAGAGTTTTATGAAATTACGCATGTTTTGCAAGCTTTACATGAATTTATGATGAAATCCATATCTAACCCATTTTTTCTAAGAGTGATGATTGAGATTGGGTTTTGACTTCAAGGAGGTAAATTATGGACTTATGCATTGTTTATGAAATCTATACAAATGATTTAAGGATCTTTGAGAGTAAAATACCAATGATGATGTTGTGTTGTGAAAGGATATTCTCACCAAAACACATACTAGCATGATGTGAAAGGTTTTCTCACAAACAAAGGATTCTTAGGTTGAAAGGGTTTCTCACCTAATTGAATCAAAGACTAGGAGCTATCTTAATGAAACTAGCTTGAATTGGTAGTCCAAGAGAACCTCTTCATGAGTAATGAAGTCAAGTAAGAAATGACTTTTTCGTGGGATTTATGCTTAGCACTGAGTGGATATTGATAATGAGATGGAAGCTCTCCCGTAGTAGAGGCCAGGTTTCTAGAAGCAATCTCATGAGATGGAAGCTTCCCTATTAGTAGAGGTCAGGTTTCTAGTAGCAATCTCCTTATCCCATAACTATGTGCCTACATAGGTTGATTAGCTAATAGATCCACTTAAGGTAGAAGTTCAAGGTTCTACCTTAGGCAAGTAGAACACCGTTTTTCGGTGTGGGGTAGACACTAGATTCCATGTTAAATCTCACCTTGTCTCAATGTAGGTTAAGACTAATTCCCCACAAGTAAGAATGAAATAAGGTTACTTAAAGAAGTATCGCATATGAGTTCAAAGCTTTTAAAGAAGAAGTTATCTTGCATTGTCCATGATTTATGACTTATGTTTTATAACTTTTTCATATTATGTTTTATCTTGGTCAATTGCATGTCATGACATGAAATGTTTCTTTCAGCATGTTTTAAATGTTTTATGCATGACTATCATACTTGGTACATTGTTTGGTACTAATGCATACTCTTGCCTACATTTTTCCCAAATGTAGGGTCCGATATTTAGGGTGCTCAGTTTTGTGGCTAGTTGGTGATTTCATTGATTCCCGAGCTTTGGTGAGTCCTCATGCTTCGAGGACGAAGTTTTATTGTTTAGTTTCTTTCATTTATTTCTCTTTTGGATCTGATGTATGGGCTAGGACCAATTTCATTCTATTGTATTTTATGGCTATGATGAGACAAGAGTTTAGACTTCTGTTTTTTGTTTTATAGAATGTTTTGGACATGGACTATTTTTACTCTTATTATTCTATTTTTATGTTATGGCTAAGTGTCTTGTATGGAGTCCTTCGGGTATCTATATGCCATGTTACATCTATGGGGTACCACTAGGTCTTGACAATGCTTGACCTTGTATTTGCTCAACAATACAGCAAACATCTAATAACCAAAATGAGATCCTCCATCACTAATGATAGCACGTGGGATACCAAATCACGCAAAAATATATCGCTTTAAGAATTGCACCACACTCTTACCCTCATTGTCGGGTAATGCTACAGCTTCCACCCATTTTAAAACGAAATCAACCGCCAGAAAAATGTATTTGTTTCCAAAAGAGCTCACAAATGGACACATGAAATCTATACTCCAAACATTAAACAACTCAACTTCTAGGATGGGGTTGAGAGGTAATTCATGCTTTCTTCATACCCCTCCTTGCTTTTGGTACGGTATGCAATGTTTCACAAAGTCATGCGTGTCTCGGTTTAGTGATATCCAATAGTAACCACTTTGAAGCACTTTTGTTGTTGTTCGCACTCCATTATGATGTCTACCAAAAGGTGGAGTGTGACACGCATTGAGAACTTCATTGACCTCCTCGTTCGATACACATCGTTGAATTTTATGGTCTACACATTGTCAAAGTAGATATGATTCGTCCCAAAAATATTTCATTACATCAAACAAGAACCTCTTTCGTTGGTAAAAATTTGAGACCCTCGAGAATTATTTCACACACTACATAGTGTGCAAGATCATCATACCAAGGGATGTTTCTTCAGGTTACCCTTATCACTGTTTCATCTAGAAATTCGGCCACAATGTCTCTTTCTTTGTGGTCAATCATGTTGGTTTCTAACCGCGACAAACCATCAGCCACTCGATATCTTACTTCAAAATAAAACTCTTGCAACAACAAGACCCTCCTAATCAACGTCGACTTTGCATCTTACTTCGCCATTAAGTACCATAGTGATGCATGATCAGTGTGAAATATCACTGTAGTGCCTAGCAAATATGCCCTGAACTTTTCAAATTTATATACAACATCAAGTATTCCTGTTCAATAATAGTGTAGTTACATTGTGCTCCATATAGCTACTAGATGTTGTTAGGGTATCAAATTTAGCCAACCTTCTCTAATTATTGTCTTCCTATGAAGTTTAGTTGTTGATTTACAAGTTAGGGTTTGTGGGTTAAGGTTTTATACAAATTTCTGAGTTATTGATTTGCCTTTTTACCGAAAAATATTACGATCTGTTAGTTTAGTTGTTGATTATGAGTTAGGGTTTGTGGGTTAAGGTTTTATTCAAATTTCTGAGTTATTGATTTATCTTTTTATCGATAAATTTTACGATTTGTTAGTTTACTGATTTACAAATTAGGATTTGTGGGTAAAGGTTCTATTAGAATTTCTTGAGTCATTGATTTGCTACCGATAAAATTTTACAATTAGTTAGTCCAGTTGTTGATTTACGAGTTAGGGTTTGTGTGTTATGATTTTATACAAATTTTTGAGTTATTTGTATGTTTTTTTATGAGTTAGCATTTGTGGGTAGGTTTTAGGGTATTGTATGATTTTGTTAGGTTTTTGAGATGTTATTGAGTATAGGCTAATTTGTGGTCCCAATATTTTATTCATTCTTGATTGAATGTGGTCCCCAGTTTGTTTGGTGAAATGTTGTAGTTCTTAATTTGTTTGTTGTCTTTGTATGCCTTTTTATTTTCTTTTACTCTTCTTCTACCTTTTTTAGTTAATGTTTAGTTAATCTTTCGGTCTCATTATTGCTTTATAAAGTGGTTTAGGTTTGGAAGTTGTTAATGTTTTTTGTGTGCCTCAGGTTACCTAAAATGGTTCTGATTGATCTGGTACTTCACTATGGTGGAGAATGGATAAGAGAGCCTAAGTTGCTTTATGATAGAAAGCTTGTTCACAAATAGGAAGGAATTATGATTCTGATCTCTTATCTTTTATTGATATTACTAATGAATATGTGGGTGTGCAACAATTAATTGTATCTGTCTCTACTGAAAAATAATATGAAATAGAAGGTTATGAGGGGAGTAGGACATTCTTGTCCTTTGTTAATGAAAATTTTGATGTTATTAACTTATTTGTTGTTGAGGATAGTGAGTTAGATGTTGATGTTGGGAATATAACCAAAATTAAAGAGAGGGTGGTAACAATTGATGAAGTAGCTACTGATTGTACTTCTACTGATGGAATCGGAGGTTCTTGCACACAAGAAAGAAAGAGGGTAATTGATTGTAACTTGTGTCATTACAAGGATTTACACATTCAATGACATTTTAGGATATAGCATAATCTAAAAGGTACATTAGTTTGCATACATATGCAACTGACTATAATTTAACCATTAAAAAAGTGACTAAAAAAGATTAAGGGATTTTTCCAAAGAAGAATGCAACTTTGTATGCTTGGTGAAAAGCATTCTCCCAGTGGTAGTGTGAAAACATTGAAAGGAGAGCATAAATGTGATGATCCATGTGGTGACTACAAGGTTAGTGCAACTACAATTGCTTTCTACTTTAAAGAGAAGTTGCAGGCTAATCCCAAATATAAGATCAAGGAAATGAGATTTGATTTCAAAATTGCATTCATCATTAATGCTCATTTTGAAAAGTGTAAGAGAGCTAAAAGAATAATTTTGGAGAATATAGAAGGTAGTTTTTGTGATGATTATAAAAAACTTGTTGGGTATGCAAATGCTTTAAAGGCGAGTAATGCGGGAAGTGATATTGTCCTTAAGGTTCCAAGAGATGCATTATCAGATGGAAAGGAAATTTTTAAGAATGTACATTTGTTTTGAGTCAATGAAAAATGGTTTTAAGAGTGGGTTGAGACCTTTCATTTGCCTGGATGGCACATTTTTTAAGGGTTAAGCTAAATGTCAATTGTTATGTGTTATTGGTCAGGACTCAATGAACCATTTCTATCTTATTACTTGGGTTATTGTGGACAAAGAGTGCAAGGTATGTTGGGTGTGATTCTTGAAATTTCTTTAGAAGTCTCTAAACATCAACAGTGGAGAAGGAACCACATTTATCTCTGATATGCAAACCGAAAAATCTCACTGATTTATTCAATGTTACTGTATCTTTATCTTATGTATATTTATTTGTTGTTGTCACTATTTATCTATATATCATTATCTTATGTATTTTCATATGTCATTTATATATTTATGACTAATAAACATGAATTAATTGAAGTTGTTAAAAATGTTTTACCCAATGCTATGCATAGATATTGTGTGAGACACATAGAGGCTTATTGGAGAAAACGGATAAGAAATCTAAGTTGATGTTTAAGGTATTGTGCTGGTGTGCATGGATAACCTACAAAGAGGAGTTGGATGATCATTGAAGACATTAGGTCAACTTTCTGAAGAAGCAAAAGACTATTAATTGGATATTCCAATACAAACTTGGTGTAGAGTATTTTTTGACACTATTTACATGAATAATAAAGTGGAAAATAATTTGACTACGTCATTCAACTCTTGGATATTGGAAGCAAGACACAAACCAATAATTAGGATGCTTGATGGTATAAGAATTAAAGTTATGACCAAGTTTGTCAAAAATGAAAATGAACCGATGACCTAAAATTGTGATTATGAAATTTACAATGAATTCTTGAAGATTGCTAATGTTTGTGAATTAAATTTTTATGGAAATGATGGATTTGAGGTAAGTAAAGGAAATGACAGGCTTATTGCCAATTTGGCAACTAAGAAATGCACCCATTCCACCCCATTCAATCACGACGCTTCTTTACAAGAATCTTTATTCACTGAAAGTGATCCGCTGGTGGTACTCTAAGGAGGCATTTTTTTTATTTACCATTGTAAGCTACAACCAGTGCCTAGTCAAAAAATTTGAAAAATAAAAGCACCAAGCAATGAAACCACCATAATTGGTAAATTTAGTTGGCAGACCTAGAATGGATAGGAAAAGTGATAAAGATGAAGCACTTAAAAGACAAACTGAGTGGTTGCACCAAGAAGAGGAAAAATATGACATGTTCAAGCTGTGGGATTCCTAAACACAATGCAAGAAGTTGTCATAAGGTAAAACGCTTCATTTGCTATGTAATCAGTTATTTGTTAGAGTCTTGTAATTGTAAGGGTCAAAAATATTATCTGTTTATCTTGTAATTGTGATATTTCTGTTGTTTTATCAGTTTAATCAAAATAGTAAAGAAGGCACTTCTAAGACTGCATAAATTGAGAGTAAGAAGCAAAAGGTAAATCTTTTTTTAGTAGTCACTTATTTTAGAATGTGATAATTTAGTATTGCTTGAGTATTACAAACATTATAATGTTATCACATGAACTAAATGATGGGTGAAAACACTTAGAAGGTTGCACAGTTAGAGAGAAAAAAACAAAAGGTAAGAAGGCTAGATAGTTTAGTAATCATTTTAGAATGTGATACTCAAGATGATCACTTTTTTCCTTCTGTCAGATGGATAAGCAATGTGACGAGGGAAAAAAACAAATAAAGGAGAGGCATAGGACACTAATTGATGAAGAAGATGTTGAGTCTAGTCCTTCCAGATCTCCAAATGCTGCAATAGTGGAGGATTTTCCCTTGAAAGCTCCACCGCCTAGTGATGATGAACATTTTGAAGATTTTAGTCTTGAAGATAAGGATGACAAACATTAGAAGCCAAAAAGTGTTTCAAAGTTGAAGTCTAGAATCCAACAAAGACAGAAACAAGCACAACCTACTAAATCAAGGCAAATCAACTTTGTTGGTGATGGTCTGACTGCACTAGGTGACTAAGCACCAAAAGGGCCAACATGGAAAGGGAATGAATCTGAAACTGAAAAAATGTTAGAGCAATTAAGAAAGGGAAAGGTATGAAAGTTAGATAATTTAGTAACTTATTTTAGAGTGCGATGCTTAAGTATTATACTATAATCATCTTGGTCTTTTATCAGATGGAAATGTGATCCAACAAGGAAAAGAAGAAAACAAAGGAAAGGCATAGAACACTAATTGATAAAGAAGATGTTGAGGACGTTTCCTTGACAGCTCAACAGCCCACTTAAGATTGTGCATCAGATGAAGATTTTGATCTTGAAGTTAAGAATGATATGACGTGGAAGCCAAGAGGTTTTTCGGTGTTGAAGTCTAGAATCCAACAAAGACAGAAACAAGCACAACCTATAGGATCAAGACAAATCAACTTCCTTGGTGATGGTCCGACTACATCAAGTGACTTGTATGCACCAAAATGGCTTACATGGAAGGGCAATGCATCTATTATTGAAACAATGTTGGAGCAATTACGAGTGGAAAAACTAAAGACGAAAATGGGTAATGTCAAGGCACATAGTGACAAGTTCAGTAATGAAGACAATATTTGGTATTTTGTTGCATCTTTTTGAGATACTAATGTCATAAACAAACATGTTTATGTATTTAAAAGCTTTCTGTATTTGCACTAACTTCTTTTGGGATATTTACTTAACTAACTTCTCTATGTTCGAAAAAGTTTTTTGTCAATATAGATGACATGTTCATCAATATATATGTAATGTTCAGAATCAATTTCTTTTCAAAATTTGATCTTGCAATTTTGTTCAGGTTTTATGAATGTATAACAGAAAGATCATGAGTGATTAGTACAAATATCAACATTACTTCAACGACTAAACATTACTTCATATTACATCAGTGCTTAGGACATTTATTACAACACCAAAAAGAAGAAGAAAAATCTAACATCACAAAAGACACTAAACACTAACAATTGATCTCACTAAAAAACAAGATTTGGAAAGTAAACACTAACAGCAGAATTCACTTTGTAATTAATGCATCTACAAATCCAACAAAAAGAAAACATGAAATCATAAATTTGTACTTTGTCTTGTAATACTTGTCTTCAAATGTCCTAACTTCTTCCACATCCAAATCATTAGTTTCCTCCAATTTAGATATTTTTTCCGACAAATGACCTCCTTCAATCTTCAAATTTTCCATAACAATCTTCAAGTTCTCTATTTCAATCTTCAAATTCTCCATTTCAATCTTGACATCTTTCAATGATAATTTCAAATGACGTAGGTAAGTTATCTCGAAAAAAGCTTGGTCTTCCCATTTCTAATATACACATGAAGAAAACTAAAGAACAAAAAAAATGAATAATAGGACGAAATCAATTCATATACTTACATCCGGACAAAGACATTTGAAAAATCTTCTTCCGGGATTAGATGTAGTACTCGAAATTAGTGTTTTGACCACCAAACCACAATCACATTTTCTTTGAGATGAATAACTATTTTGTGACATTAAAAGAACTATTAGAGGCGAAAGAAAGAGAGAGGATGGTGGAAGAACAATCAGAGGGAAGGGAATTGTGTTGGGGAAATGAAGAACAATCGGAGGAGAAGTTAATGGGTAAAAGGGAATGAGCTATATGGAAAATTTGAGAGAATGGGTAAAAGGGGAATGGGTTATATGTTAGAGCGGTCGGGGCATGGACTATTGAGGCCAAAAAGTCATAGTAGTGACCAAAAGAATTTATTTAGGATAACTTTAATATAATTTGATAATTGATAATAACAAACAAGAAGGTTAGAAGGAATAAAAACTGTTTAGAAATCATGAAAATGATGAATACATACTTATTAAATGGAGATTATAATTATAAAATACTTATTTTATATATCCTTAAAACACTTAATGTTGACATAAAACGAAAAATTTATGACCTTTTACTCATTGAAGAAATAATAAATAGATGAATAATGGAACTCATAGAACAAAATTGGCAGGAACTAACTATCCAAAGCATGTATGAATTATATGATTTATATTCAGATTAATGATAAACTACGAATATCTAACATATTGGCTACAAACTATGGAAAATTTAGAACTATTAAATAAACTTTTAATAAATAATATTAAAACATACCAAAGAACCCAAGATATGGAATACTTAGAATATATTTCAGAAAATATAAAAGAAATACAAAATCTCATAATAAAGAAACGAGAATATTATGAAAAAATGTTTATATAATGGATGAAACTTATAGAGAACAATTATTAGAAAAAATTAATGAAATAAAACAAGAATTAAGATTTAGACAAAATAGATTAGAAGAAAATATATGTGGAGTATGCCAAAAATCTATAAAAACACAAAGAAAAACGATATTCTTATTAGATCTACAATTACAACACTTAGAATATAAATATCAACATAACTTATAATGAATAAAGAAGAATATGCTGTAGAAGAAAAAATATATAAAAATCAAGATGGACTAGAAATAAAAATAATACATTCAAACTTAGAAAGAAGATATAAAAAAATAGGAACCCAATTATATCTAATGCCAGATAAAGAATCAGCAAAATTAGAAGATAGTCTAACAACAATGGTACGATTAAAAAAAGAAAATGAAGAAATAGATAGGAAAAAAGAAATCGAAAAAATTAGAGAACAAGCTAAAAAAGAAATTAAACAAGTAGAAGAAGTAAAAGATACTAGAATTCAAGAATTACAAAAAGAATTAGAAAGACTTAAACAACTATATGAAGAAAAATTAAAAGCAAAAGAAGAGTACAAGAAAAGAAATGAAGAATTAAAGTTAAATCAAGAAATAGAAAGAATGAAAACAATGTTAGAAGAAACAGAAGAATTACCTGAATTAAAAATAGATGAAATAAATGAAGAAGAAAATGATAATATTTCAGAAAATAATTATGAATCATATTCAGAAACATATACTGATCTTATAGAAAAAGATAAAAATATAGAAATAAATGTAGGAAATTTAGATGAAAAACCTAGTACTTCAAATCCTAAAACACGAATGGATACAACTCCAACATATTATACTTACGAAAAAGAAAATAGAGATAAAGCCTTATGGGATAAAAGATTGAATAAAAATTGGATACCTAGACAAACTACAGATCAAAATAATTTCTTAGATTTAGACTGTGTAGCAGATACAAATAAAACAATTCAATTATGGATAGGTTATATATCAAAACAATTAATAGATAACAAGATATCAATAATGGATGCCCCATGATATATAGAAAGAACACTTATAGGAACAAGAAAATATGGTTACAAAATTTAACACCAATAAGCTTAGAAACACTAAGAAATAATACGAAACTTAATAATGAAATAGCAACATCGCAATAGACATATTAAATAAATATGAAATATCAATTAGAAATGAATTTGGAAGTATGACAAATGAAATAGAAGAACAACAAAAGATAAAATAATAAATGAAATTTAATGAATAAATTAGCAATATGTAAAATGAGTTACATAGATGAATATACATGTGCATTTAGAGAATATTACTATAAAGGAATATATACAAATGATGAAAGTAAAGAAATAAGAAAATTATATTACACAAAATTACCAGAACCATTTAGTTCAAAAATAATAAAAGATTGGGAAGAATCAAATACATTAGATACACTAGGGCTAGAATAAAATTCTTACATGATGGTTTATGAAACTATGTGAAAAACATAAAGAAGAATTAAAACTAGAAAAAATATTAGTAAAAAACCTAGTATATTGTACAAGTAAATTAGCACCCCAATTTGGATGTAAAAATCCATATAAAAAGAAAAGGATAAAAAAGTATAAATGCTTTAAAACAAGATATAAAGACAAAATTCCAAGAAAAAGATATTATATAAAAGATTATAAACAAAAAAGACCACACAGAGTTAAGAAAAATATAACAGAATGTAAATGTTATAATTGTGGAAAACTAGGACATTTAGCTAGAAACTGTAAATTGCCAAAAGATTTAAAGAAAAAACAAATAACAGAAGTAATAATAGAAAAAGACAAATACAAACAGATAGAATATTTGGATTATGAATTAGAAAATGAAGATAGCATATACGAAATAACAGACATCGAAGAGATAGAGTCATTTTCTGATTATTATGACTGAAAGCGATATAAAAATAATAAGTAAGGAAGAATATCAAGATAATGAATACACAGAACAGAAAATAATATTTGACAATAATATGTTTGAACAAATAAAAGGAAAAGAATTAGACTTAAGCATAGATAAAATACTAGAAGTACCTAGATTAAAAAACTTATTCAAATTACAACACGATGAATATTATGTAGTAAGCCAAAAAGAACATGTAATAGATTGTAAATATATTAAAGGTAAAGCTAAAATACCTATCATAAATAAGAAAATAATTAATAAAGAAATCCAAGATTTAAAATCAAAAAATCCAATAAAATATGAGCAACAAAAATATTGATAAAAGCATGTTTTAGAGAAGGAATAGATACACCTATAGAATTATATTTAGCAGATGATAGAATAATTCAACCTATAGAAAAAAGTATTATAAGCGCAGTTAGAGGAAACTTAATATACCAAAAATTTAAATTTATTATAAGTGCAAACTATTCAGTAGCAATAGAAGACAAAAACATAGATAAATCACTAGTATTATATTGGAAAATGTCAGGCATTGAATTAGCACCAGGAAGTAAGATATTTACAGCAAGATGTAAAAATTTATATGTATTAACTACAAAGCACAAAATAACAGCAAAAAAATAAGATTCAAAAAATCAAAATAGAAAATCCATTTGATAAAATAATTACAGTAATAGATAATAATGATTACAGTTATAAAGAAATAGATATTGAAGAAGATTTAGAGATAGTAAAAGAAAGATTAAGTACATCCAAAAGATTAAGTTACGATACACCTTCATCATCAAGAACTAGTACATCTAGAAGATTAGATTACGACTTATTAGAACAAAACAAAAATGAAATACAACCATATCAATATTATATCACAGGAATATTAGACCAAAGAAAATATTTAATAACCATAAATACAGGACAAATAGAAAACCAAATTATAAGAGAACTAGTCAAAGAACATGAAATAATTACAGGAGAAAATATAAATACAGAATTACCTAGAGCTTTGGTAAATATAGAAGAAACTACTGAACAAGAACTAATTATTGGAGGAATACCAATAAAAATTAAATTTAAAATACATCAAGGAAATAATAATATTACTTTAGGGATAAAATGGCTAGAAAGCAGTTAAACCATATAATATAGGCGATAAACAACTAACAATAACTTATGAAAACAAGAAAGTAATTATTAAAAGAACGATTATATGATAAACTAAAATGACAAAAATATATATTTTAGCAAAAATAATTATAGAAGGATACTATAATAGATATTATACACCTATGATAGACACAGGAGCAGAAGCAAATATGTGTAAACATAATTGTCTACGGATAGTAAATGGGAAAAATTAAAAACACCATTAATAATGTGATTTAATAATGAAGGAAGCATGATAACACATAAAGCTAAAAATGTAAAAACACAAATATGGGATAAAATATTATTAATAGATGAAATTTATAGCTATGAATTTACAAATAAAGATATATTATTAGGGATGCCTTTTTTAGAAAAATTATACCCACATACTATAACAAAAACGCATTGGTGGTTCACTACCATATGTAATCACAAAATAGGAGCAAAAAGAGTAAATAATAAAATTAGAAAAAATACACCATGGATAAAAGGAAGTGAAAATTTTACCCAAAAGTTAGAAAATATAACAACAAATGACCATAAAATAGAAATTATAATATTCACAGTAGATAAAATACAAGCAATAAATGATAAATTAAACTCATTATATAACGAAAACCCATTACAAGGATGGGATAAACATAAAACAAAAGTAAAAATTGAACTAATAAATGAAAATAGTATAATAACACAAAAACCATTAAGATATAATTTTGAAGACCAATCAGAATTTAAAATGCATATAAATGAATTATTAGAAAATAAGTATATACAAGAAAGCAATAGCAAACATAATAGTCCAGCATTCATAGTAAATAAACATAGTGAACAAAAAAGAGGAAAAAGTAGAATGGTTATTGATTATAGGAATTTAAACGCAAAAACTAAAACATATAATTACCCTATACCTAATAAAATATTAAAAGTACGACAAATACAAGGATATAATTACTTTAGTAAATTTGATTGTAAATCAGGATTTTACCACCTAAAACTAGAAGAAGAATCTAAACATTTAACAGCATTTACCGTACCACAAGGATTTTACGAATGGAATGTTTTACCATTTGGATATAAAAAGCACTTTGGTAGATATCAACATTTTATGGATATATATTTTAACCAACTAGAAAATTGTATAGTATATATAGATGACATATTATTATATTCAAGAACAAAAGAAGAACATCTAAAGTTATTAGAAAAATTTATACACATTATAGAAGTATCAGGAATTAGCTTATCAAAAAAGAAAGCTGAAATTATGAAAAATCAAATAGAATTCTTAGGAATACAAATAGATAAAAATGGGATAAAAATGCAAACACATATTGTACAAAAAATAGTTAATTCTGAAGAATTATTAGATACTAAGAAAAAATTACAATCATTTTTAGGATTAGTTAACCAAGTAAGAGAATATATACCAAAATTAGCAGAAAATTTAAAACCATTACAGAAAAAATTAAAGAAAGATATAGAATATTACTTTGATGAACAAGACAAAAAACATATTAGAAAAATAAAAATCATGTGTAAAGATTTACCAAAGTTATACTTTCCAGATGAAAATAAACAATTTACTTATATAGTGGAAACAGACTCTAGTGATCATAGTTATGGAGGAGTATTAAAATATAAATATATAAATGAAAAAATAGAACATCACTGTAGATATTATTCAGGATCATATACAGACCCACAAATAAAATGGGAAATAAATAGAAAAGAATTATTTGCCTTATATAAATGTTTATTAGCTTTTGAACCATATATTGTATATAACAAATTTATTGTTAGAACAGATAATACACAGGTAAAATGGTGGATAACCAAAAAAGTACAAGACTCAGTTACGACAAAAGAAATAAGAAGACTGGTAGTAAATATATTAAATTTTTCATTTACAATTGAAATTATAAAAACTGACAAGAATGTGATTGCAGATCGCCTCTCAAGACAAAGATACTGAAAAAACAAATACAATGGATCAAATACTCAACCTCCTAACTACACTTTGTAAAAAAGTGGATAGTATGGATGGTGAGATCTGGCGACTAAAAAAGCAAGCTAGCGATCGTGATGACGTTAAAAATGCGAGCTACGTCGATCGGAAGGCGTTAAAATTCGGATCTAGAAGGAGACGTTGGGAAACTCCATAAAACCCATAATGTTTGTTTAAATACAGCTGCAGGTACATCAGGAGTTACAAAGAAAGAAAAAGCTACAGAAGAAAAAAGTTACACAAATACAAATATGAACAAACTTTTTGATAAACCATACATAGCACCAAAAATACAAAAATCGTACCTACTCCACAAACCACTAATTAAAATATCAGTCTAGACCAACTGATGAATACATATAATCATATTACCCGTACCTATACTGAAAATTTTTACAATATGGAAACTTACTTGAATAAAAACCCCGAGCTATAAACACAAAAGAACCAAATCACGATTATATTACCCAACACCTACAAGGATACAACAAACTAATAGCATTACAGCACAAATATAAATTTAGTTACTACTTGTTATAACTATGGATTACTCGATCAGTATACACGACTCTTTGGAGATGAAATTTCAAAGATACGAACTATACAAAGCTTTCTTAACCTACAAAAGAATTACCAAAGGCAGCTATTTTTATTAAATTTTATCTGACTCTTTGAGAGATACTATATGACGAAATAAAACCGGTTATACAAGTCATAAAGATAGGATTGACTAGAGATATGCTAATACCGGAAAAGATAGAAAAACAAAATGAGATATCTATTGTAGATATTCCAGATTTTTATGCAAACAAAAGAGTTATTGGAATAGCTACAATACTGACGGAACTAGCAAACAATTATTTAAACAACAATACAATATGGAGCTATTATAGTAGAGACAATACTATGATATACTCCAATTGTAGAGAAACAAGAGAAGGAGATATGGAAGAAATACGACAATGGATACTAAGCCTTCTTAAACCAGAAAATATACCAACAACAAGAGCTATCAGAAATAACTTCATTTCGCCAAAGACTATTAATCGAATCTTGTACAACTATCGATAAATATTCAGAGCACATATGTTCAAAATGTCAAGGAGAAGATAACCAAGTTCCAACCGTACAGCTGGAGTAAGCTAAAAACAAAACATCCGGCAGCCTGATAAAGACAGCCGATAAAAAGATATGAAGAAGACAAATATGTATATTATTAGTCAAAAGTAGGAATCTTCTTTTTATTTTTTGTAACGTAAAAGTAAAGTTGTTTGTTTTTATTTGGTTTGTTTTTATTTGGAGTCATTATCAGACGGATACTGTTCATGAATAGTAGTACTATTCATAAATAGTAAAATGTCAATTATGTAAATAGTAAAGGTCAAGTTACTGTGTAAATAGTAAAAGTCGGTCACTGTTCATGAATAGTAGTCACTGTTCATGAATAGTAGTCACTGTTCATGAATAGTAGAGTTACTGTTCATTACTGTTCATGAATAGTAGAGGTCATTCATGAATAGTAAAAGACGTGTAAATTTGCCTATAAATAACATTGAGGAGGAAGGGACGATCATCCATCCCTCATCCCTCATCTCCCACTTCAACATTTCTCTCAACTTCCGCAAGATCCTTAAATTGGGCAAAGTCAGTGTTGTGAAGATCTTTCTATCAATAGATAGGAATGAGTGTTCGATATAGGGGATAGGATCCATCTGCTCTTTATCTCACAATTTTTTTGTGAGAAATATATATATATCGTTTATCTATCTCTTGTCTATCTATCCTTGATTCTCAAGTCCAATTTTTTGGTTCCCCGAAGCCCCGAATGGAATGGATCGTTTCTGCCAACGAAATGAACGCGGAGCCCGTTCCGAATGCTTCTACGATCCGGAAGTTCTCGCGAAGAGAATAAGATGCTGCTCCCCTTCCCTCTTTCTTTTCCCGCTTTGCTAATCTTCCCCTCTAACGCGGGCCGGGCGGCGACGGGCGCGGGAGCTATGATTGCTATTCATATTTTTTCTTTGTAAAGAGATCCTAATTGTCAAGCACTAATAAACCCAAGTGGAGGGGGCACTTTTGACCCTTTTTCCCTAAAAAGTTTGTTACTAAAAAAAAGTATGAGGTAAGCATAACAGAGATTGATGTTACGAAACGAAATCCAAGAAGAAGTCTCTCAAATTATCCCTATTTTCTAAGAAAGTAAGTTTATCAGAAATACAGTTGAATCAATGAGATCTTCTCCCTATTAACCAAATATCTTGAGTTTAAATCTGAAAAAGAGTAGCTGAACAATCTACCGCATTCCACAACACCGAAATAAGAGATTACTAGCCATTTTAATATTTTTCGAAGGTTTTTTCTATATTGGGATATTAAGTATTTGATTTGGGACTATGAGTATATATCTGCAATTGAGTCATTATAGATATTTCTAGTGTAATTTGCTAAAGAGAAACACTAGGATAGATGAAATAGACCTCCAACTAATATTGGTAAACATTCAATATCTTAAAAAAAAATCAACACAAAATGAGTGAAATCATAATCCAGTATCAGAGGCTGTCAAAAGAAATCAAGTTGAGGCTGAGAAGAATATTTTCTGCAGTTGAAATTAAAAATTTTTTAAAAAAAATATCATAAGCTTTACATGAGTTTTCTCAGAATCAGCGAAAATACATGAGAAACCCATCATAATGAATACCATTTTCATACTGGAAAGGAATGCAGGAGGGGAGCAAAAATAGAATAGTTGGGGGTTGAAGGGATTAAGATACAATGCATCACAATCTTATATGAGCTTCAAAAAGTGCCCAATTATATTGTCGGAACCAAAAAAATTGTTCATGTTGTTAAGCTTTTCGTGCAGCTTCACTTCACACCATAGGAATCCCAAGAGATCATCAATTATGAGAGCCTAGTGATAGATACTTGATTTGGAATTGGCAGCACAAATTATGACTACCAGACAATATGTAAACTCACCCTTCAGTCTTCTTTGTATATGCTTTACTAATACCCTTCATCAACTTCATTTACTGAACCCAAGATGCACCCATAACCTTTGCCATGAACGCATATCTGTCTGCAGCTTCATCAATCTGCAACAGAGATATTGCATGCAACATAGCGTGACTGTCAATTGAAGCTGGCCAGAATGATCACTAGTAGGAAACTCACCACTTTTTGTGTTGGTCGTCCAGCTCCATGACCAGCCTTACATTCGATCCTACCAATGATGGGATTGGTCTGGGGACTCTTCTCCAAGCTTGTGCATAGGACATATTGCATGGTCTAAACAAGACATCACAATTAGCAAAATGGTTCACTAGAAAACAAGAAACAAAATGTAAATCACATATTAGCAATAATGCAACTTTCAAGGAAAAAGGATCACACAGGTCCATCAATGTATGTGTTACATAAAAATACAATGAAGGGAACTCACCTACGTGAAAACCCTTTTCCAAAGAAAATTACTCACTGTTTGAAATAAATATCACCAGTAGCACCAGCCTGGACATATTTTATTATGATCATGTGATAGATGTAGTACTCGTAACTTTGAACTGTATAGCTTTGAAGTTTTCAAAGTGGAACAGCCCAACAGGAAAATGGTTGTGTATTTGTAGTTTGAGCCACGATATATTAACCAAATCATGTTCATACCCGGGTGCAGGAAACAAAAGAGACTACTTTATTTCTTTCATTTTTCATTTGTTTAGACCAACCACAACTCAGTCCCAAGATTTACAATTTAAAATGCTACACTCTGAAAAACTATTCCAACTGACAAGAAAGTAAAAAAGATTTTATCAACTCGTAATATGCGTGCCAATCAAAATCAAGGAAAAAACTGGATGCAGATGCAATGGCAATCCAAAGGCTCATAGTTGTCTGTGAAGAGTCAGAAGAAGTTATTTAGATAGACCTACCGCCAATAATTTCAAAGAGTGCAGTGGCACCACTCGATCGTCATGATCTGCTGTCAATAGCATAGTAGGCGGATATTGAGATTCTTGATTGGGAGATTGTTCCCATGGCCTTCTGACATTATGCAGTGGTGAATACCTGAACACATTTGAACAAGGAGATTTGAGTGAGAATGACAAGCCAAGTAATTTTTATGTCGCAGATGGAAAAAGATAAGAAAATGTTAGGTCAAATGTCTCAGTCAACAGAACATTGAGTGGCATTAGACACAGACACAGAAAGGGGAAGAAAGAAAAGGGGTGGAAGCAAGAAGGAGAAGCATCGAATGTATGATTGACAAGATAGACTGGCACAGTTGCTCAAGTTCTCTTCATCTCATTCTCTTGTACACAAAATATTGCAAATGGGGCTTCGTCCAAAAGCAATCTATCACCATACTGCTAGTTCTTTTCACCGTAGGAACTGCTGTCATATTCTTTTTTTCACTTTTCCTTTTCATGCGTGAATTGAAAAGCATACTAACAGTATGATGCTGGATGTTCGAATTAGAGTTCGAAAAACTTACTTGTTTAGCCACTGAAACTCTTCCTCCTTCTCTGAGCAGCCATAATCAGAGGTCCAGGCGTGACCTAATGAGGAAGAGAATATATTTTGTAAAGAGCAAAAGCAATATGTAACACTAAAGGTGAGAACTCAGTCTACTATACACTACCTATGGTGAACTTGTGAAACCTAAGCATATCCATAACACCAACATGTGCAAGAGCACAGCCAAAGAGATCAGGTCTCTGCAATTTATGAAGCTACCACGGTCAATCACTGATTTATCAAGACTAAAATTCAGCTGAAGTAAGATACTTATATTGAAGAATCAGTTTAAGTACCTGATTGATACAGGCTCCAACAAGAAGCCCACCATTGCTTCCACCTTCGATACACAACTTTTTGGGCCGAGTGTAACCAGCTTCCACAAGATACTCAGCAGCAGAAATGAAGTCGTCAAAGCAATTTTGCTTTTTGGAAAGGGAGCCAGCTTTGTGCCAATCTTCTCCATATTCCCCACCACCACGGATATTTGCAATGCAGAATACAACACCTAAATGCTTCGCAATCACTACACAACCAACAGAGAAGTACGGAGTAATACTAATATTAAATCCTCCATATCCATATAATAAACATGGGTGTGATCCATCCAAGGAAATGTCCTTTCCAGCCACAATGAACATAGGGATCTTGACACCGTCCTTACTGGGCACAAAAACCTGCAAAAGGAGACCCCCACCCCAAAACAAAAGGAGACAACAGTCAATTGCAGTTTTAGAAAGACACTGGAGAAGAAAAAAATAGAAAAAAATCCTTGTTACTTTTATAATGTTTACATGGATTTTGCTGTGATGTTCATTGAGTGAGAAGCAAAATGAAAATAAAAGTAACCTGTTTTCTTTTAATTTCTTTTTTGGATAGATAATAGAAGCAATCTGTGAACTTGTTTTCACTAAATGCATTTGCCTCTGTGCACTGCAGACTAAGTACTTATAACCAAAAGTAGAGGAATCCATAAGTCCACTGCTATGCCCAGCAAAATTTCTTGTCTCAAATGGATGACATGTTCACCCAGTTATATAATAAGTATTTTACTCTTCACAGATTTGGAAAAAGTTCAGGTATATGTTTTCTGCCAAGAAGATCAAAGGTAGCTAATTACGCCAAGTGAATTGAAGTTTGGAAAAGAAACGCATGAAGGTATGGTTCAAAATCAATTAACTTTTAAACAAAATGAAAATATCAAATTTCAGAACTAATAATCCTGTAATTTAGTTTAGACGCAGGATCTAAATGAGTGTACATGATAGCATTACCAGGCATTCTATCTGTTTGTATTTGTCTTTTTCTATTATTACTTCTGTTATTTGTTTTTTCTTTAAATCTTTTGGCAATTTACAGTTTCTAGCTAAATGTCCTAGTTTTCCACAATTATAACATTTACATTCTGTTATATTTTTCTTAACTCTGTGTGGTCTTTTTTGTTTATAATCTTTTATATAATATCTTTTTCTTGGAATTTTGTCTTTATATCTTGTTTTAAAGCGTTTATACTTTTTTATCCTTTTCTTTTTATATGAATTTTTACATCCAAATTGGGGTGCTAATTTACTTGTACAATATACTAGGTTTTTTACTAATATTTTTTCTAGTTTTAATTCTTCTTTATGTTTTTCACATAGTTTCATAAACCATTGTTGTAAGAATTTTATTCTAGCTCCTAGTGTATCTACTGTATTTGATTCTTCCCAATCTTTTATTATTTTTGATACTATTTATGAATAGTACTACTATTCATGAACAGTATCCGTCTGATAATGACTCCAAATAAAAACAAACCAAATAAAAACAAACAACTTTACTTTTACGTTACAAAAAATAAAAAGAAGATTCCTACTTTTGACTAATAATATACATATTTGTCTTCTTCATATCTTTTTATCGGCTGTCTTTATCAGGCTGCCGGATGTTTTGTTTTTAGCTTACTCCAGCTGTACGGTTGGAACTTGGTTATCTTCTCCTTGACATTTTGAACATATGTGCTCTGAATATTTACTGCTGATAGTTGTACAGTATCTGGTTAATAGTGCTGGCGAAATGAAGTTCTTTCTGATAGCTCTTGTTGTTGGTATATTTTCTGGTTTAAGAAGGCTTAGTATCCATTGTCGTATTTCTTCCATATCTCCTTCTCTTGTTTCTCTACAATTGGAGTATATCATAGTATTGTCTCTACTATAATAGCTCCATATTGTATTGTTGTTTAAATAATTGTTTGCTAGTTCCGTCAGTATTGTAGCTATTCCAATAACTCTTTTGTTTGCATAAAAATCTGGAATATCTACAATAGATATCTCATTTTGTTTTTCTATCTTTTCCGGTATTAGCATATCTCTAGTCAATCCTATCTTTATGACTTGTATAACCGGTTTTATTTCGTCATATAGTATCTCTGATGGTGTATAAAATTTAATAAAAATAGCGTTCCTTTGGTAATTCTTTTGTAGGTTAAGAAAGCTTTGTATAGTTACGGTATCTTTGAAATTTCATCTCCGATGTATTGTGTATCTGTCTTGAGTAATCCATAGTTATAACAAGTAGTAACTATATTTATATTTGTGACTGGTAATGCTATTAGTTTGTTGTATCCTTGTAGGTGTTGTGTAATATAATCAGTATTTGGTTCTTTTGGGTTTATAGATCTGGGTTTTTTATTTAAGTAAGTTTGGATTTTGTAAATATTTTACGTATAGGTGCGGGTAATATGATTATATGTATTCTTATTGGGCTAGATTGTTTTTGTATGTAGTGGTTTGTGGAGTAGGTGCAGATTTTTGTATTTTTGGTGCTATGTATGGTTTATCAAAAGTTTGTTCATATTTGTATTTGTGTAACTTTTTTCTTACGTAGCTTTTTCTTTCTTTGTAACTCTGATGTACTGCGGTGTATTTAAACAAACATTATGGGTTTTATGGAGTTTCCCAACGTCTCCTTCTAGATGGAATTTTAACGTCTTCCGATCGACGTAGCTCGCATTTTTAACGTCATCTTTCTTGTTGCTAGCTTGCTTTTTAGTCTTTGTATCTCACTATCCATACTATCCACTTTTTACAAAGTGTAGTTAGGAGGTTGAGTATTTGATCCATTGTATTTGTTTTTTCAAAGATCTTTGTCTTGAGAGCGTCTGCAATCACATTCTTGTCAGATTTTATAATTTCAATTGTAAATGAAAAATTTAATATATTTACTACCAGTCTTCTTATTTCTTTTGTCGAAACTGAGTCTTGTACTTTCTTGGTTATCAACCATTTTACATTTGTATTATCTGTTCTAACAATAAATTTGTTATATACAATATATGGTTCAAAAGCTAATAAACATCTATATAAGGCAAATAATTCTTTTCTATTTATTTCCCATTTTATTTGTGGTGCTATATGATCTGAATAATATCTCTGATGATGTTCTATTTTTTCATTTATATATTTATATTTTAATACTCCTCCATAACTATGATCACTAGAGTCTGTTTCCACTATATAAGTAAATTGTTTATTTTCATCTGGAAAGTATAACTTTGGTAAATCTTTACACATGATTTTTATTTTTCTAATATGTTTTTTGTCTTGTTCATCAAAGTAATATTCTATATCTTTCTTTAATTTTTACGTAATGGTTTTAAATTTTACGCTAATTTTGGTATATATTCTCTTACTTGGTTAACTAATCCTAAAAATGATTGTAATTTTTTCTTAGTATCTAATAATTCTTCAGAATTAACTATTTTTTGTACAATATGTGTTTGCATTTTTATCCCATTTTTATCTATTTGTATTCCTAAGAATTCTATTTGATTTTTCATAATTTCAGCTTTCTTTTTTGATAAGCTAATTCCTGATACTTCTATAATGTGTATAAATTTTTCTAATAACTTTAGATGTTCTTCTTTTGTTCTTGAATATAATAATATGTCATCTATATATACTATACAATTTTCTAGTTGGTTAAAATATATATCCATAAAATATTGATATCTACAGTGCGTTTTTATATCCAAATGGTAAAACATTCCATTCGTAAAATCCTTGTGGTACGGTAAATGCTGTTAAATGTTTAGATTCTTCTTCAAGTTTTAGGTGGTAAAAACCTGATTTACAATCAAATTTACTAAAGTAATTATATCCTTGTATTTGTCGTACTTTTAATATTTTATTAGGTATAGGGTAATTATATGTTTTAGTTTTTAGTTTAAATTCCTATAATCAATAACCATTCTACTTTTCCTCTTTTTGTTCACTATGTTTATTTACTATGAATCTTTGGACTATTATGTTTGCTATTGCTTTCTTGTATATACTTATTTTCTAATAATTCATTTATATGCATTTTAAATTACGATTGGTCTTCAAAATTATATCTTAATGGTTTTGTGTTATTATACTATTTTCATTTATTAGTTCAATTTTTACTTTTGTTTTATGTTTATCCCATCCTTGTAATGGGTTTTCGTTATATAATGAGTTTAATTTATCATTTATTGCTTGTATTTTATCTACTGTGAATATTATAATTTCTATTTTATGGTCATTTGTTGTTATATTTTCTAACTTTTGGGTAAAATTTTCACTTCCTTTTATCCATGGTGTATTTTTTCTAATTTTATTATTTACTCTTTTTGCTCCTATTTTGTGATTACATATGGTAGTGAACCACCAATGCGTTTTTGTTATAGTATGTGGGTATAATTTTTCTAAAAAAGGCATCCCTAATAATATATCTTTATTTGTAAATTCATAGCTATAAATTTCATCTATTAATAATATTTTATCCCATATTTGTGTTTTTACATTTTTAGCTTTATGTGTTATCATGCTTCCTTCATTATTAAATCCTGTTACTATTAATGGTGTTTTTAATTTTTCGTATTTACTATCTGGTAGACAATTATGTTTACACATATTTGCTTCTGCTCCTGTGTCTATCATAGGTGTATAATATCTATTATAGTATCCTTCTATAATTATTTTTGCTAAAATATATATTTTTGTCATTTTAGTTTATCATATAATCGTTCTTTTAATAATTACTTTCTTGTTTTCATAAGTTATTGTTAGTTGTTTATAAATCTATATTATATGGTTTAAGCTGTTTCTAGCCATTTTATCCCTAAAGTAATATTATTATTTCCTTGATGTATTTTAAATTTAATTTTTATTGGTATTCCTCCAATAATTAGTTCTTGTTCGATAGTTTCTTCTATATTTACCAAAGCTCTAGGTAATTCTGTATTTATATTTTCTCCGTAATTATTTCATGTTCTTTGACTAGTTCTCTTATAATTTGGTTTTCTATTAGTCTGTATTTATGGTTATTAAATATTTTCTTTGGTCTAATATTCTGTGATATAATATTGATATGGTTGTATTTCATTTTTGTTTTGTTCTAATAAGTCGTAATCTAATCTTCTAGATGTACTAGTTCTTGATGATGAAGGTGTATCGTAACTTAATCTTTTGGATGTACTTAATCTTTCTTTTACTATCTCTAAATCTTCTTCAATATCTATTTCTTTATAAGCTAATCATTATTATCTATTCTGTAATTATTTTATCAAATGGATTTTCTATTTTGATTTTTGAATCTTATTTTTCTTTGTTATTTTGTGCTTTGTAGTTAATACATATAAATTTTTACATCTTCTTTGTAAATATCTTACTTCACAGTGCTAATTCAATGCTGACATTTTCCAATATAATAATAGTGATTTATATATGTTTTTGTCTTCTATTGCTACTGAATAGTTTGCACTTATAATAAATTTAAATTTTTGGTATATTAAGTTTCCTCTAACTGCGCTTATAATACTTTTTTCTATAGGTTGAATTATTCTATCATCTAAATATAATTCTATAGGTGTATCTATTCCTTCTCTAAAACATGCTTTTATCAATATTTACATTGCTCATATTTTATTGGATTTTTGATTTTAAATCTTGGATTTCTTTATTAATTATTTTCTTATTTATGATAGGTATTTTAGCTTTACCTTTAATATATTTACAATCTATTACATGTTCTTTTGGCTTACTACATAATATTCATCGTGTTGTAATTTGAATAAGTTTTTTAATCTAGGTACTTCTAGTATTTTATCTATGCTTAAGTCTAATTCTTTTCCTTTTATTTGTTCAAACATATTATTGTCAAATATTATTTTACATTACATGTATTCATTATCTTGATATTCTTACTTACTAATTATTTTTATATCGCTTTCAGTCATAATAATCAGAAAATGACTCTATCTCTTAGATGTCTTTTATTTCGTATATATGCTATCTTCATTTTCTAATTCATAATCCAAATATTCTATCTGTTTGTATTTGTCTTTTCTATTATTATACATTATTTGTTTTTCTTTAAATCTTTTGGCAATTCTGATTTCTAGCTAAATGTCCTAGTTTTCCACAATTATAACTTTTACATTCTGTTATATTTTTCTTCACTCTGTGTGGTCTTTTTTGTTTATAATCTTTTATATAATATCTTTTTCTTGGAATTTTGTCTTTATATCTTGTTTTAAAGCATTTATACTTTTTATCCTTTTCTTTTATATGGATTTTTACATCCAAATTGGGGTGCTAATTTACTTGTACAATATACTAGGTTTTTACTAATATTTTTCTAGTTTTAATTCTTCTTTATGTTTTTCACATAGTTTCATAAACCCGTTGTAAGAATTTTATTCTAGCCCCTAGTGTATCTCTTGTATTTGATTCTTCCCAATCTTTTATTATTTTTGAACTAAATGGTTCTGGTAATTTTGTGTAATATAATTTTCTTATTTCTTTACTTTCATCATTTGTATATATTCCTTTATAGTAATATTCTCTAAATGCACATGTATATTCATCTATGTAACTCATTTTACATATTGCTAATTTATTCATTAAATTTACATTTATTATTTTATCTTTTTGTTGTTCTTCTATTTACATTTGTCATACTTCCAAATTCATTTCTAATTGATATTTCATATTTATTTAATATGTCTATTCTGATGTTGCTATTTCATTATTAAGTTTAGTATTATTTCTTAGTGTTTCTAAGCTTATTGGTGTTAAATTTTGTAACCATATTTTTCTTTGTTCTATAAGTGTTCTTTCTATATATCTGGGCATCCATTATTGATATCTTGTTATCTATTAATTGTTTTGATATATAACCTATCCATAATTGAATTGTTTTATTTGTATCTCTGCAGTCTAAATCTAAGAAATTATTTTGATGTAGTTTGTCTAGGTATCCAATTTTTATTCAATCTTTTATCCCATAAGGCTTTATCTCTATTTTCTTTTTCGTAAGTATAATATGTTGGAGTTGTATCCATTCGTGTTTTAGGATTTGAAGTACTAGGTTTTTCATTTAAATTTCCTATATTTATTTCTATATTTTTATCTTTTTCTATAAGATCAGTATATGTTTCTGAATATGATTCATAATTATTTTCTGAAATATTATCATTTTCTTCTTCATTTATTTCATTTATTTCATCTATTTTTAATTAGTAATTCTTACATTTCTTCTAACATTGTTTTCATTTTTTCTATTTCTTGATTTAACTTTAATTCTTCATTTCTTTTCTTGTACTCTTCTTTTGCTTTTAATTTTTCTTCATATAGTTGTTTAAGTCTTTCTAATTCTTTTTATAATTCTTGAATTCTAGTATCTTTTACTTCTTCTACTTGTTTAATTTCTTTTTTAGCTTGTTCTCTAATTTTTTTGATTTCTTTTTTCCTATCTATTTCTTCATTTTCTTTTTTTAATCGTACCATTGTTGTTAGACTATCTTCTAATTTTGCTGATTCTTTATCTGGCATTAGATATAATTGGGTTCCTATTTTTTTATATCTTCTTTCTAAGTTTGAATGTATTATTTTTATTTCTAGTCCATCTTGATTTTTATATATTTTTTCTTCTACAGCATATTCTTCTTTATTCATTATAAGTTATGTTGATATTTATATTCTAAGTGTTGTAATTGTAGATCTAATAAGAATATCGTTTTTCTTTGTGTTTTTATAGATTTTTGGCATACTCCTGCCCATATATTTTCTTCTAATCTATTTTGTCTAAATCTTAATTCTTGTTTTATTTCATTAATTTTTTCTAATAATTGTTCTCTATAAGTTTCATCCATTATATAAACATTTTTTCATAATATTCTCGTTTCTTTATTATGAGATTTTGTATTTCTTTTATATTTTCTGAAATATATTCTAAGTATTCCATATCTTGGGTTCTTTGGTATGTTTTAATATTATTTATTAAAAGTTTATTTAATAGTTCTAAATTTTCCATAGTTTGTAGCCAATATGTTAGATATTCGTAGTTTATCATTAATCTGAATATAAATCATATAATTCATACATGCTTTGGATAGTTAGTTCCTGCCAATTTTGTTCTATGAGTTCCATTATTCTGTCTATTTCTGTTATTTCTTCAATGAGTAAAAGGTCATAAATTTTTCGTTTTATGTCAACATTAAGTGTTTTAAGGATATATAAAATAAGTATTTTATAATTATAATCTCCATTTAATAAGTATGTATTCATCATTTTCATGATTTCTAAACAGTTTTTATTCCTTCTAACCTTCTTGTTTGTTATTATCAATTATCAAATTATATTAAAGTTATCCTAAATAAATTCTTTTGGTCACTACTATGACTTTTTGGCCTCAATCAGTTACCCTAACAGCGCCTTCAACAAGTTCGTACTTCCCCTCCAACGGCTTCTCTTTTGCCTAACTGGGTTTCCGTTTTCGGATGACATAGTCTGGGCTTACCTATTCTCAGCCTACCTTCGATCATAGCAAACTACTTCGAATCTATATAACAAAAAATTACCCAAAAGTTAGAAAATATAACAACAAATGATCATAAAATAGAAATTATAATATTCACAGTAGATAAAGTACAAGCAATAAATGATAAATTAAACTCATTATATAACGAAAACCCATTACAAGGATGGGATAAACATAAAACAAAAGTAAAAATTGAACTAATAAATGAAAATAGTATAATAACACAAAAACCATTAAGATATAATTTTGAAGACCAATCAGAATTTAAAATGCATATAAATGAATTATTAGAAAATAAGTATATACAAGAAAGCAATAGCAAACATAATAGTCCAGCATTCATAGTAAATAAACATAGTGAACAAAAAAGAGGAAAAAGTAGAATGGTTATTGATTATAGGAATCTAAGCATAAAAACTAAAACATATAATTACCTATACCTAATAAAATATTAAAAATCGACAAATACAAGGATATAATTACTTTAGTAAATTTGATTGTAAATCGGGTTTTACCACCTAAAACTAGAAGAAGAATCTAAACATTTAACAAAGATTTACCGTACCACAAGGATTTTACGAATGGAATGTTTTACCATTTGGATATAAAAGCACTGTAGATATCAACATTTTATGGATATATATTTTAACCAACTAGAAAATTGTATAGTATATATAGATGACATATTATTATATTCAAGAACAAAGAAGAACATCTAAAGTTATTAGAAAAATTTATACACATTATAGAAGTATCGAGAATTAGCTTATCAAAAAGAAAGTAAATTATGAAAAATCAAATAGAATTCTTAGGAATACAAATAGATAAAAATGGGATAAAAATGCAAATACATATTGTACAAAAATAGTTAATTAGAAGAATTATTAGATACTAAGAAAAATTACAATCATTTTTAGGATTAGTTAACCAAGTAAGAGAATATATACCAAAATTAGCGAGAAAATTTAAAACCATTCTGAGAAAAATTAAAGAAAGATATAGAATATTACTTTGATGAACAAGACAAAAACATATTAGAAAAATAAAAATCATGTGTAAAGATTTACCAAAGTTATACTTTCCAGGATGAAAATAAACAATTTACTTATATAGTGGAAGCAGACTCTAGTGATCATAGTTATGGAGGAGTATTAAAATATAAATATATAAATGAAAAAATAGAACATCATGTAGATATTATTCAGGATCATATACTGAGACCCACAAATAAAATGGGAAATAAATAGAAAAGAATTATTTGCCTTATATAGATGTTTATTAGCTTTTGAACCATATATTGTATATAACAAATTTATTGTTAGAGCAGATAATACATGGTAAAATGGTGGATAACAAAAAAGTACAAGACTCGATTCGACAAAAGAAATAAGAAGAGTGGTAGTAAATATATTAAATTTTTCATTTACAATTGAAATTATAAAAGCGACAAGAATGTGATTGCGGATCGCCTCTCAAGACAAAGATCTTTGAAAAAACAAATACAATGGATCAAATACTCAACCTCCTAACTACACTTTGTAAAAAGTGGATAGTATGGATGGTGAGATCTGAGACTAAAAAAGCAAGCTAGCGATCGTGACATGGCGTTAAAAATGCGGAGCTCGTCGATCGGAAGACGTTAAAATTCGAGATCTAGAAGGAGGCGTTGGGAAACTCCATAAAACCCATAATGTTTGTTTAAATACAATTGCAGTACATCGGGAGTTACAAAGAAAGAAAAAGCTACGAAGAAAAAGTTACACAAATACAAATATGAACAAACTTTTGATAAACCATACATAGCACCAAAAATACAAAAATCGTACCTACTCCATAAACCACTACATACAAAAAGCAGTCTAGCCCAATGGAAGAATACATATAATCATATTACCCGTACCTATCTGAGAAAATATTTACAAAATCCAAACTTACTTGAATAAAAACCCCGGAGCTATAAACACAAAAGAACCAAATATCGATTATATTACCCAACACCTACAAGGATACAACAAACTAATAGCATTACCAGGCACAAATATAAATTTAGTTACTACTTGTTATAACTATGGATTACTCGATCAGTATACGACTCTTGGAGATGAAATTTCAAAGATACCAGAACTATACAAAGCTTTCTTAACCTACAAAAGAATTACCAAAGGAACGCTATTTTTTATTAAATTTTATACAGCTACTGCAGAGATACTATATGACGAAATAAAACCGTTTATACAAGTCATAAAGATAGGATTGACTAGAGATATGCTAATACCGGAAAAGATAGAAAAACAAAATGAGATATCTATTGTAGATATTCCAGATTTTTATGCAAACAAAAGAGTTATTGGAATAGCTACAATACTGACGGAACTAGCAAACAATTATTTAAACAACAATACAATATGGAGCTATTATAGTAGATACAATACTATGATATACTCCAATTGTAGAGAAACAAGAGAAGGAGATATGGAAGAAATACGACAATGGATACTAAGCCTTCTTAAACCAGAAAATATACCAACAACAAGAGCTATCAGAAAGAACTTCATTTCGCCAGCACTATTAACCAGATACTGTACAACTATCGATAAATATTCGAGCACATATGTTCAAAATGTCAAGGAGAAGATAACCAAGTTCCAAATGCAGTGGAGTAAGCTAAAAACAAAACATCCGGCAGCCTGATAAAGACAGCCGATAAAAAGATATGAAGAAGACAAATATGTATATTATTAGTCAAAAGTAGGAATCTTCTTTTTATTTTTTGTAACGTAAAAGTAAAGTTGTTTGTTTTTATTTGGTTTGTTTTTATTTGGAGTCATTATCAGACGGATACTGTTCATGAATAGTAGTACTATTCATAAATAGTAAAATGTCAATTATGTAAATAGTAAAGGTCAAGTTACTGTGTAAATAGTAAAAGTCGGTCCTTTGTTCATGAATAGTAGTCACTTTGTTCATGAATAGTAGTCCTTTATTCATGAATAGTAGTCACTTGTTCATGAATAGTAGAGATTCTTGTTCATTCTTGTTCATGAATAGTAGAGGTCATTCATGAATAGTAAAAGACGTGTAAATTTGCCTATAAATAACATTGAGGAGGAAGGGACGATCATCCATCCCTCATCCCTCATCTCCCACTTCAACATTTCTCTCAACTTCCGCAAGATCCTTAAATTGGGCAAAGTCCGGTATTTGACGAAGATCTTTCTATCAATAGATAGGAATGAGTGTTCGATATAGGGGATAGGATCCATCTGCTCTTTATCTCACAATTTTTTTGTGAGAAATATATATATATCGTTTATCTATCTCTTGTCTATCTATCCTTGATTCTCAAGTCCAATTTTTTGGTTCCCCGAAGCCCCGAATGGAATGGATCGTTTCTGCCAACGAAATGAACGCGGAGCCCGTTCCGAATGCTTCTACGATCCGGAAGTTCTCGCGAAGAGAATAAGATGCTGCTCCCCTTCCCTCTTTCTTTTCCCGCTTTGCTAATCTTCCCCTCTAACGCTGGGCGACGGGCGCGGGAGCTATGATTGCTATTCATATTTTTTCTTTGTAAAGAGATCCTAATTGTCAAGCACTAATAAACCCAAGTGGAGGGGGCACTTTTGACCCTTTTTCCCTAAAAAGTTTGTTACTAAAAAAAAGTATGAGGTAAGCATAACAGAGATTGATGTTACGAAACGAAATCCAAGAAGAAGTCTCTCAAATTATCCCTATTTTCTAAGAAAGTAAGTTTATCAATCTGATTGAATCAATGAGATCTTCTCCCTATTAACCAAATATCTTGAGTTTAAATCTGAAAAAGAGTAGCTGAACAATCTACCGCATTCCACAACACCGAAATAAGAGATTACTAGCCATTTTAATATTTTTCGAAGGTTTTTTCTATATTGGGATATTAAGTATTTGATTTGGGACTATGAGTATATATCTGCAATTGAGTCATTATAGATATTTCTAGTGTAATTTGCTAAAGAGAAACACTAGGATAGATGAAATAGACCTCCAACTAATATTGGTAAACATTCAATATCTTAAAAAAAAATCAACACAAAATGAGTGAAATCATAATCCAGTATCAGAGGCTGTCAAAAGAAATCAAGTTGAGGCTGAGAAGAATATTTTCTGCAGTTGAAATTAAAAATTTTTTAAAAAAAATATCATAAGCTTTACATGAGTTTTCTCAGAATCAGCGAAAATACATGAGAAACCCATCATAATGAATACCATTTTCATACTGGAAAGGAATGCAGGAGGGGAGCAAAAATAGAATAGTTGGGGGTTGAAGGGATTAAGATACAATGCATCACAATCTTATATGAGCTTCAAAAAGTGCCCAATAATATTGTCGGAACCAAAAAAATTGTTCATGTTGTTAAGCTTTTCGTGCAGCTTCACTTCACACCATAGGAATCCCAAGAGATCATCAATTATGAGAGCCTAGTGATAGATACTTGATTTGGAATTGGCAGCACAAATTATGACTACCAGACAATATGTAAACTCACCCTTCAGTCTTCTTTGTATATGCTTTACTAATACCCTTCATCAACTTCATTTACTGAACCCAAGATGCACCCATAACCTTTGCCATGAACGCATATCTGTCTGCAGCTTCATCAATCTGCAACAGAGATATTGCATGCAACATAGCGTGACTGTCAATTGAAGCTGGCCAGAATGATCACTAGTAGGAAACTCACCACTTTTTGTGTTGGTCGTCCAGCTCCATGACCAGCCTTACATTCGATCCTACCAATGATGGGATTGGTCTGGGGACTCTTCTCCAAGCTTGTGCATAGGACATATTGCATGGTCTAAACAAGACATCACAATTAGCAAAATGGTTCACTAGAAAACAAGAAACAAAATGTAAATCACATATTAGCAATAATGCAACTTTCAAGGAAAAAGGATCACACAGGTCCATCAATGTATGTGTTACATAAAAATACAATGAAGGGAACTCACCTACGTGAAAACCCTTTTCCAAAAGAAAATTACTCACTGTTTGAAATAAATATCACCAGTAGCACCAGCCTGGACATATTTTATTATGATCATGTGATAGATGTAGTACTCGTAACTTTGAACTGTATAGCTTTGAAGTTTTCAAAGTGGAACAGCCCAACAGGAAAATGGTTGTGTATTTGTAGTTTGAGCCACGATATATTAGCAAATCATGTTCATACCCGGGTGCAGGAAACAAAAGAGACTACTTTATTTCTTTCATTTTTCATTTGTTTAGACCAACCACAACTCAGTCCCAAGATTTACAATTTAAAATGCTACACTCTGAAAAACTATTCCAACTGACAAGAAAGTAAAAAAGATTTTATCAACTCGTAATATGCGTGCCAATCAAAATCAAGGAAAAAACTGGATGCAGATGCAATGGCAATCCAAAGGCTCATAGTTGTCTGTGAAGAGTCAGAAGAAGTTATTTAGATAGACCTACCGCCAATAATTTCAAAGAGTGCAGTGGCACCACTCGATCGTCATGATCTGCTGTCAATAGCATAGTAGGCGGATATTGAGATTCTTGATTGGGAGATTGTTCCCATGGCCTTCTGACATTATGCAGTGGTGAATACCTGAACACATTTGAACAAGGAGATTTGAGTGAGAATGACAAGCCAAGTAATTTTTATGTCGCAGATGGAAAAAGATAAGAAAATGTTAGGTCAAATGTCTCAGTCAACAGAACATTGAGTGGCATTAGACACAGACACAGAAAGGGGAAGAAAGAAAAGGGGTGGAAGCAAGAAGGAGAAGCATCGAATGTATGATTGACAAGATAGACTGGCACAGTTGCTCAAGTTCTCTTCATCTCATTCTCTTGTACACAAAATATTGCAAATGGGGCTTCGTCCAAAAGCAATCTATCACCATACTGCTAGTTCTTTTCACCGTAGGAACTGCTGTCATATTCTTTTTTTCACTTTTCCTTTTCATGCGTGAATTGAAAAGCATACTAACAGTATGATGCTGGATGTTCGAATTAGAGTTCAAAAACTTACTTGTTTAGCCACTGAAACTCTTCCTCCTTCTCTGAGCAGCCATAATCAGAGGTCCAGGCGTGACCTAATGAGGAAGAGAATATATTTTGTAAAGAGCAAAAGCAATATGTAACACTAAAGGTGAGAACTCAGTCTACTATACACTACCTATGGTGAACTTGTGAAACCTAAGCATATCCATAACACCAACATGTGCAAGAGCACAGCCAAAGAGATCAGGTCTCTGCAATTTATGAAGCTACCACGGTCAATCACTGATTTATCAAGACTAGAATTCAGCTGAAGTAAGATACTTATATTGAAGAATCAGTTTAAGTACCTGATTGATACAGGCTCAACAAGAAGCCCACCATTGCTTCCACCTTCGATACACAACTTTTTGGGCCGAGTGTAACCAGCTTCCACAAGATACTCAGCAGCAGAAATGAAGTCGTCAAAGCAATTTTGCTTTTTGGAAAGGGAGCCAGCTTTGTGCCAATCTTCTCCATATTCCCCACCACCACGGATATTTGCAATGCAGAATACAACACCTAAATGCTTCGCAATCACTACACAACCAACAGAGAAGTACGGAGTAATACTAATATTAAATCCTCCATATCCATATAATAAACATGGGTGTGATCCATCCAAGGAAATGTCCTTTCCAGCCACAATGAACATAGGGATCTTGACACCGTCCTTACTGGGCACAAAAACCTGCAAAAGGAGACCCCCACCCCAAAACAAAAGGAGACAACAGTCAATTGCAGTTTTAGAAAGACACTGGAGAAGAAAAAAATAGAAAAAAATCCTTGTTACTTTTATAATGTTTACATGGATTTTGCTGTGATGTTCATTGAGTGAGAAGCAAAATGAAAATAAAAGTAACCTGTTTTCTTTTAATTTCTTTTTTGGATAGATAATAGAAGCAATCTGTGAACTTGTTTTCACTAAATGCATTTGCCTCTGTGCACTGCAGACTAAGTACTTATAACCAAAAGTAGAGGAATCCATAAGTCCACTGCTATGCCCAGCAAAATTTCTTGTCTCAAATGGATGACATGTTCACCCAGTTATATAATAAGTATTTTACTCTTCACAGATTTGGAAAAAGTTCAGGTATATGTTTTCTGCCAAGAAGATCAAAGGTAGCTAATTACGCCAAGTGAATTGAAGTTTGGAAAAGAAACGCATGAAGGTATGGTTCAAAATCAATTAACTTTTAAACAAAATGAAAATATCAAATTTCAGAACTAATAATCCTGTAATTTAGTTTAGACGCAGGATCTAAATGAGTGTACATGAAAGTATAAATCTTCTACTTTAGTTTAGACATTTCAGGTTAAACTAATTTCGAAAAATGGGCTGATTCAATGGGAAAAATCATGAACAAAATTTTCATTTATAAAATGGATCAGAGGTCTCCTCTATGGCCAGGACTAAATGTTGATAGAAGAAAAGATCATAAAAACGAAAAGATCATAAAAACACAAGTTCAAGCATCATAAAAAAAACACAAGCATAATTGTGACAAAAAATCTTCATTCACCTGATTAACTTGAAAATCAGTATGATCAAAGCCGGGGGCAACAGTTTTTCGAAATACTTTCAAATTCGGAACCTCTTCTTTGAGATTACACTCATATATAATTCCAGGGATTAGGAAGTTTGTAAATCCAATAAAGATAGTGTCGTCTTTGCGGCGAGCAGAAATTCCAGATACTGAGCCAATATCAATGGGTAAATGATGTAGCAGTGCTCCTGCTTTCAGATCTCTCAATTGCAAAACATTTTTCACGTCACTCAGATAATTCACAACAAGTTGATTGTTATTGACAGCAACGGCTGATTCAAGCACATCCGTTTCATTTTCTTGGATGATATCAGACCAAGAATCAGGCTCTTTCAGATCTACTCTGACTAACTTATACTTGGGAGCATCCTTATTGGTCCGAAAAGTGAAAGCAGTGCCATCATTTGCAACATACTCATAAGAGGCGACAAAGTTATCAACAAGCTTGATAAAGGGTAGCAATTCATTTCTCCCCTTACAACCTTCAACCCCATCAGGAAGTGCAGATAAATCACAGTAATAAACTTGGTTAACTGGATCACAGTTCTCATAAGTATACAGGAGAACATACTGCAAGGGGATATAGGAAATATAAACATAGTCAGTAAGCAATATTTTTTTGGAAAGTTAGAATCTATACAGGATGAACCTTTTTTTTTTTTTTTTGGGATTGGGTAAGCTAAAACCTAAGTAAAACCTGCAAACAACAAGAACTTCATAAATGAAAGGAAGACAAAAAGTAAAACCTAAAAATGGGAGTTGCCTATGAAGAGCTTCTAAGCATCCCCGAACTAATTCTATCAATTTACAAAGCCTCACTTAAATTCCAATTTACAATCAATATGGGAGGAAGATTATCAACATTTTCAACCAAGTGCTCCTAGTGTCACAATAATCCTGACAAAAAGCCTTTAAGAAAGTAGTACTTTGACTACTAATAGTCTATCATATAGCTGCCCTCTTAGAACCTTCTCAGGAAGTTCTCTCTGTCTTTCTTCTTACAAGTACCATCTTGCTTTACCAGAGTCCACACCTTAGCGGCATAGAGTAAAATTTCATTAAATGGCAAGTAGGACACCGTATACTCTAGGCAAAGAAACAAGATGACTAATCATCCCAGACACTTTCAAGAAGCACATTACATCCATGCGAGTGATACTTATCAATGTATACTTGCTCCAGGTAGTTTTTATTTTTTAATGCAGAAAATGGTTAAAATGCCCTTAAACTATGTGAAATTGAACAAAAATACCCTCAATTAATAGTTTGTCTAAAAATGTCTATGCCGTCAATAGCTCAGTCCAAAAATGCACTTATTGTTAGTTAATTGGTCAAACATGCTTTTTTTCAAATAACTCTTTTTCCTTTTTAAACACATTCTTTTCCTATTAATGATTTTTTTATTAGCAAATTTTTATCCTACTTCAACCCAAAAAATTCTTTAAAAGAAAAATCCTATTTTATTATGAATTTTGTTTTATCATTATCTAAATGAAATTAATGATGAGTCACCTATGATCTTCTAAATACGACCTATATTATTCGTTAAAAAGCTACATGATATTATTCTATTTTAATTGATAAAATGAGATTAGGAAGAAAAACAATTATTTTCTACAGTTTTAACAGTTAAAGTGATTTTAAAAGAAAGAAAACAAGAATAGGATTCTTCAAAAGTAATATTTTTATTAGTTAAAAGATGTGTTTTTTTAATAAAAATGGCATTGTTGACCCATTTAGTAACAACAGGAGCCCTTTTGGACCAAACTTTTAGTGGTAGGGGCATTTTTGGACCAAACTATTAATGGTAAGGGCATTTTAAGACCAAACTATTAACGGATGACACTTTTGTTCAATTTCACATAGTTTAAGGACATTTTAGACTAAACTATGAATGGATGACTATTGACGGTTTTTAATGTATATTTATCTTTCCAAGACCCACATCTATTTTACCAGGGTTTTGGAATAAACAAAATATTGATATTACTTTGGAATTTGGAGGTACCATAATTCTCAGACCACAATAATTATGCAACAGATTAGGAGAGTCTGCATTACACCTTTCCATCTTCTGTAACTGAAGCTGAACGCGTACACTTCGGATTTTCAGGATCTTTCCAGCACAAGATATCATCGGACTGATCAGTACCCAAGCGGTGATAATAGACTTCATGGTATAAATTGGAATGTGTCTCTGTCCCAGCAACCAAACTTTCTCCATCTCTATGAAGCAAGACACACTCCAAAATTTAGAACCATAGAAAAATTACGAAAGTCTCTTTAACTAGAAAAAACAGACATATTTTTCAGAAATATATGTCATACCTTTACTATGACATATTTATACGTTTAGTATGAAACAAATTTAAGGTTCTGTTTGTCTATTTATACCTTTACAATTATAGCATACCAGCAGATAGTAGCACAATATGTATTACAACAAACCTACTGAGCTTAGTGGAGAATTAGCCAGCAGATAACATTACATCGGATAGGATTGTATAGATTATATCACATGACCTAAAATTGCACTCAATTGGTATAGATCATCCACCAGACACATACAGAAAATCACGATCGTCAAATCATACTTGAATATGAAACAGATTTCTAATGAAAATATAGCTTTCAATACTCACTTGGGTGCGGGATAACGGCTGTAGAAAAAACCTTTGCTATCATGGGTCCAGCTAGCATCAGAAAACTTAACCTGTGAGGAAACAGTTACATTTGAAATAAAGAACTGCATACACTGAACTATGTCCACCATAATCAAAATTTATCATCTTTCCAAAAACATACCCACGACAATACATCAGGCTCGACACTCTTATCAACAAACTGCATAATTTTAATAGTCACCCAATCACTACCGCTCGAACTAATGCCATATGCCAAAAACATAGCATCCTCGCTAATGGAACAAATACTCAGTGCAACTGTCCCGTCCTCACTAAGTGTGTTTGGATCAAGCAAGACCTCTGGTTCTCCATCCAAGCTATCCTAAAACACCAAACAATAAGACATAGTAAATCAACTTATGCCACAATTCCAGATCAGTTGAGAGTTGGCTAAACCAATCATCTATGTCATTTCCTCTATTTTCAATAGAATAGAAACGACCAAAAGGGGCTACAGGGAATAAAAATTGAATGTCTGCAGACCTGCATATAAAGGACTTTTTGGGGTTGTAGTCCTGTATTGTGGAAGTAAAAGTACTTATCTCCTGCCCTAAAAGGAGCTTCATATTTAGGAAAATCATACAACTCCGTGATATTTTCCTTTAGCTTTTCTCTTGTCTCACAAGTCTTGAGAACTGAGTCCGTTAGATTCAGCTGTTTTTCCACAAACTCCTTGGTCTCCTCTGAGTCGGGATCCTCAAGCCTAATCAAAAGGTTCAATGGACAAAACAAATCAAAATTTACCAAAGCAAAACAATAACAGTAACAACAGCCTCTGCCACAGTCCCAAGTTAGTTGGGTAGGCTATTTAAATCCTCCATTCCACTATATCAAGATCCATGTGAAAAGTTCAGGAAAGAAAACTGGCTAATGAAGATGTTCAAAACCAACGAAATCAAAATTAACCAAAGAAAGTCATGACAAGAACAACTATGCGTTAATCTAAACTAGTTGGAGATATGAATGCTGTGCTATATTCGTACCCAAGTCAAGAAATTAGCAAAAGAATATTGTGATATGAAGGAGAGAGTATTTAGAGCATGCTAATTGAGTTAAATCTTGTAAAATTGTACCATCGATAAGGATCAGGAATGTTAACTCCATGATAGTTATCTGTAACAGATTCATCACGGCGAGCAATTGGGTAGGGCAGAGGGTCGTCGAGGGGCGATAGGGATCCCATTACAGAGGAGAGCGGACGGGAAAGAAGATGTGAACAAAAGGGTCGGTTGTTGGAGTGTTGGACTAAAATACAATGTTCTTTCTTGTGGCGACTACTACTGTATTGTCTATTATAAAATAAAAACTCCTTAAATCGCCAAAACATTTGAAACAATCGCTTCATTCGGTGATACATCTAAAATATTCTTGTGAATTCTTTTTGGCAACAACACTTCCATTATGCAGACCCTTTTATTAGCAACTTAATTAATTTATTTTTCATTTGATTTGATATTAAAAAAAATTATCAATTGAAATATTTTTTTCTCATTGAATCTTCAAGAAATGGTGGCGACATAAGACTTTTTGTTTTTAATAATGGAGAACAAAACTCGAGTGTCATATATGAAATTCAAAATCTTGATCACTTCAAATATCAAATTGCCCCAAAAAATTGTTGATCTAATTACATTTTGACTTTACAGAAGGTGAAGATGTTGTGAAATTAAGCACCAGCTTCGTTAAGTTGGTAAAGGAGAAGAAGAGCAGATCATGTCTCTTTGCAACACCATCCTAATTGTCACGCCCCAAGGCTACCCCCTTGACGTAACATGGGATCTAGGATCACGAATGACCCCAAGCTAACCTTGTGTCTGGCATATATCAAGCATATAAAATATGTACTATGTGGAAGCTAAAACAATGGATAATTGAAAATGGGGAAAACCCCAATTAGTCTGAATATATAAAACATACTAAGAGTTTAGTAATAACTGAAAGATAAACTTAACAACTCAAGATGATTCTACTACTATGTCTGAAAAGCCTCTAACTGAGTTGAGTTGTTGGGACATGCCCCCCAGCTAACTCTAACAAAACTGAAAACTGAAAGTAAAGACTAAAATGAAAGCATGTTTATTGTCCTCGAAATATGAGGACTCACCACTAAATCTGTTGAATGCGGACCGAGAATCGATCTAAGCATGATATGGATGATGAGTACCTGAACCTATATCATGAAAGAATGTAGTGCAGAGTATGCATCAGTACTTCGAATGTACTGAGCATGTAGGATATAGATACTAAGCTGAACAAATATATAAAAGCTGAACAAAGCATAACTAAACAATGACATAAACTGAGAAAGAATGTAAATATTGAAACATCACTAAAAGCTAAACTGAATGTAATGACCAAGTGTTAATCATGAACATGACATACTAAACTGAATATTGAAGTATATACTGAAAATCTAGTCAAATACACTAGGAGTCTGACTGTGGGAGCTACTATTAACTGACATAAATCACATGAGCTAAACGTGGAGTCTAATGTATATGCCCCATCAAGAGGACCCAATATACATAGCCAGGGGTATAAAGGCATGACTGATGTGGTCACTAGATCTGATGCCCAACAGAGGGGACTTATGCTCCTACAAAGGAACATAGTTCTGGAATATGAGGGTACGCTGAACCCTAGCCCAACTCGGTGCTAAGTCTACTTCCAACTAAATATGTATATGACACAAATGTAACTAAATTTTAAATTACTGAATAGCTCAAAATACTGACATGCAATCTGAAAATGCAACATTTATATACTGATAATGTGACATTTGAAATCTGGAGCATGATTATCTGTTTAATTGAACTAGCAAGTATAATTCGTGAACTAAGAGAATATATACAACTAGGGTTCTGAGTTTCATATAAGGAATTAAGAAAACTTTTCAAGAAACAACCTATTTCGATTTAGGATACTACAACAGCTAAATCACAATAAATATCCAAGGTTTTAGAAACCCTAGGTCTAAGCAAGATATGGAGAATCAAGAACTAATTGAATTCGAGGGACCTAGTGGATGAAAAGGACCCACAAGTGAAATTCCACATACCTGGTGATGAAATCTACAGAGAAATCCTTCATTTTTGGGGCTAAAACTTGAAGCAATCCTCATGATTGTTCTTGGGAAACTGGCGGCTCTTTCTTCTCCTTGTTGCTCTAAGTTTGGATGATATTTGGAGAATGAGGGTCCTTGGTATGTTTGACTAAGTTATTAGGCTTAAACTGAGTAAAACAACATAGTTGAGGCATCAAATGACGTAGTTCAAGTGCCCAACGCATAGGGGAAAGGACCAAAACAACCCTAACTTAAATCTGACGAGTGCCACCTACTAATGGACTGACGGGCCATCGTTTGACCTACCAACCGTCGTTAGGAGTCGTCGGTCATGCTTTACCCGAAAGGGCTTCACTTAAACGAGCATAAATTTTTACTCCGAGCTTGGATTTTTACGAACTCGATGGTGTTAGAAAGAGGATTCAATTATCTTTCATTTGATAGGTCATGGGCCACCTAATTTATTTTTTGCTAAAATATATGACTGTTTGAAGTTGAACCAACAACAATTTTCCTCTAATTGGCTACTAACCCTCACCTACGGTCAGTAGGTCCAATCACGGACTGTACTGGTTGACTGTGGGTGGGACCAGAGACCATAAAAATTTGGACCCCAACGAGGGTCCCCCCTACAGGCTGTTGGTCTATTTTCTCGAGTCCATGGTGTTACAACATCTCCCCCTTGGGAACATTCATCCTCGAATGAAGTCTAAACAAGCCGAGTATAGAGGGAAGGAGCTGCAATCCCTACCACTAAGTACTAGAAACTGATATCTAACTTAACTGACTTCCAAGAACATGCAAATATGTTGAAATGCAAGAACAACTGAAGGAACAAGATAATGAGACTGAATTTATGCAAGAATAAACTGAGAGACTAGAGAGGATCTATTATATCAAGCTGAAACAAAATTGGAAGGAAAGAGATGTGGATACTTGGCCTTCATGGTTGCTTCTGCTTCCCAAGTAGCTTCCTCTAAGGAATGACTCCTCCACAAAACCTTCACTGAAGTGACTTTTTTATTTCTCAACCTATAGACCTGACGGTCAAGGATCTCAACTCATAAGTGAGACTATCCTTCACATCCACACTCTCTAATGGTACTATCGATGCCAGATCACCCACACACTTCTTCAACAAGGAAATGTGAAAGACTTGATGAACCCCTGCTAGTTCTGCGGGCAACTTTAACTCATATGCCACATTACCAATTCTTTTCATGATTCTATAAGGAACATATCTAGAACTCAGCTTCCCTTTCTTACCAAATCTCATCACCCTCTTCATAGGTGACACCTTCAAGAAAACCCAATTATCGATTTTGAACTCTAAGTCCCTTTTCCTAAAATCTGCATAGGACTTCTGACGACTCTGGGCTATCTTTAGTCTATCTCTGATGATTTGAACTTTCTCCATAGCCTCATGAACCGAATCTGATCCGATTAAGGCTACTTCACCTACTTAGAACCAACCAATCGGAGATCTACATCTACGCCCATATAGTGCCTTATAAGGGGCCACCTGAATACTGGAATGGAAGTTATTATTATAGGCAAACTCTATGAGAGGTAAGTGATCATCCCAACTACCTTTTAAATCAATCACACAAGTTCTCAACATGTCCTCTAAGGTCTCAATGGTACGTTGTGCCTGACTATCCGTCTATAAGAACCTCTATCTGAGATGATAGACAAGGGAACCCCATGCAACCTGACTAGCTCATTGATGTAGAGTTTGGCGTAGTCCTCTGCTGAATCTGTAATCCTGACAGCCAAGAAGTGAGCACACTTAGTGACTCTGTCTACTATCACCCAAATAGAGTATAAGGAATCAACATGTGCTACACTACCCATAGACAGCTGCTGAGAGCATCAGCCACTACATTGGCCTTACCAGGATGGTAAAGCACATTCATGTCATAGTCTTTGAGGAATTCAAGCCATCTCCTCTAACGAAGATTCAACTCATTCTAAGTGAACACATATTGGAGGCTCTTATGATCTGTGAATACATCAACATGAACACCATACAATTAGTGTCTCCAAATCTTTAGGGTAAATACTTTGACTGCAAACTCTAAGTCATGAGTCGGATAGTTCTTCTCATGGACCTTAAGTTGTCTAGAAGCATAAGCTATGACCTTATCTCTCTACATCAGCACACAACCTAGGCCGACCTTGGATGCATTACAATAATTACATAACCGTCTGAACCATCTGGTAGAGTCAAGATCAGAGCTGTAGTCAACCTGAAGCTTTTCTCACACCCATCTTACCACTGAAATTTGACCTTCTTCTGAGTCAACTTGGTCAATAGGGAAGCTATGGATGAAAACCCTTCAATAAACCTTCTGTAATAACCAACCAAACCCAAGAAACTTCTGATATCTGTTGGAGAGGTAGGTCTAGGCCGGTGTTGCACTGCCTTAATTTTCTGAGAATCTACTCGGATCCCTTCGCTAGATACCGCATGACAAAGGAAAGCAACAAATTGTAACAAAAATTCACATTTGCTCAATGAAGCGAATAGCTGGCGATCTTTGAGAGTTTGCAGAACAACTCTCAGATGAGTCTCATGCTCCTCCTCACTCCGAGAATAAATGAGTATATCATCAATAAAGACGATGACGAACAAGTCTGTAATACCCCGAATTCGAAAGAGGTAAAATGGCAGCTTTTAGAGAAGTTCCAGGTGTCAGTCACAAAGACTAACCACGCCCTGTGGTTGGACCCATGCTCAGTAGGTGGGCCTCGTGGATAGGGCAACATGGAAACTGCTTGAGGCAAAACCACGATCAATACCCACGTCCCATGGATGGGTCCATGGTCCATGGTTGAGGGAGCCATCGTTTGGCCAAAAGTTTCTGACCATGGACCACGACTGACCAGAACGAACCGTAGGTCAGTTAATGGTCCGTCGGTCGGGGATCTGTGGTTCGTGACTGACAATTGATTTTAGGGGCATATGGGTCTTTTCTAGTTTTAATTAAATTGAAGTGGTGTCATTTTTCTTAAGTTTAAAACACCTATATAAGTATTTTTAAGCCCCAAAACCTCTCATTAAAGTTATTCTCTCAAAATCCCAAAAGAATTCCCAAAACTCTTCTCAAATATTATCTCTCTAGAAGTTGGAAGAAGAAGGAGATTGAAGCTAGGTCAAGATCAAGTCTTCCAAATTTCAAGCTTTTTAGGGCATTGTGACTAAGGTATGATGGCTTTTCATCCATGGGATTCTTCCTCCCACGGAGTCCCCTAGAATCGTTAATTTGAAGAAGAATTTTCCCAATTCTAGTTAGGGTTTCTTCCAATGTTGTGGGTTATGTTGAGCGTTGATCTAATTGAGTGGATTATGATTGTTTATGATTGAATTGATAGGATTACATGTTTTTAGGATGAAATTACATGTAACCATGCCTATTTCATGATTTGACCTAGAATTGATATAATTGAGTCTGATGCCTTGAAGGGAAGCTTTATGGATTTTGATATCTCCTTTAGATGATGATCATGGGAATTAGGGCTTCGAGAGTAAAACTTATGATGTGAATTATTGGTAATTGATGTTATTGTTGAGGAAGATATACTTCCCACATGAATTGCTTAGTTATGAATGTATGAATGTGAAATCTTTACTCACATGAATGATTCTAGGTTGAAAGGATTTCTCACCTAAAATGAATCTAGACTAAAAGCTTATGAAATTGATGAGGCTAGAGGTGATTACCCTTAACCTCCATATGTAAGGATAAGAGTTGATTCCCATACTCCTTAAAGTTGAACAAGAGGTGAGTCCCCACGTTCTTGCTATGATGAATCGACATGGAGGTGAGTACCTATGATCCCTATGAAATGATGTAAAGGCGAGTACCCGTGTCATATAATGAGATTGTGGAGGCGAGTACCCGCGATCTAAAAGTAAGTAAGGCAATAGGCGAATACCCATTAGCCTTTATAAGTTAGGCATTGAGGCGAATCCCCATGTCTTTAAAAGTTAGCATGAATAATGTAATTATGTATGAGGATGATGTGATTGGATCGTTGCGTGATATGCCTTTCATGATATGACCTTGACTAGAGGTGGATGACCCAAGTCTTGGCTAAGGTTAAGTAAGGCTACTTAAGGAAGTATTTCTCTTTTATTATGATGTTTATTATGCCTATTCCTTATGTCTTATGATTACTAATGCTTATGTTATGTTGTTTGTGCTCGCCATCATATTTAGTACTTGATTGTACTAACGCATACTCTTGCCTACATTATTATCAAATGTAGGGTCCGACGATGTAGATTCTCACACTCATGGCTAGCTTCGTTATTGATCAAGGAAGTGAAGATTTGGTGAGTCCTTATTATGCTCGAGGATGTGATCACCACGTCTAGTAGAGTCTTGTTCATATGTGTGAAGCGCGCCACATTTATGAATGAGAGGCTATTAGATGTTTAGTAAACTTCATTTCTTCATTTGTCTAAGTCGTGTGATGAGTCCACCATTTGGACTCATTTAGGGCTTTATTTTAATAGATTTAGTGTCCCCAAATGAATATTTTCTGCCAATAATTGATGTATACCCTTGACTTTCAGGTAATTGGATTGAGGAACAAAGCATGGACATTAATGAGCAAAAAGGAACAAGACAGTTGAAAGGATGAAGAAAATAAGGCATGAGGATCGCCTAATCCATTGGGCGAATCACCAAATGGCTGATCTCTCGCCTAATGTTCCAGTGTACCGAGCCCTGAAGGATAACATCAAGTCGGCAGTCGAAAGAAAAGGTCGGCGAGTCGCCCGAACGATTCCACGATGTAGTACCATATCGCCCAAAGTACAAAACCTGAAGATGCTGAAGGCCAAAGCAAAAAGGCGATGGAATTGACCAAAGGGCAGATTACCGAGTGGATCGGTGATCCCTACATACTGCGCCAAATGGTCCTCACAACACATTTTTGGGCGACTATAAATATGTTTTTAAATTCTTAGTTTAGCATCTAACATTGAGTAGTTTTCATTTTTATTCAGTTTTCAAGTTTAGAGCTGAGAACTGAGTTTAGAGACAATGTTTCCTTAGCTTTGAAGATTTGAAGATTTCTATTTCTGAGAAATTGGAAATGGGTGTTGAAGATTCTTCATCTTAGACCTTTATAAAGACAATATCAATCCTACCTAGTGATGGAAACACAACTTGGTAATGATTTTTACCTTTGTATGATGTCTAGCTAAAACCCCAATTCTTGGAGTGTGATTGTGTGATTATGGGTTGATTTAGCTGCTGGGTATCATTAATTGATAGTGTAAATGCTATTTAAAAGTGATTTCATTCAGTAATTGTGGTTGAAATTAATGGGTTGTAGTTGCAAATACAATCCTAACTTCGTGTTTTTGGCTTGCTCGAGAGAGAGGTTTTAAAACTAAAATTTCTGAATCGATGGTCTGTGGGTATTGAGTTGTCATGGGTTCAGCTCGAAAGAGTGAACCCTAAACCCTTTTCCACACATTCAGCTTGAGAGAGTGAATGGACTAAAGCGAAGGCTGTTATTTATTGCTGCTTATTGGTGTTTGAGAGAAACCAATTTGATTCGGGGTAAATTGTTTGAGAGAAAGTTTACTCCCATTAAAGTCTAGCTTTATCACTGATTTACAACTATTCACTATTAATTGCAATTACCCGATTGTCTACCTTAGCCCATAATCCATTCACATCCCAAGAACCCGACTTTATATTCATGTTTTCGTGTTATTTGTTGTTTTAGTTGATAATTGAAACCAACCCCCTCTGATATTTGACACTTGTGTCACCTATAATTTAAACCATGCTTTTATTCGTAAATGTTTTTAGCTATGATTGATTTGAGCATATTCTTACTTGCCTATTGATTCTCAATTATGAACCCCTCCCTTGGGACTCAACCCCAACTCACTTAGTTAGGTTATATTATTATTGAACGATCGCTGACACTTAGTATTGGATACAGTGTCTTTGATAGAATATATTTGTTTTAAAAATCTTATCAAAATGGCGCTGCTGCTGGGGAGTGGTGTTATTTGAGAATTTTTAGTTAAGTTGGATTTTGTTCTTGTTAGTTATAGTGATAATTACTTAATTTTAGTTTTGTTTTGCTTGTTTGTATGTTGAAACAAGAAGTATAAGTGTGAACGGTGACAAGGGTTGCCAAATGGACCACCCCCTTTTTAGACTGTTGAATCTTAGGGATAACCTCCTAAAGTTCAAGCAATTGGGGGGTGAGACTATCCATGAGATTTGGTTGAGATTTAAGGCATTACTACAACAGTGCCCGACTTATGGAATGCCAGATAAATTGCTACTTGAATGCTTCTATAGAGGTCTTGGTCCCGAAAATAGAAGTGCTGCTGATAAACTTTTTGCAGGTTGTTTGATAAAACAACCTATGCAGTAGTAGCCCAACTCCTTGATGGCATGATTAAAAACAATAAGGAAACAGTGAAAGATCAAGAATGGGCCGCATTGTTGACGCAACTGGACGTCTTGTCCAAGAGAGTTATGGAGTTGGAGGCAAGGTCCAAAGAGAAGGACAAGTACCTTCCCCATCACGAGTGTGAGGAGGGTGAACAAAATGAAAAGTCTCTTTCACTTATTCTACACAAAATCGAAAAACAAGATAGACTGTTGAATGAGATAAAAGAGAATGTCCTAATGCTTAATCAGATGATAACCTCCCATTCCATGATTATTCAGCTACAAGACTCCTAGGTAAACCAAGTGTTGTTGTGTCTTTACTCACAGCCTAAGGAGGGTTTGCCTAGTGACACGATGTCCAACCCCAAGAATGAGGTTTGACGGTGGACTTGTATCGTGCCACAATGTTAATTAAGGAGCTGCTTAGGAGGCAACCCAATTTTTTTTTAAGTTTAGAATAATGGTGTGTTGAATGTGCAGGTCAAAGTGTGGAAAGTGGTTGAAAAGTGCAAGTTGGTGAGCTAAAGGTCCAGTCCACGCTTCACCGAAGAGGTCGGTGACCCCAACCCAGACCACCGTTGGACTCAAGACAATTTTACATTAGAGTTTATAAAACTCGGTGAGCCCAGGAAATTATTGGCGAGTCATCAACGAGGTCAGCGATCACGATCTGTACCGCCGTTTGGACCCCTGCATCAACTGAGGGTCATGCAAAACTCGGTGAGGTAAGTGACCACTCGGCGTGTCACCGAGTGGTTCGGCGGTCACCCAGTGGTTCGGTGAGCATGACTACTGTTGCCGAATGGGCGAGAACTGGATGGTTTCTTAAAAGGCCAAAGGTTTAAAATTCCAACTCTTCACTTTCCATCACTTTCAAACTTCACAAACTCACACCCGCACTTTAGTTTCTATATGTTTGCATTTATAGTAGTATTTTAGTCATTGATTATGCTCGGATTGGGATTACTTTGCTGCTTAGTATTTTAGTCTTGATTATCAGCATTAAAGGTTGGTTTTTCGAACCCCAAGTTTATTTTTAACAATTTTGTACTCTTATGCAAATGATCTTATCTTGTTGTTGTGTGCTGCGCCTCTTTGGTAAGATTAGAATATTTGAATGCCTATTCTAATTTGATAATCTTGCCCGTATTGTGTATAGTGTCGAATTCCCTAAATTTTGTGCCTTAAAATTGGTTAAATCTTGTGGGGTTGTTCTTGCATGTTGTTGGGTCTAGTTGGGTGAAGTCTAAGTAACCCGTAGCTATGCCAATGATGTAATTTGACCAATGATAGAGTGGGTGATGTCATTCTTAAGGGCAAAAGTCGTCAAATGGCTAACTTTGACAAACTGGGAGAAGTCTAAGTATCCTGGGGTAATGGGTGTTATGGGTCTTGTTTTAATTTGAGTTGTTCATGCTTTGATTTTGTTTTCAGGGGTTGCAGGGTTGAATGTGAGAAGTTGGGTTAAAAGTAGGCATATTAGGTCATTTGGCGAGCTGGGTCGAGCTCGCTGAACCACTCGACGGTTCACCGAAAGTCCCTATATCGCCTTTAATTTCATGCTAAACTTGTTGTTTGAATCTGTAACTTTCGGCAAGAAGCTTGAGGTTGCCGAAGGCACTCGGCGACTCGCCGAAAAGTCTTGTTGATTGCCCTTTATCTACACCCTTGTAGCTTGATATGCAATGTAACTTTCAGCGAGCTAATCCTTGCTCACCCGAAGCTGTCAGCGATACACCGAAAGTCCGTCCCATCACCGACATGCCAAAACTTTAGAGCCAATCCTTTCGGCAAGTCTGATCTAGCTCGCCAAAGTGATTCGGCGGCTCGCCAACTGATTCGGCGAGTCTATCTGCAACTATTCTTCTATGATTTTTTAATTGAAATGTTTCTAACTTTTGCCCTATGTTTTGCAGACATGGCTAGACAAAAGGTTGCAGGTAGAAACATGCCACCCCAAAAGAAGGCTAAGGGAATTAAACTCAATGAGGATGCAGCTGCATCCAGGGGCAAAGCTACCAAATTTCCCACAACTGGTGGGAAAGGCAAGGGTAAAAGAAAAGCACCTGCTTCACCAGAGGCCAGCTCCGACAGTGACGACATCTATGACACTTACCTCACCATTTCTAAGAGTGAGGGTGAGCACCAGGAGCCTCAAACTGTAGTATCAGACGATGATAAGTGGGTAGAAGCATAGAGGGCAGAGCTGCGGTTAAAAAGGATGAATAATCCGTCTAGGATCAGGACTCCTCCACTCACCACTTCTTTTCCTCTAGTTCTAGAGCAGGCTGTAGTCCTAGCACCTCCTGTACAGGGTCCTTCTCCAAAGTCGATGAACAAATTAAAGACTGAGGGGCTGAGGAAAATTATAGAGGATAAAAGGTTGTCAACTAATGGGGTAATTGACAGGTACCTAGAGATTATGAGCTATTTGAAGGCTCATAAATTCCAGATGTTCACCAAGCGCTGTGACCCTTACATTCCTAATTGGGTCCGGGAGTTCTATGTTGCTTATAGAGCCTTGATACCTCAGCAAAAGAAGCAAGTAGCTGCATTTAAACCAGTTGATTATATAGTGGTTTGGGGAAAGAAGGTAAAGTGACAGTAAGGCTATCAATGCTGTCCTGAACTGCCCTGATGATATTGATGACGTCTGCCAACACATGATCCAGACTACCACCTTAGAAAATATGAAGAAGTGGTTAGCTCCTCTCATATCAGACGGTGCCCCCATATGGCTTGAAGTTGGAGCACCTATGGAGAAGAAGGATCTAAACATAGCTACAACGTTCTGGTTTAACTTCATCAGTAGTAATATTATGCCATCCCAAAACGAGTCGATTCTCCACAATGCCAAGGCAGCCTGTCTGGGTTGCATCATTGATAGGACGAGGTTAAATCTGGGGATGATTTTAGCAAAGCAGATGGTTATGAGGGCCAAGCAGCGTCAAACCTTACTTCTGTTCCCGATGCTGATCACCAAGCTATGCAGACGAGTTCGGGTCCCTAGAGATGCCAAGAAGGATGTGGAAATGATTCCCACATCCTCTACTGATATTCAGAGGATCGAGGCAGAATATTTGAAGGACAAGGTAGAGAAGAAGAAGAAAGCAAGCATGGTGGACTCTGTTGTAGACACAGACTCACTACCTATAGAAGCATCTTTGCCTACTCCAGCCCCTAGGCCTTCAGGTACCTCTACTGCTACTCCTTCTGACACTCCAGGTTCTTCTGCAGTTGCACTACCTCCTAGACCTGCTGCTGCTGCCTCCCAAGCCCCGATCACTCAGGCTTCATTACTCCAGATGGGGCAACTTGCCCATTCTGCAGATCTTCGGGCTGCCATACTCAAGTCCTCCATTTCGAGCATGATTCAAAATGCCCGGGCTGATGCTGTGACACTATTGAGTGCTACTATTGATGCCCTTGTGGTAAGGATGACGGTGTGTGAGTATGGCAAAGGGGCCACCGAGGAGGTGACAACTCTAAAGGCCGCTACAGCTATGTTGAGGAGTGAGGTGGATCAGCTAAAGTCCACTGATATGTCCATGATCTTCGGGATGGTGGAGATCCCAGATGCACCAGATATGCCTCTAGCTATCACCGGAGATGAGGTTAGAGTTGAGGAGCCAGTTGATCCCGAGTCTGAGGCGGAGAAGTATGAGGAGTTTCTTGAGGTGGCTGAGGTAGCTTCATATGAGGGACTTATTGAGACTGAGGAGGCCATGGTAGATGCAGTTGTGCAGGCTTCTTTGGCGGATACACCCTTGGTTGATCCTAGTGCAACTGTTGTTCCTTCTGAGGTGACTCCAGGTACTGATGCCCAAGTCCAAATTGATGCACCGGGCACTGATGCCCAAACAGATGGAGTGACTGAGTAGGCAGGATCCCTTCTTTACCTCCCTTTCTGTCTTACTTTATTTTGACTTTTGGATATTTTAGTTTTTGTTTTCATTTGAGGACAAATGATTTTATTTGTGGTGGGGTGAGGCCCACCTTTTGTGTGATCTTCTGTGACTCTTTGGTTTTGTTTATATATTGGGTTTTGAGTTATAATTGTGTTTAAACTGCGTTTGTGGATGATTGAACTTGTGGCTCCTTGTTTTAAAAGATAGAAGATTTTTGGACCCTTCCAAAAAATCTTGCCACCTCTTATTTGTGTAAAATGTGGTTGTTCTCTTACAAATTTGAGTATCTTTTTTGATCAATATTGATGACTTGAATAGTTCTCATAATCGAACAAAAATGAATATGCGGTTAGGATGAGGCCAAATGATGTTGCATAAACAATATGTGAACTATTTGCATCTCATTGTAACTAGCCAAGTATCGCATTGAGTCTCTTGTGATGAACATTGCACACTAGCGAAAGTGTGGAGTCTTGTTTGACATTGATGTCTATGCCTTGTGTGATGTGCTTACCGTGAACCATGTGTGATGACACCTAGAATTTGCCCCGTTGGTCCGATTAACTAAGTGATGCAATCTCTTGATATGATCTTAGGCAACTTTGAAGAGTGTGAAACAAATTGATATTATACCTCTTTTGTGGCCTACCCTGTGAATGTGTGAAGCCTTTTTGAACTCCCTTTGAGCCTTAACCTTTTTCTTGGAAGAAACTTGATAAAATTATAAACTTTCTTGATCCATTACTCATAATCCTCATGATTTGTGGTTTGTTTGAATAGCCAACTTAGGCCCAAAGCCTAAGTTGGGGGTATGGTGGAAAGAGAAGGTAAATCAAAAAGTGCAAGAAAGTCCCCTTTGACCCATGGTTTTGTGAAAAAAAAATGGAACCCCTCCATACGAAAAAAGAAAAGAGAAAAAGAATAAAAGAATGAAAAAGAAAAAGAATGAAAAAGTTGTGGAATAATGTTCTGAAAATACAAAGAAAATGGGGTTTCCACCAATCCATGGAACATGAATAATGGGATGACTTTTGAGGACGAATGAGAATGAAGAAGAAAAGGAAATGAAGTGTTTTTCACATCACATTTCATGAGGATTACAACCATTGAGCCTAAATGATCATACCTTTGCACTCAGCCCCATTACAAGCCTTGAAAAGACCTTTTTGATCTTGAGTGAGCTGAAGCAAGTGTTGATTGGAAACTACGGGCAAACCTATAGGTGAAATTATGCATTGTGTTCATCTTTGTGAGTGTGAGCGTTGCATTTGATTCCGGAGCTTTAAATTATGAACCATTGTGTGTTAATATGGAATCATTCTTTGTGTGAGGGCATTTGAGTACCTTTGTTGATCTTGAACTTGCATTTGAAGCAAGTATTGTGGGCTTGAGATTCTTTGACAACAGTGAGTCATAACTAGAGTCTTTGAGTGCACAATTGATCTTTTCATAAGTAAGTTGAGTCTTCTTGTGTGCATTCATGATTGAGTCTTGTGTAGCACTTTTTGAGACATCCTTTTTGTGCTGCTGAACATGAGTTTTACTTGAGGACAAGCAAAAGTTTAAGTTGGGGGTATTGATGAGTCCACGATTTGGATTCATTTAGGGCTTTATTTTAATAGATTTAGTGCCCCCAAATGCATATTTTGTGCTAATAACTGATGTAAACCCTTGAATTTTAGGTATTTGGATTCAGGAACAAAGCATGGACACTAATGAGCAAAAAGGAACTAGGCAGCTGAAAGGACGAAGAAAAGAATGCCTAAGGATTGCCTAATCCATTGGGCGAATCGCTGAATGGCTGATACCTTGCCTAATGTTCCAGTGTGCCTAGCCTTGAAGGAGAAAATCAAGTCGGCGGTCGAAAGGAGCAGTCGGCGAGTCGCCGAACGATTCCGCGATGTAGTGCCATATTGCCCAAAGTACAAAACCTAAAGATGCTGAAGGCCAAAGCAAAAAGGAGATGAAATTGACCAAAGGATAGATCGCCTAGTGGATCGGTGATCCAGACTTACTGTGCTAAATAGTCCTTCGCAGCACATTTTTGGGCTACTATAAATACATTTTTAAATTCTTAGTTTAGCATTTAACATTGAGTAGTTTTCATTTTTATTCAGTTTTCAAGTATAGAGCTGAGAACTGAGTTTAGAGATAGTATTTCCTTAGCTTTGAAGATTTGAAGATTTCCATTTCTGAGAAATTAGAAGTGGGTGTTGAAGATTCTTCATCTTAGACCTTTGAAAAGACAATATCAATCCTACATAATGATGGAGACACAACATGGTAACAATTTTTACCTTTTTATGATGTCTAGCTAAAACCCCAATTTTTGGGGTGTGATTATGTGATTATGGGTTGATTTAGCTTCTGGGTACTGTTAATTGATAGTGTAAATGTTGTTTAAAAGTGATTTCGTTTAGTATTGTGGTTGAAATTAATGGGTTGTAGTTGCAAATACAATCCTAACTTCGTGTTTTTGGCTTGCTCGAGACAGAGGTTTTAAAACCAAAATTTCTGAATCAATGGTCTGTGGGTATTGGGTTGTCATAGGTTCAGCTCAAGAGAGTGAACCCTAAACCCTTTTCCACACATTCAACTTAGGAGAGTGAATGGACAAAAGCGAATGTTATTCTTCATTGTTGCTTATAGGTGTTAGAGAGAAACCAATTTGATTCGGGGTAAATTGTTCGAGAGAGAGTTTGCTCCTATTAAAGTCTAGCTTAATCACTGATTTACAACTATTCACTATTAATTGCAACTACCCGATTGTCTGCCTTAGCCCATAATCCATTCACATCCCAATAACCCGTCTCTATATTCGTGTTTTCGTGTTATTTGTTGTTTTAGTTGATAATTGAAACCAACCCTTTCTAATATTTGACACTTGTGTCACCTATAATTTAAACCATGCTTTTATTTGTAATGTTTTTAGCTATGATTGACTTTTAATTACAAACCACTCTTTTGGTACTCGACCCCAACTCACTTAGTTGGGTTATATTACTATTGAACTATCGCTGACACTTAGTATTGGATGAATTGTCTTTGATAGCGTATATTTTTTAAAAAATCTTATCGTCGTGCCATGGAATTTAATTCTATTAGTCCTTCTCCTAATCCTTGCCGATGGTTTTCAGGATATGACTACTAGAAGGGCTAATACTAGAAGGACGAAAGGAGAGAATGTTGATCAAGAGGTTCCTCCTCAATTTCCTCCCCAAGCTTCTCCTTAGGCTCCAATTGACCCATTGAATGAGAATGTATCAAATGCGGAGTTTAGGTAGGCTTTCCAAGTGTTGGCTTAAGCCGTGACGACACAAGCCAATAGAAAGGTAGTAGCCCCTATGAACCCAAATGTGGGTACGATGGTGGTAAGAGTGAGGGACTTTACAAGGATGAACCCTCTCGAATTTCATGGCTCCAAAGTTAAGGAAGACCCTCAAGAGTTTATCGACGAGGTCTACAAGATACTTGCTATTATGGGAGTGACTCCAATAGAGAAGGTAGAATTGGCCGCTTACCAACTCAAAGGGGTTGCACATATTTGGTTCAATCAGTGGAAAGAGGCAAGGCCGGTGGAAGCGGGTCCCATAGAATGTGAGATGTTCAAAAGTGCTTTTCTTGACTGATTCTTCCCTCTTGAGATGAGAGAGGCCAAGGTACTTGAGTTCATCAACCTTATGCAAGGAAATATGAGTGTAAAGGAATACGCTTTGAGGTCCACTCAACTATCCAAGTATGCTTCTTCCGTTATGGTGGATCGTAGGGCCAAGATGAGTAAGTTTATGTCGGGAATGTCTGACATGGTAGTCAAAGAGTGCTGCACCGCTATGCTTTTTCATGACATGGACATTTCTCGCCTTATGGTGCATGCGCAAAAAATTGAGGAAGAAAAGCTCAAGGAAAGATCTAGAGAGGAAAAGAGAGCAAGAGTGGATGTGGCAACTATTCTCATTCTAGGTCCGGTGGATGAGGTAGTTCAAGGTTTCGATAAAAGTTCTTCGGGCAAGGTTCTTCAAATGCTCCTCCAAGGCCAAATAATGAAAGGGTGTTTAACCCAAAACCTCAAGGAGATGGTAATAGGCCTTCAATACCTACTTGTGCTAAATGTGGGAGAAATCATAAAGGGAAGTGTCTAGCGGGTTATAATGCTTGCTTTGGATGTAGGAAAATGGATCACAAAATAAGGAATTGTCCTTCGGTTGCTAAGAGTGATGGGGATAGTCGTCGTAAGGCTCAACCCTACCCTTCATCCAGTCCTAGTGGTTCGGGTGCAAGTGCTCCTAAGCGAAACAATTTCTATGCTCTCCAAACTAGAGGTGATCAAGAGAGTTCCCCGGATGTGGTGACCGGTATGTTAAAAGCTTTCCATATAGATGTGTATGCTTTACTTGATCCAGGGGAAACTTTGTCCTTTGTGACCCCTTATATAGCTATGAGGTTTGATGTGCAACCCGAAGTGTTGTTAGAACCTTTTTCTATCTCTACCTCTGTTGGTGATTCTGTGGTGGTAAAAACGGTCTGCAGAAGATGTCCCATTTCCTTATCCCATAGAGTTACTCTTGTGGACTTGGTAGAGCTTGATATGTTAAACTTTGATGTTATTCTTGGTCTATATTGGTTGCATTCGTGTTATGCCTCTATTGATTGTAGAACTCGGGTAGTAAAAGTTCAATTCCCAAATGAGCCTATCCTAAAGGGGAAGGGGGGAAATTCTATGCCTAGAGGTCGATTTGTTTCTTACCTAAAGGCTAGGAAAATGATCTCAAAAGGGTGTGTTTATGGTAGGGTGAGGGATGTGGAGTCCGAAACTCCTATCCTTGAGTCGGTCCTTGTTGTAAATGAGTTTCCAGAAATGTTTACGGATGATTTACCCGGTATTCCTCTCGAAAGGGAAATATACCTCGAGATTGACCTTCTCCCTGACATCTAACCTATTTATATTCCTCTTTATAGAATGGTTCCGATAGAACTTATGGAGTTGAAGGAACAATTAAAGGACTTATTGGATAAGGGTTTCATTCGACCAAGTATTTCTCCATGGGGTGCTCCGGTGATGTTTGTTAAGAAGAAGGATGGTTCCCTTCATATGTGTATCAATTATCGGCAATCGAATAAGGTGACCATCAAGAACAAGTATCCACTTTCGAGGGGCAAGTTATTCTCAAAAATTGATCTCCGGTCGGGTTATCACCAGCTGAGGGTGAAAGAGGAAGATATTCCAAAAATGACTTTTAGAACCCGATATGGTCATTATGAGTTTTTTGTAATGTCGTTTGGATTGACTAATGCTCCGGCGACATTTATGAATTTGATAAATAGGGTGTTTAGACAATACCTTGACATGTTCGTAATTGTGTTCATTGATGATATTTTGATCTATTCAAGAAGTGAGAATGACCACATTGATCATTTGAGGATTGTATTGCAAATTCTCAAGGACCAACAACTTTATGCAAAGTTTAGCAAATGTGAATTTTGGTTAAGGTCCATGGCTTTTTTCGGCCATACTATTTCAAGCAAGGGTATTGAGGTAGATCCGATTAAGACAGATGCGGTCAAGAGTTGACCTAGACCTATATCACCGACATACATTAGAAGTTTCTTGGGTTTGGCTGATTACTATAGAAGATTTGTTGAGGGGTTTTCCTCCATTGCTTCTCCATTGACTTCTTTGACTAAAAAGAAGGCCAAGTTTATATGGTCGGATGCTTGTGAGAAAAGTTTTCAAGAGTTAAAAAATAGACTTACTTCTGCTCCGGTTTTTACTTTATCGGAAGGTACGGATGGCTTTGTGGTATATTGTGAGCCTCTAGAGTGGGGTTGGGATGTGTGCTTATGCAAAACGATAAGGTGATTGCCTATGCTTCAAGGCAACTAAAAGTTCATGATAAGAACTATCCTACCCATGACCTTGAATTAGCGGCGGTGGTATTTGCCTTAAAGATTTGGAGGCATTATTTGTATGGGGTCCATGTTTATGTTTTCATCGACCATGAGAGTTTACAATAAATGTTTACCCAAAAAGATCTAAATCTTTGCCAAAGAAGGTGGTTGAAATTATTGAAGGACTATGATATATGTGTTTTTTATCACCCTGGAAAGGCGAACATAGTAGCATATGCTCTTAGTCGACTATCGATGGGCAGTGTTGCACATGTTTAGGATGATAGAAAAGACTTAGCTCGGGATGCCCATAGATTGGCCCATTTGGGTGTACGATTGGTAGATTCTGCCAAGGGTGGTGTCATGATTCATAAAGGGTTGGAATCATCTTTTGTAGCCGATGCTAAGGCAAAGCAATGCCTTGATCCGACTTTGGTAGAATTGAAAGATGCGGTACTTAAGAAGTCCGTTGAGGCTTTCTCCTAAGGGGGAGATGGTGTCCTTAGATATCAAGGTCGGTTATGCGTTCCAAATGTAGATGACTTGAGGGAACAGATCCTGATTGAAGCCCATAGTTCTCGATATTCTATTCACTCGGGAGCCACTAAGATGTACCGTTATTTGTGGGAGATCTATTGGTGGAATGGGATGAAGAAAGATACTGCAAGATTTGTGGCCAAATGTCCAAATTGCCAACAAGTAAAGGTTGAGCATCAGAAACTAGGAGGTTTAGCTCAAGATATTAGCATTCCTACTTGGAAGTGGGCAAACTTAAATGGACTTTATAGTTGGTTTGCCTCGCACCTGGCGACAACATGACTCTATTTGGGTAATAGTAGATCAGATGACGAAGTCGGCACATTTCCTTCCCGTCAAGGTTTCTTATTTGGCGGAGGACTATACCAAGTTGAATTTAAGAGAGATGGTGAGGCTACTGGAGTGCCTTTGTTCATTACTTCCGATCGTGGTACCTAATTCACTTCTTGGTTTTGGAAATCTTTCCAAAAGGGTCTTAACACTAAGGTTAAGCTTAGCACAACTTTTCACCCACTAACCGATGGGCTAGCGGAACGAAAAATCTAAACATTGGAAGATATGTTGAGGGCTTGCGTGATAAATTTCAATGGAAATTGGAATGACTATTTGCCCTTGATAGAGTTTGCCTATAATAATAGCTACCATTCTAGCATTGGTATGGCTCAGTTTGAGGCTCTTTATGGTAGGACGTGTAGATCTCCTATAGGATGGTTTGAGGTGGGTGAAGTTGTTTGATAGGGCCTGAGTTAGTTCATAAGGATATTTAGAAAGTTCGACTCATTAGAGAGAGGTTGAGAACCACCCAAAGTCGACAAAAGTCTTATGCTAGTGTTAGAAGAAAGGAGCTTGAATTTGATGTGCTTGATTGGGTTTACTTCAAAATCTTACCCATGAAGGGTGTCATGAGGTTTGGTAAGAAAGGGAAACTTAGTCCCCGATATTTAGGCCCATACCAAATTTTGAGACGTGTTGGTAAGGTTGCATATGGGCTTGACTTGCCTAATGAGTTGGCATTGGTGCATCTTGTTTTTCATGTCTCTATGTTGAAAAAGTGTGTTGAAGATCTGACATCCATAATCCCCTTAGAAGGGTTGGGATTTGATGAAAGCCTTTCTTATGAAGAAGTCAGGAGATTAAGGAACAAAGAAATTGCTTCCGTGAAAGTGTTATGGAAAAACCATCTAGTTGAGTGTGCTACTTGGGAGGCCGAAACCGATATGATGGCCTAGCATCCTCATCTTTTTCCTCCTATTCTAGCTTGAGGTAATGAGTTCCTCTTGGTTTGTTTATGTTTGAAGTCATGTGTGTTTTATGTATTTCCATGATTTCCTAAGATTTTGCATGTTCATGAAAAAGCTTAAGTTTTGAAAGAAAATGACTTTTGTGCATTATTTTCCTCATGATGCTTGGTATTGAGCATGAGTTTCTTATAAACTTCATGAGATGAATTGTTGATGTGCCTTAGCTAGGAGTGGAGATTTCCTCTTTGAATATGTGCTTTGAGTGTTGATTGCATTTAGTCTCCATGAGATTGTGTTGAGCATGCTTTTAAGTTTGGAGATGGTAGTTCTTCCTTAAATGTAAGAAATCACAAAATTTCATGCATATTGGGTTGTTAGATGTAGTTCCTACTTCCTTATGGTGCATTGAGTATGTTTAGTTTGATGATGAAGTTCCTCCTCAGTTGTGTGCATTTAGATAAGTTGCATGCATGGTGGGCTGCTAGTCTTGAGTCTTTTCATTTAGAAACGTGCTTAGAATCTCATTTGAGGACGAATGATCCGAAGGGAGAGATAATGTAACACCCCGGATTCGAAAGTGGTAAAATGGCAGCTTTTAGAGAAGTTCGAGGTGTTAACCACAAGGGCCAACCACACCCCATGGCTGGACCCATGCCTAGTAGGTGGGTCTCGTGGATAGGGCACAATATGAACAGCCTGAGAAAGAACCACGGCCAGGACCCACACCATGTGGATGGGTCCATGGTCCGTGGTTGAAGGAGCCTTCGTTTGGCCAAAAGTTTCTGACCATGGACCACGACTGACGAGGACGAACCGTAGGTCAGTCGACGGTCCATCGGTCGGGGATCCGTGGTTCATGACTGGCAATTGATTTTAGGGGCATATGGGTCCTTTCTGGTTTTAATTAAATTGAAGTGGTATCGTTTTGCCTAAGTCTAAAACACCAATATAAGTATTTTTTAACCCCCAAAACCTCTCATTCAAGTCCTTCTCTTAAAATCCCAAAAGAATTACCAAATCTCGTCTCAAATATTCTCTCTCTAGAAGTTGGAAGAAGGAAAAGGAGATTCAAGCTAGGTCAAGATCAAGTCTTCTAAATTTCAAGCTTTTGGAGGCATTGTGACTAAGGTATGATGATTTTTCATCCATGGGAGTCTTCCTCCCATGGAGTCCCCTAGAATTCCACAATTTGAAAAAGAATTTCCCTAATTCTAGTTAGGGTTTCTCCCAATGTTGTGGGTTATGTTGAATGTTGATCCGATTGAGTGGATTATGATTGTTTATGATTGAATTGATAGGATTAAATGTTTTTAGGATGAAATTACATGTACCCATGACTATTTCATTATTTAACCTAGAATTTATATAATTGGGTTTGATGCCTTGAAGGGGAACTTTATGGGTTTTGATATCTCCTTATAGGATTGATGAATTATGACTGTAATTGCTTGAGATTGAAGCATATATGATGAATATGATGTTAATTTCTTGAGGATAAAGCTTAGATGATGATCATCAGAATTAGGGCTTTGAGAGTAAAGCTTATAATATGAATTGTTGGTAACTGATGTTATTGTTGAGGAAGGGATACTTCCATCATGAATTGCTTCGTTATGAATGTATGAATGTGAAAGGTTTAATCACATTAATGATTCTATATTGAAAAGATTTCTCACCTAAAATGAAATTAGACTAAAAGCTTATGAAATTGATAAGGCTAGAGGCAATTACCCTTGTCCTCCATATGTAAAGATATGAGGTGATTCCCATATTCCTTAGAGTTAAACTAGAGGTGAGTCCCCATGTTAATACTATGATAAATGGACTTGGGCAAGTACCCATGATCCCTATGAAATGATGTGGAGGCGAGTACCTCTGTGATATGATGAGATTGTGGAGGCGAGTACCCGCGATCTAAAAGTAAGTAAGGCAAGAGGCGAATACCCATTATCCTTTATAAGTTAGGTATTGAGGGGAATCCCTATGTATTTAAAAGTAATCATGAATAACATAATTATGTTATGAGGATGATGTGATTGGAGTGTTCCTAGATATGCCTTCTATGATGTGAGCTTGACTAGAAACGGATGACCCAAGTCTTGGCTAAGGTTAAGTAAGGCTACTTAAGGAAGTATTTCTCTTTTATTATGATGTTTATTATGCTTTGATTATGCTTATGCCTTATGTCCTATGATAACTAATGATTATGTTATGTTATTTATGCTAGCCATCATATTTAGTACTTGATTGTTCTAACGCATACTCTTGCCTACATTCTTATCAAATGTAGGGTCCAGCGATATAGATTCTCACACTCATGGCTAGCTTCGTTGTTGATCAAGGAAGTGAAGATTTGGTGAGTGCTCATTGTGTTGGGGGATGTGATCACCACTTTCATTTATGCTTTTCCTTTATGTCTTGAAATATTGTATGGGTTGTGACCCAAGACTTTATTCATGTTGTTTTAGATGGTTTGAGCCAAATATGTTAGACTTCCGCTCGTTTTATAAAAGACTTAGATTGTATTGAAATGTTTTAAATTTTCGCACTACTTTATATTAGTCTATGTTATGATATGCTAAGTGGCTTGTATGAGGCCTCTCGGGGTCTTATACGCCTTGTTACATCTAGGGGGTACCCCTGGGTCATGACAAAGTCCAATTACTATTTGAACACCTTGTTCATTAAGTCCATGAAATCTACAGGAGCATTTGTTAGTCGAAAAGACATAACTACAAATTCAAAGTGACCATACCAAGTCTTAAAGGTTGTCTTCCGAATGTCACTATCTCTAACTCTGAGTTGATAATAGCCGGATCTGAGGTCTATCTTGGAAAAGAAACTAGCACCCTGAAGTTGGTCAAACAAGTCATCAATCTTGGGGATGGGGTACTTATTCTTGATTGTGACTTTGTTCAACGAGTGATAGTTAATGCACATTCTGAGAGAACTGTCTTTTTTTTTTCACGAACAACACTAAAGCACCCATGGAGAGATACTAGGTATGATGAAGCCCTTATCTAGAAGGTCTTTCAACTACTCTTTCAATTCCTTAAGCTCGGTTGGAGCCATTCTGTAAGGAGGAATCAAAATGGGTTGGGTATTTGGAAAGAAATCTATGCCGAAGTCGATTTCCCTTTAGGGAGGAACTCCGGAAAGATCTTCTATGAACACTTCTGGAAACTCATTTACTATAGGGAATGACTCAAGAGTTGGGTTTCAGAGTTTGAATCCTTAACCCGACAAGATGATAGTTATACCCTTTAGAGATAATTTTTCTTACCTTAAAGTAATAGATGAATCGACCCATAGGTAGTGAGCTACCACCCTTCCACTCTAAGACTGGCTCATTTGGAAACTGAAATCGAACGATCCTAGTTCTACAATTGTCTGAGGCATAACAGGAATGTAACCAATCCATGCCTAGAATGATATCAAAATCTACACGTTCTAACTCTACAAGATCTGCTGAGGTGACTTTATGAGAGACTGTGACAGGGCACTTTCCATATACATGTCTAGCTATAACTGGGCCACCAACTAGAGTAGATACTGAGAAGGGTTCTGAAAGAGTTTTCGGACTAACACCAAAGTTTACTGGTATATAAGGAGTTACAAAAGACAGTGTAGCCCCTGGATCTAACAATGAATAAATATCTAAATGAAAGAATCTTAACATACTAGTGACCACAATAGAAGAATCTTCTTGGTCCTGGCGAACCTGGAGAGCTTACAACATGTTCTGGCACTGACCGCCACCTGTACCACCAAGTACCTTGTTGAGTTGGGCGACCTGCTGGAGCTGTAGATTAAGCCATATTGTTGTTACCTCCTTGCCCCTGCCTAGTAGAGAGGAAATCCTTCAACTTATGGCCAGACTGACCACACCTAAAACACCCTTTCTTGCCTGCAAGACACTCGCCCGGATGGTTCTTACCACACTTTGGACAAGTTGGGTAAGTCCTGTTACCTGAAGCACTCCCCTGAGACTTAGAGCCTGATGCCCTACCTTTCTGATCTTGTTGAAACCTGGGGGATGGAGCACTAGCTGATGAAGGTGCCGGGGCTATAGACCTCTAGTGAAACTATGAGCGGTTTCTACTGCCCGACTTTTGCTATGAGTACTCATAATTCCCTGTCCTGGCCTTTTTGTGTCATTAGTCAATTCCCTAAGTTTTTCTCTCTCGACCCACTGAGCATGAGACATTAATATGGAGATATCCATATCCCCTAGAAGATAGCATTCATGCACTCAGTCTTTGATGAGTCCGAGAGTTTGACTCATTTAGGGCTCAGTTTTGAAGGATAAGTGTCCTCAAATGCCCAATTTATGCTCTAAACTGATGTTAGAGTGTTGATTTGTAGCATTACAGGCTAAGGAGCAAGGCAAGGACACTACCGGACAAAATGTAACTAACAAGTAGAAGAAGTGGAGAAAAGCGATCCTGGTGATCGCCAAGACCACTTGGCGGTTCGCCGAATGGCTCTTTAGCCTCCAAATTTTATAGTACACCATTTCTGAGACAAGAGAAATTTGGGCAAACGGTGTTCCATATTGGTGAATTGCCGAATGGATCAGCGAAGAGAGGTTAGACCACCGAAAGTTACAGAATGAGCAGTGAAGATGTAAGCAAATTGGCGATCCAAAGGAACAAAGGGCGCTTCACGAAATTGATCGACGATCTCGATATAGACCACTTAAAGTTATAGTGCATATTTGATGAAACATGAAACAAGAAGGCGATGGACAGAGAAAATTGGCGAGTCACCGACTGGTCAGCGAAGCCCGACTTTCCTCGCCGATTGGCCCCAAAAAGGCCAAATTTTGGAACCGTATAATTGATATTTTGAAGAGAGAGAAGGGATCCAAATATTATGAAAATGGAGATTTAGAACAAAAACACTATACTTGTTGGTTTGAAGCAATTTCCAAGTAGATTTCGAGTTGGGTGTTGTAATTGAAGAAATATTTATTCATTTTAAGATTTTGGAAATCAATTCCCAGCTATAGAGCATGTAATAGGTATTGAATTTTCACGTTTTATAATAACTAGATAAAACCCCATCCTTGGGGGTTTGACCATGTGATTAATTTCTTAATTTAGCTGAGTGGGTGTTAGAAATTATTGATTGTAGTGCAAATTTGAATTAAGTCTGATTTATTGTTGTTGTTAAATTGTTGTGTTGAATGTTTATCTCAATGTGGTTTAGTGTTTTACGCTTGCTGAGAGAGAGGTGTAAAACCAACGTGATAAATTAGCATTCATAGTGATTAGGCTATTGTGGGTTTAGCTCGAGACAGTGAATCCTAAGTCCCGTTCTACCTATCTAGCTCGGGAGAGTAGATGTAGTGAGGTTGTGGGTTGGTTTTTGTATTTAGCCTGTTGAGGTTCGGAAGAACTCAATTTAAGCGAGGTAGTTGTTTGAGAGAAAATTATCTCATCTAAGGTCCATCCTACCCATGAAGATTTAGTAACTTTTAGTAATCACCTAGCACCCATTTAGCGAGAATTGGCAATTGGTGGGTCATTCCTCCAAGTACCTCTTACTCATTTGATTACTCTTGTTGAATGTTATTGTTCTGATTGCTGATTGATATAAAAATCCCCCACCTGACAGTTATGTCAACCTTTTGATCTAATTAAGAGTTTCCGATAATTTCTATTCCTACAACCATTTAAATCGCATTTATAACCTTATAATTGAAATCAAAATCGTACCGCTCCCTGTGGGATCGATCCCAACTCACTTGTTGGGTTTTTACTGGATTATGATCGTCTACACCTAGTATCAGATGAGGCGTAGTTGAGCATTAATTAGTCTTCACCATATCGGATACCCCAAACAAGAATTTACTCATTTGTTCCCTTGGATTGACAACCTTGTGTGGAGCATACCTGGAGAGCTAGGTTAACTTCAGCCCGTACTCTTGGACCGACATAGAACCCTGCTTCAAGTTCATAAAATATTGTGCCTTAGCTTCTTTTAAATTTCCTTGGGAAGAACCTATCTAGGAAAGCTCCAGTAAAACAATCCCAAGCTACAAGAGTTGCATCTGCACTCCTGTTATCTTTCCACTGAGTGAACCAGATACGAGCCACATCCTTCAATTGATAGGATGCTAACTCAGCACTCTCAATTCCAGTCACTTGCACTACTCCAAGAATTTTATTAACCTTATCAATGAAGCTATGTGGGTCCTCACAAACCTTCGACCCTAGCAACTCAGGTGGATTCATCCGAACCAAGACTCGAACCCTAGCTGCAGCTGATCCACCATTTATGTTAATAGGAACTGGGACCTACTGATTGTTCTGATTGGACACACTCTGAGCTAAGAGCTTGATCACATTTTGAAATTCTTCATTCGGAACCTCATGGCTTGTCATGACCCGAGCCTACACCCCAGAAATGATACAGCATACAAGACTTCAAAAAGTCTCATACAAGCCTCATAGCATTCATGAACATAAGAGCATAGGAAAATAGTGCAGAATTTAAAAATTTTCTTTACAATCGAAATCATTTTCATAAAAGCAAACAGAAGTCTTTGTATACCTTGTGTCAAACCATCTACAACACTTTGAATAAAACTTTGGGACATAGCCCATACATAAGCTCTAAACATAATGTAAAAGACAAAAAGGGAAATAATTGGTTCGTCCTCAAAACTATGAGGACTCACCAAATCTTGATCTCCTTGCACCTTAGAAACCTATCTTCCAAGTATAGGACATCAAATCTCCAAACCCTACACTTTGGTAGAAAATGAAGAAAGATGGGTTAGAACAAATAATGTACTAAGTATAATAGCCATGCGAAAATCATGCTTTAAAACGAACATTTGGTTTGAAAACCATGCATTATGCCAATTTGAGAAAACCTCATGAACTTTTGCATAAAAGGCAAAAGATACAAGCATAATCAACACAAGCTATTTCATAACATTAGAACATAATCAACATATAAGACATTTCATCACATTAAGCTTTCACCTTAGGTAACCCCAAGCTATACTTTGTGCACTATATGAATAGCGTCCCATACCACCATCCATACTAAGTACCACATTAAGACCACCAAAAGTGAACTTACCATTCTTCCTCTCCCCCTTTAGACCATACTCATACATAAGGAACATAAACATTTCATAGGTCATGACAAGGAAGTAACTCATAATACCATCAAAGTAAGGCATGCATCATCACATTAAGCAGATAAGTCAACATTCTTCATTACTTTCATTTAAAGAACTTTCATTCATTCGTCATTAAGATATTAGAGAACTCACTATAGCCCTCTCAAAGCCTACTAGTGCAATGCATGGATGGCATCCCATACTACCACCCATACTTCATAGAATTTCTCAAGAAACCATTGTGCACATCTCACATGATAGGAATAAGCGTTTAAGAAACATAGACCATGTGAGCTTACATGGAATTCGATGTACTGTCCCACATCATAAGGGTTGGTCTACTTGCCTAAGGTAGAAACGGTAACATTTTAGCTTAAGTGGATCCACTAGATGATATCCTATGTGGGCACATAGTTATGGGATAGGAAGATATTCATTGGAACCCGGCCTAACATGGGGAGAGTTTCCATCTTACCATATTCACTCGATGCTTAGCCTCCATTCCCATAGAGTAGTTCATTCACATTAACATAATTGTACTTGAGAGGGCTACCAACATTATGTTTACCGACCCAAAGTATAGTACACAAGAAAGGGCCACCACCATTAGGTCTACCAAATCAAGGTAGATTACATGGATAGCTCATTGAATCCTCAAGAAAGGTCACCACCATTAGGTCTACCGATACAAGGTTAATCATTTATCAGATGAAAGGGCTACCAACATTAGGTCGACCGATTCAAGGTTTATCATCACATTAGTTTCTAGACTCATCGTGAAGGGCTACCAACATTAGGTCTACCGGTTCAAGATATAGCGTAGAATACTTCATTATTCATTTATGAAAGGGCTGCCAACATTAGATCTACCGATTCAAGGTTTAACACTACATTCATTCATAGATTCCTCATGAAAGGGCTACCAACATTAGGTCTACCGACTCCATGTTCATTTAGTCAAGGCACATTCATTACACAAGAAGACGATGCCAAAGCCTACCAATTCAAGATACAACATTCAAGATCACATTCATCAATATAAGAAAAGGATGCGTAAGCCTACCAATTAAGATACAACATTCAAGGTCACACTCATCAATTCAAGAAAAGGATGCCTTAAGCGTACCAATTCAAGATGCACATTATAGAAACTCTTCACATTTTATCATCATCATTCATGAGTGTTAATGAGAATATACTATCAATTATAACACAATTACATTCTAAACGTGATCATAATACTTTCTTTGAGATCACACACATATACATCACATCATAAACATACATAAATCCTTCATGAAAATGCCTTCCAAGTCTATGAATCAATATCAACTCAAACATCTATAATATTACATTATATAAGGGAGTTAACATGATTTAATAACTAATTCAATATAAACATAAACAATTCAACATATTTTCATGATCAATCAATTCCCAATCTCAATTCACAACTTAGGATTTTGGGGGACACATGGGTTCATAAGATAAATTCACCATTATTCATCATTAATTCATCATATATGAACCTTTGAAAATGTTTCGGAATTGAACCCATGCATAGATTGAAACCTTAGGTTTTTGGGGGATTTTGAATACTTGAAATCATCTTTGAAGGGGCTCCTTGACTGAAATTTAATCAAGGATGAAGACTACCAAACCTTTTAGGGAAGAACTCCACAAAACTTGAGTGAGAATGGTGAGACCTTGAGCTTGAAAGCTTGAATCCTTCACCTCTAATGGTGGTCTCTAGAGAGAGAATATTTGGAGAGGTAGTTTCTAACTTTGGAGTGTTTCGAAATAATCAATTGGAAAAGGTGTTTTAATAATTTTAAAATCCTTAAAATACTTTAATTAATCAATAATAACCGTCTATTAAACTCAACTAACTAAAAAAGGAATTTACCACTTAACCCCTAAATTGGCCGAGATTAGATAGCTCACTAGTGATGACCTACGACCCATGACCTACGGACCGTAGGTGGGCTCACGCCCCATCCTGCAGGTCCATGGTTTGGGTCTGAGGGTCACCATGTGGGACCTTGATCCATGAAGGCCATCCACGGGGTGTGGATGGACCTACGGGGCATAGGTCCCATCCGTGAATCACTATATTTTTTTTTACAGCTTTTTGGTTTCTTGGGGTCTTGGGGGTTAGGCTTTAGGGTCCTCCTAAAGGACCCCTTGGTTGGTCCTTGGGGAGTCGTACCTTAACTTTTAACCCCTAAACCCCTCAACCTAAGCTCAGGACATCATTTAATAACTCAAAACCTCATGTCAAACTCAAAACAAGACTCGTTAGGCTCTAGTTTCACTTACTAGTTTTTCGGGTCGTTACATTATCTCCCCCTTAGGAACATTCATCCTCGAATGACACTTTAAACACTTTAAGGGATAATGACTCAAGACTAGCAGTCCATCATGCATGCAACATCATAAACAATGCACAAAAATAGGAGGAATCATCAACTCCTTTTCAAACATACTCAATGCAACACAAGAAAGTAGGAACTCCATCTACAAACTCATTATGCACCATAAGTTCAACATTCTTCATTTCATTGGAGGAATTACCTTCTCCAACTCAAATCATGCTCATCATAACATCATTAAGCACATTATGTAATTTCTCTTAAAAGCATATTTAGGCATGTTCAACCATTCACCTCATGAAGTATATAGGCAACTCATACTAAAAGCACGTCAACATGAGGAACATAATTCATAAAAACTCATTTTATCCTTTAACCATAAATTCATCAAGACCATGCATAACATAAAGAGAGACTGTGGAAACACATAATCATACATGACTCCAAAACATGAAACAAGCTACAAGGAACTCTTGGTCTTAGATTCAATAGGAATAGAAGAAAAGAGGTAAGGATATTAGAACTCTCAACAACCTTACTATTCAACATACCATCTCCCCCTTAAGAGTAAACCCATACTAATGTTAACATGAAATAGCATAGGGACCCTAATATAACATTCACAACCATAAGGAACTATCAACATACCGGTGCCTTACTAGGACACCACCCCTCAACATTTTTCATGGATGAAACTTCTTTACCATTCTATTTCTTAACTTTTCGGTTTAAGATCCCAACCGATACTCTAAACTAGGGAGGTTCTCATTAAGCAACTCTTGCTCACAAACAACCTTACTAACACCACTCAAGGTGAAAATTCAAGTCAACCTCAATCATGAACACCAAGGATACTTAACGACCTTGCTATCTAAGCACAATATCTCCCCCTTGGGAGCAAGCCCATACAAATTCTTTTAAACATCATTTCTTTCAGCATACCTCTAAACTCATCATGACTAAGTCAGGTTCTACCCTCAACTAGACATAACCATAATGCAACTCATTCTTACTAAAGACAACATCACAATCTATCACCTCAAATCTTACAAGTCACATATCCATAATTGGCATCACAACCAACCTTTCTCCCTCACTCCTAGCATAAGCCCTTCAAGTGGTCATATCCTAAAGACCATCGGATAAGGAATAGGAGAGATATTTTATAGAGTTAAACTTTATGACATGACTTGAAGAATGAAGAAGTGAGAATTTCCTAACATCTAATAGCCTCCTATTCATAAATGTGGCCCACTTCACACTGTGAACAAGACTATACTAGATGTGGTTTGAGACATCCTAAAACCATCCTAAAAACCTTGTGCTCTGATACCATGTTTGTCAAGACCAGAGCCTACACCCAGAAGTGACACGGCATACAAGACTCTAAAAAGTCTCATACAAGCCTCATAGCATTCATGAACATAAGAGCATAGCAAAATAGTGTGGAGTTTAAAACTTTTCTTTACAATCAAAATCATTTTCATAAAAGCAAGCAGAAGTCTTTCTATACTTTGTCTCAAACCATCTACAACACTTTGAATAAAACATTGGGACATTGCCCATATAAAAGCTCTAAACATAAAGTAAAAGACATAAAGGGAAATAATGGGTTCGTCCTCGAAACTATGAGGACTCACCAAATATTCACCTCCTTGCACCTTAGAAACCTATCTTCCAAGTATAGGACATCAAATCTCCAAACCCTACACTTTGGTAGAAAATGAAGAAATATGGGTTAGCACAAATAATGTACTATGTATGATAGTCATGCAAAAATCATGCTTTATAACGGACATTTTGAAAACCATGCATTATGCCAATTTGAGAAAACTTCATGAACTTTTCCATAAAAGGCATAAGATACAAGAATAATCAACATACAATCCATTTAATCACATTCGAACATAATCAAAATATAAGCCATTTTATCACATTAAGCTTTCACCTTAGGTAACCCCAAGCTATACTTTGTGCAATATATGAATATCGTCTCATACCACCATCCATACTAAGTACCACATTAAGGCCACCAAAAGTGAACTTACTATTCTTCATCTCCCTCTTTAGACCATACTTATACATAAGGAATATAAACATTTCATAGGTCATGACAAGGAAGTAACTCATAATACCATCCAAGTAAAGCATGCATCATCACATTAAGCATTTAAGTCAACATTATTCATTAGTTTAATTTAAAGCACTTTCATTCATTAGTCATTAAGACATTACAGAATTCACCATAGCCCTCTCAAAGTCTACTCGTGCAATGCATGGATGGCATCCCATACTACTACCTACACTTCATAGAACTTCTCAAGAAATCATAGTGCACATCACACATGATGGGACTAAGCGTTTAACCGACATAGACTATGTGAGCTTACATGGAATCCGATGTACTATCCCACATCGTAAGGGTTGGTCTACCTACCTAAGGTAGAACCGGTAACATTTTAGCTTAAGTGGATCCACAAGCTAATATCCTATGTGGGCACATAGTTATGGGATAGGAAGATGTTCATTGGAACCCGGCCTAACATGGGGAGAGTTTTCATCTTACCATATCCACTCGATGCTTAGCCTTCATTCCCATAGAGTAGTTCATTCACATTAACATTATTGCACTTGAGAGGGCCACCAACATTAGGTCTACCGACCCAAAGTACATTACACAAGAAAGGGCTATCACCATTTGGTCTACCCAATCAAGGTACATTACATGGATAGCACATTGAATCCTCAAGAAGGGTCACCACCATTAGGTCTACCGATACAATATTCATTATTTCACACATGAAAGGGCTACCAACAATAGGTCTACCAATTCAAGGTTTATCACCACATTAGTTTCTAGACTCATCATGAAGGGATACCAACATTAGGTCTACTGGTTCAAGACATAGCCTAGAATACTGTAACATTCATTTATGAAAGGGCTGCCAACATTAGGTCTACCGATTCAAGGTTTAACATTACATTCATTCATAGACTCCTCTTGAAAGGGCTACCAACATTAGGTCTACCGATTCAAGACCAAGCCTTACAATACTTCATTAGTCATTTTATGAAAGGGTTACAAACATTAGGTCTACCGATTCCATGTTTATTAAGTCAAGGCACATTCATTACACAAGAAGAGGATGCCAAAGCCTACCAATTCAAGATACAACATTCAAGATCGCATTCATCAATATAAGAAAAGGATGCCTATGCCTACCAATTTAATATACAACATTCAAGGTCACATTCATCAATACAAGAAAAGGATGCCTTAAGCTTACCAATTCAAGATGTAACCTCACATTATAGAAACCCTTCACATTCTATCATAATCATTCATCAGTGTTAATAAGAATATACTTTCAATTATAACACAATTACATACTAAACATGATCATAATACTTTCTTTGAGATCACACACATATACATCACATCATAAACATACATAAATCCTTCATGAAATTTCCTTCCAAGGCTATGAATCAATATCAACTCAAACATCTAGAATATTACATTAGATAAGGGAGTTAACATGATTCAATAACTAATTCAATATAAACATAAACAATTCAACATACTTTCATGATCAATCAATTCTCAATCTCAATTCACAATTTAGGATTTTGGGGGAAACATGGGTTCATAAGAGAAATTCACCATAATTCATCATTAATTCAACAATACATTCATAATTCATAATATATGTACCTTTGAAAATGTTTTAGAATTGAACCCATGCATAGATTGAAAACCCTAGGTTTTTAGGGGATTTTGAATACTTGAAATCATCTTTGAAGGGGCTCCTTGAATGAAACTTAATCAAGGATGAAGACTACCATACCTTTTAGGGAAGCACTCTTCAAAACTTGAGTGAGAATGGTGAGATCTTGAGCTTGAAAGCTTGAATCCTTCACCTCCAATATTTGGAGAGGTAGTTTCTAACTTTGGAGTGTTTTGAAATAATCAATTGGAAAAGATGTTTTAATACTTTAATTAATCAATAATAACCTTCCATTAACTCAACTCACTAAAAAGGAATTTACCACTTAACCCCTAAATTAGTCGAGATTAGACATCTCACCAATGGTGACCGATGACCTATGGACAGTAGGTGGGCTCACGCCCTGTCCTACAGGTCCGTGGTTTGGGTCTGAGTGTCACCATTTTAGACCTTGACCCACGAAAGCCATCCACAGGGTATGGATGGACCTACGGGGCGTAGGTCCCATCCGTGAGTCACCATATTTTTGACAACTTTTTGGTTTCTTAGGGTCTTGGGGGTTAGGCTTTAGTGTCCCTCCCAAGGACCCCTTGGTTGGTCCTTGGGGAGTCGTACCTTGATGTTTAACCCCCTAAACCCCTCAACCTAAGCTCGGGACATCATTTAACAACTCAAAACCTCATGTCAAACTCAAAACAAAACTCATTAGGCTCTAGTTTCACTTACTAGTTTTTTGGGTCGTTGCATGGATCGGGACTGGAGGAACTGCATTCTCATTCTATGCATTAGCTCTAAGAGAAGTCATGATCTCAAACACATAACAATGGATTAGAAAGGAGAAGTTGGATCATTCCCACACATAATAAGAATAACAAAGGAAGTGAAGATTTTCTTAAAACACTTTGTAGCCTCCCTCTTATAGATGTGGTGCACTTCACACTCATGAAAGAGACTCTACTTAGTGCAACTTTCAAACATCCTAGTACTCTTGAACCTAATGTAATGATATCGAGTTTGTCACGCCTCAAGGCTACCCCTTGACGTAACACGGGACCTAGGATCACGAATGACCCTAAGCTAACCCTGTGTCTAGCATATATCAAGCATACTGAGAATAACTGAATAAAACATTTACTATGCAGAGGCTAAAATAATGGATTACTAAAATGGGGAAAATCCCAACTAGTCTGAATATTTGAAACATACTAAGAGTTTAGTAATAACTAAACGATAAACTTAACAACTCAAGTTGATTCTACTACTATGTCAGAAAAGCCTCTAACTGAGTTGAGTTGCTGGGACATGCCCCAGCTAACTCTAACAAAACCAAAAACTTAAAATAAATACTAAAATGAAAGCATGTCTATTGTCCTCGGAATATGAGGACTCACCACTGAAACTGCTGAATGCGGACCAAGAATCAATCTAAGCGTGGTCTGGATACTGAGTACTTGAACCTACATCATGAAAGGATGTAGTGCAGAGAATGCGTTAATACTTGGAATGTACTGAGTATGCAGGATATAGATACTAAACTAAACAAATATATATAAGCTAAACAAAGCATAACTGAGAAATGACATAAACTGAGCAAGAATGTAAATACTGAAACATCACTGAAAAGCTAAACTGAATGCAATGACCAGGTGCTAATCATGAACATGACATGCTACACTGAATACTGAAGTATATACTGAAAACCTAGTCAAATGAACTAAATGTTTGACTGTGGGAGCTACTATTAACCGATATAAACCACATGAGCTAAACGTGGAGTCCGATGTATATGCCCCATATAGAGGACCCAATATACCTTGCCAGGGGTATAAAGGCATGACTGGCGTGATCACTAAATCTGATGCCCAACAGAGGGGACTTATACTCCTATGGGGGGCACGTATTTCTGGGACTACGAGGGTACGCTGAACCTTAGTCCAACTCGGTGCTAAGTCTACTTCCAACTAAATATGTATTTGATACAAATGTAATTGAAATGTTGAATCACTGAATAGCTCAAAATACTGGCATGCAATCTAAGAATGCAACATTTATATATTGATACTGTAAGATTCGAACTCTAGAGCATGATTATCTATTTAACTGACCTAGCAACTATAATTCGTGAACTAAGAGAATATATTCAACTAGGGTTTGAGTTTCATACAAAGAATTAAGCAAACATTCCAAAAAAAAAAACAAGCTATTTCGATTAGGATATTACAACAACTAAATCACAGTAAATATCCAACGTTTTAGAAACCCTAGGCCTAAACATGATATGGATAATCAAGGAACTGACTAAATTCTAGGGACCTAGTGGATGAAAGGGACATACTAGTGAAATCCTGCATACCTGGTGACAAAATCTACAGAGAAATCCTTCGATTTTGGGCCTGAAACTTGAAGAAAACCTCCTGATTGTTCTTGGGAAACTGGCACCTCTTTCTTCTTCTTTTTGCTCTTAGTTTGGATGATTTTTGGAGAATTAGGATTTTGGGTATGTCTGACTAAGTTATTAGGCTTAAACTGAGTAAAATGACGTAGTTTAGACATCAAATGACGTAGTTTAAGTGCCCAACACAAAGGGAAAAGGACTAAAACAACCCTAAATTAAATCTGATGAGTGTCACCTACTACAGGACTGATGGGCCATCGTTTGACCTACTAATCATCAATAGGAGTCTTCGATCATGCTCTGCTCGAAAGGGCTTCACTAAAACGAGCATAACTTTTTACTCCAAGCTTGGATTTTTGAAAACTCAGTGGTGTTGGAAAGAGGATTCAATTATCTTTCATTTGATTGGTCATGGGCCACCTAATCATTTTGTGCTAAAACATATGATCGTTTGAAGTTGACCCAACAACAATTTTCCTCTAATTGGCTGCTGACCCTCACCTATGGTCCGTAGGTACAATCATGGACCTTAGTGGTTGAGCGTGGGTGGGATCAGAGACCATTTGGACCCCAATGACGGACTGCACCTATGGTCCGTGGGTCCATTGACGGGCCGTGGACCATAACTGTAGGTCTCATCTTTAGATTCTGAAATTCCCCTAAATCTGGGACTGAAGCACGGGACCCCACCTACGGTCTGTGGTTCTACCTACGGTTCGTGGGTGGTTTCCGCTGGTTTTGACACCAGATTCTGGAAAGCTACATTTTCTATTTTCTCAATCCGAAGTGTTACACTAATTTTATTTCTTTTCACCAAATAAGGGTCTAAAAAAATTTAAGTTTTTTTTTTTATCAATCCAAATCCAAACTCTAATAAAGTCAAAACTACTTCATAAGAGTACAAACTTTTTGACTTTTAACCTCAAATAATATAAAAGAACTTTCAATTCAAAATATATCCAAGCATATACATAGTAAGGCTCCAACTGAGATCATACTAAACGTGTATTCCGTTTTAACATTTAATCACTTTGAAGCAAGTTTTTCAATTACTTTAAACCTATAAAATTGAAATTTAAAATTAGGAGATTAAAAAGAATAATTAAGAAAAGTATGCAGTGAATTAAAAAAATATCTGAAAACTTTATGTACTAATCTTATTCCATTACTTTATTAGGAGTAGTAATGTTATTAAGATATCATACAATGATTGAAGCTACACATTTTCATATAAACCGACACACTAGGAGTTAGAAGGATATGCATACTTTCTAGAAACAATAGTCTGATGAAGGAATTAAGAGATAAAATATGAAAAATTTCAAAAAAATTCTTGAATATATTCAGATCCGTTTAGAAGAGTTGCGGTATTTGTTAAGAATCAAGTTTCACTTCAATGTGTCGTTCTCACTCTCAAGAAGCACAACTTTCACTTCTATCCCGACCTTCAATTTATCCTCTAATGAAGCTTTCTTGGCTAAGGTAGTCTCCTGATTCTCCTCCGCAGGCTTATTTTCTGCGGGCTCTTATATGCCTTTGGTGCCATTGAAATTTAATGAATGATTAATTTGAAGAGGGATAGGATAATTAAAAAGTTTAAATATAAAACTGTCATTTACGGCTTCAGATTCTCAATTCAAAATTTAAATAATTCTATAAAAGATATTTAAAATAATTAAAAATTAAAAATATGATAACTTCCCACAAAAGAAGGAATCACACACCCTATTTCTTAGAATTGTTTTAAAATAAATTAGTTTAGTTTTTACAGTTTCTTTAGCAACGTGTAGTAGTGGCTATAATTTGTTTTCATTTTTTCTAAAACTTCATATTTTTTATTCTCTTCTATTATATACAAATAGATATTATTATTATTATTATTATTATTATTATTTTTAATAATAATAATAATAATAATAATAATAATAATAATAAATATAATAAATATAATAAATACGTTTAATTCTAAAAGTTATATTTTAGATCTTTATTTTTTAAAACTACTTAACTTCTCAATTCAAAATTTAAATAATTCTATAAACAAATTAAAAAGAAATAAAACATAAAAATGTGATAATTTTCCACAAAAAAAAAAAAAAAAAGAATCACACACCCTATTTTCTAGAACTGTTTTAAAATTATAATAATAATAAAAATGTTTATTTCTAAAATTTATATTTTAGATCTTTATTTTTGAAAACTAAGTAACTTCTCAATTCAAAATTTAAATAGTTCTATCGAAGACTTTAAAATTAATTAAAAATTAAAAATGTGATAACTTCCCACAAAAAAAGGAATCACACACCCTATTTTTTTTAGAACTGTTTGAAATTATAATAATAATAATAATAATAATAATAATAATAATAATAATAACATTTATTTCTAAAAGTTATATTTTAGATCTTTATTTTTTAAAACTAATAACTTCTCAATTCAAAATTTAAATAATTCTATAAATGACTTTAAAAAGAATTAAAAATTTAAAATGTGATAACTTCCCATAAAAAAATAAATTACACACCCTATTTTTAGAAATGTTTTACAATTATTTTCATTTAGTTTTTAAAACTTCTAGCAACGTATAATTATGGATATAATTTATTTTTATTTTTTCTAAAACTTCATATTTGTTATTTAATTTTTTTGGCAATCAATTTTGAAATTTTAGTATTTCGTATATTATAAATGCTTTTCTCTTCCCTTTTTTGCCTTTAACAAAAAAGAAAATTGTTAAATTCAAGATTCAGCACATGTATGAATATATTAAATTTTATTTTTATCTCCTTATATATTAAAATCACATGATTAATACATTTTAGTATTCGAATTCAAATTTTTAAATTTGAAGTAGTTAGATTAGAAAATAAATTATTTGAAAGATAATTATTTTTAATATTTTAAAATCAATTAATAAAGAATCTAAAGATCGGTTATTTCTTCATTGCTGATATGTGTGTTTTTGTTTTTGAAAAATCGTATTTCTTTTTTAAATCTGATTTTTCAAGATTAAATGTGTCGCTGACACGTATGTTGTTTTTCCTTTTCTATTATATATTGATAGATGTTTATTTCTAAAAGTTATATTTTAGATCTTTATTTTTAAAACTAATTAACTTCACAATTCAAAATTTAAATAATTCTATAAATGACTTTAAAAAAAATTAAAAGTTAAAAATGTGATTACTTCCCATTAAAAAAGGAATCACACACCCTATTTTTTAGAAATGTTTTAAAATCATTTTCGTTTAGTTTTTAAAACTTCTAGGAACGTGTAATAGTGGATAGAATTTGTTTTTATTTTTTTCTAAAACTTCATATTTGTTATTTAATTTTTTTGGCAATCAATTTTGAAATTTTAGTAATTTGTATATTATAAATGCTTTTTCTATTCCTTTATTGCCTTTTTGTAAAGAAAGAAAAATGTTAAAATCAAGATTCAACTCATGTATAAATATATTAAAATTTATTTTTATCTCCTAATATATTGAAATCAAATATCTTGTAAGTAATACAATCTATGTAAATTTGTTTTATCTCCTAATTTATTTAAAATCAAATATTAATGAATCTAAATATCAATTATTTCTTCATTGCTGACATCTGCCTTTTTTTTAAAAAAAAAAAAAAAATCATATTTCTTTTTTAAATTTGATTTTTTAAATACTGAAATTTCAAGATTAATTGTGGCACTGACATGTATGTTGTTTTCCCTCTCCTGTTATATATAAATAGATGTTTAAATTTACAATTTTATTGTGACTATCTATTTTATTAATAAAATTAGCTAAGATTTGTTTCTCTAAGGCAGATTACCAGAGTTGTTCTCAAATTTATTTCATGTCTTATTGAATTTTAATTCACTTCTGTATGTTTTGGTCTATAATTTTATTGGTTGAGGGGGAAATAAAGTGAATTTAATTTTCACTGCACAAAGAGGATAAGACATCTGGTCATAAGTTTTGGTGCACTATGATATAAGATATTAGGTTTGAGTTCCATCAAATTATGGCCTAAAATACCTTCTTATGGATAAGTAATCAGTGGTAGATTTGCACTCATTTGAGGTCTATTTAGCTCATTGATTAGTGTCCTCAGTGCCTAAATTTATCCTATTATGATGATATATTGATGATTTGTAGCTATAAAGCCCGATTGACAAGGAAATGATTAATGTTTGAAAGAATGAAAAAAAAATGCAAAAGAAGTGCAAACTATACATTGTTGATCGCCAAATGAGAAAGGTGGATCACCTAGTGAGCATAATCTCGCCCAAAATGATAATGCACAACACTTGTGTCTACCGAGACATGTCGGAGAACTCCAAAAGAGAAGGCGATGCACCGAATCAGAAAGGTGACCTTGCTGAATGTCGTCGAAAATGACAGTGCAAGGAGAAAAATTGTGTAACAACCCGTACATTTCAACATGTATACAACTAAGTTAATATTGATGAAAGTATTTAAACTCGAGAATTAAGGTGGTAATTAAGCTTAAAGTTTAGATTTGAGTCTTGAGTTTAAGTAAAAGGATTAAAATTTGAAAAATGGGATAAAATAAGTGAGGTTCCTGCTTAACTAAACTAAGCTAGTAGGTCACAAGTAGGTGCATCACCTACTTAGACTTTTTGACCAACTTTAAAAGAGCAAGTAACTGTATCACTATGTTGGGTAAATAGATTTAATAAGAAGAAGTAGGTGCATCACCTAGTTTGATATTTGAGCACCTTAAAATTGGCTGAGTAGGTGGATCACCTACTTAGTAATTTGTGGTAAAAAAATAAAGAGAAAAAGATGGGCGGTGAAGGATGATTTAAGCCAATGAAACAAGGTTGATTTTCTCACATTAATAGCATACACATTTCTATTAACTCTCTCAAGATTTAACTCTTGTCCTCACAAATTCAAACAACTGTCTCAATTCCTCCTAGGGTTCTCAAAGAAACTCTCCTCTTTTCAAGCCAAGGTGAGTGAAATTACTCATCATTTTAGCTTAATTATTCCATGGGAGACTAGGGAATCATGTTGTTCATGTTTAAAAAAATATAGGCCTACCCTTTTCTCCAAGATGGCTGCCCCATGTTTCTTGGCTATTAAGAGACTTTGCTCTTTTTTTATGGTTCAAATTCGAAGGATAATTCAGGTCCTTGAAAAACTACAAGTTCAAGGATAAATTTGCAAAATTTGAGGTAAGGTTACTTTCCCATTTATGTCACGATCCAAGGTAGATCCTAGACGTAACATGACGTATAAGACCCCGAGAGGCCCCATGCAAGTCATTTAGTTTTCATCATACAAGAAATAGAATAAAGAGATTAAAAAGACAGTTTCATCATATAGACATTTTATAAAGAGAAGCGAAAATCTAACATCGTCTCAAAGCCATCTAGTACATAATGAATCTTTGGCGTAGCCTGTACATGATGTTACAAAACTGAAAGTAAGGACAGACTGAAAATAATAAATGTCCAGTCCTCGAAGCATGAGGACTCACCAAAGCTCAAAATCTCTTCAAAGAACTCTAGCCACGTGTCACGACCCGAGAGCACCCCCTAGTAGTAACACAACGTACTCGACCTCGATGGGGTCTAATACAAGTCTCATAGCATTCATTCATCGCATTGGTAAAACTTTTCATTTAAAACCAACTATTCAAGACTCATTTATAAAGCAGCGGAATACTAAGTCTCACATGGCCATCTTAAGACAAACTTTAACAAGATAGGGTCACGGTCCTTTACAATAGAAAATACTAAAATGTCTATTACATAAGTCTCAAACATAAAGGAACTAGAAAAATCCTTGTCCTCGAATACATGACAACATACCGAGTCTTGGAGGAAACTCTATCCACTTCAACTCTAGCTAGGAACGATCACTTGCCAGAACCTACACTTGTAGTAAAAATAGGAGAAATATGGGTTTGCACACAAAAATGTACTAAGTATGATGACCATGCAAAAACATGCTAAAAGGGGACATTTTGTTGAAAGTCATGCTTTTATGCCATTTTTGTAAAACTTCATGAACATGGATACAATAGGCATAATATAAGTCACAGCCAACATACAAAGTCACATACTTCACATTTAAGCAAAACCACATATATACCTTTAGCTTCACCTTGAACCTCCACCTCAAGTAACCCTCAAGCTACACCTTGTGCAATGTATGGGTAGCGTCCCATACCACCACCCAAACCAAGGCACCACCTTAAGGTCACCAAAAGTGAACTTACCATTCATCCTTTCCACCTTTACACAGTAAAGCATATAAGACACATAAACATTATATGAATCACATCATCACATTAAGACCAACATCTAAGACAACTCTAAGTCATACTTGTGCAATGTGCAAGTAGCATCCTGTACCACTACTCACACTAAGTACTCTTTTGAAGTCACCATAGACAAGGCACATTCATATAAGATAGACACGACAAGGAAGTAACTCATAATACAATCTAAGTATAGCATGCATCTTTACATTTAAGCATTTAGGCCAATATTCTTTGTTAGATTCATTTAGGACACATTCATGCATTTAGAGGACTTTCATACATTAAGTTTGGAAAGGCAAAATGCATTTTCAAACATAGAAGACAAGCTACAGTCACAATACACTCATAACATAGTAATATCAACACCATAACAACCTCTAAGAACACTTGTGCAAGCCACATATTCATTTTCATAATCTTCAAGCTTACCATAATCAATAGTCATAAAGGAGGAATTATACAAATACATAACTAAACATAAGGAAGGTCATCAATAACACCTTCCATTTATTAACCATACATTATTTCATATCTTATCATACCATAAGGAAACCATTCCACAACGTCCTAATAAGTCTCCTTGTACAATGTAAAAGTGAAGTACCATACCCCCACTTCTACCAAGTAGACCCATTAAGAAATCATAGCATAGCTCCTATCATATTAATTATCTTATTGTTATTAGGGAATATTAGCCATAACCGACACAGACCATATGAGCTTACATGGAATCCGGTGTCATGTAACCCCACACCGAAAGAAGACATTCTACTTGCCGAAGGTAGAACTAAACATATTTAGCTTCTAAGTGGATCCACTAGCTAAGTCCTATGTTTGGCACATAGTTGTGGGATAGGGAGATTACTACTAGAAACCCAACCTATTGCATTAGCGGAGGAGCTTCCATCTCATGAGTTTACTATAGATGACCCAACCTATTGCATTAGCAGATGGACCTTTTCCTCATTGTCCATATCCACTCGTAACTAAGCATTATTCCCAATTATACATAATTAGTATGGAATTGTATCTACATGTGTGAAGGCATACTTTACCCTTCATTCAATACAACTCACCAAATAGCTCATAGATTCCTTTAGGTGAGAACTACCTTTCACCTTAGAATCAACATTAGTATGTGAGAATAACTATCATACCAAGATCACATGTTCTAATGTGAATGGACTTTCAATCAACACAATAGGATCAACATGGTTATGTACATGTCATGCATAATAATGTGTAAAGGTGTATATGAGGACTATACTTTCAATTGACACCATTGATACATCATGATCATGTTTATGCATGGAGTGTGTGTGTGTGTGTGTAATTGTCCTTGCAATGACACAATCAACAACATTATAATCATCCTAGACCATTCATACAATATCAAGTGTAGGGGTAAGGGAAGAATAGCCTTTTCAACAATACTACAATATACTCACTAGTCATAGGACTTTCAACTTCTAAGTAAATCATGAGTTCACACACAATCTTGCCAACATGCACAAACCTTCACAATATGCCCTTCAAGGGCTATGGACCAACTCATCCCAAACATATAGCAATAACAAAATAGATAAGGGAATACCATGATCCAACAACTCATCAATACATTAATCACATCATGATTGGTACTTTATATTTCAAGTATTTATTAACATGCACATAATATCATGATCAAGTCAATTCATGTTTAGAAGCATTACCCTAAACCAATTCAAGTCTAGGTGATCTAGTCTAAGGCATTACCTTGAGAAATTCATCATTCTTGGAGGCTCACATTTAAACCCTCAATTTACCTCTGTCATGACATAACCCTAGAATCTTAGGTTAATCAAGAATACAAGTAGAATTATACTAACATCAAGTAACAACATCATAATTAAACACCTCCACCTTTCAAGTGGTTCAACATCTCTAACACAAGTCTACTACAACAATTCACCATAATTAGGCATAGATAATAATACAAATCAATCTAAGCATAAATCCATCATCATTCATTCATAATCAACAAACCCACTTCGTAAGGACAAATTTAGGAATTTAGAGAAATCATGGGTTCATAGAGTTTTTTTTTTTTTTCTTTATCTTAAATCATCAATTAAACATCAATTTAATCATAACTTGTCATTTGAAAACGTTTGATGCAAGAACCAATGAGATTGAGTAAAACTTAGGGTTTTTGAGAAACTTGAAAACCTTGAAACATCTTTGAAATTGACTCTAGGGTGAAAGCCAACCCTAGATGAAGGATCACCATACCTTATACTTGAAGAATCCCATGAAATTCTACCCAAAAGCCTTCCTCTTCAAGCCCTAAGTCTTCTTCCCCTCTTGGCCTTCAATGGAGTTCTTAGAGAGAAGATATTTTGGGAGAGAGGGTTTTGATTTGGGTGTTTTGAAATAAAGGAATAAATGAAGTGTTTTAAGACATAAAACTATTATATATTTATAATATAATCCATTTACAATCAACCCCACATAATAAAACATTAAAACAAAATTACATAATAGACCTCAACTAAGGAAGGCCGTTAGGGACCATGCCCAACTTGAAGGGTCGTGAGGGACATCACGGCTCGTGGTGGTGCCCATGGTCCCCTAGGCAGTGAGCCTCCCAACCTTTCCAAGCCCTCCAAGGCCAAGGTAAGACCACGGAAGCTTCCACGATCCGTGGTTAACACCACGAGTCGTGGTGATGCTCGTGATCATGGAGGCAGTAGCTAGGCAAAGTTGCCTTGCCTCCTTTGAGCCCAAGTGAGCTTCACGCCCACTTTGACGGACCTTTTAGGGCACCACGGTTCGTGGTGGTGCCCGTGGTCTATGGTGTAGTAGCCTCCTCAATCAAGCACCACTCCCACCAAGCTAAAGCCACCCTACGAGCCTTCCCACGGCCCGTGGTCATGACCACGAGTCGTGAAGTGGCTTGTGAAGGGGAGCCTTGACTTGGCACCAAACTAAGGCATAGTGCCTAGCCACCATGGGTGGCACCACGGCTCGTGGTGACCACCATAGATCGTGAAGACTCTCGTGGTCTAGGAAGGCAGTAACTAGGGTAAATTTTAGGTAGCCTAGGTTCCCAAACCATGGCCTACACCCAAAACCCTTAACCTTTGCCCTTAACTCTGGAAGTTAACCCCCACGCTAAGGCTCTAGTTCATCCTACCATTTTGTGAGTCTTTACACCACGAAACTGGGAACCCTAATTGTCGAACCCTACATTTGGGGAAAATGTAGGTAAGTGCATGCATTAGTACAAACATGTACCAAGTATGATAGCCATACATAAAACATAAAAAGTCATGCTAAAAGAGGAATTTTCATAAGCATACAATGATAAAGTTATAACGTAAATCTTGAATGTTTTAGAAAACATAAGTCATAAAACATGATCGATGCAAGTGAACATCATCTTAAAAAATACGTACAATACTTCTTGAAGTAACTTTAGTTCATCTTAGCTTGCTTGTGGGAAGTAGCCTTAACCGACATATAAGACCATGTGAGCTATTAACATGGAATTCAGTGTCTCCCACATCGAAAATGGATTGTACTCCTTTGAAAGTAAGGACCATGAACTTCTAGCTTATGTGGATCTACTAGCTAATGTCTATCTAGACATCCTAATGGGGCACGGGTAATCGTAACTTGTCCCCTCGGTACTAAGTTGAACTTCCACGGAATAGTTCTTAATCATATTCATCTTAGCTCTTGAAGGAACACGGTTAGTTGCCTCTTGCATCAAAATTAGGATAACTCCTTAGCATCGGTTCATTTTAGGTGAGAAGACCTTTCAACCCTAAGAACCCTTATTATGTGAGCAAACCTTTCACAATCATGCTTTCATATGTATATGAGAAAGCCTTTCAACAACACAAACAACAATAACATTGTTGATACTTCACTCTCAAAGCATCCTCAAAACATTTACATCAATTTCATAAGACATGCATAATTCCATAATTCACCTTTCATGATTCAAGATCCACTTTTAATCATCAATATCTACAAAACATGGGTTGGACATGGGTTCATGGGAATTCATCATAAAGTCATGTAATTATATCAATTCATGCTTGATAGATCATAAAAATGAAATAAATCAATAATTAAAGGAACCCATGACATGTAAGAAAACCCTAACATAAAATATGAATTGGGGAATTCTATTTTTATGAATTGGAAAATTTGGGAACTCCATGGAGGAAAGGGCTCCATGGATGAAAACTATCATACTTCAATGCCACTTGCTTAACTTCAATGGTGGAATTAGAGACTTGACTTGAAACCTTAGGTTGGACCCTTCTTCTTCAAGCTTTCTAGATATTGGAGAGGAAGACTTGTTCATCTTTTGTAAATTTGAGTGAATGATTTCAATAGGGAAATTTTGGGGATAAAAACGCTTATATAGGGGTTTTGGGGAAGGGTAAAACAACATAGTATTAGGCTAAAATAATTAAGAAAAGACCCAAAAGCCCCTAGGAAACTAATTGCCGACACCATCGATGGTGACGACCTACAGTCCGTGGTTCGACTAACAGACCGTCCTGGTTGGCCGTCGTTTGGTGTCAGAGACTAAAAAATGAGGACTCCTATCGACGGCACCTACCTACATTCCGTGGGTCCAACGACGGATCGTGGACCATGACCGTAGGTCCCAACAATTTGATCCTAAATTAAACCAAGTCTGAGACTCATCTTCAAACCATACCTATGACTCATGCATTGGACGACGGACCGTCCTAGTGAACCGTTGAAAAGTACTGGGACTTGACACTTTTGGGAAAACTTGATTGGCCAACCACGAACTTGACCTATGGTTCGTGGGTTGTTCCACGGGCCGTGGATGGCACCGTCAGAATTGGCACTAGATTTCTGAAAACTGAAAATTTTCTTGTCTTTTCGAATACGAGGTGTTACATTATCTCCCCCTTAGGATCATTAGTCCTCGAATGAGATTTAAAACATCATAAGGAGGGTAGGAACTTAAACCTAACAACCTAACATGCATGCAATTACATCAATTCACATATCTGAGGAGGAAATATCAACTCCAGGATAAATCATCTTAAAAACATCATATCATGAAATCTATATGAAACTCATGATCAAATGTACATAAACATGTAGAAATCGATCAAGTTGACTCTTTTTCTAAATACTTAAGCTTTTTCATGAACATGCATCAATTAGGAAATCATAGGAATATGTAAGACAGATGACACCTAAAGAGTAAACCATGAGGAACTCAATACCTCAAAATAGAGTAGGGGTAGAAGGAAAGAGATGAGGATAACAGGACATCATATCTGCCTCGGCCTCCCAAGTAGCACCCTCAACTAACTGATTCCTCCACAAATATTTCACAGAAGCAACTTCTTTATTTCTCAACTTCTTGACTTTCCGGTCTAAAATCTTAATCGGTACTTCCTTATAAGAAAGATTCTCCTTAACTCCCAAATCTTCTATGGGGACTATAGTTTTTGGATCACTAAAACATTTCTTCAACAAGGAGACATAGAAAACTGGATGCACCGATGCCAATTCATTAGGCAATTAACGTTTATAAGCAACCTTACCAATGCGTCTCAAAATCTGATATGGGTGGGCCTACATATTGGGGACTAAGATTCCTTTTCTTACCAAACCTTATTACACCCTTCATGGGTGAAATTTTTTAGGTAAACCTAATCATTCACATCAAACTCAAGATCTCTTCTTCTAACATTGGCATAGGAATTTTGTCGACTTTGAGCCGTTTTTAACCTTTCTCTAATAAGACAAACTTTTCTCCAAGGCCTCATGTACCAAATCGAGACCTATCAAAGCAACTTCACCAACCTCAAACCAACCTATAAGAGGCCTATACCTCCTACCATAAAGGGCCTCAAATTGAGGCATACTAATACTTAAGTGATACCTATTGTTATATGTACAATCAAAGGGAAATGGTCATCCCAGTTACCCTTGAAGTCAAGTACACATGCTCTCAACATATCTTCAAAAGTTTGGTACGCTCTACTTGCCCATCAGTTTGGGGATGAAAGGTCGTACTAAGCTTGACACGAGTACCAAGACCCGTTTGGAAAGTTTTCCAAAATTGAGAAGTGAATTGAGTACATGATCGGAGATAATGGATACAGGAACTCCATGCAACTTTACCATTTCCCTCAAGTACAACTTAGCATAGTTCTCCACCGAATAAGAAATCTTGACGGGAATGAAATGAGCTAATTTCATCATTCAATCCACTATAATTCAAATCGAGTCATGTTGCCATTGGGTACGAAGAAAGCTTACGATGAAGTCCATATTCTAATTTTCCCACTTCCAGGTAGGAATGCTAATGTCTTGGGATAAACCTCCTAGTTTCTGATGCTTAACTTTCACTTGTTGACAATTGGGACACTTAGCCACAAATTCCGCAATATCCTTCTTATCCCATTCCACCAATAGATCTCTCGCAAATCACAGTACATTTTGGTGGCTCATGGGTGTATGGAATATCGAGAACTATGGGCTTCTACTAAAATCTGCTCTCTCAAGTCATCTATATTGGGAACACACAAACGACCTTGATATCCAAGTACTCCATCTCCCCCTTTGGGGAAGCCTCAACAGACTTTTTAAGGGTTGCTTCCTTTAATTCAACCAAGGTAGGATCAAGACCTTGTTTGGCCTTCACCTTTGCCACAAAAGATGATTCTGAAGCATTTGTGAACCATATCCCCACCTTTAGTAGAGTCTAATAACTGAACATCCAACCAGGCCAACCTATGAACATCTCGAACCAACTCTTTTTTATCATCTTCGATATGAGCAACACTACCCGTAGATAGTCAACTAAGAGCATCCGCCACTACGTTCGCCTTTACAGGGTGATAGAAAACACTCATATGACAATTCTTCAATAACTGAAGACACCTCCTTTGGCAAAGATTTAGATCCCTCTGATTAAACACATATTGCAAACTCTTGTGGTTGATAACGCTCAACTACACTTCATCCAATTCTAAGTGTAGGTCACTAAAAAGTATAAACCCAACTAATAGTTGGGGTCGATCCCACACAGAGTGATACAATAAATAATTTGATTATGAAGTAAAATGGTGTTCTAATCGTTTGTAGATGTAGAAAATTTTGCAACAAATAAAGTAAATGATAAGGTTTTGACAATTAATGTGAAATGGGGGGATTTGGGTAAACAATTAACAACTACAAAAAACTAGAAATAAACAAGTAGAGAGGGTCTTGGGAGTGTGATAAATTGAATGCTAATTTTGGTAAATGGGTGATTATTATTGACTAAAAGTCGTTGAACCTCAGTAGGTAGGTTAGGCTTTAGGTGCAATAGTCATTTCTCAATCAACTATCATGAATCAAGCGAGTTCTATCGAATGTCGACAAGCAACAAACAACTTAGCAGCCTAATACCTTAATCAATCTACTTTTTCAAGCTAGATTTGCAGGATTGCATTTAGACAACTTTCTAAAGCTAAATCTGCAACAACACAATCACTACAATCATCAACCAATAATGTCAACCCTAGTACTCCTTTGTCAAGCAAGCATAGAGCACTAAACTAGAATTGCATTTGCAACTACAATTTATCAATTAAAACACAAACTATTAATTGAATCCACTTCAAATCAACAAAAAAATAAGTAAATATTAACACCCATAAGCTAATTGAAACATTCAACTACATAATCACACCCCCAAGAATGGGGGTTTTAGCCAAACATAATAGAGAACAAGAAATCATTATCAACTATATTTTTCATCAGATTGGGCAATAATCCGTAAGTCTCCAAATGCTCAAATAGAAGCTAAAAATCAAACAAACCCTAAATATCCACTCAAAAAGTGTAAAAACAATGTTTAGAATGTTGAAGATAAAAAACAGACAATATGGGAATACCTTTTATCTTTTGGAAAATTGCATTTGTACGTTCCAAAATTTCAGCATCAGAGTCACTCGGCGAAGTAAGTCGGGCTCGCCAACCTGGTCGGCGATACGTCAAGTGCCCCTTTTCATCGCCTTCTTAGCTTGTCTTTTCACCAGTTGCTCTGTAGCTTTTGGCGAAGTAGTTTGCGGTCATCGACCTAATCGGCAAGGCGCTGAGTGCTCCTCTTCTCACTTCCTTAACATGGCCTGACACCACTTCTGTCTGTAAAATTTGGCGAGCTACATTAGCTTCGTCGAACACTTTCGTCGACATGCCGAAATGCTTTTCCTATCGCCAAGTTGGTCTTTTCCATAGGCTTACTTGTTGGAACTTTAGGCGAGCTGAAGATCCACTCGGTGACTCGCCGAGTGGCTTTGGCGAGTATCAACTTTGCTTTCCTTAAACTTTTTCATCAGCTTTTCGCTCTTTTTTTCCTTGTAGTGCCCTTGCCTTGCTCTTTTGCCTTCATTGTTGCAAATTAACATTTTAACATCAGTTATGAGTGTAAAATAGGCATTGAGGACACTATACCTTTGAATATTAAGCACTAAATGATTTAAATCCCCGACTCATCAACACTCCCAACTTAAACTTTTGTTTGCCCTCAAGTAAAATACAAGATCAACCAGTTCAACATAGATGTCTACAAATAGTGTTACTTGCAACTCAACATGAATGCACATGAGGTTTAATCTACCCAAACAATATTCAATTGTGCAATACAAGTTTAAAATTAGAAGTCAAGCTCACAATGCTGGCTTCAAATGCAAATTCAAGCTCAACAAAAGTATTTGAATGACCTCATATTAAGAATGATTACATGCCCACACAAAGCTCATCAAAATTTAAGAATGAAGGAATCAAAATCTACTCTAGCACTCTCAAAGATAAACACATGCATGATTCTGCTCATAGGCTTGCCCAATCAACAACACATTCAACTCAATCAAGATCACTAAGGTCTTTCAAGGCTTCTAACGGGCCGAGGGTAAAGGTATGATCATTTTGTCTTAGTGAATTATACCTTCATGAATCATGGCTTGAATTTCACTTCTTCTTCTTTTCTTTCACTCTTTTTTGATTTTCCCAATCCACCCTAAGTTCTTTCATGCACAGAGATTCTTATATGACTCATTGAACACCTCTTTTCTTTTATCCATGCACAAGTTTCATTGCAATATTCTTTTTCAATCTTTTTCTTCTCGGCGATGCGCCAAATGCTCCACTCCATCTCCTGTTTATCTTGAGTCATCACCCTCTTTGTACTGTGATTTTAGACGATCGAGGTCGGGCTCGCCAACCTGATCGGCGATGCACCACTTGTCTTTTCTCATCACCATTTTTTCTTGCATCTTCACTAATTGATCTGTGAATTTAGGCGGAATGAGACTCCTTCGTTGATTAAATTGGTGTGTCACCGAAGCATACGTTCCACCGCCAAGTTGTCCTTGTCCAAGGGCTGGCACACTGTAACTTTAGGTGAATCCCCGAGTGGGCTTGGCAATCCTCTTTTGTTCAACTGGTTCAAATTTTCTACTCTCTTTTACCTGGTAATGTCCTTGCCTTGCTCTTTTGTCTTCCTAGCTATGACTCAACACATAAGCATCAATTTAGAGCACAAAATAGGCATTGAGGACACTAATACTATGAATAACAAGCCCTAAATGAGTCAAAATCCTAGACTCATCAACACATCTTACTTAAACTTTTGCTTGTCCTCAAGTAAAATACAAGATCAATCAGTTCAACAAGAATGTCTACAAAGAGTGCTACTTAAGACTCAACATGAATCCACATAAAAGGTTCAAACTACTCATGCAATGTTCAATTGTGCACTCTAAGTTTCAAACAGTGACTAACCATTATCAAATAGAACTCAAGCTCACAATGATTGTTTTAAATGCAAGTTCAAGTTCAACAAAAGCATTCAAATGCCCTCACACCAAGAATGATTCCATGCTCACACAAAACACATCAAATTTCCAGAATTTTGGAACCAAGCGCAACTCTCACACTCCTAAAGATAAACATATGCATGACTCTACCCATGGACTTGCCCTTATTTTCCAATCAAAATTATTTTCATGAAGCATGGCCAGCATTTCAGTTTTTCTCCTTCTGTTTCACACTATATGATTTTCAGAATCCACCCTATGTGCATTTAAGAATGACTCATTGGATACCCATTTCTTTTGTCCATTTCACAAGCTTTATTTCAACAACTTTTTTCTTTTTCAATCCTTTTCTACTTTCACATTTCTCATTTCTCTATTTTTTACATGGAGGGGTTCCATCTTTTTCAACATGATCCTTCAAGGGAGAATTTCTCAAACTTCTTGATTTTCCTCCTTTTTCACCACACCCCAACTTAGCTTTTTGGCCTAAGTTGGCTATTCAAACAAACCAACACTTCAAGAAGGTTATAGATGATGGGACATAGAGGTCAAAGTTGTTCAAGTTTCATCCAAATAAAAGGATAGGCTCAAATGGTGCCAAGCTAGGTTCACACTCTCACAAGGTGGTCACACAAAGGTATAACATCAATTTTGGTTCACTCTTCACAAATTATGCCTAAGATCATCTCAATCGTTTACTTACATTAATCAGTTGGACTAACAGAGCAAGTTCTAGGTATTACCAAGCATATATTTCAAGAAACTCTCACCACACATGGCATTCAACACAATCATCAAACAAGTCTATACAAGTTTTAGCTAGACCAGAGGTCAACTCAACAACCGTTTAGTCACGATGACATGCCAGGAGTTCACATATGACTTATGCAACTCAATTTGCCTCATTGGAGCCGTACACATATATCGTTCAATCGAGAGCAATATTCAAGTCATCGGCATTGATCACAACCGACACTCAAAATTGTAAGAGAACAACCACATTCACAAACATCAAGAGGTGGCATCAAACCCCTACCCCACCAAATGTATCTAACATTGTCCTCAATGCAAAAATGAAAAATAAAAGCCAGATTTAAAAAGGAAAGAGCACTAAATGAAAGGAGTGGCGTCAAGAGAACTCTTCACTATGTGGCCAATCGGGTAAGATTGCTGGAGACCGCCGAAATGCATGTGGCTAGCCAAAAATTCCAGAACACTGGCCATTCAGATAGGACAAAAAGGCGAGTAAGATCGGACTCGTCAAACCCATTCAGCAAACTGCCAAATAGGCTGGTAGTTTCGTCAAATTTTCCATAACAATAGTCCTCCAGTCAGGTGTAAAAGGCAAACAAATTGTGACAGCCAAACCACTCGGCGGATCGCCGAAATGGTCTTACTATTGCACAATCAACAGGCCCTGCACATTCAGTACACATTATTTGAAAACAACTAAAGCTTGGGTTGCCTCCCAAGAAGTGCCTTATTTAGCGTCGTGGCATAACATGGAAATGCTCTCAAGCATCTTCCAAATACACCACTTCAATTGCTGATATTTCATGACATTCTCCATAATAGAGCTTCAGACGCTGCCCTTTTACTTTGAAAGGTGGTCCATGTTTACCTTCCACTTCAATTGCCCCATTTGTGAACACTCGAGTTACTTTGAATAGGCCAAACCACTTCGATTTGAGTTTACCCGGGAAAAGTCTCAAACAAGAATTGTAGAGCAAAACAAAATCACAAACTCGGAACTCTCGTTGAAGGATTTTGGCGTCATGCCACTTCTTTATTTTCTCCTTATATAGGGTTGAACTCTCATAGGCTCTGAACCGTATGAAATATTAAAAATCAGAGCAATTAATCTTAAGTATGGAATAATAATTCAATCAACTCAAGAATTATTCTCATAGGCTCTCAACTAGTTTTGGTCTATATATAAGTGTGATATTCTAGTAGGTGTAGTATTGACAATGCTGTAACATACATATAAACCTGAATATACCTTACTAATGTCAGAGTATAAATCTCATTGGTCATACATACACCATGCACATATAGATGTATGATTGTATAAAGGGTCTATATATTTTGATAACCAGTAAATATTTAGATATACAAATTTTACAACGGTAAAAAAAGTTCAAATTGCTACTTTTTTCAATGGTAACATCTGTAGTTTTGACAATTCTTTAAGGATTCGTTTGGTAGAGTGTATATGCAAATAATGCTTGTATTAGTTATAGTTGGATTAGTTATACTTAGATTATTTCTTAAGCATCGTTTGATTTAGTGCATTAAAAATAGTCACAATTTTTTAGAACACTTCCTTCTTTAATCATATTCTAATTCATGCATTAAAATCATTGCATTATGAATACCATGAATTTTCATATATTAATATTTTTGATATATTAATAATACACAGCTTAATAGACAGTGTACATAATGTATGTCATCTTTTGATTGATCTATATTAGATCATGAGTAATTATGATAATAGATGACAATAAATTGACCAAAATGCTGGCAGAAAAAAAAAACAGTAGCTTGATTACAAAAAACGATTACAAAAACAAATTCAATCAACAAATTTAACCAAGCTTAATTAAGATTTGTTGTTGTTCACGCATGTGGTTCTCTTGTGTCCGGTTGTCTAGCAAATTGAACATTTGTTCCTTCTCTTGCTTTTGAAATTCTCACTGACACCTTTGACACATTTTCTTCCAAGCTTGGTATCGACAAGAGGCGAAATAATCTTCACATTAAGCAATTCTTCTGGCACACACTATTCCGACTCGAGAGGGACAACATTAATAGAATCTAAGTATGCAAGGAGGTACGATTCAACTTTATACAAAGGCGAAGAGTACTCATAAATGCTCATACCATACTCATTGTCATGCTTCGATCGCAAAGCGGCCATCGCGTGAGTACAAGGTATCTTGATCAAGTCATATTCCCTATAAGAACATGACTTTTCCAGTAGGTCCACATAGGTAGCAACACCTGCACCGAACATGGTAAATTGATTGCCGTCCCCGGTTACATTCCCCACATATAAGGAGTTGCCCTCGATCATTTTCTTTCTTGCGATTTTTTCGGCAAAAGGCACCATTTGATTACCCATTGATTTAAGGATATATGCATGCCTCTCCCTGAACAATTCTCCAAATCTGTTAGTAATCGAATTAAATATTGATGCCATGGGATACTCCCTTTCGTCAATCAACATAGCATTGAGTGACTCAGCGATATTTATGGTCATCACATCATATCTATTGCCAGGAAACTGTTCCCTGCTCCACTTCTCAAATTCAATATCACACTCAAGGACAACGGCTGCCGCGGGACATTTGTTCTTGAATTCTACAAAATGATTGTCAAACTCCTTCAAAGAATAAGCCTTTCCCGCATTGTAGTAAAGATAAAGGTAATCTCCACAATGATGATTTACACGGAGATTTTCACTGAGGTGCCTCATACAATATCCGTGGTGAGCATGATTGTAAACGTTCACAATTTCATTGGCGATCCACTTTTGTCTATTGGAGATAAAGCACAAATCTGGTTCATCGACCACAATCTCCTTCAATTTCTCAAAGAAGAATATCCAAGATGCATCATTCTCTTTGTCCACGATACGAAAAGAAATTGGATAAACATGATTTTTCGTATCTTGTGCAACAACGCTCAACAACACGCCCTCGTATTTACCATGTAAATGAGTTCCATCAACCGCAATTACCTTTCTCATGTGGGCAAATCCCTTAATACAAGCACATAAGGCCAAGAAATAATACATGAACCTATGACTATCCTTGTTTACCATGATACAATAGCTAGAACCAACATTAAGTGTCTCGAACATGTAGGAAAAAGCCGGTAAGCATGAATATTTGTTCTCCGCTGTCCCTCGGATCATTTCCTTGGCAACCACACCTCCCATCCAACATTTCCAATAGCTTGGACTATAACGAAAAGAATTAAACATAACCCTTTGAATCTCTTTAACATTTGGACCCTTGCCATCATGATACATATTAACACAAAGTGAAGCAATGACTTTGATTGAGATTTTTCTATGTCTACTATTGGCATGTTCAACGCCACAACTATGCTCGCCAATGTACTTGTAGATACAAAATATATTCGAACACTCATATTTCCTTGCCTGCAACATCCATGCACAATTTTGGGATACACATTTCACCTTTAAATATTTATTACAACTCCTCAAAGTAGCAAAATCAAAAGACTTCTTTGCCGCCGCTTCGGCTAATAACAAATGCAACTTATTCTTATTACTAAAAGTTTGATTTATGATCTCAATTCCTATTCTCCCTGCATTTCTTCACAACATTCACATTTGGGATCTTCTGCATCTACTGGCTGATTTTCCACATTAGTTGGATCATCATGAATATTCATTGAATGATCACCCAAACTCTCATTTGAATGATCACCCAATCTCTCGTTTGAATGATCACCCAATCTTTCATTTCCAATAGAATCATTGTCGTTGTTAATTGAATTTGTTGGTTCAATTAGAGGCCTCACATTAACGTGTATCCTCAATGTAGGCCTAGAGCCATCTATACCAATATCTAACTTGTACAAGCTAATCTGTCGATTATTTTTTTATGAATGTGGGATGCATTTTTCTCCTCCCATTCATTTGATAGCTAATCACCAAGTCATTTGGCACACAGGTTAACTCACCGGCCTCAATTACGCTTGCAATCATATTGTCATATGAACCATTGTGGCGCAACGTAATGGGCACTGTCGTCTTACTAAAAGATTTCCAATTCCAGCTTTAGGGAGTCTCCTCCCATACTCCCATATAATCACCACCAGTAACAACAAATTCAGCTACTGCAATTATAGACTACAAAGATATATACTAGAATACAATATCAGTTATTAATGATCGATGAAGTATGATATCTGCACAAAAACGCGATTGAATAAGATTGTGGTTCAATATTCAGCTCCTGCAATGGCGAAACAGATTTTTAATGCTTTTAAACTACTAAAATGTATCTATAATGAATTATCAAGTGATTTTTATGAAAGATTTCTCAAATTTCTAAAATGGTGGGAAAATCATTTTGAAGCTTGGTTTTTGAAATAAAATGGAGTAAAAATGAAAATGGAGTAGGATATGGTGATGATTTTACCTTGAAAATGGATATTTTGGCTGGAAAACTCGTCGGAATCATCAGTTTCGACAACAACGAAAATGAGTTGCTTTTTTTTCCCGTTTGGTTTTTTTCTTTTTTTCTAATATAATTTTTAACAAATACAAATCGATATATATTATTCCAAATTAGTTGGAAAAGAAGGGGGAGACCAAAGTGGAGATATAGAAACTTAGTGAGGTCTTTTGTATGTGCCAATTATAGCATGTGGATGATGTCATTAATAGTGGGTATACCACAAATTATTCAAGTCTTGTGACTTAATGTCACATTAAGTCTTTAAGGTGGCTATTTTGCCAACTCTCCCCTCTTTCTCGCTGGTGATAATTTGCCTGATTCACATCAGGGAGTGGCATAGAACCAAAGGGCCGACATTAATGATTTTTCATCAATAGGTCGCTATGTTGTTCAGCAATAAAAAGATGTGAAAGTAATTTAGAATATTTTTTAAAACCCATTTCTCGATATTGCTACTACAAGAGCATACTCGAGGCAGGAAATGTGAAGTATGTTTTCTCAAGCTTAGCATGTTTAGTGACATCTTCTCCACATAATTTAACTTGAAATAATTCTATACATGGAAGAATTATAATTAGTTATACTTTTAAAGTCTAGTAACCTAAAATTGAACAAATCATGACGCACTTTTGGAAGAATGACCAACTTCAGGTGGTCATATCTATCTTTCAAATTATTCACAGTATAAGGGGGTCTTTAATAGTGAGGTGTTACATTTTCAACCCCTTGTCAAGATGGTGGCAGAGTAATATCATAACTTTGGCACGATCATGGTGGGATGCCTGATAATTATCTTTGATGGTGTCTACCAGACCATCGCATCCATATGGATTTCAGCGTCTAGTATCTTTGACGAGTATCCTTTGCCTAATCTATCCAAGGCAAGAAAATCAAGTTTAGAAATAGTAGACATTTTTAGAAAAATAAAATCCTTACCCTTTTTACCTATTTATGGTAACTCGAGTTGCCGGAGTCTTGTGCTGATAACATTTTATAAATAACTAGCTTAGCAAACTAATATTAATAAACTAAATTGAAAATAAGAACAAGAAAAGAGAGAGAGTGATGTGTTGAAATCTATATATATTTATTTTCGTGAATGAAGTAATGGCTATTTATAGCCAACAAGTAATGTACAAACTATTACTTGGCCATTAAGAAGTTATCTAATTGGCCAAGTGATGGTAATCTTCAAATGGGTGGCCCTTCACATGGCATTCATTTAACATTGCAAGTGATGACACTTCGCAAATGGGTGACCCCACATGACATCCATTTAACATTGCAAGTGATGACACTTTCCAAATGGGTGGCCCCACAGGACATCCACCTTAGTTTTACAACAGTGTCTACTTTTTCATACATTATCTTTACACTTCTCCATATATTATTTATTTTATTTATCTTTTATAAATATTATTTACATTGTTTCTACATGTCCTTGATTTTCCTTACAAATTTGTGTACATTTTCGTTATACTTACAAGCATTTTCTTTTATATTTTGTCGTACCAACATTATCATAAAGCCTCACATATCTCTTTATCTACATATTTTTGTTAACTAATGTTATTTACATTTTTTTAAACATTTGCAAGCGCTGTACACTTGGCCAATGAAAAAATTTCCATCAACTTTTGAGGCCTCGACAATAAAAAGACATACACACACATTTATAGCAAAAAAAAGATATAAATTTGGATGATGAAAAAACTATATATTATTAGGACAAGATAAAAGATTTTACATTTGAATCTTGGTGAGGTGATTTTGGAGAGCTGATTATAAGAGTAACCATTTCGTTGCCATGGCATATCTAAGACTTTGTAGAGTTACACATTTGAGTCTACTCTACAGTAAAATTCTATTTTTTGTAATATATATATACATAGATATATTTTTCATTTATTTAAATAATTATTTATTCATTTATAGTTTACCAAGTGTTTATACATGTATTCGGAGATATATCTTGAAAATAATATTCAAAAGAAGTTTAAATTGTATGTTTATGTTCTTACAATTGTAAAAAAGATTGAAAACTTTACTTTTGGGGCTTCGGGCAGAGGTATCCTCTGAAAACTTTACTTTTGGGGCATCGGGCAGAGGTATCCTCAAATTACAAAATCTATTGCTACACACTTAGGCAATATATATATTAAGATGATATTACACCGTCTTTTTCTTTAAAATAATATTATTTTATTCAGTATTTGTAATCTAGTTTCTCGTTGATTTTTTAAGGTAAAAAATATATATTATTTGAGAATACTATTTCTTCAATAAAAGTGTATTTTTCCACACAATGCAAAAGGTGTTTTTCTTTTCATAAGGTTAGAAGTTCCTTTCTTTCCATATTAATAAATAGTACTCCTTTTAGCATTGCATAAAAGGTACCCTTTTTTCTCACATATTTTATATACATTTATGTCATCTTTTAGACATTTCTATACACACATTCTACAATAATATACATTATTTACTTGATATATACTCTTTTATTTTTATATGATTTTAGTATATTTTTTTTATATACATATGTTATATGTGCAAATAATAATTTTATAACCTCTCTCTTTGATAAATTAAGTTGGATACCATATTATGGAGATTTAGAAGGGTTCCTAACACCTTCCCTTTGGAATAATGTAAACTGATAGTAACAAAAAGTAGAGAACCGAAGAAATAGAACAAAGCAAGTAGATTTACTAGCGGTAGTTTGTGCAAGTATCTTAAACACAAATATGCCAATAAAGTTTTCCGTACGGAAGGAAAAGACTCTAGAAAATAGTAGTTCTGATTCTTTATTACACAACACAAATAACTAATCCTAATTACATATATATAGAGAGAACATAAAAGGATAACACTAGGTCAACTTCAAAACTATATCTTTTAGCACATAAATAGTTAGGTGGCCCATCATGTATCAAATTAAAGGTCTTTGAATCCTCTTTCCAATACCAAGTTTTCCAAATTTCGAGCTCCGAGAAAAACGTTATGGGTGTTTGAGTGAAACCTCTCTAGTTAAGACTTTCCATCCATTTAATGAAATAAGTATTTTGGTCTTTTCCTTACCCCACTAGGCTAGACTTCGTTTTACCCACCCAATTTAGGGGTCTAATTAGACACTAAGTTATTTTTTCATATTCCTAAACACTTAGAACTTTAGGGCTATGTTTCAAAAAGAGTAAAAGAGGGTTTTCAAGTGTTCACTCAAGAGTTGAGTAACTTCACCAAGAATAATCATTCTTTCCAGGTATGTGAGATTTCCCATAGTGATGGACTTGTTCGTCCTCATGCCAACTATGTAACTCTTTGATTAATTCATCCATAAAATCGTTTATGTAAAGATTCTTGAAGAGTTCTTGAGTTTTAGCCCCATTCTTAAACAATGGTGGTTTTGAGTTCTTGAGGCAATGTTCTTGCGAATAAATGTTGTTTCTTGGTAGATTTTGTGTGGGATTTTAGTGAATTCATGTTGGGTTTGTGAATCAATGATAATTTGGAAAGAACCAATCGCTTTTAGATGAGTTAGGACATGAAATTAAGAAGAAAAATTCATCAGATTTTGTGGGTAGGGGCTTGGGGCGATGCACCACCCATATTGCCAAGACTTTTGTTCTGTAGTTTAGGCCCTGGCGTGACACGCCAGTAGTGCTCCAAGGCCTAACTTCAGCAGTTCAATACCTGGGGCGACGCGCCACCCGTGTGCCAGGGTCGTATGAGTTTCATTTTATCCTGTGCTTCATTCTGAATGTGTTCCTTCGAATCGTACCTATGTTCTCTTCTTAATATGAACTCTTAATGTCTTCATTAATCCTTGGGAGAGTCTATATGTCCAACCCACATGTCTTCTTTTACATTCCAAATTTACGTAAGATAAGAAGAAAGCTTAAATATCCTATCTCATAAAAACATAAGAACTTCAAATGTTTTTTACATACCTATATATATATATATATATATATATATATATGTACCTATGTTTATTATTGGGCTTGAAAGATAAGTTCACAAGTGCATTTTTTAAGAATGCAAGCACGTCTAATGCTATTGAAAAGTACTTCAATAAAGTAAAAAGTCCCTTCTTTGTAATGGATGAATTGAGTATAAAGTTATATCGATTATTTTGGGAGTAGTATCGAGCACCAAATTGAGTTAGTCTTTTATAACTCGCAAGTCTCATAAAACTACGTAGCCAGTGTAGGATAGGATACCATTGATTCTTCATGCGACTCCTCGAGAAGGCCTATTAGATGGATCCATAGTAACAATATCATCCTATACCCTAGAAAGGTATAGGATGGCCCTAGCAACGTGGGCAAAATGTTGTATCATTTCTAGGCTCATGGTAATGGTTGTAGGTTAGAGAAACTCCCCACAAAGTAAAGTGTATTATTTTCATGTTGCTTTTACTGTATATATTATTGTAAAGTTTAAATGGTTTCACTTCATATTCATGTATTGAACAAGTTATGTTGTTTTCATTCGTTCAAGTCAATTAATTGTTAACTCTAACCCTATTCACTTACCAGTAGTTCAAGTCAATTAATTTTAAAATGATAATACTTAATTTGGATTGGTTTTATCAAAAATAAATAAATGAAAAAAATTAAACCAAATCAGTAAATTTACATACTTACATACTACCTTAAAAGCATGAACATCCCTAACTTGAATGTTAAATGACTATAATACTCCCAACTTAAAACACATATTTATTTATTTATTTGTTCTATATTATGTTACTAAACCCTTTACACATTGATGGGTAGTGACTTCTCCGAAGGGTTGTGACTTTTTTTAAAGAGTTGTGACTTTTTCGATGAGTTATGACATTTTCTAATGGTTGTGATTTTTCTGAAGGGTTGTGACTTATCTCAAATTTTTAATCTACGAATTTTGTAAGTTTTCTGTTCTTCTTCTTCTTCTCCTTAAAACAATAAAGGTTGTGAGAAAACACCCATATATTTCTTTTTGAATAGCATATTTGAATGGTTGTAACTTTTCGATGAGTTGTGACTTTTATGAAGGGTTGTGCCTTTTCTAATGAGTTGTGACTTTTCAAAAGGGTTGTAACAGTCCCAATAGGTTGTGACTTTTCTGATAAGTTGTGACTTTTATAAAGGATTGTGACTTTTCAGATAAGTTGAGACTTTCTCAAGAATTTTCACTTTTCCGAAGGTTCATGACTTTTCAAATAAGGCACAATAAGCACATGTTTGTACTATCCTTTGTTCGCAATAAATAGAGGAATTTTGTCTCATTTTCAACCACAAAAAATTTCTAATTTTACTCTTCTCTTCTTACACATGAAAACTTTTCTTGTGATTATTGTCGTTGAGTGAGTTTGATGATCAATAGAATCTCAGGTACCATTATTATAATGAAGTACATCATTCCATCCTAAAAGGATATATTCTAGAACCTCGACCTCTTGAAGGAAATAATTTTTTGTGGTATAATAATATTTTTTTTGCTTATTATATACAATAGTATGTACTGGTCCAACATATGAAGCTAGTGTGGAGTAGTTTAAATTCATTTGTTTTTCTTAACAATTTCTCTTGTGATGCAAATGTAAGCTTTTGAATATCTTATTTAAAAAATTATTGAACTTCTCATGAGCTATAGAATTGTCACAAGTTGTTTTGTTGATTCTCAGAACATAAGAAGGACTTTATTTACAATGATGTTTATGGTAAATCGAGAAGTTTTTTTCAAAATAGTTACTACTATATAAACAATTTTCTTTCGTTTGCCTTGTTTACTTATTTTTTAAAAATATGTATGTATTTTTTGTCAAAGGTAAATTTATATGATTTATAAATGACACTGTATTGAAGGGTGTATTAGTTTATTTTTTATTTTTTTTATCAATTACTAATTTTTATGATACAAATATTTTTATTATATGCAAATCATTATATATATATATATATATATATATATATATATATATATATATATATATATATATATATATTTGGGCAGGTATTATTATTTCAATAAAGGTATTATATATGTAACAAATGTTTCATCAAGTTAACAAGATTTTCTAACTCCAAAATATATTATTTTTAAATATTTTGATCTTCTCCTCTTCCCCCTCCCCTCCTCTGCCTCCTCCTCCTCCACCCCTCTTCCTCATCCTCCCCTCCCCTCATCCCCTCCCCTGTCCTCTCCTCCTCCCCTCCCCTCCCTACCTCTCCCTCCTCCTCTTCCATACCTCGCCTCCTCCTCCTCCTCCTTCACCCTCCCCTTCTCCTCCACCTCCTCCTCCTCCCCCTGCCCCTTCCCCTCTGCCTCCTCCTCCTCCTCCCCCCCTCCTCCCGTCCCTCTCCTCCCCCCTCCTCCTCCTTCCTCCTCCTCTTCCCCCTCCCCACCTCATCCCCTCCTCCTTCTCCTCCTCCTCCTCCCACCTCCCCTTCTCCCCTCCCTCCTCCCACTCATCCCCTCCCGCACTCCTCCCCTACGCCTCATCCTTCTCCCCCTCCTCCTCTCCCCTCTCCTCTTCCCTCCTCCTCCTTCCTCCTCCTCCTCCTCCTCCTCCTCCTCCTCACGAGAAGCTTTAAAATGGAATGTTGGATTACCACTTTTCCCCTACATAAAATTCAAATTTAATTAACTAACCATTTTTCCCCTACACTAAATTACAATCTAATTAATCATATAAATAAATAGTAAAGCTAATTAGAAATCCTCTTTATTTAAGTAAATGAAGAATCAATACGAAATTCAGTTGTTGCACTTTAATCCTTTAGTTATTGCATTATAAATTCTCTTATCTATTACTAATAATTGCAAATGTTATTCACTCTTTTAAATTATATTCTTTCATTATAACTGTAACAGCCCGAAAATTTCTAAGTTAAGACTTGAACCATTCTTAATTTGCTTGTAGGTTCATATTAGGTGATTATTAAATTGCTCATATATGTAAAGGTAAATTATTTAATGTGGAAATGATTTTGGATATTAATTAAAGGTCACTAGAAACTCCTAGCACAAAGTAGAGTTGAAAGTTTCCTTATTAAGTTTTGATGAAAGATTCTACTTGGGTCAACTTCAAACAACCATATATCTTAGAATATAAAGATTTATGTGGCCTATAACCTATTAAATTAAAGGTATTTGCATCTATTTTCAATGCCATGACAACAATTTGATTTTTGAGTAAAAAGTTATGACCATTTTAGTAACTTGATACAACGCAATGACGAATTAGACGACTGGAAAACATTAAAATGGGTCATTTTTGTATTTTTACCTCTAAGAAAACCCTAAACAAATTTCTTGACTAATTAAAGGCTCAAAACAATTAGATTTTCATCTCTTAATCCATCATTCTCTTCTTTCTCAAACCCTTAGGCAAAACTCAAAGTTGAAGAATCCATTCAAGATTCTTTCAATCTTTTTCAAGATTCTTCTTCAAGGTAAGTCTTTCTCCAAAAATTCATTTCTTTCCAACTCGAATTTCTCCATACATTTATTAATCACTAATGAAAATCATAAATTTTGGCCATATAATCTCAAGAAACTAATTCATGAAATCTCAAGAAAGGTTTTCTTGATTTTTCTCCTTCAAGCTAGGGTTTCAAGGTTTCAAATCAAATTCTTCTTCAATATTCTTCAAAAACCTTGTTCTTCTAGGTATGTAAGGCTATCATAGTGTTGGACTAGTTCATGCGCACGCCCTAAATCTACTTTCAAATTAGTAATCTAGGATTCTACCCATAGATTTGAGTATTCTTGAGATGAGTTGATTTTGAGTTCTTGAGTTCCTCTTTCTTTTTGAAATTCTATTTCTAATTATTGAATTACTATATGTTATGCATTAAAATTCTTAAGTAGATTCGTTCATGTCTATATTTCAGCATTAACCCTATGAATTGAGTATATTTCAAAGGAGAAATATTGCTGTGCTTTGATTTTTGAGTTCTTGAGTCTTGAGTTCTGAGTATTGAGTTTCCTTATTGCTATTAAGATCCCTGAGTTGAGTCGTTCATGTTGATAATTCCACATGAACCCTATGATTTGAGTTATAAATTTTTAAAACCTTTTTAAAGCCAACAGTTGAGTTCGTAAACTCAGTTTTGAGAAACTAAAGATGAGTTTTGAGAAAACAGTTTCTAAAACATGATTAGTATAGTAATCATGTATGCCATCAATGTATTAGAAGTATGGTATCCCGATACACCATCAATGTTTATGCAATATGACTTCTCAAGTCATCAATAATTATATTAAAATATGATATTGATATATTTTGAGAAAAAGTTTTCAAGTATGAATTGAGTAAGAGTATAAGGGGACTATGTATTACCAGAGGTATCAATTTTTACATTGATAAAAGAGAAACTGAGATTTCTAAATGAGTTATGAATTAAATAGATATTTCAAGAGCACTTACCCTGTTTTAAGAGGATAGTTTGAGCAAATATCTCAAACCAGAGGAAGATTTATGTTTTTAAACATATGAGCATGAGTATATATTATTGAGAGTAGTATTATGCACTGATATAGGGACGAGTTTAGATAACTCAAAGTCGTCATAAACCATGTTTGCCAACATGGGTAAAGGTTCATACTTTTTAGATGACAACTTATTGCTTTTTTCAGCATAGCTTAGTAGATCCACTTAGTTGAGGTGTTTATACCCCGGCAAGGTATAGGACAATTCTGGCAACATGGGACGAGACGATGTATCATCACGTAGCTCATAGTTGTCACAACCCAGGGGTACCCCTAGATGTAACATGGTGCATAGGACCCCGAGGTAAGCCACTTAGCATTCATAACACAAGAAATAAAACAAAAGAGTAAAACAACATTTCAAGTCCAATAGTTTTATAAAAGTAAAGCAGGAGTCTAAAACAATTGTCTCAATATCCATCTAGTACAGTAGAATGAAATTAGGCCTAGCCCATACATCATGTCCAAAACTGAAATACAAGAAAGAAACTGAAACAATAGAATCCATACTCTGTAACGACCGGGTTTCGTCGTTACAGAAAAGTCAACGGAGAAAAATTTTGGATCGAAAAACTTTTTTGTAGTAACTTGAAATTTCCCAACCTAGTCCAGATTTATACAAAGTTAGAGTTATTAAGGTGTAGGGAAATCTGGTAATAATCGGGTGATTTAATTACAAATTTGACTACACGAGCAGATAGATAAGTCATTAAGGAACTCGCACAACTTTATGAAATTGAATTCGGGCGAGTAGAACTCCTAGAATCAATCTTAACGTTAATGGGTAGTTTTTGAGTGACGTTGGTTAAACGTGTATTGTGAAATGGGGGTTTGAAATACTTAAAATATCTCAATGTTTTTGTGCAAGCCGCTGAGGTGGGATTTGTGCCACAAGGGCGGGGCCACTGCAGCGGGGTGGGTGCCGCCATGCCGAGGAAGATGCGACTTAAAGTCGTAAATAAATTCCAAAACTTTTTTATTCGGCATTTTCAAACTTGAGAGCTAAGGAACGAACCCGGGGTTTTTCATGACATTTTTCCACCATTCTTGATGCTGAAGGTAAGATTTTCACTCCCTGAATTCATTTTTCGATCCTTAGAAAGTAATCTAATGGGTAATTATCGATGGGGAAGAGTTTTGATCTAAGAATTATGGTGGGAAAAACCCTAATTTGGATATTGGGATCATGGGTATGATCTAGGGTTGATAGAATTGTTAGCAATTTGAGTAATTAGTGATTGTTTATTGATTTTCGTGTTATTATGATTGTTTGTAGACCAAGAACAAGCGAAACGAATATGGAAAAGGAAGGATCAAGTTTCTTAAGGGTTTCAAGCTTGTTTCGAGGTAGGTGATGATTGTGATTTTATGATTGTGTGATGTATGTTTGCCTTGCTTTATTATGATACATGTATGCATGCGGATGATGCATTACTGATCACACTTGTTGTAAATGAGGATATACGATTGATGAATGCCATGAATCATGACTTGATTGTATCATTATGAGAATATACATGTGATTGTGATTGTGGCTTGTTGAATAGATCGGGTGTTGCATTCTGACACACTAACTTAGATCGATTACCACGTTCCAACATAATAATGGGATCGGTTACCATGTTCCGACATAAAAATTGGATCAGGTACTACGTTTTGGTATGTTAACAGTTTGGGTTTGGGTTTCATGAGAGGACAAATGATTTGTTATAATTGTGTATCTTGAGAAATGTGAAACTGTAACTTGTTCGTAAATATTGATAATATTGTATATGTTTGGTATTTGCATGTGAATATATTGTTGTGATGACTTATGTATGTTGCACTTAGTGGGATAGCCTCATGATCCTACTAGTACACTGTGGTTGTGTACTGATACTACACTTGCTCTTCATTTGTTGAGTACAGGGCATCTTCACTCGGTTATTGACAGACCTCATTTAGAAGATCAGTGATCGTCGTTCGAATTCAAGTATGAGCAATTTCTTCCAGGTTGCCATGAGTTCTTTTTATATCTGTGTCCACATTTTGGACTTAGACTTCCTAGTTAGTTAATTAGTTCATTAGTTTGGGAATGTATCCCTTTCTGTTTATACTTTTGGTTCATTGTTAGATGTTTTGGTATACTGACTTTCAGGTTCTAGGCATATTTCTACATTGTTTAGTTGTTAGATCTTTAGGAAGTTTATGGGAACTTCAGTTTTTAGCTATTTAACTTGCTTCTGTAACTTAAATGCTTTAGTTTTTGGTTTAGTTGGTTGGTTTGGGTCGTAGTAGTTTTTCTCCCACCGGAGGGTTAGTGTGGGTGCCAATCACGATGGTCTGAGTCGTGACAAAGTTGGTATCAGAGCCTAAGTTTATTGATCTCGATGTACCAAAAAGATTCTAATAGAGTCTTGCCGAACATTATGCAGACGTCTGTACTTTTCTTCGAGAGGCTATAGGACTTTAGGAAATCTCTCTGTTTTGTCTTGTCTCCTTCGTGCTATAACTTGATAACAATTGGTATCTGTCGATTCGAATTGGTATCTAACCTCTTTCACTCTTCTCTCTGCAAATGGTTAACATTAGGTTCAACGGCATCAGGACTGTAGCTCCCGTCAATGTTCTAGTTGAGGAATTTGCAGTGAGAGGTCGCGGTCGAGGCAGGGGTAGAAGAAGAGCTAGGGGTAGAGGCCGAGGAAGAGTGGCGCCTACTAGAGATAGGGTACCAATCAAAAATGTTCCCCAAAATGAGAACCCTCTGCGCATCATGAAGAGGTAGAAGAGAATGTAGAGATGGAAAATGTTGAGGAGGTTGGACAAAAGAAAGAGGTGCAGACTGAGACAACAGGCATTCCCCCCCATCGACCTAGTGTAAGCTCAACTTATCATGTCATTCTTGAAAGGGTTGGTTGGTCCTGGAGTGCTTCCTTTTGTTCCAGCAACTTAAGCACCCGCCAATCCTCCTATTGCTATCACTGTCCCCAAGGTGGCTGGGAATGTAGGTAATGATGCTTTCGTCTATCCTTTGTTGGGTTCTGTTATGATTGGTAATGAAAATGAAATGTTGACTAAGTTTTTGAAGATAAATCCTCCTGTGTTTCTTTGTTCTGAGAGTGAGGATGCTTAAGAATTTATCTTAGATTGTTATGAGAGGCTTCATAAGTTGGGAATTGTCCATCAGCATGGGGTTGAGTTTGTGACTTTTCATCTTCAAGGTGAGGCTAAGCAATGGTGGAGAGCTTATATGGAATGCAGATCGTCAGTTTTACCTCCACTTACTTGGACCAAATTTCATGCTCCTTTTTGGAGAAATATGTGCCTAGGACTTTGAGGGATCGCAAGAAGGATGAGTTCATGGCTTTGGAGTGAGGTGGTATGTCTATGGCTGCTTATGAGGCCAAGTTCCATGCCTTGTCTAGATGTGCTACGCAGTTGGTGACTACTAAGGAGGAGAGGATCCGTTTATTTGTTAAGGGACTAAATTCTGAGTTGCAGGTATTATCTGTCCATATGACCTTTACAGGAAGGAGCTTTAATAAGGTAATAGACTTTGTTAAGAAAGTGGAGGGGGTGAGGCGAGACAGTCAGGCTAAGGCGGCCAAAAACTCAAGTAACTTTCAAGGTTCTTACTCCAAGGGGGCAGGGAGGCCAACACTTGCAGTCAGACCAATTTAGTCTACGATGCCCTCCTCTACAGGTAATTACTCGGGAACTCCACCTCATAATTTGATTCAAAATAGCCAGGGAGTCACTCTTTTACCGTGTGGTAGACCATCTTTTGATCGTACTTGCTATAATTATGGAGAACCTGGGCATATGAGGAGAGATTATCCCCACCCATATGTGTTGGATTCCGCACAGTAGCAGACTAGAGCAGTGGTGCCCGTGGGGAATGGTAATAATGGTTGAGGGCATCCACATGGTGGACAAGGACGTAATCAACGAGGCCCTGTAGGTAAAGGGCCTTTTCGGGCAAGAATGAGGCAGAGGCGTCAGAAGCAGTAATCATAGGTACTATTCTTGTTTGTGACCGGATGGCTAATGTGTTATTTGATTCGGGTTCTACTTATTCTTATAAACTTGTGCGATTTTCCTCAGAGTTTGATATGATTTGTTATATACTTGATGCCCCTATCCATGTTTCTACCCCATTTGGAGAGTCAGTCATAGTCACCCATGTCTATCGTGCTTGTCCTATTTTGTTTATGGGTTTTCAGACTTGGGTTGATTCGGTGATTTTGGATATGATTGACTTTGATATTGTCTTAGGCATGACATGGTTGTCCCCCTCTTATGTTGTGTTAAATTGTAATACTAAGTTTGAAACTCTAGAAATTCTAGGAAGGGAAAAGTTAGAGTGGGAAGAGGTGTACAAGCCTAAGCAAGTTAAGATCATATCCCCCATTCAGGCTAGAAAACTAGTAAGGCAGGGTTGTTTGGCTTATTTGGCTCATATTCGGGATATTGAGGTTGAGACTCCATCTATTGATTCTATTCCTATGGTGTCAGAATTTACAAAAGTGTTTCCTACTAATTTCCCTAGTATGCCTCCAGATAAAATATAGATTTTTGCATTGATTTGGAACCTGGTACTCGTCCCATCTCCATCCCTCCATATCGCATGGCCCCAACAGAATTAAGAGAGCTTAAGTCTCAAATCCAAGAGCTTCTTCATAAGGGATTTATTCATCCTAGCGCTTCCCCATGGGGTGCTCCAGTTTTTTCTGTTAAGAACAATGATGGTAGTATGAGAATGTGTATAGTTTACTGGCAATTAACTAGGGTCATTATTCGAAACAAGTACCCTTTGCCTCGAATAGATGATCTTTTTGACCAATTGCAAGGTACCTCAGTTTTCTCCAAGATTGATTTAAGGTCTGACTACCATCAGTTGAAAATTAGGCCTGAGGATGTGCCCAAGACGGCATTTAAAACCCGCTATGGGAACTCTGAGTTTTTTGTTATGTCATTTGGGTTGGCTAATGCACCCACCACTTTCATGAGTTTAATGAATGGGGTGTTCAATCCATTTCTTGATTCATTCATTATAGTCTTTATTGATGATATTTTGGTCTATTCGAAAAGTGAGGAAGAGCATGCCGACCATTTTCATATTGTTTCGGGTGTTCTTGGGAAACCAAGGTTGTATGCTAAATTTTCTAAGTGTTAATTTTGGTTGACTTTTGTTGCAGTTTTGGACCATGTAGTTTCAATATAAGGGGCACTGGTAGATCCTCAAAAGATTGAGGCGGTTAAGAATTGGGTTCGGCCTAGCTCTATGACAGAAGTTAGGAGTTTTGTGGGGCTCGCTAGCTATTATCATTGATTTGTGAAGAATTTTTCTTCTATTGCCACTCACTTGACTAATTTGACCAAAAAAAGAGATACCCTTTAAATGGACCAAAAAATGTGAGGTGAGCTTCCAAAAGCTCAAGACTCTCTTGACCACCGCACCTATTCTTGCATTACAGGATGAAGGTAAGGATTTTATTATTTATTGTGATGCTTCACATTCCGATTTGGGTGCTGTGTTAATGAAGGATAAGAATGTCATAGCTTATGCCTCGCATCAATTAAAGGTGCATGAAAGGAATTATCCAACACATGATTTGGAGTTGGCAGCGGTAGTGTTTGCTCTTAAGATCTGGCGGAATTACCTCTATCGTGTTTAAGTGTGAGGTGTTTACTGATCATCGTGGTTTGCAGCATGTGTTCAGTCAAAAGGATATGAATCTGAGACAGCAAAGGTGGATGGATTTACTCAAGGATTATGCTGTCACCATTCAATATCATCTGTGTAAGGCTAATGTAGTGACATACGCTTTTAGTCGAAAGGTGGTAAGTATGGGTAGTCTAGCTTGCTTGAGTGTAACTAGACGACCTTTGGCTGGGGAGATTAAGACCTCGAAGTCTAAATTCATGCAATTGGGCATCTCAGAGAAAGATAGGGGTGTTAACTAGCATTGAAGTTAGATCCATGTTTATGGAAAAGATCAAGGCCAAGCAATTCGAGGATGAAAATTTGAATGAACTTAAGAAGAAGTCTGCGATTGGTAAGGGACAAGAGACCACTCTTGATGCAAACGGTGTGCTTAGTGTTAAAAGAAGAATTTGTGTTCCTCGAGTTGATGACTTGATTAAGAAATTATTGATAGAATCTCATGATTCGCGATATTCCATTCATCCAGGTGTGACCAAGATGTACTGAGATTTGAAGTGAATATATTGGTGGCCAGGCATGAAGAAAGACATAGCGGAGTTTGAGGCTAAGTGTCAAAATTGCCAACAAGTGAAGTATGAGCATCAAAGGCCTGCAGATTTGCTTCAAAGAATGCCAATTCCGAAATGGAAGTGGGAAAGGATATCCATAGATTTCGTGGTTGGTCTTCCCAAGACTTTGGGGAAGTTTGATACTATTTGGGTGGTGGTTAATAGATTGACTAAGTCAACCCATTTTATTCTGGTAAGAGTAGATTATAATGCGGAACAGTTGGCTAAGGTTTATGTAAAAGAGATTGTGAGGTTGCATGGGATGCCCCTTTCTATCATCTCAGACCGTGGTACGGAGTTCACCTCCACGTTTTGGAGGAAATTACATGATGAATTGGGCACACAACTCACTTTTAGTACCACATTCCATCCACAGACGGACGGGCAGTCCGAGAGGACTATTCAAGTGTTGGAAGACATGTTGAGGGCATGTGTTATTGATTTTGGAAGACATTGGGATAAGTTCTTACCTTTGTGTGAGTTCTCTTATAATAATAGTTATCACTCTAGCATTGATATGGCACCCTTTGAGGCATTATATGGGAGGGGATGTAAATCACCTATAGGATGGTTCGAGGCTAGAGATATGAAACCTTTGGGGGTTGATTTAATGAAGGATGCTCAAGATAAGCTGAGGAGTATTCAAGCTAAGATTTTAGCAACATAGAGTAGACATAAGAAATATGCGGATCATAAGGTAAGAGATATGGCATTTCAAACCGGTGAGAATGTTCTTCTTAAAGTATCACCAATGAAAGGGGTGATAAGATTTGGCAAGAAGGGCAAGCTAACTCCACTATACATTGGTCACTTTGAGGTTCTTGAATGTGTAGGGCCCATGGCTTATAGATTGGCCTTACCTCCTAACCTATCGAGAGTTCATTCGGTATTTCATGTGTCTATGTTTAAGAGATATCATGGTGACGGGGATTATATCATTAAGTTGGACTCCATTGTGTTAGACATAGACCACCAATATGAGGAGGAACCGATTGCAATTCTTTATCGTGATGTTTGTAAGCTGAGGACCAAAGAGATTAAGTCCGTGAAAGTTCAATGGAAGTATCGTCCCATTGAGGAAGCTACTTGGGAGACTGAGAAGGACATGTGAGACAAGTATCCCCAATTGTTCCCCAATTCAGGTACTACTCCATTCCTTCCTTATGCCTATTTTTCCTAAGTTTGTCACTCGGGACAAGTGATGGGTAAATTGGTATCTATTGTAATGATTGGGTTTCATCGTTATTGAAAAGTGAACTGGGAAAAATTTTGGGCCAAAAAACTTTTTTGTAGTAACTTGAAATTTTCCAACCTAGTCTAGATTTGGATGAAATCGAAGTCGTTAAGGTTTAGGGAAATATGGTAACAATCGGGTGATTTAATTACAAATTTGATTACATGAGTAGATAGATAAGTCATTAAGGAACTCGTACAACTTTACAGAATTGAATTTGGGAGAGTAGAACTCTCGAAATCGATCTTAACGTGAACGGGTAGTTTTTGAGTGTCCTTGTTTAAAGCTTGTGTTGTGAAATAGGGGTTTGTGCCGCTAAGGCGGGGCCGCTACAGCGGGGAAGGTGCCACCATGGCGGGATAGACGCGACTTAAACTCGTAAATAAACCCCAAAAATGTTTTATTCTGTAATTTTCAAACTCTAGAGCTAAGGAACGAACCCAGGGCTTTTCTTGACAGTTTTCCACCATTCTTGAGGCTACAGGTAAGATTTTCACTCCCCAAATCCATTGAACATAATCTAATGGGTAATTATTGATGGGGAAGAGTTTTGATTTGAGAATTATTGTGGGAAAAGCCCTAATTTGCATATTGGGATCATGGGTATGATCTAGGGTTGATAGAATTGTTTGCAATTCGGGTAATTTGTGATTGTTTATTGATTTCTGTGTTATTACGATTGTTTGTAGACCAAGAACAAGCGGAACGAATTTGAAAAGGGAAGGATCAAGTTTCTTAAGGGTTTCAAGCTTGTTTCGTGGTACCTGATGACTGTGATTCTATAATTGTGTGATGTATGTTTGTCTTGCTTCATTATGATACATATATGTATGCAGACGATGCATTATTAATCACACTAGTTTTAAATGAGGATATACGATTGATGAATGCTATGAATCATAATTGATTGTATGATTATGAGAATGTACTTGTAATTGTAATTGTGGCTTGTTGAATAGATCTGGTGTTGCGTTCCGACACACTAACTTGGATCGGTTTCCACGTTACGACATAATTATGAGATCAATTGCCACATTTTGGCATAAACATTAGATCGGGTACCACGTTCCAGTATGCTAACAATTTGGGTTTGGGTTCCATGAGACGACCAATGATTTGTTATAATTGTGTATCTTGAAAAATGTGAAACTGTAACTTGTTCGTAAATGTTGATAATATTGTATATGTTCGGTATATGCATGTGAATATATTATTGTGATGACTTATGTATGTTGTACTTAGTGGGATAGCCACGTGATCCTACCAGTACATTATGGTTGTGTACTGATACTGCACTTGCTTTTTCTTTGTTGAGTATAGGGCATCTTTAGGCATCTATTGACAGACCTCGTTAGAAGATCAGTGATCATCATTCGAATTCAAGGGCGAGCCAGTTCTTCTAGGCTTCCATGAGTTCTCTTTCTATCTATGTCAACATTTCAGACATAGACTTCCTAGTTTGTTAATTAGTTCATTAGTTTGGGGATGTATCCCTTCCTGCTTAGACTTTTGGTTCATTGTTATATGTTTTGGTACATTGACTTTCAGGTTCTAGGCATATTTCGGCATTGTTTAGTTGTTAAATCTTTTAGAAGTTTATGGGAACTTCAGTTTTTAGCTATTTAACTTGCTTTTGTAACTTAAATGCTTTAGTTTTTGGTTTAGTTGGTTGGTTTGGGTCGTAGTAGTGGTTCTCCCATCGGAGGGTTAGTGTGGGTGCCAATCACGATGGTCTGGGTCATGACATACTCGAAGCATGAGGACTCACCAAAATTTGGAAGTCTCGAAATCAACCACTAGCCACGAAACTGAGAAACCTGACTGTCACACCCTACAGTTGGGGGAATGTAGGCAAGAGTATGCGTTAGTACAAAACAATGTACCAAGTACGATAGCTATGCATAAAATATTTAAATTATGCTAAAAGATGACATTTGACATGGAATTGACGAAGTTAAACATGATATAAAAGGGTTAGAAAACATAAGTCATAAAACATGGTCAATGCAAGCTAACATCATTTAAAGCCTTTCAACACATATGGGATACTTCTTGAAGTAACCTTAGTTCATTATCAATATGGGAAGTACCCTTAACCAACATAGACACCATGTGAGCTATAACATGATCCCCGGTGTCTCTCCTACACCGGAAAGGATTGTCCTACTTGCCAAGCTAAGGATCATGAACTTCTAGCTTAGGTGGATCCACTAGCTAATGTCTATCTAGACAATCATCCTATGGGGGCACATAGGTAAGGGATAAAGAGATTCCTTCTATAAACCCGACCTTTACTAACGGGAGAGCCTCCATCTCAATATCCTCTCGGTGCTAAGCATAAATCCCACGAAATAGTCATTTCTTACTTGTTCTTATTATCCACAGAAGGGAGCTTCATCTTGCCAATCCAAGCTAAGTCATAATCCATGGAATGATTCAATGACCAATCCAAGCTATGTTTCAAGAGGACAGCTCTTAATCCTTGATTCAATTAGGTGAGAAAATGTTTTCAACCTTAGAAGCCTTTATTACGTAAGAAAAACCTTTCACATCATGTTTTTATGTGTTTCATGAGAAGTCCTTTCAACAACAAAATAAAAACATCATCATTGTTACTTTACTCTCAAAGAATCCTAAAATCAATTGCATAGAATTCATAAGAATATGCATAATTCCATAATTTACCTTTCAAGACTCAAAACCCACTTTCAATCATCAACATTTAGAAAACCTGGTTTAGATATGGATCTCATCATATATTCATGTAATTATATCAATACATGCTTGATTTCATAAAACTTCTTCCTTCATAATAAAAATCCACATCATATACTCATAACATGGAAAACATGGGTTCATAGGGGAATCATCATAAAATCATAGTATTTCATCAATACATACCTAAGAGATCATAATTCAATCATTTAAATCAATAATCAACAGAACCCATGACAATTGAAGAAAACCCTAACTCAATTGGGGATTTCTAACTTTTAAAATAGAGGAAGTTGGGAACTCTATGAATGGAAGGAATCCATGGATTAAAACAATCATACCTTACTATCAAAATCCAACAATTGCTTGAGGAATTGAGACTTGACCTTGATCCTAGCTTGAACCCTTTCTTCTTCTTCAAGTTCTAGAGAGAGAAATGTTTTGGCGAGGAAGAACCCAATTTCTTTTTGTGAGTTTGAGAGAATGATTCCTATTGGGAAATTTGGGGGTTAAAATACTTATATAGGGGTCTTAGTGAAGGGTAAAACGACATTGTATGTAGTATAGTTATAAAGTAATTTGGAAAAGACCCTACTGTCCCTAAACTAAACTGCCGACCATGACCTATGGACCCCGACTGATGGACTATGGTCCGACCAACGGCCTGTCCTCTTGGTCCATCGTCTGGTGTCAGAAGGTGGGAATTGGGGTCTTAGACCACAGGCTCTCAACCACGGACCATGGTGCCACTAACGGTCTGTTGTTTTGGGTCGTGGTTCTAGCTGCTTGAAACCCATTTTTGGGTGCCCTTCCACGAACCACACCTACGGTCTGTGGTCCCATCCATAGGTGGCCCTTGTGGCTGGCACCTGAAATTCCTGAAAACTTCTATGTTGCCCCTTTTCAAATCTGGAGTGTTACAATAGTGATGGTTGTGAGTTAGAGAATCTCCCAATAGAGTTAAAGTGTATTTTTTAATATCACTTATTATGTTGAGTTAAGAGATGAGAAAGTATTTTGTAAAACTTTAAATGATGTAAGTCCTTTATTTCTTTACATTCAGCTTGAGGACATTGTTATTTATTGTAGTCCTTTATTTCAGTTATATGTTATTCAACTATATTACATACTTGTTTATTCAATATACTGATGTCATTCGACCTGCATCTTCTAATGATGCAAATACAGGTTCTTAGGATCCTCAACAAGAGTCTGTTGAGATCACTTCATCCGCTTGTCAACTTTCGAGTGAGGTCCCCTTACTTCCGGAGGACTCCAGTTTTATGAGTTGTTAGTATTAGTAGCAATTTGAGTAGTCGTGAGTCTGGTCACGACACTTGCCTATATATAGTAGAGGTTTGATAGATAGACAGTTTTGGAGAGTCTTTCAGTTTCAGATATTTTATTTAAAACTTATGTTTCATACTCAGTATATTCAACTAAGTTTTGAGATTCAGTAATCCATTTTTAATCATTTCTTCAAATTTGATACTTATGTATGCTTGAGTTAGTCTTCCATTTGTAGTCAGCCATGATGAGAGTTCGCTTGGGGACCAGCAATGATTCTTGAGTACCAGCCACGTCCAAGGTGTAGGCTCGGGTCATGAAAATAACATCATAAATTCTATTAGTTATTACATTAATTATTGTTGTCTTTTATCTTTCCTTATATTAAATTTTTTTCCAATAACTTTTCACATTCCTATACCTCTCGTAGATAATAACACAACGTTTTTATTGACTCTTTAACAAATCATTCCTGGTTGAATAAATTGAAAATCATTTACAAGAATATGAACAATATCTTTGTTGGGTGTACGACAAACATGTGATTATATATATGATTTCAAAGATCGAATATATTTTTATGTGTAATGTTTACTTCATCAATGGAAAAAAAAGAGAAGTCAAATAACTATCTTTGATTTATGGAAACATTCAATCGAAAAGTCAAATATGAGAACCAATAACAAGAACATCATCTATTATGTACCTTATAAAATAAAAATTAATGTGCAGACAAACAGTTCTAGAAACTAAAATGTAGTCGTTATCTTCACATTTTCATATGGCATATAAAAAATTTAATGTAAATACTTTCATAAATGGTTTGTATACTTTTCAATATAACTTTTGTTCATCTCTAATAAACTAATGAACATTACATCATAGCTCAAGCAAGAAACACCAACATGCTAAACCTCCTATTTCAAAGCTAAAAAAATATGTTTTTCCTAAAAGCACTTTTTTTTTTTAAAAAAAAAATACACTTCAATTAAAAATACTTTTAAAAAGTTTGGTCATACACTAATTATTTCTCAAATATGATTTTTAAGTTTATTAGTCAAACATAAACTACTTCTCATAAAAAACAATTTTGTAAAACACTTTTGGAAAAAAATATATTTCAAAATAAGTTAGTCTTAAAAGATTGGTCAAAAAAATTATTAAACTTGACATGGAGCTTCTTGTCATAGTTTTAATGGTAAGCTCACTAATTAAAGAAATAAGTTAATTGAAAGAATCACTTGGAATAATTAATAAAATTATCTCCATCTTAGGACATCATAGTAGAATAAAAAAAAAGTTAAGATTTTTCTATTAAAAAAATATAATTGGGTGACTTTTAAAGAAAAAAGTCATAGTTATTTTTCCATTTATGAAATTTGACCTATGATGCACCTTGTATAGACAAAAATTAAATAGCAAGCCATATATTCTAATTCCAAATTATTATTTTTTTGAAAAAAAAAAAAAAACAGATCATAATTCATGTCATGTAAATTTGTTTTCTCTTATATAAATAGACCACTTACTATCAAGTTATAACATTTTTCTCTATCTCTATTCATCAATCAAAAGGTGAGTAAAAATCTCTCTTATATGATTCTTTTCTCTTTGATTTATTTTAGTTGTTTCTTATATAACTTGATTGGGTAAACAATAAATCAAACGAATTATTAATTGAATTTTTATGTTCTTTTGTTATTTTATTTTATCCAACGGGAATTTAGCAAAGAAAATGACAAATTCAGTAAAGAAACATGTCTGAGATTCATCAACCTCTCAAAAAATAAGCAAACAAGCAAAGCAAGTGCTTTCGACACACTGTGGAACAAGTTCAGCAACTTAAAGGGTAAGATCAATTTTATTTACAAAAAAGATAAAGAAATTGAACCTTAATATATGTTCAATTTTTATTTTGCTTGTTTAAAACAATTATGTTGTTTTTCTAATTGATATAATCAAAATATTATCCATATAATAATTAATCTTTTTATATGTGCTTTTTTGTGAATTATTTTATGTTTAATTCTCAATTGATTTATTGTGTTACTTTTTTCCTTTGTTATTTAATAAGTCCATTCATATTTAGTAAAAGATCTATACGTTTTATTTTGTTATTCAATTTTTCTAATTGAGTTGCTAAAATGGTTCAAAATAGTTTTTTTTTTGGTTGATTTATCATATATATATATATATATATATATATATATATATATATATATATATATATATATATGAAACTTTCATATATTAATCAACTTGTTCTTCATTAATAACCTTCCCATAAAGAAATGAGTTTCTTTAATGTTAATGTCTTTATCCTTTTTGCAATAAAAAAAATAATCTCTTACTCATGGTTGGTCTTCGATATCTTTTCTGGAGCTCAACAAATTTAAATTCCCATAGATAAGTTTCACTAATCAAATTTTGCATTGAAAAGGCAGGACACGATCATGAGGCCTTTTGTTCTTTTCATTTTTAGGATTTTTTTCTATAAAATAGTTACTAATGGTGTTTTTTTTATTGAATTTTGAACAAAGATTCTTGAAGAAATGTTCAAATCCAGATGAGGACCAGCTAATTCAAATTGGTAAAGAAGTAGGGCTTAACCCTAAGAAGATCAAGACTTGGTTTTATAACAACAAGACTAAAACAAAGGTAATTTTAATTAATTAGTCTTTTTCTATTAATTTAATTATATCTAATTAATGTCTTATTATATAATACTATTATTATTATTATTATTACTACTATTGTTGTTGTTGTTGTTGTTTTATTTTATTTTTACACAACATGACCAATTTTTTTTTCATTAGATTATGCAAGGATCTAAAAAACAAATGACTAGTTAAAAGTAGGGTTACCTTCATGGCCAAATTAGTGAATCTCTTATGTTAGGCCCCAAAATTTTATCTGTATTTGGTAATTTTTTTTAATGTGTGATTATATACAAAAAAATGTCCTCTTTTATTAATTGGTACACTTCTTTCTTCTTTCGTTTCAATTTTTTCTGTTTATGTACAATCAATTCTATTATTGACAATTTCACTTTTTAATTTCAATATAGTTTTCCTAAATCAGTTATACATTTTTTCTTATTGAATTGATCAATAGATTTTGAAGAAGGCCCCTTGCCTCATTAATAAATGAATTTTATTAAAGAAGTTTAAGTATTTTTAGTTGGCCTCCAATTTGATTACAACTCATTAGAACCAATGATAAAATCATGTAAAATTATTTGAAATACATGAAATCCCTATCGAGATCCATAAATTATCAAGAACTTAATAAATGGACAAAAAATTATATTTCTATTTGATTTTTAAAATTAAAAGTCAAAGAAAATCTGATTTTATAACTAAGAATTAATGATTTCCCTTTTTGAATTATTTGACGAATGAAGGAAATCTTGGATTACAGTGGTGACTAAACTAAGTCCAGACAGTCAAAATGATTTGAATAAATAATGAGAAGGTTATTAGTTTTTTTGACTGAGCTGAGATTAAAATGGATCACAATCCAATTTCCAACTCTAACTAGAATTTATTTTTATTAGTTTTTTTTCTTGTTATTTGCTTCATTACCAAGCAAAGTGATTTTTACTTAACTATGGCTATGTTTAAATCTCAAAAATTTTCTTAAAAAATATTTTAACAAGATCTCTTATGAATAATTTGAGTTGTATACGTAAGTCTATATCAGCAAACATTTTTTTAACATGCTACCTTGAGTTGTGCCAAAATTGATTCCCATGAAACTATGCCTAATTCAAGTTAGGGAAGATTGGAGAGAGTATATTTTCATGAACTATTTTTTTCACCCATGTAGAAATCAATCCTTCAAAATATATAGTTCTTATGAAGAAGAAAATGTACGTATTATAGCAGGGATTCAAAGTTTTAAGCAAAGATGGAGGAAGAAAATAGTTTTCACACATTTTATAACAAATGCTTAATAATACATTTGGTCCTTCAATTATTATTAAATTCTAATTATGATACCTGCAATGTCTAACTAAGCACATACAACTTTAATCAATCGAAATGTACATTTTCATTCCTTTTCTTGTGATTATTCAAAAATTTAGTATTTATTAATCGCTCTACCACTTAGTTAAATATGTATTGTTTTGATTCATATCTAATGGTAAAGTAATTTTGTTCATATGACATACATTTAACATAAAAAGACTACAAATACATATTTGTATTAGTTAAAAGTTAAGTGTGATTCGTCAAATGTCCGAAGGAGCAAAGTCAAAATGGACTTATATTTTAGGAAAGAAAAATGCTATTATCCTAGGAACTATTAATTTCATTCTCTTGATTAATGACATTTCAAAGACAGTTCATCCATCGTCAACGGTCGTTAATCAGTATAAAACCCAACTAAATGAGTTGGGGTCGAGTCCCACAATGAGCGGTATGTGTTTAAGATTCAATAGGAAAGTATGAACATGTTCAAATCAGTCATAGGAATATAAGTTATCGAATAAAGACATCATTCAAATCAGGGGATGGCATGAATGTCAAATGGGGTTTTTGGGATGTGATTTGATTATAGGCTAATATAGACAAATGGGTAATTGCAACTATTAGAAAATAGCTAAATATTTGTGAGTAAGCTAGACTATAGATGAGGTAAACTTTCCCTCGAACAATTTACCTCGAATCAAGTCGATTTCTCTCGAACATCAACAAGCATGCAAAATAAGAACAACCCACACCTTAGTCCATTCACTCTCTCGAGCTGAATGTGCGGGATTAGGTTTAGGATTTACTCTTTTGAGCTGAACCCATGGCAACCCAATACCCACATACCATCAATCAATAATCTTAGTTTTAAAACCTCTCTCTCGAGCAAGCCAAAAACACAAGGGTAGAACTGCATTGGCAACTACAATTCTTAAATTGAACCACAATTACTGATTGAACTCACTTCTAAACAACATTTAAACTAACAATTAGCAATACCCATAAACTAAATCAGCCCATAATCACACAATCACACCCCAAGATTTGGGATTTTAGCTAGACATCATAAAAAGATAAAAATCGTTACCAAATTGAGTTTCCATCAACTGGGTAAGATTAATTTCGTCTTTAAAATGCTCCAATCGAAGAATCTCAAAGACCCACTTGCAATTTCTCAAAAGTGAAAAACTTCAAATATTCAAAGCTAAAGGAAAACTAGAGAAAACTTGTCTCCGGAGGTCAAAACTTAATAATAAATTGTTCTAAAGAGTAACTGATACTAAACTAAATGTTCAAAAATGTATTTATAGTCATCAAAAATATGCTATGAAGAGCCACTTGGCGAAGTAAGTCGGGCTCGCTGAACCAGTTGGCGAGCTGCCCTCTGGTCACTTTCATCGTTTTTCTGTCTTAGCATTCAGCATCCTCAAGGTCTGTAATTTTGGGCGATCTAGCACTGCATCGTGGAACTACTCAATGATTCACCAACTGCTCCTTTCAATCGCCAACTTGATTTCTTCCCTCAGAGCTTGGCACACTGAAACTTTTACCGGTCAAATGGCCACTTGGCGACTCGCCAAGTAGACTCGGTGATCACCAGACTTACATTTCTTCATTCTTTCAACTCGCTTTGTTCCTTTTTGCAAATTATTGTCCTCGCTTTGTTCTTCAATCATATACCTGGAAATCAAGGGTTTTACATCAGTTATTGGCACAAAATAAGCATTTGAGGACACTAAATCTATATAATTAAAGCTCGAAATGAGTCCAAATCTTGAACTCATCAAGACCCCTAACATAAACTTTTGCTTGTCCTCAAGTAAAAATTAAGCTCAGCAGTTCAAAATGGATATCTCAAATAGTGCTACACAAGACTCAATCATGAATACACACAACAAGACTCAACTTACTTATGCAAGGATCAATTGTGCACTTAAAGATTCAAGTTTTGACTCACCATCATCAAAGATTCTCAAGTTCACAATACTTGCTTCAAATGTAAGTTCAAGCTCAACAAAGGTACTCAAATGCCCTCACAGAAGAATGATTCCATATTCACACAAAATTGTTCAACAAATTATTGATTAGGAATCACATACAACACTCACACTCACAAAGATGAATGATTTCACGTATCAGGACACTTTTTCCAATACTAAGTGCCAATGATCGTTAGTCAGTAATATAACCCAACTAAGTGAGTTGGGGTCGAATTTCATAGGGAGTGGTACGTGCTTAAAATTCAAGAGCCAAGTGCAAATATGTTCAAGTCAATTATAGGTAAAGACATTAACGAATAAAAGCATATTTCAAATTAAGGGTGACACAAGTGTCAAATATGGGGAGTTTTGATTGCAATTAGGAACTAAAACAACAACAAAAAACACAAATATACAAGTAAAGAGACGGGTTCTTGGGATGTGATTGGATTATGGGCTAAGGTAGACAAATGAGTGATCGCAACTGATATTAAATAAATGTAAATCAATGAATAAGCTAGACTTTAATGGGGATAAACTTTCTCTCGAAAAACTTACCCTGAATCAAATTGGTTTTTCTTGAACACCAATAAGCAGCAATGAAGAACAACTTACGTTTTAGTCCATTCACTCACTCGAGCTGAATGTGTCGAAAAGGGTTTAAGATTCACCCTCTCGAGCTGAACCCATGACAACCCAATACCCATAGACCATCAAATTAGTAATTTTGGTTTTAAAACCTCTCTCTCGAGCAAGCCAAAAACACGAAGTTAGAATTGCATTTGCAATTACAACCCTTTAAATTAAACCACACTTACTGATCAAAATGACTTTTAAACAACATTGAAACTATCAATTAATAATACCCAACAACTAAATCAACCCATAAGCACATAATCACACCCCAAGAATTGGGGTTTCAGGTAAACATTATAAAAAGATAGAAATCGTTACCAAATTGTGTTTGCATCAACTAGGTAAGATTAAATTCGTCTTTACAAAGTTAAGGTTGAAGAATCTCAAAGACTCACTTCTAATTTCTCAAAAATGAAAATCTTCAAATCTTCATATCTTCAAAGCTACGAAAAATATTGTCTCAATACTCTCAGTTCTAAGTTCCAATCTTGAAAACTATATAACAATAAAACTTGGATACTAAACTAAGAATTTAAAAATGTATTTATAGTCACCAAAAATATGCTACGAAGGACCATTCGATGCAATAAGTCGGGATCGCCGATCCACTCAGTGATCCGCCCTTTGGTCAATTCCATCGCCTTTTTGCTTTGGCCTTCAGCATCTTCAAGTTCTGTAACTTTGGGCGATCTAGCACTGCATCGCAGAACCGTTCGGCGACTCACTGACTGCTCCTTTCTATCATCTAATTGATTTTATCCTTCGGGGCTTCGCACTGTGGAACTTTAGACAAGATCATGGCAATTCGGTGACTCACCCAATGGGTTAGTCGATCATCATACCCTCTTTTCTTCGTTCTTTCAACTTCCTTGTTCCTTTCTGCTCATTTGTGTCCATTCTTTGTTCCTCAATCCAAATACCTAAAAATCAAGGACTTACATAAGTTATTGGCACAAAATATGCATTTGAGGACACTAAATCTATTAAAATAAAGCCCTAAATGAGTCCAAATCGTGGACTCATCAACACCCCTAACTTAAACTTTTGCTTGTCCTTAAGTAAAACTCAAGTTCAGCAGCTTAGAAAGGATGCCTCAAACAGTGATACAAAAGACTGAATAATGAATGCATACAAAAAGACTCAACTTACTCATGCAAGGATCAATTGTGCACTCAAAGATTCAAGTTGTGACTCACCATTACCAAAGAATCTCAAGCTCACAATACTTGCTTTAAATGCAAGTTCAAGCTCAAAAAAGTTGTTCAAATGCCCTCACACAAGGGATGATTCTATATCCATACACAATGGTTTAAGAATTTAAAGCTCCGTAATCAAATGCAATACTCACACTCACAAAGATGAATACAATGCATGAATCCACCAATAGGTTTGCCCGTATTTTCCAATCAACAATTGGTTCAGCTCACTTAAGATCAAAAAGGTCTTTTCAAGGCTTGTAACGGGGCTGAGTGCAAAGGTATGGTCATTTAGGCTCAGCGACTGTTATCCTCATAAAATGTGGTATGAACAACACTTTCTTCCCTCTTCTTTATCATTCTCATCCATGCTCAAAGGTCACCCCATTATTAACTTTCCATGGACATGTTGGATACCCCATTTTCTTTGCACTTTCACAACTTTATTCCACGTTCACCACACCTTTTTTTTTCTTTTCTTTTTCTCTTCTTCTTTTTTTTTGTATGGAGGGGTTCCATTTTTCTCAAAAATCATGGTTTAATGGGACTTCTTTTCGTTTCTTCATTTATTTTCTCTTTTCACCACACCCCCAACTTAGGCTTTTGGCCTAAGTTGGTTATTCACACAAACCACGAAAAGCCTAAGTTGGTTAGTCACACAAACAACAAATCATGAGGATAATGGGTAATGGATAAAGAAAGGTCAAAATTTCATCAAGTTTCTTCCAAGAAAAGGATAAGGCTCAATGGGTGTTCAAGCAAGGATCACACACTCACAAGGTTGGCCACAAAAGAGGTATAATGTCAAATTGTTTCACACTCTTCAAAGTTGCCTAAGATCATTTCAAGAGATTGCATCACTTTGAAAACTGGGTCAACGGGGTAAATTCTAGATGTCATCACACATGGTTCACGGTAAGCTCATCACACAAGGCATTGACATTGATAACAAACAAGACTCCACACTTTCGCTAGTGTGCAATGTTCATCACAAGAGACTCAATTTGATAGTTGGCTAGTCACAATGAGATGCAAAACATTCACATATTATCTATGGAACTTCATTTGGCCTCATCGTAGCCGCACATTAATTTTTATTTGATTATGAGAACTATTTAAGTCATCGGTATTGATCAAGATCGATACTCAAATTTGCAAGAGAACAACAACATTCAAACACAAACAAGAGGTGGCACAAAACTTTTTCCGGAAGGGTCCAAAAATCATTTCAATTAAAAAAAAGGAGCCACAAGATCAATAATCCACAAAAATAGTGCTAAACATAATTTATACCACAAAACCCAATATACGAACAAAACAATAATCACAAAAGGTGGGCCTCACCCCACCACAAATAAAAGCTATTTGTCCTCAAATGCAAGAAATAAAATATCCAAAAGTCAAAAAGTAAGACAGAGAGGGAGGTAAAAATGGATCCTGTCTACTTAGTCGCTCCTCCTATCTGGGCATCAGTGCCCGGTGTAGTGCTCTAAACTTGGGCATCACTGCCCGGTGTAGTGCTGTAAACTTGGGAATCAGTGCCCGGAGTCACCTCAGAAGTAGTGGGTCCACTAGGAGCTACCATGGATGTATCTGTCAATGATATCTAGATCACCAACTACATAATCATCTCCTCAAGATGTGGAAAATCTCCATATGTGCTCTCTTCCCTTATCTCTATCTGATCCTTGTTGGTCTCTGCCTCTAACTCATTATCTGTTGTACCATCCCTATGTACATCTCTGGTGGTAGCTGGAGGAATCTCTGAAGTCTCATGAACGTCCACATCATTAGCAACCTCTAGTAATGAAGTGAGGTCGATAGATTTTAGATAGTCTACGTCCTTCCTCAAGTCTTCTACCTCGGTTTTCAAAGCCGTAACCATGGAGGTCTCCCCCTGTCTGCTCTCACAAGCCTCAACTCTCGTGGTGAGAGTGTTAATGGAAGGCTAAAGGGGGGTCAGTGCAGCTAAAATGACTGCCTCAATCATCCACAGGATAGATCTCTCTAGTCTAGTTGCCCTCACATCAGCTGAATGGGCCAGGTGCCCCATCTTTAGGATCATAGCCTGAGTGATATTAGTGGATAGGGATGAGGTAGAGGCACCCGGGGCTTGTGAAGAGGAAGAAGGTGCAGATGTACTTGGAGGCCCGAGGGCCGGAGTAGGCAAAGATGCCTCTGTATGTATCGAATCAATGTACAACTTCGGGGATGTATCCACCAAAGCTGCTCTCCTCCTATCGGCCTCCTCTCATGTGTACTCGGCCTCAATACACCGGATGTTAGTGGAGGAAGAAGGGGTAACATCAATATCTCTAGCATCATCCTAAGGTACCCCAGCACGCTGGCATAACTCCGTGATCAGGCCCTCATGACCATCTTTTGCTTTATGAAGAGTCCAAAGTCGATGCTCCTCTGGAATATGATAGCTCAAAGGCAGGCTGCCTTAGGGTGGCGCAGAATTGATTCGTTCTAGGATGGCATTATGGTGCTGCTAATGAAGCCAAACCATAACTGTGTAACAATGCTCAAATCCCTTTTCTCTATGGGGACCCGTCCTCGATCTACCTCGGGTTGGTATCATAAATCAATGGAGCCAACCAGCCCTTCAGTCATCCAAGGACTGAGTAACTACCAAACCCTCATATGCCGGTGTAACTCTGAGACCCCTGTCAAGTACAATATTTGATGTACTTGCTATTGCATTCAACTTCTTTACCCCGAACCATGACCGACTTAACCAGTCTGAACTCGCTGGCCTTCTTCTTGCTCTTTGGACCTATTTACCATATGCTGAATATAACTCCTGGACCCATGAAGGAATATAAGGGCCCTGGGGCCTGGTGAAGTACTAGAATCGGTGGAAATGAAGGGTGTCTCTCACATCGGAGTATCTGCCCTCAAGGCCCTCTATAGAAAGCAACTTCTCCTCCAAAATAGTCTGCAACCCATCTACTTTCAATCTATTAAGGAGTGTGGGAGGAGGAACCACATGTGGCACTAGAGCCACATGAGCTGCCGGAGCTGGCATTGTATTAGCTGCAGGAGGAGTGGCAGTAGATGGGACCCTAGATGGGTCAGGACGAGCTCTAGCATGAAGCTCTATCCGCCGGGACTGTAGGGGCTTATCATTCTCAATCTCAGATAAAGTAGCTCGGGAGTCAGCATCCACTATTTCAACTGTGGGCCTCTTGTCTCTGATCTGACCTCCAGTTGGAGGCTTTTGCCTTCCCCTTTTGGGATGATTTGATCCCTCTTCATTGATTGTGATACCTCGTGCTCGTTTTTGGGGTGGCATGTCGAGGTTTATCCTTGCCATATCTGCAAAACATCAGGAAAAATTAGAAATAATTCAATCAACTGCACTGAAATATAGTTGCAGACAGACTCGTCGAACCAGTCAGCGAGTCAACGAATCTCTTAGGCGAGCTAGCTCGGGCTCGCCGAAAGGATTTGCTCAAAAATCTCAGAAACATTTGGCCTGTCAGTGATGGGAAATCCTTTCGGTGAGTCACCAATAGCATTTGAAAAGCAAGGAATAGCCTGCCGAAAGTTATAGTGTAATTAAGGGTCAGGGGTGCAAACAAAGGGCGATCAAGAAGGACTTTCGGCGAGTCGCCAAGTACATTTGGCGACATCAGGCTTCTCGCTGAAAGTTACAGAACCAAACTTCACATTTAGCATGAAATTAAAGGTGATATGGAGAACTTTGGCAAACCTCCGAGTGGTTCGGCGAGCTCGACCCAGGTCGTAAAATGACCTAACGTGCCTATTTTTAACCCAATTTCTCGAATTAAACCCCGTAACCCCCATAAACAAATCAAAGCATCCATCTATCAAATTAAACTAAGACCCATTACACCCATGCCCTCGGGATCCTCATACTTCTCCCGGTTTGGCCAAATTTTGCCATTTAACAACTATTGCCCTTAAGAATGACGTCAACCGCTCCATCATTGGGTAAAATATGTCATTTGACACAAATACAAGCTACTTAGACTTCACCCGACTAAACCCAAGAACATGCAAGCACAACCCCACAATTTTAACCAATTATTAAGGTACAAAACCATAAGAATTAAACAATAAAGGCAATACGAGCAAAATGTTCGAATTATAAAAGGCACACACATACACAATTACGATCAGAGAGGCCCAGCACACATCATTAAGGAAAAATCATTGGAAATGAGTACAAAATTGCTAAATTAAGATTCGGGGTTCAGAAAGCCAACCTTAGATACCGATTAGATAAGTTAAAATGCTAGATGACAAAGAACTCCACTCCAAACACAAATTCGACAACCAAAATATGGTAAAAATGCAAAAATATTAAATACTAAAGTGTGGGTGTGAGTTTGAGAAGTTCAAAAGTGAGGGAAAGTGAGAGAGTTTGAAAGTTTAAACCTTGGGCCTTTAAAAATCATCCAGTTCTCGCCTATTCAGTGACATTAGTTTTGTTCACTAACCCACTCGGTGACACACCGAGTGGGCACTTACCTCGTTGAGTTTTACAGGACCTCCAGTTACTGTGGGGGTCCAAATAACAAATTAGATCGTGATTGCCGACCTGGTCGGCGATTCGCTAATTAGCTCTTAGGCTCGCCGAGTTAATTTGAAAATGTCTTGAGTCAAACGGTGGTTCAAGTTAGGCTCACCGACCTCTTCGACGATGCGCCGATTGGACTTTTAGCTTTGTAACCTGTACCTTTCTAACACTTTCTACACTTCAACCTACACAATCAACAGACCATTATTTCTGAAACAAAAATAAAGCAATAAACACTTGGATGGCCTCCCATGAAGTGCCTTAGTTAACGTTGTGGCACGACTTCCCCATTCAATCTTGATTTATGGGGTACAGACGTGACAACACATGAGCCATTTGGGTCTCCAGTAGCTGAATATATATGGAATGGGAAACAGTCATCTCATTCAGTAGTGAAACATTCTCTTTTATCTCATTCAACACTTTGTCGTGGTCTTCGACTTTGTGAAGAATGAGAGAGAGTATATCTTTTATTTATCCACCCTCGTACACCTTAGGCTTGATACACTCATGAGGGGGAATGTACCAGTCTTTCTTTTTGTCTGGTGCTTCCAATTCCAAGATCTTTTTGGCCACTAGATCCAGCTAAGTTAACAGTGTGGCCAAGATCTGGTCCTTCTCAGTCTCATTGTTGGTCTTAGCCATGCGATCAAGGAGCTGGGCTGCTATTGCATAGGGTAGTTGTGAGAGACCCCCCGGAGACATTTGGTCATCCACTCCTCTGTTTTCCTGACCAAGACCTCTATAGAAGCAGTCCAATAGTATGTTATCTGAGATTCCATGCGTTGGGCATTGTAGTAGTAATGACTTAAATCTCTGCCACAACTCATGGATTGATTCACCTTCTGTTTACCTGAAACTTAGGATGTTATCCCTAAGAATCATCATTCTTAAAGGAGAGAGGTCCATTTGGTCACCATATCAACAAGACATGCTCCTTTATGATGCTCTAAACAAGCAACATGAAAACCAAAACTAAAAATAAGTTCAACTATAACTAATAAGAACAAAATTCAACTTAACTGAAGAATCTTAAAAAACACCACTCCCCAGCAGCGGTGCCATTTTGATTTCACATATCAAGACACTTCTTCCAATACTAAGTGCCAACGGTGGTTAGTTAGTTATATAACCCAACTAAGTGAGTTGGGGTTGAATCCCACAGGGAGTGGTACGTGCTTAAGATTCAAGAACATAGTGCAATTATGTTGAAGTCAATCATAGGTAAAGACATTTACAAATAAAAGCATATTTCAAATTAAGGGTGACACAAGTGTCAAATATGGATGGTTTTGATTGTAATTAGCAAATACAATAGCAACAAAAAACACGAATAGACAAGTAAATAGATGGGTTCTTGGGATGTGATTGGATTATGGGCTAAGGTTGTCACGACCCGGGGGCACCCCGTTAGCGTAACCCGGCGTACTTGACCCCGAAGGGGTCTTATACAAGCCGTTAGTTTATCATGACATAAAAACATAGGAAAAATGCAGAAAATTTAAAACTTTTCTTTATAATCGAAGACTTTATAAAATGAGAGAGTCTATGACACTATGTCTCAAACCATCTATAATATTCGAATAAAAACTCTTGAAAATACAAATCTTAGGGGCACAACCCTTACAACAAAGGTCTACAACATAATATAAAGACAATAAAGGGCATGTGGTTGAGCCCTCGAATACAATGAGGACTCACCAGTCTTTTTCTTCTTCATCTCCTATGAACCTAGCCACGAGGATGGAATCCAATATCTCCAATGCCTATACTTGTAGAAAATGTAGAAATATCGGTAAGCACAAAATGTACTAAGTATGGAAGCCATGCAAGAAAATCCTTAAAACATGCTAAAAAGTGACATTTAGTTTAAAACCATGCTTCATGCCACTTTTGAACATCATCTTTGAAATAGTTGGAAAATGTAGCTCGTAGGACAAACCATGCACAATTCTTCATAATATAAAGGATATTATCAATATTACAAGCATAGTCTCCAACACAACATAATGCATACTCCAATTTTCACAAGACATAGTTCACATACGTAAGTACATAAAAAGATCATATCAACATAATAGGATTATCTATGAGCAACCTTAAGCTAAACTTGATCCCATAATCCTATCTACACTAAGTCTCACTTTTAGGCTGCCATCAATAAACATATCTTACTTTACCATAGTCATAACCAACATACATAAGTAAGGAGTCATTCATGTTCATAACTTGAAAACACATAAAGATAAACCTTAACATTCGTACATGCATTTCATACATAATTCATAAGTCATCATAACATCATAACACAAAAGAACCTACCCCACAACCCCTTTATAAGTCTATTTATGCAATGTACAAGTGAAGTCCCATACCCCCCACTCACACTAACTCATTAAGGAATTATAAGCATAGTTCATATTCATATTCATAATTCATATAAAGCATACATTCAACTCATAATCATCATATCATAAAAGAGACTTACCATGCCCACTCTCAAAGCCTACTTGTGCAATGTACGAATGAAGTCCCATACCTCCATTCATACTAAGTACAAACTTTTGAGGAGACATAGAACATGCCCATGTTCTTATCATAATTCATATTCTTATCATTTAGGGAGATTTAGCCTTACCGACATAGACCATGTGAGCTACATGGAATTTTGTGTTCTAGCCCTACACCGAAAAGAGGGTGTCCTACTTGCCTAAGGTAGAACGTACATATTAGCTTTTAGGTGGATCCACTAGCTAAGACCTATGTGGGCACATAGTTATGGGATATGAAGATTGCTACTAGAAACCTTATACTACTAACTTGTGGGTTTCCATCTCATGAGACACCATAATGTGAACCCAACTACTAACATGAAGGAACTAATATCATATTCATATCTGCTCGGTGCTAAGCATAATTCCCTTTAAAGTTACTTAAGTCTTTACTTAAGTTCATGTTCAATAGAGAATGCTCTAGGCACTCAAACCAACATTCATCATAATAGCTCAAAGATTCATTAAGTGAGAATATCCTTTCACTTTAGAACCATCAATAAATGAGTAAACCTTTCACATTATCATTCATAGTGTGTTCATGAGAATGACCTTTAATTTAACACAACAATACTATCATCAGCATACTTACATACTTCATACATAATCAAGAACATAGGGTATAGGGAAGAAGGATCTTGCATCAATACCACAATATACACAATAACTAAACACCTCCACCTTTCAAGTGGATCAACATGATCATGTACATTTCATGCATAATAGTACGTAAAGGTGCATATGAGAACTAACCTTTCAATTAACACCATAGATACATTATCATCATAGACAATGCCTTCTCAAGTGTTCATAAGAATGTACATAATACCCCAATCACACATAATACACATATATTGCATTTAAGAGTCATATTGAGTCAACATATCTAGCATTCAACATATATAACATAGATACAACCATGACTCAGTAATACATTCATTTCATGCATAAACTCATGTGATCATATTATAGGTCATGCAGGTGAAGTCTTTGCACAATAATGCCATATACAACTTCAACCTACACAATAGCTTCCTTCTTTAAGCCTAAGCATCTTTAACTTATTCATTGTAGCTTTTACACTTTAAGCCTTAGGAATTATCTTGATATTGTGAGCCTTACTCTCAAGCCATGCCTCACATTGTAAATGATGTATACCTAACTCTTTATGGTAAACTTAACTACATACTTCATTCTTACTCAATTATAGACATATACCATTAATTGAACTAGATCACAATACTACTTCAACCATGATACATCATATAAGACCTAATCAAGTTAGTTCATGTCTACAAGATTCATTCCTAAGCAATTCGTATCTAAGTGATCTAATCTAAGGCAATTCACTAAGAAGTTCATTAATCTTAAAGGTTCATATCTAACCCTCGATTTGCCTCTTTCATGATATAACCCTAGAATCTTAGGTTAATCAAGAATATAGGTAGATTCATACTTAGATCATGTAATTACATCATAATCAACTCACATTCAATCAATTGAGTCAACTTCTAAAACATTCAGGGTGTAGAGAAGGGCCATAGCTAGGATTAGGGAAAACTTATCAATTCGTTGGAATTAAAGTTAAACTCATCAAAACTCAGTAGTATCATCAATAATAATCATAATTCAATGTAAACATAATCCATTGTCAAGCTTTCATCATAAATCAAGTCATACCCTAGTTCACAATTTGGGAAGAAGGGGAAATCATGGGTCCAAGAGTGATTTTCATCAAAAACCATCAATACTACAATAATCCAATCATAAATCATCTTAAAGAATCATAGTAAACCATAATTAAACAATTGAATTCATTTTGGAAGAAGAGCCATGACTAGATTTGAAAACCCTAGATTTGGGGAATTCGAAAACATAGTTGAAGAAGCTTCTTGGTGATAGCTAACCAAGAATGAAAAGCATCCATACCTTAGGTGTAGAATCTCCAAAATATTTGGGGAAGAACCTTGACAATCTACAAACCCTAGCTCCAATGGCTTCTTTCTTCTTCCTTGAGCTTAGAGAGAAAAATATTAAGAGAAGATGGTTTCTATTGGGTTATCTCTTTTAGTCTCTGGGAGTAACTAAATTGGAGGAATTTGACTTTCAAAAGTATACATACGTGTTAGGAAAAGAGTGGTTTGTGTTGATTCAAGTTTTGGAAGGACTACTTAAAAACTCCAACTTAAACTTTAAAAACTTCCTAATTCTCACTGGAGCTCGCCCTTTGGCACTCCTTGGCTCGCCAAACCACTTAGGCAACTCGCCTAATGAACCTTAAGCTCACCCATTTTTACAGTAGGACACCAAAGTGGGCAGCTCACTTGGGCGATAGGGAGGGTTGTTGGGCGAATCGCCAACCCATTGGGAGATCCCCAAGCCATCTTGCCCATTTGGACAGTAGCTTAGGCTAGGAGGGACATCACAATGGGTGACCAACTGCAGTTTGACATATCCCCAAGTGACTTGGGTGACAATGTTGCCAATCGCCAACCTTCCCAAAGAGAAGCCAAGGTTCTCCTTCACCCTTCCTTCATACTTTAGGCCCTTGCCCACTTCCTAGGTTTGTCAACCCATTATACCAAGACCTAGGTTAGCCTATAAGGGTACGGGGTGTAAGACATGCCTTGACGTTCAACCATTAAACCCCACATTCTAAGCACGGGAAGTCAATATACAACCTAAAACCAAACACCAAACTCAAAAGCTCCCACGTTAGGCTCTAGTTTCACCTATTAGTTTCCATTAGACTCTAGCTTGGTCTTACTAATTTTTCGGGTTGTTACAAAGGTAGACAAATGGGTGATTGCAACTGATAGTAAATAACTGTAAATCAGTGAATAAGCTAGACTTTAATGGGCATAAACTTTCTCTCGAATAGTTTACCCCGAATCATATTGGTTTCTCTCGAACACCAATAAGTAGCAATTAAGAACGACCTACACTTTAGTCCATTCACTCTTTTGAGCTGAATGTGTAGAAAAGGGTTTAGGATTCACTCTCTCGAGTTGAACCCTTGACAACCAAATACCTATAGACAATCAAATCAGTAATCTTGGTTTTAAAACCTCTCTCTAGAGCAAGCCAAAAACACGAAGTTAGAATTGCATTTGCAACAACAATCATTTAAATTAAACCACAATTACTGATCGAAATCACTTTTAAACAGCATTTAAAATATCAATTAACAATACCCAATAACTAAATCAATCCATAATCACATAATCACACCCTAATAATTGGGGTTTTAGCTAGACATCATAAAAAGATACAAATCGTTACCAAATTGTGTTTCCATCAACTGGGTACAATTAATTTTGTCTTTACAAAGGTCAAGGTTGAAGAATCTCAAAGAGTCACTTCCAATTTCTCCGAAATGGAAATCTTCAATTCTTCAAAGCTAAGGAAAATATTGTCTCAATACTCTCAGTTCTAAGTTCTAAACTTTAAAACTGAATAATAATAAAACTTGGATACTAAACTAAGAATTTAAAAATGTATTTATAGTTGCCAAAAATATGTTACGAAGGACCATTCGGCGCAATAAGTTGGGATCGCCGATCCACTCGATGATCCGCCCTTTGGTGAATTCGACCGCCTTTCTACTTTGGCCTTTAGCATCTTCAAGTTTTGTAACTTTGGGCGATCTAGTACTGCATCGCGAAACCGTTCAACGACTCACCGACTGCTCCTTTCTATCACCGACTCGATTTTCTCTTTCAGGGCTCGGCACACTAGAACTTTAGGCAAGATCGTGGCCATTAGGCGTCTCGCCCAATGGGTTAGGCGATCATCAGGCCCTCTTTTCTTCCTTCTTTCAGTTGCCTTGTTCCTTTTTGGTCATTAGTTTCCATGCTCTGTTCCTCAATCCAAATGCCTGAAAATCAAGGATTTACATCAGTTATTGGCACAAAATATGCATTTAAGGATAGTAAATCTATTAAAATAAAGCCCTAAATGAGTCCAAATCGTGGACTTATCAATGAACAGATGCATGACTTCAACCATAGGTTTGCCCTTATTTTCCAATCAACATTCACTTCAGCTCACTCAAGATCAAAAAGGTATTTTTAATGCTTGTAACAGGGCTGAGTGTAAAGGTATGGTCATTTAGGCTCAGTGGTTGCTATCCTCATGAAATGTAGCACGAACATCACTTTCTTTCCTTTTCTTCAACATTTTCACCCATGCTCAAAATTTCACCCCATTATTCACTTCCAATGGAAAATCGAACACCCCATTTCTTTTGCAACTTTCACAATTTTTATTTCACAGCTTTTTCATTCTATTTTTTATCTTTTTCTTCTTTTCTCTTTTTTTTTTATAGAGGGGTTCGATCTTTTTTCAGAACCATGGATCAAGGGGGATTTCTTCACACTTCTTGATTTACCTTCTCTTTTCACCACACCCCCAACTTAGGCTTCTAGCTATTCAAACAAACTACACTTCATGAGGATTATGGCTGATTGGATAAAGAGGGTTTACAATTGCATCAAGTTTCTTCCAAGAAAAGGATAAGGCTCAAAAAGGGTTTGAAGCAAAGTTCACACACTCACAAGGTTGGGCACAAAAGAGGTATATTGTCAAATTGGTTCACTCTTCAAAATTGTTGCCTAAGATCATTTTAAGAGCTTGTATCACTTAGTCAACCAGACCAACAAGGCAAATTCTAGGTGTCATCACATAAGGTTCACAGTAGGCTCATCACACAAGGCATTAGCACCAATAATCAAACAAGACTCCACAATTTCGCTAGTGTGCAATGTTTATCACAAGAGACTCCATTCGATAACCGGCTAGTCACAACGAGATGTAAAAAGTTCACATACTATCTATGCAACTTCATTTGGCCTCATCGTAGCCACACATTCATTTTTGTTCAATTAAGAGCACTATTCAATTCATCAGTAGTGATCATAACCGACACTCAAATTTGCAGAAGAATAACTACAATCAAACATAATAAGAGGTGGCAAAATTTTTCAGAAGGGTCGAAAACCATTTGCATTTAAAACAAGGAGCCATAAGCTCAAACATCAGCCAAACTATGTCAAAACACAATTTACAGCACAAAAACCCAATATATAAACAAAAATAATAATCACAAGAGGTAGGTATGGAAATACCTCACCCCACCATAAATAAAAAAAGTAATTTGTCCTCAAATACAATAAAATGATAAAAAGTCAATAATAATGATGGAGAGGGAGGTAAGGAAGGGTCCTGTCTACACAGTCGCTCCATCTGTCAGGGCGTTAATGCCCGATGCAACACTCTGATCTTGGCATCAGTGCCTGAGGTATCAGTAACACTAGATCTGGCCATGGTGGTGTTTGCCAAAGAAGTTTGCATGGCTAAATCTATAATCGCCTCTTCAACCTCTGTCAGGCCCTCATAGATCGCCTCCTTATCGACACCAAGCTGCACCTCATCAGTTTCAGCCTCGAACTCTGTAGCAGCTACCTCCTCAACTAGAACCTCATCTCCGATGGTAGTCGGAGGCACATCTGTATCAGTAGGCATATTGGGGATCTCTAAAGTCCAGAATATCATGGACATATTCGTGGACTTTAGATGGTCCACGTCCGTCCTCAGCTCAGCAATCGTGGCCTTTAAGTACGTCACCTCATCAGTGGTCCCCTGGCCTTGCTCACAATCTACTATCCTTGCTACAAGGGCATCAAGAGACACACTAAGGTGTGTCACAGCAGCACTCAGGGCCCTCTCAATCATCCAGGGATGGTTGCCTCAATCTTGGGGGCATGCTTATCTGCTTAGTGGGCTAGCTGCCCCATTTGAAGTAATGCAGCCTGAGTGAGCGGGGGTCGGGCAGCAGCAGCAGCAGTAGCAGACCGAGGAGGTATGGGAGCGGCGGAGGGGCTAGGAGTTACAGAAGGCACAACACTAGATACACGTGAAGGCCCAGGGGTCAAAGTAGGCAATACTGCCTCTGCAGGAAGTGTCTGAGTATCAACAACCGGGGAAGTGTCCACCGGGGCTGCCTTCTTCTTCTTAGCGTTGCCTTTTAAAGTACTCCGCCTCAATCCTCTGGATGTCAGTACAGGAGGTGGGAGTCACTTCCATATCCTTCTTCTCATCTCGAGGCACTCATGCTCGCCTACACAGCTTGGTGATCAGCACCAGAAAGGGGACAGAAGTCTGCCGCTGCTTAGCCCTCATGACCATTTCTTGGCCAATGATCATTCCCAAGTTCAGCCTTGTCCTACCAATGATGCAACCAAGGGAAGCTTCTTTCATGTGGAAGAGAATCGACTCATTCTAGGATGGCATAATAGTACTGCTGATGAAGCCAAACCAGTACCTCGCTGCTACATTATGGTCTTTCTTTTCAGTGGGTGCTCCAACCTAGATCCACTTTGGAGTACTATAAAAAAATCAGAGGAGCCAACCATTGTTTTTATATTTTCCAACATTTTTGTCCAGATTATGTATTGACAGTCATCATCAACTTCTTTTGAACACTCCATAACTGCATTGATAGCATCACTATCACACTTCACTCTCATGTCCCTGACAACCACATAATCAGCCGGCTTGAATTTCATGACCTACTTTTTCCCTTATGGCACTAGTGCTCCGTAGGTGGTGTAGAATTCCCAGACCCAATTTGGAATTTAAGGGTCACAGGGTCTAGTGAATATTTGGAACTTGTGGAACCTCAAGCAGCTCATAATCCTAGAGATTATGAGCTGCTTGAGGTTCCACAAGTTCCAAATATTCACTAGACCTGTGACCCTAAATTCAAATGTCCGGGAAATCCACCACCTGAGCACTGTAGTCTTCGATTATGGTTCGCATTTCCTCAATCTTCAGTCTGTTCATAGATCGGGGAGGAAGACCTTGTGCAAGTGGTGTTGGGACTACAGCTTGTGCTGGAGCAGGAGGAGGGGTAGTGGTTTGGGGAATCCTGATCCTAGACGGATCATTCAACCTGTTGGAACGTAGTTCAGCTCTCTGGGCTGATAATAACTCATCATCTCCAGGCTCAGAAGTTTTGGCTCGAGGGTCTTGGTGCTCACTCTCACTCTCAGAGGTGGTGAAATGAGTGGCATATATCCCCTCACTATTAGAGTTGGCCTCTAGTGATGCAGGCGCAGGTGCCTTGCCTTTCCCTTTTCTTTTCCCACTAATGGTAGATAGTTTTGTCACATTTGCTTGGGATACAACTGCATCCTCATTGATAATAATCCTCTTTGTCCTCTTGCGGGATGGCATGCCTCTACGTGCTACTTTTGGTCTAGTCATATCTGCAACAAAATTATAAACTGTTAGAAACAATTCAAGAAAAATGCAGAAAATATATTGCAGACAGACTCACCGAACCGATCGGTGAGTTGCGGAATCACTTTGGTGAGCTAGATCAAGTTCGCCGAAAGGATTGGCTTCAAAAACATCTAGAAAAATGACCTATCGGTGATGGGAAGGCCCCTTCGGTGAATTGCCGACATCATCTGGTGAGCAAAGATTATCCTGCTGAAAATTACAGTGTATTTTAGGGGTTGGGGGTGCAAAAAAAGCAATCAAAGAAGACTTTCGGCGAGTCATCGAGTGCACTCCGAGAACTCATGCTTATCACAAAAAGTTACATAATCAAATTCAATAAAACCAACAAAATTAATGTCGATCAAAGGAGATTCAGCGAATCGTCGAGTGGTTCGGCGAGCTCGACCTAGCTCGCCAAACTACCCAACGTGCCTACTTTCTACCCCAACTTCCAAAATCAACCCCGTAGCCCCTAAAAACAGAATCAAAAGATACACATACTCAATTAGACTCGGACCCATAAAACCCATGCCACTAGGGTACTCAGACTTCCTCCGGTTTGGCCAAAATTGACCATTTGACAACTTTAGCCCTTAAGAATGACTTCAAATGCTCCATCATTGGGCAAAGCACGTCATTTAGAACAAATATGGGTTACTTAGACATCACCCGACCAAACCCAACAACAATTAAGCACAATCCAACAATTTTGATCAACCTTAAAGCACAAAATTTTGTGAAATCAACAATTAAGCATTTTAGGCATGATTATGAAATTAATATCGGCAAACAAGCACACAAATACGGATTAAGAGAGGCACAACACACTTCAAAAATTTTTATAACAATGTAATTGAGTTTAACCACTAATTTATGAGTTTGGGTTTGGAAAACCAACCTTTCATGCCGAATATAGAAATTAAAATGCTAGGTGGCCAAGTGTCTAACTCCAAACATAGGATCAATGATGAAAAAGCAAGAAAATGCAGGAAAATAAGCAATATAGAGTGCTGGTGTAATCTGGTGAAGTTAAAAAGTGAGGTAATGTGAAAGAGTTTGAACTTTTAAACCTTTGGCCTTTTAAAAACAATCTAGTTCATGCCCTTTCGGCACCATTAGTTCTCTTTGCCAAACCACTCGGTGACACGCCGAGTGGGTACTTACCTCGTCGAGTATTACTAGACCTCTAGTTAATATGGGGGTCCAAACGACGGACAAAGTTGGGATCGCCGACCTATTCGGCAATTCGTTGATTAGTCCATGGGCCCGCTGAGTTTTACAGACTCCATCTTCTGATTTCTTGAGTCCAATGGTGGTCCAAGTTGGGCTCGCTGACTTCTTCGGTGAGTCGCCGACTTGACATTTTGCTCGCTAACCTACACTTTTCAAACACATTCCACTTTCTCACCTGCACAATCAACACATGTTATTTCCAAAACAAGAAGAAAGCAATAAAACTTAGGTTGCCTCCCAAGAAGCGCCTTAGTTAAAGATGTGGCACGACTCAAGTCATCACTCAAACTTCATTCTTGGGGTTTGCCATAGTGTCACTAGGCAACCCCCTTGTTGTCTCCGGTTTAAATTAGACAAAATTTGACCCATTTGGGTCTCCAAGTGTTTGATAGAGACGGAATGAGAGGTAACCGTCTGGCTAAGGGTCGATACATCTTCCTTCATTTCTTTCAAAATTTTATCAGAACCTTCAACCTTATTGAGAATACGAGAGAGCATATCCTCAGAAAGGCCACCCTAAGAATCTTTGGGCTTTTGACACTTGTAGGGAGGAATGTACCTGTACTTCTCCCTATCTCTTTCCTTCCAAGTGGGTTTACGATCCCTCCACTCTCTATCACAATCTCTGTAGACATCATCCCTGTTCCAATATTGGTTACCACCTTGCCTCAGGTAGTTCGCACGATAACCACCTCCTTGCTTGGCTAGGAAGTTCACTGCCTCATTATACAGCGCTTCAAACATGGCCTTTTCGGGGTTACACAACCAACACCCACAACATTGACACTCCTAGCACTAGCTCCCATGACATTTTTGGATAAAATATCAAGTTGAGTCATGATCTTTGCCATGTTTTGGTGCCTCTCTTGATCTTTCTCAAGCTGCTCCTTCGTCAGTTTAAAAGTGAGAGAGGAGACTTGATCCTCACGGGTGTACCATGCCCAGTTAATTTTTGTCATACCATCCAAGAGCTGGGCTGCTATAATGTAAGGCTGTTGCATCAAACCTCCTGGAGAAAGTTGGTCAGCTACTCCCTTGTTAACTGAATCAAAGCTTCGGTAAAAGTATTACAGCAAAAAGTTGTCGAGAAAACCATGAATTGGGCATTGCAACACCATCTTCTTGAATCTTAGCCAAGTCTCATGGATTGGATCACCTTCCAAATGCTTGAAACTCTTAATGTTGTCCCTAAGTCTTATCATCTTCGAATGATAGAAAAAAACACACTTGAAATGCAGTGACAAGATCTTCCCACGAAGTGATGGAGTCACTTGGCAAATCAGCCAACCACTTATATGCTTCTGCCATTAAAGAATATGGGAACAACCTTAATCGGGCTGACTCCTAGGATATGTTCTTGAAGGAGAATGGCCACAAACATCAACAAAGTTTCTTATATGCTCATGGGGATCCTCATGAGCCAACCCACCAAACAACCCTTTCAATTGGAAGAGTTGCAACATGGTGCTTTTAATGTGGAACACCGTGTTCCCTTTAGCTGGAGGCAAGTGAATGGCACCAACTCCACCCACAAGATTAGGGTCATAAGCATTCGGCTCATTGACATCATTGAATTGCCAATGTCATATTTGTGTCCCACTTGGATACCATTACTTCCATTGACACTGATTACCTCAGTTTTAAAATAGCAACACACAAACCAAAACTAAAAGTAAGTAGATTCAACTATGACTAAAAAGAACAAAATTCAACTTCAGCAAATGAATCTCAAACAACACCACTCCCTGATAGCGGTGCCATTTTGATTAATGACATTTCAAAGACACTTCATCCAATTCTAAGTGTCAACAGTCATTAATCAGTATAAACCCTAACTAAATGAGTTGGGTCAAATCCCACAGAGAGCGGTACGTGTTTAAGATTCAATAGGAAAGTATGAACATGTTCAAATCAGTCATAGGAATAAAAGTTATCGAATAAAGACATCATTCTAATCAAGGGATGACACAAATGTCAAATGGGGGTTTTGGTTTGAAATTATCAACTACGAACAGTGGTAAACAAAATGAAATGACAATAAGTAGACGGGTTCTTGGGATGTGATTCAATTATAGGCTAATATAGACAAATGGGTAATTGAAACTATTAAAAATAGCTAAATATTAGTGAGTAAGCTAGACTATAGAGGAGGTAAACTTTCTCTCAAACAATTCACCCCGAATCAAGTTGATTTCTCTCGAACATCAACAAGCATGCAAAATAAGAATAGCCCACTCCTTAGTCCATTCACTATTTCGAGTTGAATGTGCAAGATTAGGTTTAGGATTCACTCTCTCGAGCTGAACCCATGGCAACCCTATACCCACAGACCATCAATCAATAATCTTAGTTTTAAAACCTATCACTCGAGCAAGCCAAAAACACAAGGGTAGAACTACATTTGCAACTACAATTCTTAAATTAAACCATAATTGCTGATTGAACTCCCTTCTAAACAACATTTAAACTAATAATTAGCAATACCCATGAACTAAATCAACCCATAATCACATAATCACACCCCAAGAATTGGGGTTTTAGCTAGACATCATAAAAGGATAAAAATCGTTACCAAATTGAGTTTCCATCAACTGGGTAAGATTAATTTCGTCTTTACAATATTCCAAATTGAAGAATCTGAAAGATCCACTTCCAATTTCTCAAAAGTGAAAAACTTCAATCCTTCAAGGTTAAAGGAAAACTAGAGAAAACTTGTCTCTAGAGGTCAAAACTCAATAGTAAACTATTCTAAAGAGTAATTGATACTAAACTAAATGTTCAAAAATGTATTTAAAGTCATCAAAATTATGGTTTGAAGAGCCACTTGGTGAAGTAAGTCGGGCTCGCATAACCACTCGGCGAGCCGCCCTTTGGTCACATTCATCGCTTTACTACCTTGGCATTCAGCATCTTCAAGGTTTGTAACTTTGGGAGATCCAGCACTGCATCATGGAAATAGTCAGTGATTCGCCGTGCTGCCATCGCCAACTTGATTTCTTCCCTCAGAGCTTGGCACACTGAAACTCTAAGCTGTCAAATGGCCACTCGGCGACTTGCCAAGTGAATTTGGTGATCACCAGGCCTGTGTTTCTTTATTCTTTTAACTCACTTTGTTCCTTTTTGCAAATTAGTGTCCTTGCTTTGTTCCTCAATCCATATACCTAGAAATCAAGGGTTTTACATAAGTTATTGGCACAAATTAAGCATTTGAGAACACTAAATCTATATAATTAAAGCCCTAAATAAGTCCAAATCTCAGATTCATCAGGTGTATGTGAGATAGATGTTTTCTCCATATATATTTCATCAGACTCAAATTGAGAAATAAGACAACAAGATTCTCCAGGTAGAAAATGAAAGGTGTTGTCATGAGAATATCACAATGAAAGAGGCAATGAAGAAAATTATATGCCCACAATGTGATTTTGAAAGATCAAGCAATTTAGAAAATTTGAAATCGGAAAATCAAATGTTGGCAGATGTGGTAAACCTTTTATTTATCCTCTTTATTTTTTTTCCTTGGAAAAAGATTATTTATATGTAACAAAGATAAATTTAGTATACATTATTTTTGTGAAGAAAAATAAGGATTGTCCAAAAAAAAGAATTATGTTGACAAACTTGATAACTCAATTATCAAAAAATTTTGCCTTTTTCTTTCCCAAATAAATAAAAGAAAATTTATGCTCTATAAAACTAGTAGCCTCCCTTACATTATAAACTATTGATTCTGGAAGGTAATAGTCTTTGGTGAGGTGTTACCTTTTCAAACACGGGATATCCTTGAGCACCTTATTGATAGAGTTAGTAAATAACACTAGGTCATCAACAAACGTCAAATGAAAAGGGATGTGCTTTTCATAGTAAATAACACTAGGTCATCAACATACGTCAAATGAAAAGGGATGTGCTTTTCATTGAATAACATTAACTTAAGTCATTTATGGATTCATTGGAAACCTCATCAAAAGAGTCAAGTCTCTTTAGATTATATCTATCTATTTATATCTATCTATATTATTTTTAAAATATAAACTTCATAACTTGAATGTTACATTATTGTAATATCTCCGACTAAAAACACTCAGTTTAATATATCTTTTATATTTAATACTATATTAAATTAAAAATAGACACCTTTTAACACTGAAGAGATGTGTCTTTTACCGAAGGGTTATGCCTTTTTCAAATGATTGTGACATTTTTTTGAAGAATTTTGACTTTTTTGATAGTGCACAATAAATATATGGTTATACTAATGTTAGCTCTGTATAGAGGGTTTTAGTGGGATCAATTTTTTTTTACTCTTTCACCTTGATTTTTTATAATAATTATTATTATTGAACTAAATATTTTTGTGGGTTTTCTCTCTATTAGACTTCTTTAATTAGATCTTGTATAAAATTTTATATTTATATTTTGACTAAAAAAATTAGATCAAATTCTTGAACTTTTAAAATATTTATACTATTTAGCATGAGATATACGTGCAACACGCATGTTCGAGAACTATAGTATAGCATACTGAAAGTGGGAAACTCTAAAGTGCAAAGTTGAATTACCATTCCACCATTAAACTAAATAAAATTTTATAAAATATCTAATTAATTTAATATCAAATAGTAATTTAGTATAATATGATAGATTTTTTTATAGTTTTTGTACTAACATTGTACATAATAATGTTGTATACATAATCAATCCAACAAATGGATATATACGTAGAATTAATTTTCTATAGTTACTGCATGTTATTCAATATTTTGGTTGCTTTCCAACTTTCTTAGAATTATTTTTCATTTTCCTACTATACAAATTTAATGTCGTGGCATTCCTTTCAACTTTTTTAAATTGCCAAATGTAACTATTGAACCGTTGCAAATTCTTTGGTACTCTATTTTGTTGGGACGAGAAGATTTCTGGAGTCACAACTACTCGTGGAGTAGATAAAATGGCATGGATGAGCTTAATAAAGTTATTCTCTAGGAGTTTTGGCAGTACAATGCATTTCATAATTTGGAGTGAAATCTTTTTTTTCATCCAAATATATTGGCCTTAAAATTCTTAAATTTATTGTTTTTTTTAGTTTGTTGAATGGTTTAACATAAAGAACGTGAAGTCTTTAATGTTGTTACTTTACAGGTTAATCCTATCCTTGCCCTCGACAAGGAATTTGAGAGTTATGAGGTTAAGCATCTGCTTAAGCCATGCTACATCAACAGGAATTATGTGGATGCTGAAAATCCACTAAAAACTAGGAAATATTATGAATTTATTCTTGTTGATACAGGTTCCATTGAAGTGGAGCATAAACTCAGCCATGACTCAGACCCGGATAGCATTGCCTATTCGAAATTCACGATCAAAAGGGTTTTATCTCCATTCGAATGGCTAGTTGATCATTTGCATACTCCCATCAATCTTTCGAGGGAACATAGACCTCAAACTTATAATTGGTTTGACTATAAAAATGCTTGGTTCAACTTTCTATTCCTGAGACCAACCACTCATACATGGTTCGTCAAGTGTAGCCCAGAATTTTCTAAATCTGTCATCCCCAGATGGTTCTATGAATGGTGGAACTGCTTTGGAGGAAATGAGAAAGTTTTACCTAAACTGTTTTTTGATAAATTCGATCAGTTTCAAGCTGAACAGGATATTTCTACTTTGCCAGAGCACATTAAATTGTGTAAATATTTTATCCAAAAAAGGATTTCATTTATTATCAGTTGGACTTTTTCTATCCATATATTTCACAGAATCAAATATCTATCAAAGGAGATTTGCATTAAAGGATGGTCGCCAGCTCCCAAAGAAGCTGCTCAACGTTCTTCTCCAGCCTCGACAAGTGGTAAAAAATCATCTTCAAAAGATGATTTGAAGAAAAGGCTCCAGAAAGCCTTATTAGATCTCGAGGATGAAAAATCCAATTATGAAACAGCCTTGCAGCTGTTAGATGAAGCCTCCTCTCAGAGTGATGATAATGGAGATATGTTAAGGCCAAAAGCTTTAGCATTATCTTATCTAGATCCATTTTATGATTGATTTAATTAAATTGATAATCCAGTAGAGGATATTAAAATCCGAAATTACTGACCTTTTAAATAGAGACTCAAAGAAGTCAGAATTATTTAAAATGTAAGAGATGAAACTTAAAGAGTTGGAATATCTCTTGATTAAAAATTCAATTAAATTAATTAGATATGGAATCCCACAACAGCAAAGACACTTTGGCATGTTGCGGAGGTGGCCGACAACTTTATAAAAAGCAGACATCACTTTCAGAAAAGAAGATGCCCCGACAAAAAGAAAAGCAGCCACTACTTTTCCAAAAGAAAAAGCAATGGCCGACAACTTTAATCCCACTCAAGATAAAGGAGATTCTCGTAGCAGCCATTAAAGAGAACTTCTCGATTCCTCTTATCTTTTGAAAGTATATATAAGACTTAGATTTTATGTTAGAAGGCATGAGAAATTCACACTAATATTTTCTTTTAGCCTATAGTCTCTCTTTGTAATGTTCTCTCGTGGATGTTTGCTTTTGCTTCCGTTGCTTGAATAAAATTGTGAGTTCTTGTATCAGAGCCATGTTAGGCATATTTAGCATGTTAATAGTAATGTTAATTGTAGCCATGGACGGCTAAACCTTTATGCCAAGACTGTACTTATGAAACTTTAATTAGTTACTTAGCAATTTAACAAAGTTATCACCTTGTTATACAATTTGAATTTTTTATTCTTTAACTGTAAAATGGAGTTTATGTATGGTGATTAAAGAAAGGTGTTGAGAATGTTTTCAAGTAGTTGCGATGCCGACAGGCGGTTGTTAAGCCGAAAGGACAGGCACGTAGACTGCAAGGTACTTTGCTTGAAAAATCTCTTGTAAAATCCATAGACCTTAATGTAAAATCCGAGCATGAATCCATAGTTACAGTATAAGAGTTCGGAATCTCAGGCTATATGACTAGTTGTTATCTTTACTAGAATGCTTAGTTGCTTTTTATTGTATCATTAGTATATTCTAAAGGCATTCTCTCTCTATGGATAATAGACAGCATATTGTTAACTCCGTTAATATCTCTATTTCTAAAACAGAAAATGATTTACAAAATTGGTCTATCCCTAAAGAACCTTTTGAAAAGATTTACCAGTTAGGTAATTTTTCCATGTTTAAAAAATATAATATTAAAACTTGTGAGTCCACTATTGCTATCAATAATTCCTTGAAACTATCAAATTGTTATTATCTGCTGATATTGATAGATATAGGAAAGAATTTAAATTTCTTCATATTGGACTTGTGCAAGTTGCTGTTAAACCTCTATTCCGTAAAGGTTTGAATATTCCTATTTGTCTGCTCCTTAGAGATGATAGACTTTTAAATTTTGATGATTCTCTGTTAGGAGTATTAGAAAGTAATCTTGCTTATGGACCAGTTTATTTTAACTGTTATCCTAATTTTACTGTTGATATTCATGATCCGAATATTATTGATACTTTGACTCTTAACGTCAAAACTAAGAACATGAATAGTAAAATCGATACCAGAGAAATAGCTGTAATATATCGGGTATATTACAAGCTTATGAAGATCACTATAGCCCCAAAGGCTATAGCTTCTAGTGTTAAAGGAGTTACTATGCTTATGGAAGCTAACCAAGAGCATAGTACTACTTTTGTCCCTAGACTTCTTAAGTGGACTGATATTTTAGCTGATGAAGAATGGAAATTTGATTCCATTACGAATCCTTTACCCCTTCAACCTGAGACTTCGCAGTTAGATAGGGTTATCCAGTTCCCTGACGGATCCATTAACCTTAAGTTTTTAAGATCCAGTTCTTTCAGCCAAGCTTCTTCAAGTAGAAGAATGTCTTCGGCAAGACCTTCTTCTTTTCAAACCCGGGAGGAGCATGAAGATAGTATTAGCCAGCCTGACCATAGAAAACTTCATGGTGTAGATTTATCCCAGACTGTTCCTAAGGTTTACTATGAAGAAGAGACTTTGGGAAGTCCTACTGCCAGTGATATGAAACCTGTTCATCAAAGAAAAGATTCCATCGGAGTACTTACTTCTAATGAGGAAGACTTTGTCCCCAGTAAAAGGAAATTACATTCTTGGTGGAAAGTCCCTGAACATAAGCAAAAGGTAGATTGGTATAAAGCTACCTACACTGTGGAACAACGAACCTCTTTCAGAGATAAGTGGTTCAAAGATATGAAAAGATTTAAAACTGAAATAGAGTTTTTTAAATGGTTCGAAGCTTCTGGGCAAATTGATGATAAACAGTCATCCCTTCAGGTCCTTATCAACAAATGGTACACTAAAGAACAGGTGGTTGAAAGTGTTACTCCTCCTCTAGAAGGACTTAGCATCCCTTACAGGAAAGAAATCCTTAAGGCGGCACCTTTTAAAAACCCATAGAAAAGGAATCAGCTTTGATAACAGCTGGAGACCTTAATAAAGTTTTTGAACAAAACAATTATACCAACCAGGTTCTCCATGTGATATCCCAACAAATTGAGAAACATAAAGGGGATAATTTCAGAGGAATTAGTCAGATAGCTGATAAACCTAGCCCTTCCAAAGTTAGTCCTCAGATCGAGACTAAACATATTTTTAAGATTCCTGAGTTCTCTAAAGAAAACTTCCCTAAACTTTCCAAATAGTTTAGCCATTCCAATGAACTGCTAGACAGGATAAATGAGCAATTGTCTAAGCTTAATATTACACAAGGTAATAAGCTTAGAACTTTGTTAGAAAGGCACCCTAATATAAGGAATTATTATCCTAGATCTTCTTTCCCTGATGTTCAATTTGAGGAAGACGTTCTCCATCCAGCATCTGCTGCAGATGGATCAAGTTTGACTGAATGGAATATAGATGGCATGGCTGAAGGTCAAATTTATTCTAAGCTCCAAGAAATGGGAATGAACATTACCGCATATAAAATGAAAGGTGCTAGTGATAAGGAATCTGCTAATATGATCATTGCAGGTTTTATAGGAACCATTAGAAATTGGTGGGACAATTATCTTACTGATCAAAATAAAGCTGATATCCTTGGTGCTACCACTACTAAAATAGTGGTTAAAATTGAGGAAGGAAATAGTATCCCTATAGAGGTGGTCTACGAAGATGCTACAGCCACTCTGCTGTATAGTATAGCAAAACATTTCGTGGGAGAACCACGTCTTTTCCAGGATAGGAGTTTGGAAATCTTGAATAATTTGTACTGTAAGAAATTGACAGATTTCAAATGGTACAAAGACATGTTTTTGAACAAAGTCATGATAAGATCTGACTACAATAATGATTATTGGAAAGAACGATTTATCAGCGGATTGCCTACTCATTTCGCTGAAAAGGTTAGATCCAAAATAAGAGATCGATGTGAAGGAAAGATTCCGTATTCTCAACTAGCATATGGAGACCTTATAAGCATTATTAATGTTGTAGCTATGGAGCTATGCACTGATCTTAAGCTAAAAGAACAGCTTAAGAAAGATCAAAATACTACGTATGCAGAACTTGGTAGTTTTTGTCAAGATTTTGGATTTCCATTACTCAAACCTCCTTCGGCTAGGAAAGCGGGAAAAAAGGAAAGAACAACTGGAAATATAAAAGAAGATCTTCCAAGAAAGGAAGAGAACCTAGAGAAAAGTCCAAGAAGAAAGGAAAGAGGCAAGCCTCTAAGGAATCTTCTTCAGAAGACACATGCCGGACATGCGGTAAAAAGGGTCACAGATCGAACAAGTGTCCTAGAAATAGAAAGAAGAAAAAGAAGATTAATCTACTTGAAGTTGACGATGAAATTAAACAAAAGCTCTTCTCGATCATCGAAGAAGAAGAAACATCTGATTCAGAATACTCTTCCTCAGAAGAAGAAAGCGATGAAGAGTTCCTCAACGTCGCCCATAATTCAGAATCTGAAGAAGAAAATGAATCAGATTGTAATTGCAATGGTGCATTTTGCCTCTGCGATAGTAAAACTATCAATGTTATCTCTGAGAAAATGGCAGAAACTCTCTTTTCCACCATTAAGCATATTCAAGATGAGGATGCCAGGAGAAAGTACCTTATTGAACTGCAGAAATTGGTTACTAGGCAAAAGGAAGAAAAGCCTAAAGTAACTCCTTTTAGCATGAAGCAAATCATGAACAGATTTGACTCAAAGAAGGAAGAACCTTCAGTTGAAGAACTTAGACGAGAAGTCAATTCTCTTAAAGAAGAAATGAAAGGAATTAAGTCTCGACTTCATAAAATAGAGATCGATGCAATTACAGAAAAACTTCTTAAACAAGTTTGAAATGATGAAGGAGCATCCAAAGCAGTTGCTTCAGATAATGAAGAACATGAGGAAGACGAAGATAGCAATGTAGGTATCTATGCTATTACCAAAATTAGACCTCAGAGTTCTCATATTATGATTAAGCTTGTTGTTAATGATCATTTGACTCTTAACAAGAATGTTTTGTTAGATAGTGGCGCAGATCGAAATTGCATAATCGAAGGATTAATTCCTACTAAGTATCTTACCAAAGGTACTACCAAATTATATAGCGTCACAGGTGAGCATATAATTATTGACTATAAGTTATTTGATGCTCATAACTGCAATAATGGTATTTGCCTTAAAAATGATTTTGTTATTACAAAAAATATTAACGAAGAAATTATTTTGGGTATACCATTTATTACTCAAATAAAACCTTATATTTCAGATTTTGATTCTATCAAAACTAAGATTTTAGGAAAAGAAATTTCATTTCCTTTTATTAAAACACTTTCTAAAGAAGATAGTAAATTTTTACATAAACAAACTGCCTTTAAAGTTAATCTAATTTCTAATCAGATTTGTTTTCTCAAAGAAGATATAAAAATTAAGAAAATTGAGCAAATTTTAAAAACCCTGAGAATGGTAACCAAGATTTCCAGTTTGCAAAACACTTTTGAAAAAGAAATTTGCTCTGAATTTCCTAATGCTTTTTGGGCCAGAAAAGCCCATACTGTTGATCTCCCTTATGTTGACAGATTCTGTGAAAAGGCCATTTCCACGAAAGCTAGGCCCATTCAAATGAATCACGATTTAATGGAAATTTGTAAAAATAAGATTAATACTCTTTTAGAAAATAAGATTATCAGGCCCTCTAAGTCTCCGCGGAGTTGTTCAGCCTTTTATGTTAACAACGCTACTGAAAAAGAGAGGGGCTCTCCTCGACTTGTTATAAATTATAAAACATTAAATTCTGTTTTAAAATGGATTAGATATCTGATTCCTAATAAAAGGGATCTTTTAAAGAGAACTTTTAAAGCCAATATCTATAGTAAATTTGATATGAAATTAGGATTTTGGCAGATACAGATTTCTGAAAAAGATAAATATAAAACTGCTTTTAATGTCCCGTTCGGACAATATGAATGAAATGTTATGCCTTTTGGGCTTATGAATGCCCCTTCAAAATTTCAAAATATTATGAATTCCATCTTTAATCATATCAGTCATATTTCAATTGTTTATATTGATGATGTATTAATCTTTTCCGAGGACATAGATTCTCATTTTAAACATTTGAATATATTCTTTAAAATTGTTAAACATAATGGTTTGGTGGTTAGCGCCAAAAAGATTAAACTTTTTCAAACTAAAATAAGATTTCTTGGGCATGATTTATATCAAGGCACTTATAAACCCATTTGCAGAGCTATTGAGTTTTCTGATAAATTCCCTGACGTTATTATGGACAAAACCCAGGTACAAAGGTTTTTAGGTAGTCTTAATTATGTTGCGGATTTCATCCCAAAGGTAAGATAGGTAATCTGTGACCCTTTTTACCGCATGTCCAACATGTGTCTTCTAAAGAAGATTCCTTAGAGGCTTGCCTCTTTCCTTTCTTCTTGGACTTTTCTCTAGGTTCTCTTCTTTTCTTGGAAGATCTTCTTTTATATTTTCTAGTTGTTCTTTCCTTTTTCCCGCTTTCCTAGCCGAAGGAGGTTTGAGTAATGGAAATCCAAAATCTTGACAAAAACTACCAAGTTGTGCATACGTAGTCTTTTGATCTTTCTTAAGCTGTTCTTTTAGCTTAAGATCAGTGCATAGCTCCATAGCTACAACATTAATAATGCATATAAGGTCTCCATATGCTAGTTGAGAATACGGAATCTTTCCATCACATCGATCTCTTATTTTGGATCTAACCTTTTCAGCGAAGTGAGTAGGCAATCCGCTGATAAATCGTTCTTTCCAATAATCATTATTGCAGTCAGATCTTATCATGACTTTGTTCAAACACATGTCTTTGTACCATCTGAAATCTGTCAGTTTCTTACAGTACAAATTATTCAAGATTTCCAAACGCCTGTCCTGGAAAAGACGTGGTTCTCCCACAAAATGTTTTGCTATACTATACAGCAGAGTGGTTGTAGCATCTTCGTAGACCACCTCTGAAGGGATACTAGTTCCTTCCTCAGTTTTAACCACTACTTTAGTAGTGGTAGCACCAAGGATATCAGCTCTATTTTGATCAGTGAGATAATTGTCCCACCAATTTCTGAGGGTTCCTATAAAACCTGCAATGATCATCTTAGCAGTTTCCTTATCACCAGCACCTTTCATTTTATATGCGGTAATGTTCATTCCCATTTCTTGGAGCGTAGAATAAATTTAACCTTCAGCCATGCCATCTATATTCCATTCAGTCAAACTTGATCCATCTATAGCAGATGCTGGATGGAGAACGTTTTCCTCAAATTGAACATCAGGGAAAGAAGATCTAGGATAATAATTCCTTTTGTTAGGGTGCCTTTCTAACAAAGTTCTAAGCTTATTACCTTGTGTAATATTAAGCTTAGACAATTGCTCATTTATCCTGTCTAGCTGTTCATTGGAATGGCTAAACTCTTTGGAAAGTTTAGGGAAGTTTTCTTTAGAGAACTCAGGAATCTTAAAAATAGGTTTAGTCTCGATCTGAGGACTAACTTTGGAAGGGCTAGGTTTATCAGCTATCTGACTAATTCCTCTGAAATTATCCCCTTTATGTTCCTCAATTTGTTGGGATATGACATGGAGAACATGGTTGGTATAATTGTTTTGTTCAAAAACTTTATTAAGGTCTCCAGTTGTTATCAAGGCTGATTCCTTTTCTATGGGTTTTTTAAAAGGTGCCGCCTTAAGGATTTCTTTCTTGTAAGGGATGCTAAGTCCTTCTAGAGGAGGAGTAACACTTTCAACCACCTGTTCTTTGGTGTACCATTTGTTGATAAGGACCTGAAGGGATGACTGTTTATCATCAATTTGCCCAGAAGATTCGAACTGTTTAAAAAACTCTATTTCAGTTTTGAATCTTTTCATATCTTTGAACCACTTATCTCTAAAAGAGGTTCGTTGTTCCACAGTGTAGGTAGCTTTATACCAATCTACCTTTTGCTTATGTTCAGGGGCTTTCCACCAAGAATGTAATTTCCTTTTACTGGGGACAAAGTCTTCCTCATCAGAAGTAAGTACTCCGATGGAATCTTTTCTTTGATGAACAAGTTTCATATCACTGGCAGTAGGACTTCCCAAATTCTCCTCTTCATAGTAAACCTTAGGAATGGTCTGGGAGAAATCTACACTATGAAGTTTTCTATGGTCAGGCTGGCTAATACTATCTTCATCCTCCTCTCGGGTTTGAAAAGAAGAAGGTCTTGCCGAAGACATTCTTCTACTTGAAGAAGCTTGGCTGAAAGAACTGGATCTTAAAAACTTCATGTTAATAGATCCGTCAGGGAACTGGATAACCCTATCTAACTGCGAAGTCTCAGGTTGAAGAGGTAAAGGATTCGTAATGGAATCAAATTTCCATTCTTCATCAGCTAAAATATCAGTCCACTTAAGAAGTCTAGCGACAAAAGTAGTACTATGGTCTTGGTTAGCCACCATAAGCATAGTAACTCCTTTAACATTATAAGCTATAGCCTTTGGGGCTATAGCGATCTTCATAAGCTTGTAATATACCCGATATATTACAGCTATTTCTCTGGTATCAATTTTACTATTCATGTTCTTAGTTTTGACGTTAAGAGTCAAAGTATCAATAATATTCGGATCATGAATATGAACAATAAAATTAGGATAACAGTTAAAATAAGCTGGTCCATAAGCAAGATTACTTTCTAATACTCCTAACAAAGAGTCATCAAAATTTAAAAGTCTATCATCTCTAAGAAGCAGACAAATAGGAATATTCAGCCTTTACAGAAAAGAGGTTTAACAGCAACTTGCACAAGTCCAATTTGAAGAAATTTAAATTCTTTCCTATATCTATCAATATCAGCAGATAATAACAACTTGATAGTTTCAAGGAATTATTGATAGCAATAGTGGACTCACAAGTTTTAATATTATATTTTTTAAACATGGAAAAATTACCTAACTGGTAAATCTTTTCAAAAGGTTCTTTAGGGATAGACCAATTTTGTAAATCATTTTCTGTTTTAGAAATAGAGATATTAACGGAGTTAACAATATGCTGTCTATTATCCATAGAGAGAGAATGCCTTTAGACTACACTAATGATACAATAAAAAGCAACTAAGCATTCTAGTAAAGTTATCAACTAGTCATATAATCTGAGATTCCGAACTCTTATACTGTAACTATGGATTCATGCTCAGATTTTAAATTAAGGTCTATGGATTTTACAAGAGCATTTTCAAGCAAAGTACCTTGCAGTCTACGCGCCTGTCCTTTCGGCTTAACGACCGTCTGTCGGCATCGCAACTACTTGAAAACATTCTCAACACCTTTCCTTAATCACCATACATAAACTCCATTTTACAATTAAAGAATTAAAAATTCAAATTGTATAACAAGGTGATAACTTTGCTAAATTGCTAAGTAACTAATTAAAGTTTCATAACTAATTAACATGGCTTTGATTTAGGGTTTAGGATTAGGGTTAGGTTTAAAGGTTAAGGGTTTAGGGTTGGGGTTTAGGGTTTTGGGTTTAGGGTTTAGGGTTTATGGCTTAGAGTTTAGCGTTTAGAGTTTTGGGCTTAGAGTTTAGGCTTAGGGTTTAGGGTTTAACATTTATAGTTTAGGATTTAGGGTTTTTGGTTTAGGGTTTAACATTTGGAGTTTAGGATTTAGGGTTTAGAGTTTAGGATTTTGGGTTTAGGGTTTAGGGTTATGGTTTAGGTTTTCGGGTATAGTTTTTAGGGTTTAGGGTTTAATGTTCAGGGTTCAAGGTTTTGGGTTTAGGGATAATTATTTAGGGTTAAGGGTTTAGGGTTATGGGTTTAGGGTTTGGAGTTGTAGGTTAAAGGTTTAGGGTTTAAGGTTTAGGGTTTAGGGTTTAGGGCTTAGACTTAAGGGTTTATTATTTCTGGTTTAGGGTTTAGGGTCTAGGCTTTGGTGTTTAGGGTTTAAGGTTTGGTGTTTATTTTTTAGGGTTTAGGGTTTAGGTTTTAGGGTTTAGGTCTGATGGTTTAGGGTTAAGTGTTTATTGTTTAGGTTTTAGTGTTTACGATTTAGGGTTCAGGGATTAGAGTTTTGGGTATAGCGTTTAAGGTTTCGAGTTATTGGTTTTGGGTTTTGATTTTACGGTATATGGTTTAGGATTTAGGGTTTATGGTTTATGGTTCAGAGTTGAGGGTTTTGATTTTAGGTTTTTGGTTTAGGGTAGATGATTTACTGTTTATGGTTTAGGGTTTATGATTTAGTGTTTAATGTTTAGGGTTTAGAGTTTAGGATTTAGGATTTTGGGTTTAGGGTTTACTCTTTAGCTTTTATTGTTTATGGTTTAGGGTTTAGGGTTTAGGATTTAGGATTTAAAGTTTGGATTTAGGGTTCGTGGTTTTGGCTTAAGGTCAGGATTTAGGGTGTAGGGTTTAACATTTAGAGTTTAGTATTTTGGGTTTAGGATTTTCAGTTTGACATTTAGAATCTAGGATTCAGGGTTTAGGGTGTTGGGTTAGGGTTTAGGGTTTCGGGTTTCGGGTTTAGTTTTAGGGTATAGGGTTTAGGGTTTATGGTTTAATGTTCAGGGTTTAGGGTTTAGGGTTTATGGTTTAGGATTTAGGGTTTAGAGTCTAGAGTTAAGGGTTTATTGTTTATGGTTTAGGGTTTAGGGTTAAGGCTTTAGTATTTAGGGTCTAAGGTTTAGAGTTTAGGATTTTGGGTATATGGTTTAGGGTATCGAGTTGTAGGTTTTGAGTTTAGGGTTTAGGGTATATGGTTTAGGATTTAGGATTTATGGTTTAGGGTTTATGGTTTATCGTTTAGGGTTTAGGCTTTAGAGTTTTGGGTTTATGGTTTAGGGTTTACGGTTTAATGTTTAGGGTTTAGAGTTTGATTTAGGGATTAGTGTTTACGGTTTAGGGTTTAGGGTTAAGGTTTTAGGTTTTGGGTTTAGGGTTTAAGGTTTTGAGTTGTAGGTTTAGTGTTTAGGGGTTAGGATTTTGGGTCTAGGATTTAGAGTTTATGTTTTAAGGTTTAGGGTTTATGGTTTAGGGTTTATAGTTAGGGTTTAGGGTTTACAATTTTGAGTTGTAAGTTTTGGGTTTAGGGTTTTGGGTATAGGGATTAGGATTTAGTGTTTATGGTTTAAGGTTTAGAGTTTAGGGTTGAGGGTTTAGGGCTTAGGGTTTAGAATTTAGGGTTTATGGTTTAGGGTTTAGGTTTGAGGGTTTAGGGTTTAGTGTTTAATGTTTAGTGTTTAGAGTTTAGGGTATAAGGTTTAGAGTTTATAATTGTGAATTAGGGTTTAGGGATTAGGATTTAGTGTTTGGAGTTATAGGTTTAAGGTTTAGGGTTTAGGATTTATGGTTTATGGTTAAGGGTTTAGACTTTATAGTTTAGCGTTTAGGGTTTAGTTTTTAGTTGTTAGGGTTTAAGGTTTTGAGTTTAGCATTTAGGGTGTAGGATTTAGGGTTCAGGGTTTAGGGTCAAAGTTTGGATTTAGGGTTTGGGGTTTAGGCCTAGGGTCAGGGTTTGGGGTTTAGGGTTTAACATTTAGAGTTTAGGATTTAGGGTTTAGGATTTAGTCTTTAACATTTTGTGTTCAGGATGTAGGGTTTAGGATTTAGGATTAGGGTTTAGGGTTTAGGGTTTAAGGTTTATGGTTTAGATTTTAGGTTTGATGGTTTAGGGTTTAATATTCAGGGTTTAGGGTTTAGGGTTTGGAGTTGTAAGTTGAAGGTTTAGGGTTTAGGGTTCAGGTTTAGGTTTAGAGTTTAGAGTTTAGGGTTGGGGCTTTAATGATTTGTATTTAAGGTTTAGAGTTTAGGATTTAAGGTTTAGGGTTTTGAGTTGTTGGTTTTGGGTTTAGGGTTTAGGGTTTAGGGTATAGGGTTTAGGATTTATGATATAGGGTATAGGGTTTAGGATTTAGTGTTTAGGGTTCATGGTTTAGGGTTTATACTTTAGGGTTTAGGGTTTAGGGTTTTGTGTTTAGGGTTTACAGTTTAGGGTTTATGGTTTAGGGTTTGGGGTTTTGGATTAGGGTTTAGGTTTTAGGGTTTATGGCTTAGGGTTTAGGTTATAGGATTTAGGGTTTAGGGTTTACTATTTATGGTTTAGGGTTTGGAGTTGTTGGTTTAAGGTTTAGGGTGTAGGGTTTCTGTTTTAGTGTTTAGGGTTTGTTATTTATGATTTAGGGTTGAGACTTTAGTGTTTATGGTTTAGGGTTTAGAGTTTAGGATTTTGGGTATAGGGTTTAGGGTTTTGAGTTGTAGGTTTTGGGTTTAGCGTTTTGTTTATAGGGTTTAGGATTTAGGTTTTATGGCTTGGGTTTAGAGTTTAGGGTTTAGTGTTTAGAGTTTAGGGTTTACAGTTTAGGGTGTATGGTTTAGGGTTTAGGGTTTACTATGTAGTGCTTAATGTTTAAGGTTTGGAGTTTAGGCTTTAATGTTTAGGGTTGAAGGTTTAGGGTTTAGAGTTTTGATTTAGGGTTTAGTATTTAGGGTTTAGGATTAGGGTTACGGTTTAGTGTTTAGGTTTTAGAGTTTAGCATTTAGGGTTTAGGGTTTAGGCTTAGGGTTAGGGTTTAGAGTTTAGGGTTTAACATTTAGAGGTTAGGATTTAGGGTTTGTGGTTTAGGGTTTAACATTTAGAGTTTAACATTTAGGCTTTAGGGCTTAGGATTTAGGGCTTAGGGTTTAGCATTTAGGGTTTAGGTTTTATGGTTTAGGGTTTAGTGTTTAGACTTTAGGGTTTATTGTTTATGGTTTAGGGTTTAAGGTCTAGGCTTTGGTGTTTAGGGTTTAAGGTTCAGTGTTTATTATTTAGGGTTTAGGGTTTAGGTTTTAGGGTTTAGGTTTTATGGTTTAGGGTTAAGAGTTTATTGTTTAGGGTTTAGTGTTTACGGTTTAGGGTTCAAGGATTAGAGTTTTGGGTATAGGATTTAAGGTTTTGAGTTGTTGGTTTTGGTTTTTGATTTTTGGGTATATGGTTTAGGATTTAGGGTTTATCGTTTAGGGTTTAGAGTTGAGGGTTTTGTGTTTAGGGCTTTGGGTTTAGGGTTGATGGTGTACTGTTTATGGTTTGGGGTTTACGATTTAGTGTTTAATGTTTAGTGTTTAGAGTTTAGGATTTAGGGTTTAGGGTTTACGGTTTTGATTTAGGGTTTAATATTAGGGTTAGTGTTTAGTGTTTAGGGTTTTGAGTTGTAGGGTTTAGGGTTAGGGTTTAAGGTTTAATGTTTAGGTCTTTGAGTTGTAGATTTTAGATTTAGGGTTTATGGTTTAGGGTGTAGAGTTTAGGGTTTATGGTTTACTATTTAGGGTTTAAGGTTTAGTGTTTAGGCTTTAGGGTTTAGGAGTTAGAGTTGTAGGTTGGAGGTTTAGGGTTTAGAGTTGAGGTTTATTGTTTATGGTTTTGGGTTTAGGGCTTAGACTTTATTGTTTAGGGTTTAAGGTTTAGGGTTTAGGGTTTATGTTTTAGGGTTTATGGTTTAATGTTTAGGGTTTAGGGTTTGGAGTTGTAGGTTGAAGGTTTAGGGTTTAGGTTTCAGGTTTACGTTTAGAGTTTAGAGTTTAGGGTTGAGGCTTTAATATTTTGGATTTAAGGTTTAGAGTTTAGGATTTAGGGTTTAGGGTTTAGGGTTTTGAGTAGTAGGTTTTGGGTTTAAGGTTTAGGGTATGGTGTTTTGGATTTAGAGTTTAGGGTTTTGGGTTTAGGGTTAAGGATTTAGTATTTAGGGTTTAAAATTTAGGGTTTATGGTTTAGGGTTTAGGGTTTAGTGTTTAATGTTTAAGGTTTAGAGTTTAGGCTTTAGGGTTTAGGATTGAAGGTTTAGGACTTAGAGTTTTGATTTAGGGTTTAGCATTGGGATTAGGGTTTAGGGTTGAGGGTTTAGGGTTTAGGGTTTAGGGTTTTGAGTAGTAGGTTTTGGGTTTAGGGTTTAGGGTATAGGATGTAGGATTTTGGGTTTAGGGTTTAGGGTGTAGGATTTAGTGTTTAGGGTTTAGAATTTAAGTTTTATGGTTTAGGGTTTATGGTTTAGTGCTTAATGTTTAAGGTTTAGAGTTTAGGCTTTAGGGTATAGGATTGAACGTTTAGGACATAGGGTTTTGATTTAGGGTTTAGGATTAGTGTTAGGTTTTAAGGTTAAGGGTTTAGGGTTTAGGGTTTACGGTTTAGAGTTTTGCATTTAGAGTTTTGGGCTTAGAGTTTAGGCTTAGGGTTGAGGGTTTAACATTTATAGTTTAGGATTTAGGGTTTTTGGTTTAGGGTTTAACATTTGGAGTTTAGGATTTAGGGTTTAGAGTTTAGGATTTTGGGTTTAGGGTTTAGGGTTTAGGGTTTGGTGTTGTAGGGTTAAGGTTTAGGGTTTAGATTTTAGCGTTTAGGGTTTAGGGTGTAGGCTTTAGGGTTTAGTGTTTAGGGTTAGGATTTAGGGTTTAAAGTTTGGATTTAGGGTTTAGGGTTTATGGTTTATGTTTTTTTTTTTTTTTTTTTTTTTTTTTTTTTTTTGAATGACCCTTGGAGGGGTCAGGGGCTTAGCATCACCCCCAGGCCTTATCATATGTATAAAAAGTAAACATACATAGAGGGGGACATAAACCTTACCTCCACTTCATGGTGGTTCAAGAATTGGTAGCCTACTATAATTAGTAGGTTCTCCAATACTTCCCCAAACAAAAGCAAGAACCTATCACCTACGCACCTATGTGAGAGGACTCCTCTCAGTACGAAGATTCTAGGAAAACTTAAATGAGGGAGACTCTCCCTTTACAATTCAAGAAATAAATTTTATCCTAGCAAACAAGAGAATCATAGCAGGAAGATGGTTATAACCATCAGAGAAGACTTCAAGGATTTCAGGCTCCTTTCTGTGACTTCTCTCTCTCAGAGAGTATCATGGTGGTTCCTTAATTCTCTTCTTCTTTCTTCTTCTGAAGCTTGCCATACCGCCTGGTCCTATCGAGATAAGTCTGTCATTTTGGGCATTTCTTGACTCTTGAAATAAATTTGGAGGTCGGTAATCTTGTGACTATGTTTGGCAAGAGAATCGCAACAAAGTTGGCCTCCCGAGGATATGAATACATCCGAATTGGTTGAATTTTGTGACTATTTGTTGAAGCTTCGAGATCAGAATTGAACCGCCAAGGAGTTGCCGCAATGTTTTTCAACCGGTGATCAAGTAGCCGTGAATCAACTTCAAGGATCACATTGTTGTGTTTCATTGAGCACACCATGTTTGGCCTAAAATAGCCGCTTCCACCTCGGCTTGGTTGTTTGTTCCAGTTCAAAAGGGTGAAAAGGCAAAGATAATCTCTCCTTTATGATTTCGATGATACCCCCTCCTCTATCTTGCTGGGTTGCCCAAGGTGCTCCATCGTGATAAGTTTCACCCAAGTGTCGGGAGGTTTAATCCATGATCAAGTGATCTTGGTATCATGAGTGCAGACTCTCTCAATATGAATACACAACCTTTTCCATTCCAAAGGCCAAGTGATGTAGGAAATGTAGTATCACGATGGCTTGAAAGTGTCAAGGATCACCAAATATTTAACCTTGCTATGTTGGATTGTTTGCCTCCATATTTGTTTGCACATCTGTTCTTCCACAAATTCCAGCAAATAAAGATAGGAATGGCATGTAGGATCAGCTTGTGTGCTTCATTGTTGTAAGCATTACTCCACCACCTCATAATCATACTTCTAAGTGGTAGATAATCTGTTTGAATACCCATGGCAATGAAAATACTTCCACACATTTACGGCCAAGTTCACTGAATTGAAAATGTGTTCAATGGTATCAACTCCGGGAGAGTGACAACGATAACGATTTCTTTGGTGCAATTCCTAACCTTGCCAATTTTTCATTGGTAGGTAATTTGCTCCTAGTTGCTCTCCACAGCAAAAAGGAACATTTAAAAGGGATATTCCTATGCCAAGTGTAGGTGTTGGATTTGGTTTTCTCCCTGGTTTCTCTAATAATATTCCACGCAGAAGACACAGAAAAGGTACCATTGGTATTGAGGGTCCATACCGCTTGCGATCAGTTGTCCATGCGTAGATGAATCGAGTAGAAAGAATTTTATGTACTGTGTATGAGAGCTAATCGAGTGACCTTTCTCCTGTTCCACCGACTACCTTCAATATAATCTGCAACCTTATCATTATTGAATCTATTCTTTGTGAGTGGTAAAGCCCAGGCCAAAGGTCCTATTCGGCCAGTTATCCCACCAAAAGGAGCAAGAACCATCCCCGATTTTCCACTGGATGTGGTTCTCCACAGTGATTTTGTTTTTCATCATCAACCTCCATGCTTGGGATTCCCCTGTATCCCACTTTTGCTAATTGGATTAGATCTTTGGCGTTACTTGGCTTTAAGGAAATCACCCCACAATGTTTGCTTGGATCTAAATGTCCACCATTGCTTGAATTGAAATGCACGACAAACATCTTTCAAAAGTTTAACTCCAATTCCCTTCCTCATATGGAAAACTTAAGTTTCTCCATGACGACCAATGATATTTCTTTCTTGTCCTTCCTCCATCCCTAGAAGAAATCAGCCATGATGTCTTTGTATTTGCTTAAGAATAGTAGAAGGAGGAGAAATAGAAGATAGAAGGTGGATAGGGATTGATTGCAACACATGTTTGATCAAAGTAACCTTGCCTCCATAGCTTAGCATCTTGGATTGCCATCCTGTGATTTTATTAACCATCTTGTTGATAAGCTCAGAAATAGATAATCTTAGGCCTTCCAATAAATATGGGGCATCCGGGTACATCGGAGGAGCCTCTTTTACGGTGGAAGCCAATGTATCTTTTAACCCTTTCACGGGTAGTCTGAAGCATTAGAATGAAGCAAGAAGTGACTTTTAGCCTTGTTGATCGGTGACCAAGTTCCTTCATAGATACTCGAGTCTCCATAATGAGTTTGAGAGCGCTTCTTCTGAAGTGAATATAATAATATCATCAGTGAAGCTAAGATGATTAATTTGTGGTCTCTGCTTTCCATATGGAAGTTGTGATATAAAGGATTACTGCTGCAACTGTTCAAAGATCTGGATAACATCTCGGACCTAAAATAAATAGTCTAGGAGATAAAGGATCACCTTGCTTTAATCCTCTAGTAGACTGAAAGAAACCATGTCTCTTTCCATTAATAATAATGCAATACCAATTGTTATCCATAATAATCCACACCATATCAATAAAAAACTCATCAAAGCCCATCCTCCTGAGAACCAGACAAGTGTAGGACCAAGAAACCTTGTCATATGCTTTTGTCATGTCAAGTTTAATCACCACATTACTTCCTATGACAGGCTTCTTTATCTGATGGATGATTTCCTGAGCCAACATTATATTTTCAGTTATACTTCTCCCTTTACAAACCCCGATTGATTATGGAAATCGAGTTTGGTAGGATAGAGCCAACGAGACATAGAAGCTTAGATATGATCTTGTTAGTGAAATTGCTAAGGTGATAGGCCTAAATTCGTAAAGCTTATTAGGATGCTTCACTTTAGGGAGAAGAACAAGACATGTATGAGAAATATATTTAGGAATCATCGACCACGAAGAAGGAATGAATAAGCGCGGCAGGTCATTCTTGATAACATCCGGCATTTACGGAAAAAGCAACCATTCATACCATCCGCCCAATTTGAATAAGGATCCATAGAGAAAACCACCTCTTTAAGTTCATCCATAGTAGGGAAGGCTCTCATTCATCATTATGTTCCTTCATGACCATCCTAGGAATGCAATCCGGAGAGTCTCATCAATATACTTATCCTCTCCGGTGAATATGTTCTCGTAATACTCACAGCACTGTGCAATTTGATTATCCTGAATCCACTCATCATTGTCCACGAGGATTTTGTGAATAAACATCTTCCTCCTTCTTCCTCTTACCAAAGCATGAAAGTATTTAGAGTTTCCATCCCCTTCCTTAAACCACTGCGGTGAGTCTTTTGTTTAAGAATAGAGTCTTCTAGTTTCATGAATTTAATGTATTCGGCATTGGCACAGTGGAGTTACTCTCTGTTCTTGATGAGTTATGAATAAGATTCTCTTACGCCTTTCGACTCTTTCCTCAAACTCTTTAACCTTAGCATAAATATCCCCAAATTGCAGTCTTGACCATGTGCGAGGGTAGAGGCGATCTCTTCATCTTACGGTGAAAAATCCACATAGGTTTTCCTTCTATTGGTGCATTTCCGGCATTTAGCGTATGCGCAAATGTAAATTTGATCACCAACGATTTAAGAATCAAGTATTTAATGTGGTCTTGAGTGCGGCACGGATTTCCATGAGGAGTGGGCGGTGATCGGATCCTGAAGGAAGATGGGTGATGCTAGTGTGAGGCATGTATTGCAACCATCTATCATTGACCATTGCTCTGTCCAGCCTTTTCCAAATTCTGAATTGGATCCCCCTTTGGTTAGACCAAGTGAACTTAGGGCCATTAAATCCCAAGTCCAATAATCCACAAGCTTCAATAATACCAATAAACTCCAGACTTTTCTTCATGTTGTAGGGAATACCACCTAGCTTTTCTTCTGTATCTGTAATAACATTATAATCTCCCACAGTGCACCAGGGAATATCATTTCTAGTGTCAGCAAGATGCAGAAGTCTGTCCCAAAGTGGCTTCCTAAGATAGTCTTTGCACTTGGCATATACAAAGGTCATGAAATAGTTGCCAGGAGCTTCAATATGGTTGATCTCACAAGTCATCTGCTGTTCATCAGTTTCCAGCACATTACAGGTAACATCATTATTCCAAAACAGCCAAATTTTTCCATTGATGTTGCTGGCAGCATGATCCATGGCTAGCATACTTTTAAACCTGTCAATCTGAACAGTATCTGAGAATGGCTCAAGGATAGCTATCATGGATAGTTGATGAATAATTTTGAGATTTTTGAGTCTTTCAACAACACCTTGGGTGTTGATTCCTCTAACATTCCATATGATTGTACTAATCATTGGGATGATTTAGAACTGAATAGCCTAGTGTTTGGTCTTCCTGCAGTTACAGGAATGGTTGTTGATGCTTTCTTGAGAGGCAATCTTTCTTGGGGTCTACCTCTAGGAGAGAGTCCTTGGTTGTTGGTAATCTGTTGTACCTCTTTGTCCAGTTCTGGGTCCTTGTTGGGGCTGAAAGCTCTGATCAAAGCTTCACTGGTTTCCTCATCTTCATCTTCATCTTGTTCTATAAGAGTCTCTTCTTCCATTTCATCCTCTGAGTTCTGCACCTCATACTCATCCCTTAGACTAATTCTGGAGTGATCTGGGGGTTTTCCAGGAGTCTGGTTGCTGTACTTAGCTTTAAGAGGGATCACATCCATAATTTGTTCCACCATAATAAATTGTTTACAGGGATTAAGTTCTTCTGCTTCATCTGTTTCTGGTTGATTGTCCTTCTGATCCTTTACCTGTTGATCTTGTTCAACTTGTTTCCTCTTAGCAGCTTCTCTCTTTTTCTTGCTGGGTTTGTTCTTACTTTTGGGAGTCTGTGCCTGTTTACTAGTACTAACTTTATTACCCATATCTTTTGCCATAGATCCTCTGGTTTGCCTCTGCTCCACTTCCTTTCTGTGAGCCTGTTGTCCTTCTGCATTAGTATTTTGGTGAACATTCTTTTGTTGATGTTGCATGTCTTCTGTAGTGGTAGTAGGGGTTTGAGGGCTCCTCCTAAGGTCATCCATTTGGTTCTCATGCAGAACATGAGACAAATCCCTCCCCTTAGGTTCCCCTTCCTGCATGTTAGTAGTTTTCTCCCTCCCAACCATCCTTCCTCCAATAGCTTCATTCACACTAATAACAGGGGACACAGGGGAAGGGGCAGGATGTGCATCATCCTTAACAATAACAGGGGATGGGGTTGTGAATGTCTGATCACCAGACACCTCATTAATAATTACAGGAGTATTAGCATTCATACCTGTTCTCTGTCCTGTCTGTTGATCCTGAGTTGTTATGTTCGGCTGTACCTGTACTTGCTGCTCCTATGAATTGTGGTTCTTATCCTGATTCTGGTTGTGTTGGTTGTTTTTCTTTTTCTTTCTGGTGTGAGTTTGCCATTACTCCTCCTTGTATGTTGTATCATCAGCTGTTGGTTCCTTTGCTTTTATTTGTCTGTTTGATTGAGCTTTTTCTTTCCCTTCCTCCCTCTGTTGGTTATGTTTTGGTATTTGGTCCAGTTGCTTCTCCTGTCCTTTCCTGTTAGTTTCCATTTCTTTTCTCCTTTTGATTTCCTCATCCCTTTCCTTCCCTGGACATTCCTTAAAGGAATGCCCTTGGTGCTTGCAGTATAAACAGTAAGAAGGAACATCTTCAAATTCAATAAGTTGCCATTTACCTAAAGTATGGTCCTTCTCAGAGAAACCCATCCATACATGTTGAGGTCTTGCATTAGTGAGATCTATTTGGACCCTCACTTTAGCAACACTTCCCCTTGTCTTTTGCATAGTGGCAGAATCCAAATATAGAGCTTTACCAATTGGGGACAATAAGGGTGTAAGAATGTCCATATAATAACAATGCCATGGCAGTTCAGGCAGTGTAACCCAAACTGGTACTATAGGGGTTTCTTCAGCAGGTTTAAAAGTAGGAGTCCATACCTGTAGTTTCATTGAATGGCCAGCAATAAACATTCTCTGCTTTGTCCAAACTGAAATATGATCAGCTTCATTATCCAAGTCAATATAAATATGTCTTGAATTGAAGTGTGCAATTTTGACTCCTCCTGTAAGCTGTGTTTGTGCAACAAAACTTTTCCTGATGACTTCCATTTTGGGCATTGCATTGATAAACTTGCCAACCAGTGTGTACTTACATCTCCCCGGCATTTTGTGCATAAAATCCTCTTCATGGAAGGTTATAGAGGGATATCCCTGTCTAGTAGTGATTATAGGGGTGGTAATATCCAAGGGATTAGCATTCTTACTTTGGTTAGCTCTAAGTCTTGAGGCTAACGATTGGAGTAATGATGGGGAAGCAGGATCGGGAATTTGGTGGTGGCATTTCTTAGGGAAGGTGTTGCGGGTGCATTACAGTATGTTTAGAATTTGGTTTAGAAAGTTCTTTGCTGGTTAGGTCGATATGTATCAAAGTTAGAAGAAACTTTGATAGGGGGAGGTATTTTAGAGTCTACATTGAGAATGTTTTGATTGGTCTTCATACTCTGATCTTCTATCGTAATATCACCAGCCTGCACTACAGATTGACCTTTCTTATGCTCATTTTGACTTTTATGGGAATTGTTATCAACACGGTTATTTTGATCATAATTGATTGGAGTAGTTTTATCTGACTGACCTGTTCTCTCCTTGCTGTTGAAGTTTATGTGTGTCTCTCCTTCCTTCTTGTTGTGATGCGTTATGTTCTCCATGAAGTTTGTTTTGTCCTTCACTCTCGATATTGTCTTTTCCTCCTTACCATAGTGTTTCTCCTTTGATGTCTCTATTGATACCTTCTGTTGTGTGTGCTGCGTTGCTCTATTTTGTTGAACTGCTATGCCTTGATCCCCCTGCACTTTTTCTTGCTTCTCTGCCTCTGTGATCACATTTGTAATGCCATTCTTGATCAGTTCTTCATGTTTGTATTGCACTAATTCCTCCCTTTGAATTTGTATGTGTTCTTTTCCGTGATTATGTGCTTGATTACCCATGTTGCTCCTCCTCATTGAATCCCTTTCCTCTTCTTTGTTCTGAACATCAGCCTTTGTGGTATCTTGGTCATGCAAATTTGAAAGTAACTCAACGTTAATTTTTTGCTGATTAGGAGGTTCTGTTACCTTAGGAAGATCATTCTCATCACAAAGAGACTCTTGGTGAAGCATTTTGTCTCCATTATCGGCCAGACTCGGTGACTTTATCGGAGTTTATGCATGGAGATTTCGCCCGTCAAATTTGCTCGAAATTATGTCAATCATACTCCATGGCTTGGGAAGATTCCCGATGGTCGCGACTTCATTCATCTTCTCCGGCGACTCTCGAAATTGAAGCGCACATCGGGCGATTTGGAAGCGATTTCTCCGAAATCGTCCTCTTAGAACTCTCGATTTGTGAGATAGAAACGTGTGATTTTGAGTTGTATGTAGATCTTTAGTTGTAGATTCGGGTTTTCCACTTGATTAACTCGAATCATTCCGCTTGATCAAGGGACATGATTTTCGAGCCGATCCAACTCATCTTCCGAAATCGCGACATGGATCGCCTCGATGCGTCGCAACTTTGAAGAGTTGGCGGATTATTACAGAAGCGCCTAGTTGGGGTTTATAGATGCTTGAGTTCGCGTCGATTGGGCTGGTCCGTGGCAGAGCTCCTTTCGGCTCTGTGGCCATTCGTGGCGGCGATCCTTTGTTTCTTTGAGAGAGGATTTTTAGAGATATTTTTAGAGTGAGAAAAATTTTAGAAAATGAGTGGCGATTGGTTTATGGTTTAGGGTTTGCGGTTTAGGGTTTAGGGTTTAGATTTTGGAGTTGTAGGTTTTAAGTTTAGGGTTTAGGGTATAGGGTTTAGGACTTAGTATTTATGGATTAGGGTTTAGAGTTTAGGGATTTAGGGTTTAGGGTTTAGGGTTTAGGGTTTATGGTTTAGAATTTATGGTTTAGGTTTTAGGATTTAGTGTTTAATGTTTAGGGTTTATTGTTTGCAATTGTGGGTTTAGGTTTTAAGGTTTTGATTTATGGTTTAGCGTTTAGGGTCTAGGTTTTGGAGTTGTAGGTTTAAGGTTTAGTGTTTAGGGTTTATGGTTTAGAGTGAAGGGTTTAGAGTTTATGGTTTAAGGTTAAGGATTTAGGTTTTAGGGTCTAGGGTTTAGGCTTTAGTTTTTAGGGTTTAAGGTTTATAGTTTAGGATTTAGTGTGTAGGGTTTAGGGTTTAGGGTTTAGGGTTTAAGGTTTAAAATTTGGATTTAGGGTTTGTGGTTTTGGTTCAGGGTCAGGGTTTAGGGTTTAGGGTTTAACATTAAGAGTTTAGGATTAAGGGTTTAACATTTAGTGTTTAGGATTTAGGATTTAGTGTTTTGGGTTAGGGTTTAGGTTTAGGTTTTAGGGATTAGGTTTTAGGTTATAGGATTTATGGTTTGGGGTTTAATGTTTAGGGTTTAGGGTTTATTATTTATGGTTTAGGGTTTGGTGTTGTAGGTTAAAGGTTTAGGGGTTAGGGTTTATGGTTTAGAGTTTAGGGTTTAATGTTCAGGGTTTAGGGTTTATTATTTATGGTTTAGGGTTTGGAGTTGTAGGTTGAAGGTTTAGGGGTTAGGGTTTATGGTTTAAGGTTTAGTGTTTAGAGTTTAGGGTTTATGGTTTATGGTTTTGGGTTTAGGATTGAGGCTTTAATGTTTAGGGTTTTAGGTTTAGAGTTTAGGATTTTAGGTATAGGGTTTTGGGTTTTGAGTTGTACATTTTGGGTTAAGGGTTTAGGGTATATGTTTTAGGGTTTAGGGTTTAGGGTTTGGGTTTAGAATTTAGGGTTTAGGGTTTAGTGTTTAGTGTTTAGGGTTTAAAGTTTAGGGTTTATGGTTTAGGGTTTAGTGTTTATTGTTTAAGGTTTAGAGTTTAGGCTTTAGGGTTTAGTATTGAAGGTTTAGGGTTTAGAGTTTTTATTTAGGGTTTAGGATTAGGATTAGGGTTTAGGGTTTGGGGTTTAGGGTTTAAGATTTGGGATTTAGGGCTTAGAGTTTAGGCTTACGGTTTTGGGTTTAACATTTAGAGTTTAGGATTTAGGGTTTAACATTTGGAGTTTAGGATTTAGTGTTTAGGGTGAGGGTTTAGGTTTTAGGGTATAGGTTTTAGCATTTAGGGTTTAGGGTTTAACATTTAGGGTTCTGGGTCTAGGGATAATTATTTAGGGTTTAGGGTTTAGGGTTAAGTGTTCAGGGTATGGAGTTGTAGGTTTAAGATTTAGGGTTTAAGGTTTATGGTTTAGGGTTTAGGGTTTATTTTTATGGTTTAGGTTTTAGTGTCTAGGCTTTGGTGTTTAGGGTTTAAGGTTTAGAGTTTAGTATTTAGGGTTTAGGGTTTAGGTTTTAGGGTTTCGTATTATAGGTTTGGGTTTTAGGGTTTAGGATTTATGGTTTAGGGTTAAGAGTTTTTGGTTTAGGGTTTAGGGTTTACCATTTACGGGTTAGGGATTAGAGTTTTTGGTATAGGGTTAAGGGTTTCGAGTTGTAGGTTTTGGGTTTTTATTTAAGAGTATTGGGCTTAGGATTTAGGGTTTATGGTTTATGGTTCAGAGTTCAGGGTTTTGAGTTTAGGGTTTTGGGTTTAGTGTTTAGAGTTTAGGGTTTACGGTTTAGGGTTTATGGTTTAGCGTTTACCATTTAATGTGTAATGTTTAGGGTTTAAAGTTTAGGATTTAGGGTTTAGGGTTTAAGGTTTGGGGTTTAAGATTAGTGTTAGGGCTTAGGGTAGGTGATGTATGTTTAGAGTTTCGGTTTAAGGTTAGAGTTTAGGATTTAAGGTTTAACATTTAGAGTTTAAGGTTTAGGTTTTAGGGTTTAGGTGTTAGGGTATAGGTTTTAGGTTGTAGGATATAGGATTTAGTGTTTAGGGTTTAGGGTTTATTATTTATGGTTTAGGGTTTGGAGTTGTAGGTTTAAGGTTTAGGGTTTAGGGTTTAGGGTATAGGGTTTATGGGTTATTATTTATGGTTTAGGGTTTAGGGTTTAGGGTTGAGGCTTTAGTGTTTAGGGTTTCAACTTTAGAGTTTAGGATTTTGGGTATAGGGTTTAGGGTTTCGAATTGTAGGTTTTGGGTATAGGGTTTAGGATTTAGGTTTTATGATTTGGGTTTAGAGTTTAGGGTTTAGGGTTTAGTGTTTAGAGTTTAGGGTTTAGGGTTTAGGGTTTAGGGTTTAGGGTTTAGGGTTTAATGTTTAGGTATTTGAGTTGTAGGTTTTAGATTTAGGGTTTATGGTTTAGGGTGTAGAGTTTAGGGTTTATGGTTTGCTATTTAGGGTTTAAGGTTTAGTGTTTAGGCTTTAGGGTTTAGGAGTTAGAGTTGTAGGTTGGAGGTTTAGGGTTTAGAGTTGAGGTTTATTGTTTATGGTTTTGGGTTTAGGGCTTAGACTTTATTGTTTAGGGTTTAAGGTTTAGGGTTTAGGGTTTATGTTTTAGGGTTTATGGTTTAATGTTTAGGGTTTAGGGTTTGGAGTTGTAGGTTGAAGGTTTAGGGTTTAGGTTTCAGGTTTACGTTTAGAGTTTAGAGTTTAGGGTTGAGGCTTTAATATTTTGGATTTAAGGTTTAGAGTTTAGGATTTAGGGTTTAGGGTTTAGGGTTTTGAGTAGTAGGTTTTGGGTTTAAGGTTTAGGGTATGGTGTTTTGGATTTAGAGTTTAGGGTTTTGGGTTTAGGGTTAAGGATTTAGTATTTAGGGTTTAAAATTTAGGGTTTATGGTTTAGGGTTTAGGGTTTGGTGTTTAATGTTTAAGGTTTAGAGTTTAGGCTTTAGGGTTTAGGATTGAAGGTTTAGGACTTAGAGTTTTGATTTAGGGTTTAGCATTGGGATTAGGGTTTAGGGTTGAGGGTTTAGGGTTTAGGGTTTAGGGTTTTGAGTAGTAGGTTTTGGGTTTAGGGTTTAGGGTATAGGATGTAGGATTTTGGGTTTAGGGTTTAGGGTGTAGGATTTAGTGTTTAGGGTTTAGAATTTAAGTTTTATGGTTTAGGGTTTATGGTTTAGTGCTTAATGTTTAAGGTTTAGAGTTTAGGCTTTAGGGTATAGGATTGAACGTTTAGGACATAGGGTTTTGATTTAGGGTTTAGGATTAGTGTTAGGTTTTAAGGTTAAGGGTTTAGGGTTTAGGGTTTAGGGTTTAGGGTTTACGGTTTAGAGTTTTGCATTTAGAGTTTTGGGCTTAGAGTTTAGGCTTAGGGTTGAGGGTTTAACATTTATAGTTTAGGATTTAGGGTTTTTGGTTTAGGGTTTAACATTTGGAGTTTAGGATTTAGGGTTTAGAGTTTAGGATTTTGGGTTTAGGGTTTAGGGTTTAGGGTTTGGTGTTGTAGGGTTAAGGTTTAGGGTTTAGCATTTTAGGTTTAGGGTTTAGATTTTAGCGTTTAGGGTTTAGGGTGTAGGCTTTAGGGTTTAGTGTTTAGGGTTAGGATTTAGGGTTTAAAGTTTGGATTTAGGGTTTAGGGTTTATGGTTTTTGGTTTTTTTTTTTTTTTTTTTTTTTTTTTTTTTTGAATGACCCTTGGAGGGGTCAGGGGCTTAGCATCACCCCCAGGCCTTATCTTATGTATAAAAAGTAAACATACATAGAGGGGGACATAAACCTTACCTCCACTTCATGGTGGTTCAAGAATTGGTAGCCTACTATAATTAGTAGGTTCTCCAATACTTCCCCAAACAAAAGCAAGAACCTATCACCTACGCACCTATGTGAGAGGACTCCTCTCAGTACAAAGATTCTAGGAAAACTTAAATGAGGGAGACTCTCCCTTTACAATTCAAGAAATAAATTCTATCCTAGCAAACAAGAGAATCATAGCAGGAAGATGGTTATAACCATCAGAGAAGACTTCAAGGATTTCAGGCTCCTTTCTGTGACTTCTCTCTCTCAGAGAGTATCATGGTGGTTCCTTAATTCTCTTCTTTCTTCTTCTTCAAGCTTGCCATACTGCACAGTCCTTGGAGATAAGTGCTGTCATTTTGGGCGTTCGACTCTTGAAATAAATTTGGAGGCCGTAATCTTGTGACTATGTTTGGCAAGAGAATCTGCAACAAAGTTGGCCTCCCGAGGATATGAATACATCCGAATTGGTTGAATTTTGTGACTATTTGTTGAAGCTTCCGAACTGGAATTGAGCGCCAAGGAGTTGCCGCAATGTTTTTCAACCGTGATCAAGTAGCGTGAATCAACTTCAAGGATCACATTGTTGTGTTTCATTGAGCACACCATGTTTGGCCTAAAATAGCCGCTCCACCTCGGCTTGGTTGTTTGTTCCAGCCAAAAGGGCTGAAAAGGCAAAGATAATCTCTCCTTTATGATTTACGATGATACCCTCCTCCTATGTCGCTGGGTTGCCCAAGGTGCTCCCATCGATTAAGTTTCACCCAAGTGTCGGAGGTTTAATCCATTGGGTGAAGTGATCTTGGTATCATGAGTGCACTCTCGATATGAATACACAACCTTTTCCATTCCAAAGGCCAAGTGATGTAGGAAATGTAGTACGAGCTTGAAAGTGTCAAGGATCACCAAATATTTAACCCTTGCTATGTTGGATTGTTTGCCTCCATATTTGTTTGCACATCTGTTCTTCCACAAATTCCGAGAAATAAAGATAGGAATGGCATGTAGGATCGGCTTGTGTGCTTCATTGTTGTAAGCATTACTCCACCACCTCATAATCATACTTCTAAGTGGTAGATAACTGTTTGAATACCCATGGCAACAAGAAAATACTTCCACACATTTCTCGCCAAGTTCCTGAATTGAAAATGTGTTCAATGGTATCAACTCCGAGAGTGACAACGATAATAGCTTTGGTGCAATTCCTAACCTTGCCAATTTTTCATTGGTAGGTAATTTGCTCTAGTTGCTCTCCACAGAAAAGGAACATTTAAAAGGGATATTCCATGCCAAGTGTAGGTGTTGGATTTGGTTTTCTCCTGGTTTCTCTAATAATATTCCACGCGAAGACACGTAAAAGGTACCATTGGTATTGAGGGTCCATCTTGCTGATCGATTGTCCATGTTGTAGATGAATCGAGTAGAAAGAATTTTATGTACCGTGTATGAGGAGCTAAGCGAGTGACCTTTCTCCTGTTCCACCGACTACTTGATATAATCGCAACCTTATCATTATTGAATCTGCTTTGTGAGTGGTAAAGCGAGCCAAAGGTCCTATTCCGGCCAGTTATCCCACCAAAAGGAGCAAGAACCATCCACGATTTTCCACTGGATGTGGTTCTCCGCTGATTTTGTTTTTCATCATCAACCTCCATGCTTGGGATTCCCTGTATCCCACTTTTGCTAATTGGATTAGATCTTTGGCGATTGCTTGGCTTTAAGGAAATCACCCCACAATGTTTGCTTGGATCTAAATGTCCACCACTGCTTGAATTGAAATGCCTGACAAACATCTTTCAAAAGTTTAACTCCAATTCCCCCTTCCTCATATGGAAAACTTAAGTTTCTCCATGACGACCAATGATATTTCTTCTTGTCCTTCCTCCATCCCTAGAAGAAATCAGCCATGATGTGCTGTATTTGCTTAAGAATAGTAGAAGGAGGAGAAATAGAAGATAGAAGGTGGATAGGGATTGATTGCAACACATGTTTGATCAAAGTAACCTTGCCTCCATAGCTTAGCATCTTGGATTGCCATCCTGTGATTTTATTAACCATCTTGTTGATAAGCTCCGAGAAATAGATAATCTTAGGCCTTCCAATAAATATGGGGCATCCTGTACATCGAGGAGCCTCTTTCTCGTGGAAGCCAATGTATCTTTTAACCCTTTCACAGTAGTCCTGAAAGCATTAGAATGAAGCGAAGTGACTTTTAGCCTTGTTGATCGGTGACCAAGTTCCTTCATAGATACTCGAGTCTCCATAATGAGTTTGAGAGCGCTTCTTCCTGAAGTGAATATAATAATATCATCAGCGAAGCTAAGATGATTAATTTGTGGTCCTCTGCTTTCCATATGGAAGTTGTGATATAAAGGATTCTGCTGCAACCTGTTCAAAGATCTGGATAACATCTCAGCACCTAAAATAAATAGTGCCGGAGATAAAGGATCACCTTGCTTTAATCCTCTAGTAGACTGAAAGAAACCATGTCTCTTTCCATTAATAATAATGGAATACCAATTGTTATCCATAATAATCCACACCATATCAATAAAAAACTCATCAAAGCCCATCCTCCTGAGAACCAGACAAGTGTAGGACCAAGAAACCTTGTCATATGCTTTTGTCATGTCAAGTTTAATCACCACATTACTTCCTATGACAGGCTTCTTTATCTGATGGATGATTTCCTGAGCCAACATTATATTTTCAGTTATACTTCTCCCCTTTACAAACCCTGATTGATTATGGGAAATCAGGTTTGGTAGGATAGGAGCCAACCTGAGACATAGAAGCTTAGATATGATCTTGTTAGTGAAATTGCTAAGGCTGATAGGCCTAAATAAAGAAAGCTTATTAGGATGCTTCACTTTAGGGAGAAGAACAAGACATGTATGAGAAATATATTTAGGAATCATCTGACCACTGAAGAAGGAATGAATAAGCGCCAAAGTCATTCTTGATAACATCCAGCATTTACGGAAAAAGCAACCATTCATACCATCCGCCCAACAAATGAATAAGGATCCATAGAAAACCACCTCTTTAAGTTCATCCATAGTAGGAAGGCTCTCATTACGTCATTATGTTCCTTCATGACCATCCTAGGAATGCAATCCGGAGGAGTCTCATCAATATACTTATCCTCTCCGGTGAATATGTTCGTAATACTCACAGCAACTGTGCAATTTGATTATCCCCTTGAATCCACTCATCATTGTCCACGAGGATTTTGTGAATAAACATCTTCCTCCTTCTTCCTCTTACCAAAGCATGAAAGTATTTAGAGTTTCCATCCCCTTCCTTAAACCACTGCATTGAGTCTTTTGTTTAAGAATGAGTCTTCTAGTTTCATGAATTTAATGTATTCGAGATTGTACAGTGGAGTTACGCTCTCTGTTCTTGATGAGTTATGAATAAGATTCTCTTACGCTTTTCGACTCTTTCTCAAACTCTTTAACCTTAGCATAAATATCCCCAAATTGCGTCTTGACCATGTATCGAGGGTAGAGGCCGCCTCTTCATCTTACGGTGAAAAATCCACATAGGTTTTCCTTCTATTGGTCCTGCTCCAAAGATTTAGCAATCGTGTTCGCAAATGTAGGTGATCAAACAATGTTTAAGAATCAAGTATTTAATGTGGTCTTGAGGTCCGCACGGATTTCCATGAGGTGGGCGGTGATCGATCCTACTGAAGAAAGATGGGTGATGCTAGTGTGAGGCATGTATTGCGACCATCTATCATTGACCATTGCTCATCGGCCTTTTCCAAATTACGAATTGGATCCCCTTGGTTAGACCAGTGAACTTAGGCCATTAAATCCCAAGTCAATAATCCACAAGCTTCAATAATACCAATAAACTCGGACTTTTCTTCATGTTGTAGGAATACCACCTAGCTTTTCTTCTGTATCTGTAATAACATTATAATCTCCCACAGTGCACCAGGGAATATCATTTCTAGTGTCAGCAAGATGCAGAAGTCTGTCCCAAAGTGGCTTCCTAAGATAGTCTTTGCACTTGGCATATACAAAGGTCATGAAATAGTTGCGGGAGCTTCAATATGGTTGATCTCACAAGTCATCTGCTTTCATCGGTTCGGACATTACAGTAACATCATTATTCCAAAACAGCCAAATTTTTCCATTGATGTTCTTTGGCGGATGATCCATGGCTAGCATACTTTTAAACACATCAATCAACGATTCGAGAATGGCTCAAGGATAGCTATCATGGATAGTTGATGAATAATTTTGAGATTTTTGAGTCTTTCAACAACACCTTGGGTGTTGATTCCTCTAACATTCCATATGATTGTACTAATCATTGGGATGATTTAAACTGAATAGCCTAGTGTTTGGTCTTCCCGCGATTCGAGAATGGTTGTTGATGCTTTCTTGAGGCAATCTTTCTTGGGGTCTACCTCTGAGAGAGTCCTTGGTTGTTAGTAACTGTTGTACCTCTTTGTCCATTCTGGTCCTTGTTGAAGTGAAAGCTCGATCAAAGCTTCACCGGTTTCTCATCTTCATCTTCATCTTGTTCTATAAGAGTCTCTTCTTCCATTTCATCCTCTGAGTTACGCACCTCATACTCATCCCTTAGACTAATTGCAGGTGATCCGGGGTTTTCAGAGTGGTTGTATTTAGCTTTAAGAGGATCACATCCATAATTTGTTCCACCATAATAAATTGTTTACGAGTTAAGTTCTTCCGCTTCATCTGCTACGTTGATTGTCCTTGATCCTTTACCCGCTGATCTTGTTCAACTTGTTTCCTCTTAGCGACTTCTCTCTTTTTCTTGGGTTTGTTCTTACTTTTGGGAGTCTCATGCACATGTTACTAGTACTAACTTTATTACCCATATCTTTTGCCATAGATCCTCTGGTTTGCCTCTGCTCCACTTCCTTTCTGTGAGCCTGTTGTCCTTCTGCATTAGTATTTTGGTGAACATTCTTTTGTTGATGCTGCATGTCTTCTGTAGTGGTAGCAGGGGTTTGAGGGCTCCTCCTAAGGTCATCCATTTGGTTCTCATGCAGAACATGAGACAAATCCCTCCCCTTAGGTTCCCCTTCCTGCATGTTAGTAGTTTTCTCCCTCCCAACCATCCTTCCTCCAACAGCTTCATTCACACTAATAACAGGGGACACAGGGGAAGGGGCAGGATGTGCATCATCCTTAACAATAACAGGGGATGGGGTTGTGAATGTCTGATCACCAGACACCTCATTAATAATTACAGGAGTATTAGCATTCATACCTGTTCTCTGTCCTGTCTGTTGATCCTGAGTTGTTATGTTCTGCTGTACCTGTACTTGCTGCTCCTATGAATTGTGGTTCTTATCCTGATTCTGGTTGTGTTGGTTGTTTTTCTTTTTCTTTCTGGTCTGAGTTTGCCATTGCTCCTCCTTGTATGTTGTATCATCAGCTGCTGGTTCCTTTGCTTTTATTTGTCTGTTTGATTGAGCTTTTTCTTTCCCTTCCTCCCTCTGTTGGTTATGTTTTGGCATTTGGTCGATTACTTCTCCTGTCCTTTCTGTTAGTTTCCATTTCTTTTCTCCTTTTGATTTCTCATCCCTTTCCTTCCTGGACATTCCTCGAAGGAATGCCCTGGTGCTTGCGATAAATGATGAAGGAACATCTTCAAATTCAATAAGTTGCCATTTACCTAAAGTATGGTCCTTCTGGAGAAACCCATCCATACATGTTGAGGTCTTGCATTAGTGAGATCTATTTGGACCCTCACTTTAGCAACACTTCCCCTTGTCTTTTGCATAGTGGCAGAATCCAAATATAGAGCTTTACCAATTGGGGACAATAAGGGTGTAAGAATGTCCATATAATAACAATGCCATGGCAGTTCAGGCAGTGTAACCCAAACTGGTACTATAGGGGTTTCTTCAGCAGGTTTAAAAGTGGGAGTCCATACCTGTAGTTTCATTGAATGGCCAGCAATAAACATTCTCTGCTTTGTCCAAACTGAAATATGATCAGCTTCATTATCCAAGTCAATATAAATATGTCTTGAATTGAAGTGTGCAATTTTGACTCCTCCTGTAAGCTGTGTTTGTGCAACAAAACTTTTCCTGATGACTTCCATTTTGGGCATTGCATTGATAAACTTGCCAACCAGTGTGTACTTACATCTCCCCGGCATTTTGTGCATAAAATCCTCTTCATGGAAGGTTATAGAGGGATATCCCTGTCTAGTAGTGATTATAGGGGTGGTAATATCCAAGGGATTAGCATTCTTACTTTGGTTAGCTCTAAGTCTTGAGGCTAACGATTGGGTAACAGTGGGGGGAGCAGGATCAGGAATTTGGTGACTGGCATTTCTTAGGGGGAAGGTGTTGCCGGGAGTGCATTCGGTATGTTTAGAATTTGGTTTAGAAAGTTCTTTCTTTGGTTAGGTCGATATGTATCAAAGTTAGAAGAAACTTTGATAGGGGGAGGTATTTTAGAGTCTACATTGAGAATGTTTTGATTGGTCTTCATACTCTGATCTTCTATCGTAATATCACCAGCCTGCACTACAGATTGACCTTTCTTATGCTCATTTTGACTTTTATGGGAATTGTTATCAACACGGTTATTTTGATCATAATTGATTGGAGTAGTTTTATCTGACTGACCTGTTCTCTCCTTGCTGTTGAAGTTTATGTGTGTCTCTCCTTCCTTCTTGTTGTGATGCGTTATGTTCTCCATGAAGTTTGTTTTGTCCTTCACTCTCGATATTGTCTTTTCCTCCTTACCATAGTGTTTCTCCTTTGATGTCTCTATTGATACCTTCTGTTGTGTGTGCTGCGTTGCTCTATTTTGTTGAACTGCTATGCCTTGATCCCCCTGCACTTTTTCTTGCTTCTCTGCCTCTGTGATCACATTTGTAATGCCATTCTTGATCAGTTCTTCATGTTTGTATTGCACTAATTCCTCCCTTTGAATTTGTATGTGTTCTTTTCCGTGATTATGTGCTTGATTACCCATGTTGCTCCTCCTCATTGAATCCCTTTCCTTCTTTATTCGAGCATCACCTTTGTGGTATCTTGGTCATGCAAATTTGAAAGTAACTCAACGTTAATTTTTTGCTGATTAGGAGGTTCTGTTACCTTAGGAAGATCATTCTCATCACAAAGAGACTCTTGGTGAAGCATTTTGTCTCCATTATCGACGGAGCTCCGGTGACTTTATCGGAGTTTATGCCGCCGGAGATTTCGCCGTCAAATTTGCTCGAAATTATGTCAATCTGTACTCCATGGCTTGGGGAAGATTCCCCAGTAGTCGCGACTTCATTCATCTTCTCCGACGACTCTCGAAATTGAAGGCGCACATCGGGCGATTTGGAGGCGATTTCTCCAGAAATCGTCCTCTTAGAACTCTCAATTTGTGAGATAGAAACGTGTGATTTTTGAGTTGTATGTAGATCTTTAGTTGTAGATTCAGGTTTTCCACTTGAATTAACTCGAATCATTCCCGCTTGATCAAGGGACATGATTTTCCGAGCCCAGTCCAACTCCTCTTCCGAAATCGCGACATGGATCGCCTCAATGCGTCGCAACTTTGAAGAGTTGGCGGATTATTCTGGAGAAGCGCCTAGTTGGGGTTTATAGATGCTTGAGTTCCGCGTCGATTGGGCCTGGTCCGGCGGCTTGAGCTCCTTTCCCGGCGGCTCTGTGGCCATTCCGGCGGCAGCAGTCCTTTGTTTCTTTGAGAGAGGATTTTTAGAGAGATATTTTTAGAGTGAGAAAAAATTTTAGAAAATGAGTGGCGATTGGTTTATGGTTTAGGGTTTGCAGTTTAGGGTTTAGGGTTTAGATTTTGGAGTTGTAGGTTTTAAGTTTAGGGTTTAGGGTATAGGGTTTAGGACTTAGTATTTATGGATTAGGGTTTAGAGTTTAGGGATTTAGGGTTTAGGGTTTAGGGTTTAGGGTTTATGGTTTAGAATTTATGGTTTAGGTTTTAGGATTTAGTGTTTAATGTTTAGGGTTTATTGTTTGCAATTGTGGGTTTAGGTTTTAAGGTTTTGATTTATGGTTTAGCGTTTAGGGTCTAGGTTTTGGAGTTGTAGGTTTAAGGTTTAGTGTTTAGGGTTTATGGTTTAGAGTGAAGGGTTTAGAGTTTATGGTTTAAGGTTAAGGATTTAGGTTTTAGGGTCTAGGGTTTAGGCTTTAGTTTTTAGGGTTTAAGGTTTATAGTTTAGGATTTAGTGTGTAGGGTTTAGGGTTTAGGGTTTAGGGTTTAAGGTTTAAAATTTGGATTTAGGGTTTGTGGTTTTGGTTCAGGGTCAGGGTTTAGGGTTTAGGGTTTAACATTAAGAGTTTAGGATTAAGGGTTTAACATTTAGTGTTTAGGATTTAGGATTTAGTGTTTTGGGTTAGGGTTTAGGTTTAGGTTTTAGGGATTAGGTTTTAGGTTATAGGATTTATGGTTTGGGGTTTAATGTTTAGGGTTTAGGTTTATTATTTATGGTTTAGGGTTTGGTGTTGTAGGTTAAAGGTTTAGGGGTTAGGGTTTATGGTTTAGAGTTTAGGGTTTAATGTTGGGTTTAGGGTTTATTATTTATGGTTTAGGGTTTGGAGTTGTAGGTTGAAGGTTTAGGGTTAGGGTTTATGGTTTAAGGTTTAGTGTTTAGAGTTTAGGGTTTATGGTTTATGGTTTTGGGTTTAGGATTGAGGCTTTAATGTTTAGGGTTTTAGGTTTAGAGTTTAGGATTTTAGGTATAGGGTTTTGGGTTTTGAGTTGTACATTTTGGGTTAAGGGTTTAGGGTATATGTTTTAGGGTTTAGGGTTTAGGGTTTGGGTTTAGAATTTAGGGTTTAGGGTTTAGTGTTTAGTGTTTAGGGTTTAAAGTTTAGGGTTTATGGTTTAGGTTTAGTGTTTATTGTTTAAGGTTTAGAGTTTAGGCTTTAGGGTTTAGTATTGAAGGTTTAGGGTTTAGAGTTTTTATTTAGGGTTTAGGATTAGGATTAGGGTTTAGGGTTTGGGGTTTAGGGTTTAAGATTTGGGATTTAGGGCTTAGAGTTTAGGCTTACGGTTTTGGGTTTAACATTTAGAGTTTAGGATTTAGGGTTTAACATTTGGAGTTTAGGATTTAGTGTTTAGGGTGAGGGTTTAGGTTTTAGGGTATAGGTTTTAGCATTTAGGGTTTAGGGTTTAACATTTAGGGTTCTGGGTCTAGGGATAATTATTTAGGGTTTAGGGTTTAGGGTTAAGGGTTCAGGGTATGGAGTTGTAGGTTTAAGATTTAGGGTTTAAGGTTTATGGTTTAGGGTTTAGGGTTTATTTTTATGGTTTAGGTTTTAGTGTCTAGGCTTTGGTGTTTAGGGTTTAAGGTTTAGAGTTTAGTATTTAGGGTTTAGGGTTTAGGTTTTAGGGTTTCGTATTATAGGTTTGGGTTTTAGGGTTTAGGATTTATGGTTTAGGGTTAAGAGTTTTTGGTTTAGGGTTTAGGGTTTACCATTTACTGTTAGGGATTAGAGTTTTTGGTATAGGGTTAAGGGTTTCGAGTTGTAGGTTTTGGGTTTTTATTTAAGAGTATTGGGCTTAGGATTTAGGGTTTATGGTTTATGGTTCAGAGTTCAGGGTTTTGAGTTTAGGGTTTTGGGTTTAGTGTTTAGAGTTTAGGGTTTACGGTTTAGGGTTTATGGTTTAGCGTTTACCATTTAATGTGTAATGTTTAGGGTTTAAAGTTTAGGATTTAGGGTTTAGGGTTTAAGGTTTGGGGTTTAAGATTAGTGTTAGGGCTTAGGGTAGGTGATGTATGTTTAGAGTTTCGGTTTAAGGTTAGAGTTTAGGATTTAAGGTTTAACATTTAGAGTTTAAGGTTTAGGTTTTAGGGTTTAGGTGTTAGGGTATAGGTTTTAGGTTGTAGGATTTAGGATTTAGTGTTTAGGGTTTAGGGTTTATTATTTATGGTTTAGGGTTTGGAGTTGTAGGTTTAAGCTTTAGGGTTTAGGGTTTAGGGTATAGGGTTTATGGGTTATTATTTATGGTTTAGGGTTTAGGGTTTAGGGTTGAGGCTTTAGTGTTTAGGGTTTCAACTTTAGAGTTTAGGATTTTGGGTATAGGGTTTAGGGTTTCGAATTGTAGGTTTTGGGTATAGGGTTTAGGATTTAGGTTTTATGATTTGGGTTTAGAGTTTAGGGTTTAGGGTTTAGTGTTTAGAGTTTAGGGTTTACAGTTTAGGTTTTATGGTTTAGTGTTTAGGGTATAGTGTGTAATGCTTAATGTTTAAGGTTTGGAGTTTAGGCTTTATTGTTTAGGGTTGAAGGTTTAGGGTTTAGAGTTTTGATTTAGGGTTTAGCATTGAGGGTTTAGGATTAGGGTTAGGGTTTAGGGTGTAGGGTTTAGAGTTTAGCATTTACAATTTAGGGTTTAGGCTTAGGGTTAGGGTTTAGGGTTTAGGGTTTAACTTTTAGAGTTTAGCATTTAGGGTTTATGGTTTAGTGTTTAACATTTAGAGTTTAGGATTTAGGCTTTAGGGCTTAGGATTTAGGGTTTAGGGTTTAGGGTTTAATATTCAGGGTTTAGGATTAAGAGTTTATGGTTTGGGGTTTACAGTTTAGGGTTTGGGGTTTAGGGATTAGAGTTTTTGGTTTAGGGTTTTGGGTTTCGAGTCGTAGGATTTGGGTTTTGGTTTTAGGATTTAGGGTTAATGGTTTAGGGTTTAGAGTTGAGGGTTTTGATTTTTGGGTTTAGGGTTTTTGGTTTAGTGTTTAGAGTTTAGGGTTTAGGGTTTAATGTTTAGGGTTTAGAGTTTAGGGTTTAGGGTTTAGGGGTAAGGGTTTAGAATTTGTGGTTTAGGGTTTAGGATTTAGGGTTTAGATGTATGTTTTAGACTTTAGGGTTTAAGGTTTAGGGTTTTGTGTTTAAAGTTTGGATGTAGGGTTTAGGGTTGAGGATTAGGGTTAGGGTTTAACATTTAGAGTTTAGGATTTAGGGTTTTGGGTTTAGGGTTTTAGTTTTAGGGTTTAAGGTTTAGGTTTTAGGGTTTAGGGTTTAGGGTCTGATGTTTAGGGTTTTGGATTTATGGTTTAGGGTTTATGGCTTAGGGTTTAGGCTTTAGTGTTTAGGGTTTAGTGTTTAGGGTTTAGGGTTTGGGGTTTAGTGTTTAGGGTTTAGGGTTTAGAGTTTAGGGTTTATTATTTATGGTTTATTGTTTAGGGTTTAGGCTTTAGTGTTTAGGGTTTAAGGTTTAGAGTTTAGGATTTATGGTTTAGGGTTTAGGGTTTTAAGTTTGGATTTAGGGTTTAGGGTTAAAGATTAGGGTTAGGGTATAATATTTAAAGTTTAGGATTTATGGTTTAGGTTTTAGGGTTTAGGATTTATGTTTAGGGTTTAGGGTTTAGGATTTAGGGTTTAGGGTTTAGTGTTTAGGATTTAGTGTTTATGTTTAGGGTTTACGTTTTATGATTATGGGTTAAGGGTTAGGTATTAGGTTTTAGGGTTTAGGGTTTTAGGTTTCGTGTTTAAGGTTTAGGGTTAGGGATTATGTTTTAAGTTTTAGGATTTTTGGTTTGGAGTTTAGGGTTTAGGGTTTTGAGTTGTACGTTTAGGGTTTAGGGATTAGAATTTAAGGTGTAGGGTTTAGAGTTTATTGTTTTGGATTTAGGGTTTAGGTTTCATAGTTTTTGGTTTAGGGTTTTGGGTTTCGTGTTGTAGGTTTAGGGTTAGGGTTTAGGATTTAGGGTTTTGGTTTTCGTGTTGTAGGTTTAGGGTTTAGGCTTAGGTTTAGGGTTTAGGGTTTAGGGTTTAACTTTTTGAGTTTAGGATTTAGGTTTTATGGTTTAGGGTTTAAAATTTACGGTTTAGGATTTACACTTTAGGGCTTAGGATTTAGGGTTTAGGGTTAAAGGTTTTATATTCAGGGTTTACAATTAAGAGTTTATGGTTTAGGGGTAGGGTTTGAGGTTTACAGTTTAGGGTTTAGGGTTTAGGGATTAGAGTTTTTGGTTTAGGGTTTAGGGTTTCGAGTCATAGTATTTGGGTTTTGGTTTTAGGATTTAGGGTTAATGGTTTAGGGTTTAGAGTTAAGGGTTTTGATTTTTGGGTTTAGTGATTAGATTTTAGGGTTTGTGGTTCAGGGTTTAGGGTTTAATGTTCAGGGTTTAGAGTTTATGATTTAGGGTTTAGGGTTTAAGGTGTAGGGTTTAGAATTTTGATTTAGGGTTTAGGATTAGGGTTAGTGTTTAGGCTTAAGGGTTTAGGGTTTAGAGTTAAAGGTTTAGAATTTATGGTTTAGGGTTTAGGGTTTAGGATTTAGGGTTTAGGTTTATGGTTTAGACTTTAGGGTTTAAGGTTTAGGGTTTTGTGTTTAAAGTTTGGATTTAGGGTTTAGGGTTTAGGATTAGGGTTAGGATTTAGGGTTAAGGGTTTAGGATTAGGGTTAGGGTTTAGGGTTTAGGGTTTAGGTTTTAGGGTTTAAGGTTTAGGTTTTAGGGTTTAGGGTTTAGGGTTTGATGTTTAGGGTTTTGGATTTATGGTTTAGGGTTTAGAATTTAGGGTTTAGGGTTTAGTGTTTAGGGTTTAGGGTTGTAGGTTTAATGTTTAGGGTTTAGGGTTTAGGGTTTATTATTTATGGTCATTGTTTAGGGTTTACGCCTTAGTGTTTAGGGTTTAAGGCTTATAGTTTAGGATTTCTAGTTTTAAGTTTGGATTTAGGGTTTAGGATTCAGGTTTAGGGTTTAGGGTTTAGGATTTAGGGTTTAGGGTTTAGGGTTTAGGGTTTAGGGTTTAGTGTTTAGTGTTTAAGGTTTAGGGTTTATGGTTTATGGTTTAGGGTTTAGGATTTAGGGTTTATGGTCAAGTGTTTAGGGTTAGGTATGAGGTTTTAGGGTTTAGGGTTTTAGGTTTAGGGTTTAGGGTTTAGGGTTAGGGTTTATGTTTAAGTTTTAGGATTTTTGGTTTGGAGTTTAGGGTTTAGGGCTTGGAGTTGTACGTTTAGGGTTTAGGGATTAGAATTTAAGGTGTAGGGTTTAGAGTTTATGGTTATGGATTTATGGTTTAGTATTTAGGGTTTAGGTTTTATAGTTTTAGGTTTAGGGTTTTAGGTTTTGTGTTGTAGGTTTAGGGTTTAGGATTTAGGGTTTTCTATTTACGGGTTTGAGTTGTAGGTTTATGGTCTGGGGTTTAGGGTTTAGGGGTTAAAATTAAGGGTTTATGGCTTATGGTGTAGGGTTTAGGGTTTTGAGTCGTAGGTTTTCGGTTTAGGGTTTAGGGTTTAATGTTTAAGTTGTAGGTTTAAGATTTTGGGTTTATGGTTTAGGTCGTAGAGTTTAGGGTTGATGGTTTATTATTTAGGGTTTAAGGTTTAGTGTTTAGGGTTTAGTGTTTAGGGTTAAGGGTTTAGGGTTTAGAGTTGTAGGTTCAAGGTTTAGGGTTTAGAGTTGAGGTTTATTGTTTATGGTTTTGGGTTTAGGGTTTAGAGTTTAGTGTTTAGGGTTTAAGGTTTAGTGTTTAGGGTTTAGGTTTTGGGTTTAGGGTTTAATGTTTAGGGTTTAGGGTTTGGAGTTTAAGGTTTAGTGTTTAATGTTTAAGGTTTAGAGTTTAGGCTTGAGGGTTTAGGATTGAAGGTTTAGGACTTAGAGTTTTGATTTAGGGTTTAGGATTAAGGTTAGGGTTTAGGGTTTAGGGTTGAGGGTTTAGGATTTAGGGTTTAGGTTTTCGAGTTGTAGGTTTTGGGTATAGGGTTTAGGATTTTGGGTTTAGGGTTTAGGGTTTAGGATTTAGTGGTTAGGGTTTAGAATTTAGGGTTTACGGTTTAGGGTTTAGGGTTTAGTGTTTTATGTTTAAGGTTTAGAGTTTAGGCTTTAGGGTTTAGGATTGAAGGTTTAGGACATACGGTTTTGATTTAGGGTTTAGGATTAGGGTTAGGTTTTAAGGTTAAGGGTTTAGGGTTTAGGTTTTAGGGTTTAGGGTTTGTGATTTAGAGTTTAGCATTTAGAGTTTTGGGCTTAGAGTTTAGGCTTAGGGTTTAGGGTTTAACATTTATAGTTTAGGATTTAGGGTTTAACATTTGGAGTTTTGGACTTTGGGTTTAGAGTTTAGGATTTAGGGTTTAGGGTTTAGGGTTATAGTTTAGGTTTTAGGGTATAGTTTTTAGGGTTTAGGGTTTAACGTTTAGGGTTCAGGGTTTTGGGTTTAGGGATAATTTTTTAGGGTTAAGGGTTTAGGGTTATGGGTTTAGGGTTTGGAGTTATAGGTTTAAGATTTAGGGTTTAAGGTTTATGGTTTAGGGTTTAGGGTTTAAACTTTAGGGTTTATTGTTTATGGTTTAGGGTTTAGGGTCTAGGCTTTGGTGCTTAGGGTTTTAGGTTCGGTGTTTATTATTTAGGGTTTAGGGTTTAGGTTTTAGGGTTTAGGTTTTATGGTTTAGGGTTAAGAGTTTATTGTTTAGGGTTTAGTGTTTACGGTTTAGGGTTCAGGGATTAGAGTTTTGGGTATAGGATTTAAGGTTTCGAGTTGTTGGTTTTGGTTTTTGATTTTTGGGTATATGGTTTAGGATTTAGGGTTTAGAGTTGAGGGTTTTGTGTTTAGGGCTTTGAGTTTGGGGTTGATGGTTTACTGTTTATGGTTTAGGGTTTACGATTTAGTGTTTAATATTTAGGGTTTAGACTAGGATTTAGGGTTTAGGGTTTACAGTTTTGATTTAGGGTTTAATATTAGGGTTAGTGTTTAGGGTTTAGGGTTTTGAGTTGTAGGTTTTAGGGCTAGGGTTTAGGGTTTAATGTTTAGGGTTTTGAGTTGTATGTTTAAGATTTAGTGTTTATGGTTTAGGGTGTAGAGTTTAGGGTTGAGGCTTTAATAATTTGGATTTAAGGTTTAGAGTTTAGGATTTAGGGTTTAGGGTTTAGGGTTTTGAGTCGTAGGTTTTGGGTTTAGGGTTTAGGGTATAGGGTTTTGGATTTTGAGTTTAGGGCTTAGGGTTTAGGGTTTAGGATTTAGTGTTTAGGGTTTAGAATTTAGGGTTTATGGTTTAGGGTTTAGGGTTTAGTGTTTAATGTTAAAGTTTAGAGTTTAGGCTTTAGGGTTTAGGATTGAAGGTTTAGGACTTAGAGTTTTGATTGAGGGTTTCGGATTAGGCTTAGGGTTTAGGGTTGAAGGTTTAGGGTTTAGGGTTTAGGGTTTTGAGTTGTAGGTTTTGGGTTTAGGGTTTAGGGTATAGGTTTTAAGATTTTGGGTTTAGGGTTTAGGGTGTAGGATTTTGGGTTTAGGGTTTAGAATTTAGGTTTTATGGTTTAGGGTTTAGGGTTTAGTGTTTAATGTTTATGGTTTAAAGTTTAGCCTTTAGGGTATAGGATTGAAGGTTTAGGACATAGGGTTTTGATTTAGGGTTTAGGATTAGGGTTAGGTTTTAATGTTAAGGGTTTAGGGTTTAGGGTTTTGGGTTTTGGGTTTAGGGTTGGAGGTTTACGATTTAGAGTTTAGCATTTAGAGTTTTGGGCTTAGAGTTTAGGCTTAGGGTTTAGGGTTTAACATTTATAGTTTAGGATTTAGGGTTTTTGGTTTAGGGTTTAACATTTGGAGTTTAGGATTTAGGGTTTAAAGTTTAGGATTTCGGGTTTAGTGTTTAGGGTTATGGTTTAGGTTTTAGGGTATAGTTTTTAGGGTTTACGGTTTAACGTTCAGGGTTCAGGGTTTTGAGTTTAGGGATAATTATTTAGGGTTAAGGGTTTAGGGTTATGGGTTTAGGGTTTGGAGTTTTAGGTTAAAGGTTTAGGGTTTAAGGTTTAGGGTTTAGGGTTTAGGGTTTAGACTTAAGGGTTTATTGTTTCTGGTTTAGGGTTTAGGGTCTAGGCTTTGGTGTTTAGGGTTTAGGGTTTAGGGTTTAGGGTTTAGGTTTTATGGTTTAGGGTTAAGAGTTTATTGTTTACGGTTTAGGGTTTAGGGATTAGAGTTTTGGGTATAGGGTTTAAGGTTTCTAGTTGTTGGTTTTGGGTTGTGATTTTAGGGTATATGGTTTAGGATTTAGGGTTTATGGTTTAGGGTTTAGAGTTGAGGGTTTTGATTTTAGGGTTTTGGGTTTAGGGTTTACGATTTAGTGTTTAATGTTGAGGGTTTAGAGTTTAGGATTTAGGGTTTAGGGTTTACGGTTTTGATTTAGGGTTTAAGATTAGCGTTAGTGTTTAGGGTTTAAGGTTTAGGGCTTAGGGGTTAGGTATTGTACGTTTAAGGTTTAGGGTTTAGGTTTTATGGTTTAGGGTGTAGGGTTTAAGGTTAAGGGTTCAGAGTTTATGGTTTAGGATTTAGGTTTTAGGGTTTAGAGTTTACGATTTTGGGTTGTAGGTTTTGGGCTTAGGGTTTAGGGTATAGGGCTTCGGATTTTGGGTTTACGGTTTAGAGTTTAGGGTTTATGGTTTAGGGTTTAGGGTTTAGAGTTTAGGGTTTAGTGTTTAGCATTTAGGGTTTAGGGTTTGGTGTTGTAGGTTTAAGGTTTAGGTTTAGGGTTTACGGTTTAGGGTTTAGAATTTAAGGTTAAGGGTTTAGATTTTAGGGTTTAGGGTTTAGGGTTTTGGCTTTAGGGTTTAGTGTATAGGGTTTAGGATTTGGGGCTTAAAGTTTGGATTTAGGGCTTAGTTTTTAGGGTTTAGAGTTTATGGTATATGGTTTAGAGTTTAGGGTTTAGGGTTTATAGTTTAGGGTTTAGGGTTTAGAGTTTGGAGTTGTAGGTTTCAGGTTTAGGGTTTAGGATTTAGTATTTATGGTTTAGAGTTTAGTGTTTAGGGATTTAGGGTTTAGGGTTTAGGATTTAATGTTTAGGGTTTATGGTTTAGAATTTATGGTTTAGGGTTTAGGGTAGGGTTTAATGTTTAGGGTTTAGAGTTGAAGATTTAGGGTTTAGGGTTTAAGGTTTTGATTTATGGTTTAGGGTTTAAGGTTTAGGGTTTAGGGTTTAGTGTTTGGAGATATAGGTTTAAGGTTTAGGGTTTAGGGTTTATGATTTAGTGTTAAGGGTTTAGAGTTTATGGTTTAGGGTTTAGGATTTTGGGTTTAGGGTTTACTCTTTAGCTTTTATAGTTTAAGGTTTAGAGTTTAGGATTTAGTGTGTAGGGTTTAGGGTTTAGGATTTAAAGTTTGGATTTAGGGTTCGTGGTTTTGGTTTATGGTCTGGATTTAGGGTTTAGGGTTTAACATTTAGAGTTTATTATTTAGGGTTTAGGATTTTTGGTTTGACATTTAGAATTGAGGATTCAGGGTTTAGGGTGTTGGGTTAGGGTTTAGGGTTTAGGGTTTAGGGTAGGGTATAGGGTTTAGGATTTATGGTTTAATGTTTAGGGTTTAGGGTCTAGGGTTTAGGGTTTAGGGTTTAAGGTTTATGGTTTAGGATTTAGGGTTTAGAGTCTAGAGTTAAGGGTTTATTGTTTATGGTTTAGGGTTTAGGGTTAAGGCTTTAGTATTTAGGGTCTAAGGTTTAGAGTTTAGGATTTAGGGTATATGGTTTAGGGTATCGAGTTGTAGGTTTTGGGTTTAGGGTTTAGGGTTTATCATTTAGGGTTTAGGGTTTAGAGTTTTGGGTTTATGGTTTAGGGTTTACGGTTTAATGTTTAGGGTTTAGGGTTTGATTTAGGGATTAGTGTTTATGGTTTAGGTTTTAGGGTTAAGGTTTTAGGTTTTAGGTTTAGGGTTTAAGGTTTTGAGATGTAGGTTTATTGTTTAGGGGTTAGGATTTTGGGTTTAGGGTTTAGAGTTTATGTTTTAGGGTTTAGGGTTTATGGTTTAGAGTTTACAGTTTAGGGTTTAGGGTTTACAGTTTGGAGTTGTAAGTTTTGGGTTTAGGGTTTTGGGTATAGGGATTAGGATTTAGTGTTTATGATTTAGGGTTTAGAGTTTAGGGATTTAGAGTTTAGGGTGAGGGTTTAGGGCTTATGGTTTAGAATTTAGGGTTTATGGTTTAGGGTTTAGGTTTGAGGGTTTAGGGTTTACTGTTTAATGTTTAGTGTTTAGAGTTTAGGGTATAAAGTTTAGAGTTTATAATTGTGATTTAGGGTTTAGGGATTAGGATTTAGTGTTTGGAGTTATAGGTTTAAGGTTTAGGGTTTAGGATTTATGGTTTATGGTTAAGGGTTTAGACTTTATAGTTTAGCGTTTAGGGTTTAGTCTTTAGTTGTTAGGGTTTAAGGTTTAGAGTTTAGCATTTAGGGTGTAGGATTTAGGGTTCAGGATTTAGGGTCAAAGTTTGGATTTAGGGTTTGGGGTTTAGGCCTAGGGTCAGGGTTTGGGGTTTAGGGTTTAACATTTAGAGTTTAGGATTTAGGGTTTAGGATTTTGTCTTTAGCATTTAGTGTTCAGGATGTAGGGTTTAGGATTTAGGATTATGGTTTAGGGTTTAGGGTTTAAGGTTTATGGTTTAGGTTTTAGGTTTGATGGTTTAGGGTTTAATGTTCAGGGTTTAGGGTTTAGGGTTTAGGGTTTGGAGTTGTAGGTTTAAGGTTTAGGGTTTAAGGTTCAGGTTTAGGTTTAGAGTTTAGAGTTTAGGGTTTAGGCTTTAATGTTTTGTATTTAAGGTTTAGAGTTTAGGATTTAAGGTTTAGGATTTCGAGTTGTTGGTTTTGGGTTTAGGGTTTAGGGTTTAGGGTTTAGGATTTATGGTTTAGGGTATAGGGTTTATGATTTAGTGTTTAGGGTTTATAGTTTAGGGTTTATGGTTTAGGGTTTATAGTTTAGGGTTTAGGGTTTAGTGTTTAGGGTTTAGGGTTTACAGTTTAGGGTTTAGGGTTTGGGGCTTTGGATTAGGGTTTAGGTTTGAGGGTTTAGGGTTGAGGGTTTAGGTTATAGGATTTAGGGTTTACGGTTTATTGTTTATGGTTTAGGGTTTGGAGTTGTAGGTTTAAGGTTTAGGGTGTAGTGTTTAGTGTTTAGAGTTTGTTATTTATGGTTTAGGGTTGAGGCTTAAGTGTTTATGGTTTAGGGTTTAGAATTTAGGATTTTGGGTATAGGGTTTAGGGTTTGGAGTTATAGGTTTTGGGTATAGGGTTTAGGGTTTCGAGTTGTAGGTTTTGGGTTTAGTGTTTTGAGTATAGGGTTTAGGATTTAGGTTTTATGGTTTGGGTTTAGAGTTTAGGGTTTAGTGTTTAGAGTTTAGGGCTTATAGTTTAGGGTGTATGGTTTAGGGTTTAGGGTTTAGAGTGTTGTGCTTAATGTTTAAGGTTTGGAGTTTAGGCTTTTGGGTTTAGGGTTGAAGGTTTAGGGTTTAGAGTTTTGATTTAGGGTTTAGGATTTAGGGTTTAGGATTAGGGTTAGGGTTTAGTGTTTAGGTTTTAGAGTTTAGCATTTAGGGTTTAGGGTTTAGGCTTAGGGTTAGTGTTTAGAGTTTAGGGTTTAACATTTAGAGGTTAGGATTTAGGGTTTGTGGTTTAGGGTTTAACATTTAGAGTTTAGCATTTAGGCTTTAGGGCTTAGGATTTAGGGTTTAGGGTTTAGCATTTAGGGTTTAGGTTTTATGGTTTAGGGTTTAGGGTTTAACATTTAGGGTTTAGGGTTTAGGATTTAGGATTTAGGGTATAGGGTTTAGGGTTTGGAGTTGTAGGTTTAAGGTTTAGGGTTTATGGTTTACGATTTACGATATAGTGTTTAGGGTTTATTGTTTATGCTTTAGTGTTTAGGGCTTAGGATTTGGTGTTTAGGGTTTAAGGTTTAGAGTTTAGGATTTCAGGTTTAGGGTTTTGTGTTTAAAGTTTGGATGTAGGGCTTAGGGTTTAGGATTAGGGTTGGGGTTTTGAGTTTAACATTTAGAATTTTGGATTTAGGGTTTAGGGTTTAGGGTTTAGGTTTTAGGGTTTAAGGTTCAGGTTTTAGGGTTTATGGTTTATGGTTTGATGTTTAGGGTTTAGGGTTTATGGTTTAGGGTTTAGTGTTTAGGGTTTAGGGTTTAAGGTTTAGTGTTTAGGGTTTAGGATTTAGGGTTTTGGGTTATAGGTTTAAGATTTACGGTTTAGGGTTTATGGTTTATTGTTTAAGGTTTAAAGTTTAGGGTTTATTGTTTATGGTTTATTGCTTAGGGTTTAGGCTTTAGTGTTTAAGGTTTAAGGTTTAGAGTTTAGGATTTATGGTATAGGGTTAAGAGTTTATAGTTTAGGGTTTAGCGTTTAGGCTTTGTTGTTTACAGTTTAAGGTTTACAATTTATAATTTAGGGTTTAGGGTTTTGAGTTGTAGGTTTGGGGTTTAGGAGTTAGGATTTATGATTTAGGGTTAAGAGTTTATGGTTTAGGGTTAGGGTTTGGAGTTTACAGTTTTGGGTTTAGCGTTTAGGGATTAGAGTTTTTTGTTTAAGGTTTCGAGTCGTAGGATTTGGGTTTTGGTTTTAGGATTTAGGGTTTAGGGTTTAGGGTTTAGTGTCGAGGGTTTTGATTTTTGGGTTTAGGGTTTTGGGTTTAGGGTTTAGAGTTTAGGGTTTTGGGTTTAGGGTTTAGGGTTTAGTGTTTAGGGTTTAATGTTTATGGTTTAGAGTTCAGGATTTAGGGTTAGGGTTTAAGGTTTAGGGTTTAGACTTTTGATTTAGGGGTTAGGATTAGGTTTAGTGTTTAGGCTTTAGGGTTTAGGTTTAGTGTTAAGGATTTAGAATTTAGGGTTTAGGGTTTAGGGTTTAGGATTTAGGGTTTAGGTTTATGGTTTAGACTTTAGGGTTTAAGGTTTAGGGTTTTGTGTTTAAAGTTTGGATGTAGGGCTTAGGGTTTAGGATTAGGGTTGGGGTTTAGAGTTTAACATTTAGAATTTTGGATTTAGGGTTTAAGGTTTAGGGTTTAGGTTTTAGGGTTTAAGGTTCAGGTTTTAGGGTTTATGGTTTATGGTTTGATGTTTAGGGTTTAGGGTTTATGGTTTAGGGTTTAGTGTTTAGGGTTTAGGGTTTAAGGTTTAGTGTTTAGGGTTTAGGATTTAGGGTTTTGTGTTATAGGTTTAAGATTTACGGTTTAGGGTTTATGGTTTATTGTTTAAGGTTTAAAGTTTAGGGTTTATTGTTTATGGTTTATTGCTTAGGGTTTAGGCTTTAGTGTTTAAGGTTTAAGGTTTAGAGTTTAGGATTTATGGTTTAGTGTTTAGGGTTCTAAGTTTGAATTTAGGGTTTAGGGTTGAAGATTAGGGTTAGGGTATAATAAATAAAGATTAGGATTTATGGTTTAGGTTTTAGGGTTTAGGATGTAGGTTTAGGGTTTAGGGTTTAGGATTTAGGGTTTAGGGTTTAGGGGGTAGGGTTTAGGGTTTAGGATTTATTGTTTAAGGTTTAGGCTTTACGATTTAGGATTAAGGGTTCACAGTGTAAGGTTTATGGTTCAGGGTTTAGGGTTAGGTATTAGGTTTTAGGGTTTAGGGTTTTGGGTTTAGTGTTTAAGGTTTAGGGTTAGGGTTTAGGTTTAAAGTTTTAGTGTTTTGGGTTTAGAGTTTAGGGTTTAGGGTTTAGGGGTTACTATTTAAGGTGTAGGGTTTGGAGTTTATGGTTGTGGATTTAGCGTTTAGTATTTAGGGTTTAGGTTTTATAGTTTTTGGTTTAGGGTTTTGGGTTTCGTGTTGTAGGTTTTGGGTTTAGGGTTTAGGCTTTAGGATTTAGGGTTTTCTGTTTAGGGTTTCGGGTTGTAGGTTTAAGGTTTGGGGTTTAGGGTTTAGGATTTAAAATTCAGGGTTTATGGCCTATGGTCTAGGGTTTAGGGTTTTGAGTTTTAGGTTTTGGGTTTAGGGTTTAGGGTTTGGAGTTGTAGGTTTAAGATTTAGGGTTTATGGTTTAGGGTGTAGAGTTTAGGGTTTATGTTTTATTATTTAGGGTTTATGGTTTAGGGTTAAGGGTTTGGAGTTGTAGGTTGAAGGTTTAGGGTTTAGAGTTAAGGTTTATTGTTTATTGTTTAGGGTTTAGGGTTTAGACTTTAGTCTTTAGGTTTTAAGGTTTAGGGTTTAAGTTTTAGGTTTTAGGGCTTAGGGTTTAATGTTAAGGGTTTAGGGTTGAGGGTTTAGGGTTTAGGGTTTAGGGTTTGGAGTTGTAGGTTTAAGGTTTAGGGTTTAGGGTTCAGGTTTAGGTTTAGAGTTTAGAGTTTAGGGTTGAGGCTTTAATATTTTGTATTTAAGGTTTAGAGTTTAGGATTTAGGGTTTAGGGTTTAGGGTTTTGAGTTGTAGGTTTTGGGTTTAGGGTTTAAGGTATAGGGTTTAGGATTTAGGGTTTAGGGTTTAGTGTTTAGGATTTAGTGTTTAGGTTTTAGAATTTAGGGTTTATGGTTTAGGGTGTATGGTTTAGGGTTTAGGGTTTAATATTTAATGTTTAGGCTTTATGGTTTAGGATTGAAGGTTTATGACTTAGAGTTTTGATTTAGGATTTAGGATTAGGTTTAGGTTTTAGGGTTAACGGTTTAGGGTTTAGGGTTTAGGGTTTAAGTTTTAGGGTTTACAGTTTACGATTTAGAGTTTAGGGCTTAGGGTTTAGGCTTAGGGTTTAGGGTTTAACATTTATAGTTTAGGATTTAGGGTTGATGGTTTAGGGTTTAATATTTGGATTTTAGGATTTAGGGTTTAGAGTTTTGGATTTAGGGTTTAGGGTTTAGGGTTATGGTTTAGGTTTTAGGGGATAGGTTTTAGGGTTTAGGGTTTAACGTTCAGGGTTCAGGGTTTAGGGTTTACGGATAATTATTTAGGGTCTAGGGTTTGGAGTTTTAGGTTTAATGTTTAGGGTTTAAGGTTTGCGGTTTAAGGTTAAGGGTTTAGACTTTAGGGTTTATTGTTTATAGTTTAGTGTTTAGGGTGTAGGCTTTGGTGTTTAGGGATTAAGGTTTAGAGTTTATTATTTAGGGTTTAGGGTGGTTTTAGGCTTTAGGTTTTATGGTTTAGTGTTAAGAGTTTATGGTTTAGGGTTTAGTGTTTACAATTTAGTTTTAAGGGATTAGAGTTTTGGGTATAGGGTTTAGGGTTTCGAGTTGTTGGTTTTGGGTTTTGATATTTGGGTATAGGGTTTAGGATTTAAGGTTTATGGTTAAGGATTTAGAGTTGAGGGTTTTGAGTTTAGGGTTTTGGGTTTAGGGTTTATGGTTTTGGGTTGATGGTTTAGGGTTTACAGTTTAGTGTTTAATGTTTAGGGTTTAGAGTTTAGGATTTAGGGTTTAGGGTTTACGGTTCTGATTTAGGGTTTAAGATTAGGGTTAGGGTTTAGGGCTTAGGGTTTAGGGCTTAGGGTTAGGTTTTGTACGTTTAAGGTTTAGGGTTTAGGGTTTTTGGTTTAGGGTTTAGGTTTTAAGGTTAAGGGTTCAGTTCTTATGGTTTAGGATTTAGGTTTTAGGGTTTAGAGTTTACGGTTTCGAGTTGTAGGTTTTGGGTTTGGGGTTTATTGTTTAGGGTTTTGGGTTTAGTGTTTAATTTATAGGGTTTAGAGTTTAGGATTTAATTTTTATGGTTTAAAGTTTAGATATTTGATTTAGGGTTTAGGATTAAGGTTAGAGTTTAGTGTTTAGGGTTTAGGGTTTAGTGTTTAGTGTTTAGTGTTTAGGGTTTAGGGTTTAGGGTTTGTGTTGTAGGTTTAAGCTTTAGGGTTTAGGGTTTAAGGTTAAGGTTAAGGGTTTAGATTTTAGGGTTTAGGGTTTAGGGTTTTGGCTTTAGGGTTTAGTGTATAGGGTTTAGGATTTAGGGTTTTAAAGTGGATTTAGGGTTTAGGGTTTAGGGTTAAGAGTTTATGGCGTATGGTTTAGGGTTTATGATTTATGGTTTATAGTTTAGGGTTTAGGGTTTAGAGTTTAGAGTTGTAGGTTTTGGGTTTAGGGTTTAGGATTTAATATTTACGGCTTATGGTTTAGATTTAAGGATTTAGCGTTTAGGGTTTAGGGTTTAGGGTTTAGAGTTTAGGGTTTATGGTTTAGAATTTATGTTTTAGGGTTTAGGGTTTAGAGTTGACGATTTAGGGTTTAGGGTTTAGGGTTTAAGGTTTTGATAGATGGTTTAGGTTTTAGGGTTTAGGGTTCAGGGCTTAGTGTTTGGAGTTGTAGGTTTAAGGTTTAGGGTTTAGGGTTAATGGTTTAGAGTTTATTGTTTATTGTTTAGGATTTAGAGTTTAGAGTTTAGGGTTTAGCCTTTAGGTTTTAGGGTTTAAGGTTTAGAGTTTAGGATTTAGTGTGTAGGGCTTAGGATTTAGGGTTTAGGGTTCATGGTTTAGGCTTAGGGTCAACGTTTAGGGTTTAGGGTTTAACATTTAGAGTTTAGGATTTAGGGTTTAGGATTTCATGTTTAACATATAGTGTTTATGATTTAGAGTTTAGGGTTTTGGGTTCGGGATGAGGTTTTTGGGTTTAGGGTTTAGGTTTTAGGATTTAGGGTTTAATGTTCCGGGTTTAGGGTTTAGGGTATAGGGTTTATTATTTAATGTTTAGGGCTTCGAGTTGTATGTTTAAGGTTTAGGATTTATGGTTTATGGTTTAGGGTTTAGGGTTTAGAGTTTAGAATTTAGGATTTATTGTTTATGGTTTAGGGTTTAAGGTTGAGGCTTTAGTGTTTAGGGTTTAAGCTTTAGAGTTTAGGATTTTGGGTATAGGTTTTAGGGTTTTGAGTTGTACGTTTTGGGTTTAGGGTTTAGGGTTTTGTGTTTTGTGTTTTGGGTTTAGGGTTATGGTTTAGGGTTTAGGGTTTAGGATTTATAATTTAAAGTTTAGAGATTAAGGTTTATAGTTAAAGATTTAGGGTTTAGATTTTAGGATTTATGGTTTAGGGTTTTGGGTTTTGGGTTCGAGTTATAGGTTTAGGGTTTAAGGTTTAAAATTGAGGATTTAGGGTTTAGGGTTTAGGGTTTAGAGTTTGGATTTAGGGTTTATGGTTAAGGTTAAAGGTTAGGGTTTAGGGTTTAGGTTTAGGGTTTTGGGTTTTGGGTTCTAGTTATAGGTTTAGGGTTTAGTGTTTAAAATTTAGGATTTAGGGTTTAGGGTTTAGGGTTTGGATTTTGGGTTTATGGTTTAGGTTAAATGTTAGGGTTTAGGGTTTAAGGTTTAGAGTTTATGATTTAATGTTCAAGGTTTAGGGTTTTGGGTTTAGTGTTTAGGGTTTAGGGTTTAGAGCTTATGGTTAAGTGTTTGGGGTTTAAGGTTTAGGGTTTTGGGTTTAGGGGTTAGGTCTTAGGGTTTAGAGTTTAGGGTTTAGGATTTAAGGTTTAGGTTTAGGGTTTAGGGTTTACGATTTTAAGGTTTCAAGTTTAAGTTTTAGGGTTTTAGTTTTAGTGTTTGGGGTTTCAAGTTGTAGGTTTTAGGGTTTAGGGGTTATGATTTCGGGATTAGGTTTTAGAGTTTAGGATTCAGGGTTGTGGGGTTAGGGTTTAGGATTTGGGGTTAAGGATTTAGGTTTTAGGGTTAGGGTTTAGAGTTATCTTGATGTGTGAAGGGATGTGTCTAACGTCCCCGCCTTGAAGATTACTAAATGGAGGCTTTACTATATCCCAAATACCTGAGCATAAGTTGCGAATGGGCATGTTTAACGTCCCCGCCTTAAAAATCTCTAGCAGGAGGCTTTACAAGATCCCAAATACTTTAGCATAAGGTGTGAAAGGGTGTGTTTAACATCCCCTCCTTGAAGATCACTAACTGGAGGCTTTACTAGATCCCGAATACTTGAGCATAAGGTATGAAGAGATGTGTTTAACGTCCCCGCCTTGAAGATCACTAACTAGAGGCTTTAATAGATCCCGGAATGAAGGGATGTGTTTAATGTCCCCGCCTTGAAGATCACTAACTGGAGGGTTTAGTGAATCCCGAATACTTGAGCATAAGATGTAAAAGGATGTGTTTAATCTCCCCACCTTGAAGATCATTAAGTTGAGGTTTTACTAGATTCCAAATACTTGGGCATAAGGTGTCAAGGAATGTGTTTAACATCTCCGCCTTAAAGATCACTAACTAGAGGTATTAGTTGATCCTGAATACTTGGCGTAAGGTGTGAACCAACAAATTGTTTTCCACCTTGGTACATGAAAATTTAAAGATCCTTTTAAGGATAAATTTTGTGGAAAGGCCAGATTATGGTGCAAAGAGACAAATATTGTCCACCTTAAGACATGGAAATTTAAAGATCCTTTTAAGGATTAACCCATGAAAAGGCCAGCTTAAGTTTCAAAGGGACAAATTTTGTCCACCTTAAGGCATGGGGATTCAATAAAAAACTATCTTAAGGATAAATTCGTGAAAAAGCCAGCTTAAGGTGCAAAGGGATAAATGTCATCCATCTTAAGGCATGACAATATAATGATCCATTTAAGGATAAATCCACTAAAATGTCATCTTAAGTTGCAAAGGAATAAATCTCGTTCACCTTAAGGGATGTGAATTTAAAGATTCATTTAAAGATAAATCCGCAAAAAGGTCAGCTTAAGGTGCAAAGGGGAAAAATGTGTCCATCTTAAGGCATGGAAATTGAACAACATGCATATTTGGAGGATTTAAAGACTTTAACTTGCAAACTTGACAAACTTAATGACTTGAACTTGCAGAGTTGGAGGATTTGAATACTTCAATTTGTATACTTGGAGGATTTAAAGACCTCAACTTGCATACTTGGAGGATTTGAAGACTTCTACTTGCATACTTGAAGGATTTGAAGAATTCTAGTGACATACTAGAAGGATTTGAAGAATTCTACTTACATACTTTAAGAATTTGAAGACTTCAACCTGCGTACTCTGAGGATTTAAAGAATTTTACTTGCATACTTGAATAATTTGAAGACTTCAATTGGCATACTTGAAGGATTCAAAACTTCAACTGGCATACTTAGAGGATTGAAAGACTTCGACTGGCATATTTAGAGGATTTGAAGATATTAAGTTTCAAACGTGAAGAATTTGAAGACTTCTACATGAAACATTTAAAGACTTGAACTTGCATACTTGACTGAATTTAAAGACTTCAAGCATACTGTTGAAGAAGCTCATATTTTATAAGGGTTTGGTCCTCATATTGACCCATCAATACTTCGTAGAAGTCTAAAGTTTGATAAAAAAAAAGACAAAATAAAATACTTACAACTTTTGACTTTCATGTAACGTATCAAGTGGGAACATGTGGTTGCTTTAAACTAATGCAACTAAACTTACAATATGGTTTTAAGCGCCTACGTACCTTAGTGAACAACATCAAGTAACAACGTAGTTCTAGGGGAGTGAGTGATTTTTTTTGTTTTTTTAGTACCGTACACAGTTTATACTCTGGCGGGCCATGAGTAATATATAGTTAAGGCTTGTACCTTAAGGAGTATCATCTTACTTCAATGGTAGAAGCTCTTTAGGAATTTTGCATTAACAGGACCGATCATTAGGCCATCAGCATCAACAAGCCTATAAGCACCATTTGAATATGCTTCTTGTCCGACATATGGTCCATCACACATTGAGGTAAATTTTCCCCTAGACTTGGGCGAGGTAATGATGAGTCTTCTTACCGCAAGAATTTGGTCTCCAACTTGGAAGCACCTCAAGCGAACCTTCTTATTTAAAGCATGAAATATATGAGCTTTATAACTTTAAAGGTTTTGCTAGGTTTCTAGCCTCTTTTGGTCAAGTGCTTTTAATTGAGCATGACACAGTCTAGCATTTTCTTCTTCAATGAGCTGTCACGACCCCCTAGAAGTAACACGGCGTACTTGACCTCGAAGGGTCTTGCATACAAGCCTCATGGCATTCATGAACATTAAAGCATAGGGAAATACTGCGGAATTTAAAATTTTTCTTTACAATCAAAGTCTCATAAAATGAAAGAGAATCTATGACACTATGTCTCAAACCATCTATTATACTTGGAATAAAACTCTTGAAATACAATCTTAGGGACACGACCCTTACAACTAAAGTCTAAAACATAATAGAAAGACAATAAAGGACATATGGTTGAGCCCTCAAATACAATGAGGACTCACCAATCTTCTTCTTCTTGATCTCATATGAACCTAGCCTCGAGGATGGAATCCAATATCTCCAAAACCTACACTAATAGAAATTGTAGAAAGATGGGGTTAGGACAAAAAGTACTAATTATGGAAGCCATGCACAAAATCAATAAATCATGGATAAAAAGGGACATTTTATTTGAAATCATGCTATATGCCATTTTTAAACATCATCTTTGAAATAGTTGGAGAATGCAATAACATGAGAGATATCATTATAATAACAAGCATAGTTTCCAACATCAATATAATACAAATACCAATCTTCACAATACATAGCCTCCAATAATAAAGTAATACAAAGTCAAATACCAATATCATCTCATCATTAAGTAATCATCACATAAGCAACCTCTAAGAAACACTTGTGCAATGTATGGTAACTAACATGCATTTACAATGTACAACACAAGCCAAAATCACATTCATACTCACTTCATAGTAAAGCCATTACCTTAGAAACACTAAGGAGCACTTGTGCAATGTGTGGTTGGCATCCCATAATACCAACCCTACTAAGTACTCCCTTGAAGCTATTTTAGTCATGCATTTCATCTTTAGACCTCATTATAATCAATAGTCACAAATAAGGAAATAATCATGTACATTACTTGAATTATAAGGAAAGTCATTCATAACAACTATCCATTTAATATACATGCATGCATTCTAATCTCATCATAACACAAAGAAACCATCCCATGACATCCTACTAAGTCTACTTGTGCAATGTAAAAGTGAAGTCCCATACCCCCCGTCCTACTAAGTAAACTCATGAAGAAGTCATAGTATAGTTCATGTCTCATTCATTATCTTTATTATTTAGGGAAAAGTTGCCATAACCAAGATAGACCATGTGAGCTACAGGGAATCTGGTGCCGTGTAACCCCACACCAAAAGAAGGTGTCCTACTTGCCTAAGGTAGAACTAAATGTATAGCTATAAGGTGGATCCACTAGATAAGTCCCATGTGGGCACATAGTTATGGGATAAGGAGATTGCTTCTAGAAAGCCACCCTATTGCATTGGAGGAGGGGCTTCCATCTCATGAGTTCACTTGGATGACCCACCCTATTGCATTGGCGGAGGGCCCTTTTCCTCATTGTCCATATCCACTCGGTGCTAAACATTATTTCCCAAATTATACATTATTAGTCTTTGAATTGTATTTACATGTGTGAAGCAACACTTTATCCTTCATTCAATACAATTCATCAAAATAGCTCATAGATTCATTAAAGGTGAAAATGTAATTTCAACCTTACAATAAACATTAGTATTTATAAAGGTGTAAAGGTGCATAGGATCATCATGGTCATGTACATTTCATGCATAATAATCTGTAAAGGTGCATATGAGAACTATACTTTCAATTAACACCATTGATACATCATAATCATGTTTATACATGGAGTGTGTGTGTGTAATTGTCCTTGAAATGACACAATCAACAACTTTATCATCATGGACACTTCATTCATAATTAAGTATAAGGGTAAGGGAACAATGGCCTTTCAACAATACCACAATATACACAATATTCACAGGATCCTCAACTTCCAAGTAAATCATGAGTTCACACACAATCATGTCAACATGCACAAACCTCTACAATATTCCCTTCAAGGTCTATGGACCAACTCATCCCAAGCATATAAAAATAGCACATTAGATAAGGGAATATCATGATCCAATAACTCATCAATACCTTGATCACATCATGATTGACACTTTATACTTCAAATATTCATAAACATGCAGCTAATATCATGATCAAGTCAATTCATGTTTAGAATCATTACCCTAAACCAATTCAAGTCTATGTGATTTAATCTAAGGCATTACATGGAGAAATTCATCATTCTTGGAGGATCATATATAAACCCACAATTAGCCTCTTTCATGGAACAACCCTAGACTATATCAATTCATCTTAGAAATATTAGGTTAATCAATTATATATGTAAAATCATACTTGATCATGCAATTACATCATAATTAACTCACATTCATTCAATTGGACCAACTTGCAAAACTATCATATAATGTAAAGGAGATTCCATAGCTAAGGTTGAGGAAAACTCATGGATTCTTTGGAATTCAAGTTAAAATCATCTAAAATCAGTAGTATAATCAATAACAAACATATTTGAACCTTTAAGAACAACTTTGAAAGGAATTCATGGGGTTGAGTTGAAACCCTAGCTAATTGGGTTTTCTAGAATTAAGTTAAAAGCTTTTGAAAGGGCTCCTTGGGTGATAGCTTCCCAAGGATGAAGAACTCCCATACCTTTTATTTACAATCCCATCAAATTCATATGAATAAGCCTCCATCTCCACGCCCTATCTTGATCCCTTCTCTTGGTCTTCAATGGAGTTTTTAGAGAGAAGATTCTTGGAGGGGAAAGTAGTTGGGTTTTGATTTGGGGTCTTGGGTTATAATGAATTAATGAGGTATTTAATACTTAATATACATTAAATAAACCCATATTAAGGAACCTCTACTTAAAACAAACTAAAAATGAATTACCTAAACTAACCCACCTATTGGCCGACTTTGGGCAGATTGCAGGTCCAATCCACGGCCGCTACACCTACGGTCCATCAATTGATCTACTGGGCGTGCTGCAGGTCTGTGGTTTTGACCTGAAAATCCTCAAACAGACCTTTAACCATGCCCCATGACCTACGGGGCGTCACTCAATCTACTAGTCGTGATTTGCCTCCGTAGTTCACAAGATTTAGCCAACTTTTGTGAAATTAGGCAGCCTTGGGGGTTAGACTTTAGGGTCCTCCCCAAGGGCCCTTGGTTGGTCTTTGGGGAGGTCGTACCTTGACCTTTAACCCCTATAAACCTCAACCAAAGCTTGGGAAGCCAATATACAACCTACAACAAAACATCAAACTCAGAAGCTCACACGTACAACTCTAGTCTCACCTACTCGTTTCCATTAGACTCTAGCTTGGTCTTACTAGTTTTCCTGGTTCTTACATGAACTCTTTTTGAATAGCAAGTCTTAAGGAAGGTATTTTACGCTCGAGTGGTGGGATTACTTCAACTCCAAAAGCAAGTGAATATGGTGTTGCTTGAGTTGGTGTGCAGTATGTTATCCTACATGCCCACAAAGCTTCTTCCATACTTTTATGCCAATCTCGTTTAGACCTGGAGACAACTTTTTTAAGGGGGTTCCATAGAGTCTTATTGAATTCTTCAGCAAGACAATTGGTGGTATCATGATACATAGAAGATTTGCACTGCTTGAAGCCAAAGAGATTAGAAATCTTTTTCATTAACTTGTTATAAAATGGCTTGTCATTGTTCGTTATTATGTAGCAAGGGATGCCAAAGCGATAGATGATATTCACTCGGATAAAATTTGCAACATTTTCTTTCTTCACTCCTTTAAGAGCGACAACTTCAGCCCATTTTGAGAAGTAATATGTTGCAGCTAAGATGTACAAGTGTCAACAATAAGATTTTGGTAGTGGTCCCACAACATCCAATCCCCAAGAATCAAATGGCCAAAATGCAATAGATGGATGTAATACTTTGGGTTGATGATGTATGAAATTTGCATGAAATTTGCAAGCAGTGCACCTTTGAGCATAATCTAAGAAATCCTTCACCATGGTTGGCCAATAATACCATCCTCTTTATGTGAAAGTAGAGCTTCGGTCCAGATTGATGTGATCCACATACTCCTTAGTCTGCTTCTTGCAGAGCTTGAATTGCCTCTTCCTCTCCAAAACATCATAATAGTACACCCTCAAATGATCATATATATAATGTGTCCTTGTAGTAAAGGAAGCGAGGTGCACGACGATAATGTTAGTCCTTCTCCTGGAATTTTCTAAAGTATCCCATAACACATGTAGTCAATAATGGGTTGTCTCCAATTTTCCTTCGCGGCTTTAAAACGGTGACGAGATGCTCAAACTCATTTTCTATATATTCATCCTCATTTGGCGGTGGTACTACACATTTTTGACAAATAGTCACTTGCATCTTATCAAGAAGGGTTAACAATGTATCTAAGACAGCCAACACATTAACTTTCTTATTTTCCATTCTACGCATATGTTGGAGGGTTACATCTTCAAGCCATCCTATCAACTTTTGAGCATAATCATGATATGGGCGCAATTCGGGCTTCTTCACCTTATAACTTCCCAAGAGTTGGTTGATCACCAACTCATAGTCACCAAAGACTTGTAAGTGTAATTGCTTCATGTTGATGGCCATCTCAAGTCCAAGTATCAACGCATGGTATTCAATGACATTATTGGAGCAACATTGCTTCAGTGTAAAAGAGAATGGTAGAATCTCTTCTTCTGAAGTGATAAACACCATGGAAGCTCCAGCACCACAAAGATGTGCAGCCCTATCAAAGTACATTTTCCAAGGAGGTTGAATTTCAATACAAAATGCATCTTCATAATGAAGCTCATCAGTTACCTCCCAATCATTTGGTTTTGGATGGTTTGCTATGAAATCCGCTAATGCTTGTCCCTTCACATTTTTCTGAGGGATGTACACAATCTCAAACTATTGGAATTGGAGGTACCATCGTTCTAGTCGGTCACTAAGGACATGCTTCGACATTACAAACTTGATGGGATTTGCTCTATAAACAAGGCGAAAACCATAAGCTTGAACATAATGCTTCATCTTTTGAATTGAGAAGACAAGTGCCAAGAACAACTTTTTGATTGGCGAATAGTTAACCTCATTCGGCATCATCATTCTACTTAAGTAATAAAGAGATTTTTCTTTGGCTTCACTATTTCTTGAGCTAACAGGGCTCCTACGAACCTTTCTTTTGTTGCAATAAAGATTATCAATGTCTTTCCAGGTATAGGGGCTGCCAAAATTGGAGGTTTCACTAGATATGATTTGATAATTCTAAAGGCATCGCTACATGTTTTGTCCCAATTAAAAGGACCACCTTTCTTCATGAGATGACCGAATGGTTGGCAACTTCCCGCTAGATTTGAGATTAACCTCCTCTAGTAGGCAAGCTTTCCTTACAGAATTTTTAACTCATGAATATTTTGAGGCTCAGATATTGCATCAACTTTGGCTTGATCGATTTTAATTCCACGATGTCCCACAACTAACCCAAGGAACCTGCTAGAAGTAACTTCGAAGGCACATTTCAAAGGATTCATTCTTAGTTGATATCTTAAGAGCAACTCAAATACCATTCTTAAGTCTTTCAAATGATCACCCCCTCTATCTTGATTTTACCACTAAGTCATCAAAACATCATTAAACATTTTTATGGAGCATCTCATCAAATATATTTTGCATAGCCCTTTGGTATGTGGCACCAACATTCTTTAAACCAAATGGCATTACTTTGAAGCCATAAACACTCTTAGGTGTGCGAAATGCGGTGAGTTCTTCATCTTTTTGTGCCATGCTAGTTTGGTTATATTTGGAGGAACCATCCATGAAAGACATTGCCTCATAACTAGAAGTGGCGTTGATCATCAGTTGCAGAATGAGAAAAGGGAACTCATCTTTAGGACATGCATTAATGAGATCCCTAAAGTCAACACAGACTCAAATTTGTCCATTCTTCTTCCTTACAAGAACAATACTTGAAATCTATGTAGGATATTTGACTTCACAAATAAAGCATGCCTCAATGAGTTTATTAACCTCATTTTCAATCAATAGAACCAAGTCTTGCCTAAACGTCATTGAGCTTGCTTAACGAGAACCATTTTTGACTGCTAACTGATCGATTGCTACTTTAGGATTCCAGCCAGGCATTTCTACATAACTCCAAGCAAAGACACCCATATATTCTTTGATTATGTTAAAATAAGCAATTTTTTATCAACTTCTAGAAAGGCGCTCATGTAAGTTGTCCTTGGATTTTCATCAGTGCCAAGGTTAACCTCTTTTAAAGGATCTATTATGGTCTTTACTCCTTCGTCAAGTTCTGGTGGAGCATCTCCACCATCTTCCTCTTTTAGAGGATCATTTGCATTGACAGATATATGAAAACACCAGACAATATCTTCTAACTCTTCATCAATCTTCATTTTACGCAAAGTGTCGTGCTCATTCTAGATTGTAGCATTATATGAGGAGCCTAAACTTTCTTCATCTTCCTCACGCTCCTTGGTGTAAGCAATAGTGTGCGCCTTTCCCTTGAGTTCCTCTTTACATGAAACCACAAGTTTCACATGTTGCCTCATTTTAGAAGGAATCAAACTTTTGAAATCCATTTGAATAAAAGGTGAAGCAGGCATTGTAAGTTTCAGAGAAATTCTTAGATTCTTGTTCTTCTTCTTTTTCAATGGACCTAACCTTTAAAACACACAAGTAGTTGTAGAAGATGCTCCATGTTGATAAAAGACACAAGTCTTTTTGTTGGGACAAGTGACATCATCTTCAAAAGTTATATGGTTATTAATTGCCCTTCTTTTGGAAATGTGAACTGGTGGCAGTTGGCTATAACCTAGGCCTTCACGTGCTTGCCGAGTTGTATCTTCTGATGGGAGTTTATTGATGGCTCATTAGGGTCATATCCACCCTTCAAAAATAACTTGTAAGCGTTGGGATCAAAACCTTCTCTTGTGCGTTTTGTATGGACAGTCACATCTCGCACTTGATTTTGAGCTATAAACTTTCCTAGCAGCTTTGAAAACAAGTTTATTACATCGATGCATATGATAGGAAGAGTTAGTCCTCTCAATGTTGTTGTTGAAGGTTAGATGATTGACATTCTTCTTTCTTCACTTTTGGAACATAGCAAAGTCTATAAGTCAACTTCTTCTTTGAAGAAATGATCTTCCCTTCATTAAAAATGGGACAAAGTTGTTTAGTGTCAACTTTTACCTTTCCGACAGCCACATTGATTCTTTTTCATATGATCTTATTGGACTTGATTGATTTGACATCATTAGAATTTTTCCCTTTAACGACATAACCCTTCATATAAATTTTTTTATCAGCAAACTGTGTCTCAACTTCGGTGAAAAGAGTATCATTTGCAACTATCTTCCTTTCAATCCCACATTCAAGATATTTCAAACATTCATAGTGTGAAGATGAGATGATTCTATTCTCATGTACCCAAGGCCTGCCAAGTGATATGTTGAATGAAGACTTTGCGTCGATCACATGCATCCATATGCTTGATCGCAAATCTTCCATGTGGATTTCTAATTTAATAGAGCCTATGGACCTTTGTCCCTCTTGATTAAATCCTTGTATGAACAAATGACTTTCGCTAAGTTCTTCAATGGTGACGTCGAGTTCCTTCAATGTGTGAATGGCAGAATGTTGACACAGATCCTTCATCTATTAAGATTCTATTTATCTTCTTCTCTAGCATGTGACCCACCATATACAAAGGACGATTGTGTAGTGTTTCACGTAATAGAAGATCATTATCTCTAAATGTGATTTTTGTATAACATGCATGTGTTTCTTGGGGTTTTTCAGAAGGTGAAGGAGATATCATTGACAAGATTTCCCTGTTTCCTTTTCTTTATCACTAGTATACACTTTTGGTGAGGATTCACTTGTTGTTCCTTCTTTGTCAGTAGGAGGCAGCTTCATTGATTCTTCTTTATCATCATTAAAACATGATTCCTCGACATTGTCTTGAGTAAAATTTATGTCAAAGGAACTTAGTAAGAATTCCTCTAGAGTCACAGGACGTCTGGTTTTTTGGTAGTGATGCACATCTACCCTTTCCTTTTTTGGGGGCTTGATTGATTTTTTGCTTCTCAAATTTATTAACCATTTTTCTTCTAATCAGTTGCACGGATGATTCTATTCATAAGCCTGAGTTGTTGTGTCTTCGCCTAGTCAGAACAATTAATCCTTCATCACTATCTATATCAACTTCTTGCTCCAATGACTGTTCTTCATTCTTTTTAGAGATATATATTTAGAACTAGCCTTCTCATCATCAAGTCTTTTCGTTAACGAATCACATCACTCTATCCTTAAAGACAAAACATTTTTCAAAAGGATGACTCACAAGTCTATTATACATGCAATAATTTGGGTTATCAGCTTTTCCACCTTCATCGGGTCGCTTCATCTGTGGCAAGTCAATGAGCTTTAACTCGAGAAACTTATAAAAAATCTCAGAAATGTCAAAATCCAAGAAGGGATATTTTTTCCTGGCATCTCCCTTAGTGATGCCTTTTTATTTGAACGTTCTTCACAAGTCGTTCTCACATTTTGCTTCATGCCCTCATTCGTGGTGAACTTCATAGGCGCCACATTAACTTTTATGGATTCTTTAATGTCATTTCTAGGCACCAATTTTCTCCATCTCTTGGGTTCCTGGTTGCCTCTTCCTTTTCGAGGATCATGGACAACGTCATATCTTTTCAAGCAGAGGAAATTCTCAACTCCATATCATGAGCGCAAGTAGCTTGAAAGAAGCTCCCAGTGCATTCCTTGGATACACATTTCTATTGCAGAAGATTCACTAAGCCTATCCTTGAAATTTAGGCTTGTATTCCTCCATCGGTTTATGAAATCTATAATCGGTTCATCCTTCCTTTGGTGAGTATTCATGAGTTCTACCATGCTCACTATACTCCTCATGATATAGAAGCGATTGAGAAACTCATGCTCTAGTTGCTCCAAACTATCAATAGAATTAGGCTCAAGAATCGTGTACCAATAGAAGGAATTTCCTCTTAGAGAGTGGACAAACTGTATGAAAAGATGGTCTTAATATGTTCCAGCATTATTACATGTCTCCACAAATTGTTGAAATTTTGATGGTTGATAACTAGCTGACATTTTAAAGTTATCAATTCTTGCAGTATATAGCTTGGCGTACATATGGAAGACTTGGTAGAGACTTCATACTCATCTTTGATTCTGCCTTAAATGAACTCCTTCAAGCGATCAAGTGGGATCATTCCTTCAGAAGAAACTCATCTCATTAACAAGTGGTGCTTTCTTCGCAAGAACTCAAATCTCTTAAACTTCAATACTCCAGGCGCATGGCTCACTACTCCATCTAAAAGTCCTTCCATCATATCCATCAACTTATCAATTTAAGAATTTTGATGTTGTACATGATATGTAATTCCTTCAACCAACTTCTTATCATATGGTGTATAATTTTAAAAAAATTAATTCTAATAGATAGAAAATGGAAATATTTTATGTGGCTTAATCTCTCTCCAAAATAGAATTCATTTTATGCTATGAGATAGGAATTTCTTTGAAACATTGTGACAATCATTGCCGACCAATAATTCCTACCACGGTTCAACTAAATCTTTTGTATCGCTATGAAAAGAAAAAATAAGTTTTTGTATATTTGATTTACATATATCTAACATAGATTAGATTAATGTGATGTATGTAATCCTTCACTCGTATCAGAGATAAAGGTTGGTTTTCTAGTCGATAAATATAGAACTTTGTTTCTGATTTTGAAATTGTCATTGGGTATAATAAATTAATTTTTTTTACATGAATTTAGAAAATATTTTGAATCAATATTTTTTCTTAAAAAGAAAATCTGAAATTTGGTTTTTAGAAATGAAAAAAAATTTGTTTTTGACAAGAGGATCTGCAAAAAAATTCAAATAGATATGATTTAGTTTATTGCAACAAATCTAAAAATCAAAAAAAGTCTTTTTTTGCTAAATAGATCTGAATACAAACATTCATGTTTTTTAATAGATTTGAAAACAAAAAAAATATTTTCTACACAAATCTAATTTTTTTTTTTTTTGCAAGATATCTCAACACGAAAAAAAATATTTTTTAACTAAAAAGATCTTAATACAAAAACCTTGTTTTTTTTTTAAATAGATTTGAAAATAAAAAATGGAAAAAAAAATATTTTCCTACAAAGATCTAAATATCTGAAATAGTGTTTTCTTTTAGACAAAAAGATCTAAAAATTGTTCCATAAATCTAAAACAAGTTATGATTTTTTTTTTTTGCAACAAATTTAAAAATGAAAAAAATGTTTTGTTTTCACAAAATAGATCTGGATACAAATATACATATTCTTTTTTTGAACAAAACTGAAAACAAAAAATGAAAAAAAAAATTCTACAAATATCTGAAAAAGAGTTTCTTTTAGACTAAAAGATCTAAAAGTTGTTCCACGGATCTAGACCAAGAATAAAATGAAGAATTTTTTTAATTTATCCATTAATGGTGTGGCAGTGTAGAAAGAGAACGAAGAAAAGAGAAAATATGTTTCCTCATTTTTTTATCAGATCCTAAGACCAAAAACTGTTTTATTTTTTTCTATCTGCTACAACAGATCTAATATTAAAAAATATGTTGAACTTTCTTCTTGGATGCCATGGCTAAAACAATAGCATTAAAGAGAAAGAAGTTATGTGATCCTAAAACTTAAACAAAAAGGGTTGCTAGAATTTTGTAGAGGAAACAACACCAAAACACACTATATTTGTTGCCTAATTATTTGAAGAAATAATAGCTTCCCTAATTACAGTTTTTCCACAGGAACAAAACATATATCTAACATACATGCAAGTCAAATACGGTGTAATTTATCTAGATACACTCTACATAAGTATGTTTGCATGTATCCGAGATACACTGACTCTCTCGCTCACCTCTCTCCCAATTTCGAGGAATTTGGGTGAGTATCGAGGATAACTTTTTTCTTAGAATTTCTTAAGTTAAAATAATGGAGAGGTTTGACCAAAGTTAACATCAAGAGTTAAGGAACTCATATTAAAGTTTTGACAGTTTTTAGATGTTTAGAATTTCTTTATTCTTTTGTCGAATGGTTTGCATAGACCCTGAAGCACTCGAGAGTGCTTTAGATCATTAATTAAGTTTCTAGTGAAGTTTACATAGAGCAAAATCCATAGCTGATCAAGATGAACTGATATTGGTGATTCGATGATTTCAATTGGTTCAAAAGGTGTTTTCTAATCGATTTGCATATGGGATTTCAAATGAATTTGAACAATTGATTTGCATTCAAATAGAATCTTAAATTAAGAATTGGCATCTATCAAAAATAAGACTAAACAAACTCGAATTCAAGATTTTATTGATCCGGCAAGTTTGTATGATGATTTTGGACTTTTCCACAAAATTGGGTTTAATTTCAATGAGTTTCAAACCTATTTTAATAATGTTTTAGGCATAACATTATAATGACTCAAAGGTCTGTTTTTAGTTTTAGAGATAAAAAATTTTAATCAAAGACTTCGAAAAAATTGAGGATGATTTATAGAACCGATATGGAGTGTTTGTTGCTGTAACACCTCAGAAATCTTTTAAACTAAGACCCGAACCATCCTTCGTTGTAAGAGGATTTTATTGAGGAATATAATTTTTTCATAAGTGTTAAGGTCAATAGATATAGAACCTTGAGTTCCAAGATGAACTAAAGAGAGTTCATTCAAGTCATTCCTAAGTTCCTTTAAGTTTTGGGTCAACTTCAAACAACCATAACCTTCGGTGCGAGATGAGTTAGGTGGCTCATGAGATATCAAATGAAAGGTCTTTGAATTATCTTTCCAATGCCACCATCTTTGCTTAATTTATAGCTCGTATGAAGGAGATATACCTGTTTGAAGTTGGGCTGTCCAAATAAGGAAAGTTACCCAAAAATAGTAAGGTGTATTTTGGTCTTTTCCTTACCCAACCAGATTTAATTTGTTTTAGTAAAGTTTTAGGGGTCTAATTTGAATAGGTTCAGTTTTATAATCCTAATATATGCTTAGGATTTTAGTTAAGAGCTCAAAAGAGAAAATAAGAGAAAAGACGAGAAAAGAGTAAAGGATCAAAGCGTTCGTCAAGATTCTTGAAAGTTGTTGCAGATTTTCGCCATGGGTTCGATCCCTAAGAGGTATCTAAGTTCACATAGTGTTCTGTTCATTCACCCACACGCCAATCATGTTTATTTCAGTGAAATTCGTTCTAGAAAGTTGAAAGTTTGATGATCGAAATAGAATCAAATCTAGGCGAATTAGGGTTAGAAAACGAGGAATAAAAAGTCAGATTGAAAGCAGGTACTAGATCTGTGCGGACCTGTTTCTCAGAGGTAAAATTTTTCTCTGTTTCAAAAATTATTTCGACCAAACATTATAATTCATCTGTGCGTTGCGGACTTCCTCCTCGGGCAGTGTTTTTCAACCGTTTCTCATGATTATCTATCTATAACACTTTCAACCATCACTATATCTTTCCTATCACAAATCATAACCATGAATTCATAATTCATAATTCATAATTCAAGGTAGAGCTAAGAGTTAAGTCTTTAGAGTTCTTTCGAACATTTTGAGAAAGTCCCTTTGAGTCTTTTTGAGGAGTCTTCTACAATTTCTAACAACTTCTTTCAAAACTCGAGCAACTAAGTATGAGAATGAGGAGAGTGTATTCATGACTCTACATTATTATCACGAGATCCTTCATGTCATGAATCATATCTCTTAAATTCATAATTCAAGTTGAAGAGAGAGTTAAGAGTAGAGTTCAAGAAAGTCTTTGAGTCCAATTGTGAATCCTTTGAGATCAACTAATGATTTGAGCTACGTTTTGAGGAAGTAAGTATGAGAATGAGAAGAGTTGTATACCTGAGTTCCATATTGTTATTTAGACACTCGAGTTGAGTCGTTCATACCCATAAATTCTGCATGAACTTTATAAATTGAGCATCTTTGAGAGTAGTAGTATCTTCAAGTTCTATGTCTTGAGTAAGGAGTTCCTAACCCTTTTGACATTATATTCCTAATCATGGGGATATTATAGGTTACCCATGAAGTCCTTGAGTTAAGTTGTTCATGTCCATAATTCCGCATGAACAATGTGAGTCAAACATTCTTGAGATGAAGTAGTATCATGAAGTCCTTGAGTTGAGATTGTTCATGCCCACAATTCCGCATGAACCCTCTTAGTTGAGTTTTCTTGAAACGAGTATTACCATTGAAGTTCTTGCGTTCTAAGCTGTTGATTCTCGAGTATTGAGTTCTATGTATGGTTATAGAAAACCTTGAATTGAGTTGTTCACGTCCATAATTCGGCATGAACTTTATTCTAAGAAGTCTTTTACAAATTTTTCTAAACTTGTTTTAAGTCTTGAGACTTGAGTTGAGAAAGAGTAGAGTCGAGTTCATTTTCATAAAATGATATATGAGAGCTAAGTATTCCATAGAGTAAATATTTTCACATTTAAAAGAGGAGGAAACTTAGTTTTCCAAAAGAGTTTTGAGCAGTTTGAGTAACATCTCTTTTTAGAGAAAGATTTTGAGTAATAATCTCAAACCATAGAATGAGTTATGTTTTTAAACATATGAGTGAAGTGTATTTTGGGAGTAGTATTAAGCAGCAATATGGGGGAGAGTTCATACAACTCATAGCCCCCATAAACCATGTAGACAATGTGGAAGGGTCATACTTTTTAGATGATTCCTTAATTCTTTTTAGCATAGACTAGTGGATCCACTTAGTTGAGAGGTTCTATACCCCGAAAAAGTATAAGACAGTTCGGCAGCGTGGGCGAGACGTTGTATCATAACATAGCTCATAGTGATGGTTGTTAGTTAGAGAATCTCCCACAAAGATATATTATATTTTATTATATACAAATTGAGTTGTTATTGTATTCTTCAATACATTGAGTTGCTATCTACTGTTTTAAAAGCTTTCCATATATTGCATCTTTTATTGTTGCTTTATTCTTGAGTATCCTGAGTTGAGTATCTTGAGTTGAATTGTTCTTCATTGAGTCGAGTACCTTATTGTTGAGCTGAGCCCTATTTCACTGAGTTGAGAACCTTATTAATATGTTGAGTATTTTATCCTTGAGTATTTCTGAGTTGAGTACATTTGAGTAGTTTTGAGTATCCTTGAGTATTCCTTGAGTTGAATAAGTTTGAAAAGATGTAAGTATGTTTCTTTTCTACTACTTCAAGCTTATGTTTATGCTTTAGATTTCCCCTTACAAGCTCGTACATTCTATGTACTAAGATGATTCAGATACAGGTACTCAGGATCATCAACAAATGCTTCGTTGATACCTCATGCAGTTTGAGTTAGCTATGGTGAGCCTCATTTCTTACGGAGGGTTCCACTTGTACTTTCTATTATATCGATTGTTAGGATGTCATGGGTCTTGTACCAACTTCCATCTTTTTATGTTAGGGGCTTCATAGATTGACAATAGAGTTTCAAAAGTTTGTTCATTTATTTTGTTAGATGTTTTAAAGACTTAAGTTGCCTATTTTAAGGAAGGTTGAATATATTATTTTTATCCAGTTTTTAAGCTTTGTATATAGTCTTCCACTTGTATTAATCGCGGATGAGGGTTTGCTTGGGGACCACCAATGGTTCTCGAGTACCGGCCACGTCCAAGGTGTAGGCTTGGGTCGTGACAGTTGTAATTATAAAAGGTTGCGCTTAGGTTTTCTCATAAAACATGAAATAAATCTTTAATAAGCAAAAATGGTATTTGATTAGGAAGATGAGCTTAGAATTGAGTTTCAACTAAATGTCTCTGAACAAGAATCGATAATTTTCAATGTCATATGAGAGAGTTATTGTTATTTTAGCATAAATTAATGTTGTGAATTTTCTAGTGCAACATATTTGAAAATATCATATTCATATCCTTGCTATAATATAAAAAAAATATTGCTCCAGGTTATTTCATTTGAGAAAACTTTTTGGACATTATTGAATATCATCAAGATATGGTTTCTAACATCATAGTGAGTTTTACATGAATCTATGCTAGATTAAAAATCTAAAATTTGTTATTTCTCAAGAGGGTTTTGGTAAATTAATTACATGTTGTTTACGAAGATTCACGAACGATTCTTGATTCTTGCATCGAGAGATTTCCATTGATTTATGATTATTTTTACTTTCAATAATGTTAATTGGTACGTCTATGCTATACCCTATATTGGTTAATTAGCAAGTGATATCTAATTTGGGCGATTAGGTGATTGTAAACTTGGTTTCAAAGCCAATATGTTTCGGTTAAATTAGTTTTAAAAGATAATTATTGTTTAGATCATGAGGACTAGGATCTTTTCTTTTGGGACCGGGATAGTAGTATAGAAATATGGATGTCTACGGACTCCATACTTACGTAGATATCATATTTGATAGGATTAGTCTCTTTCGGAGGCTCAATGAAGGGAGAATTCATAATTTTGTACTTTGTGATTCAGACTTAAGGTAAGTTGAGACTTTCTAGGCTCTTATTCAAAGTGATTATGTTGGTAATTACTTAATTAAGGGGTAATGGGGTTTCCGTATGAATGATATGATGAAAATTTAGGTTGGTACGAGCTCAATGTTATGAAAAACTGATACCTTATTTGTTGACTGATAAATGTGTAACTCTGTGAGCATAGTTTTAGACCTATTGACTAAGTGGGATTCATATTTGGTCAGTTGATTGGTCTTTTCCTCATCAAGTCTTATATATCAATTTGGAGCTGGCTTTGATATATCCTCTTGTTACTTATTATGGAGAAATTGACAATTTAGTTATCGATTAATGATTTTGTCATAACATGAACATGATATGTGTTATATTGGCTAAATTGTGACACATATTTGGTCAGTTTATCTTTCACTTTCTTTCATTTATTGATATGAATCTAGTTTTTGATGTTTATGTTGGATAGTGCATCTTATACTGTAACATTTCATAGAATTACATGTAAATAGGCACTGTGGAAGTGAAACATAAATTATGCAGATTTTGGTGTTTGTGTTACTGGTGCTACTTCTTAAAAAAACCTGCATGTGGATTTTAATGGATGTCATACTCAATCCATTTGCACATCGGAGAAGTAAAATATGTTTTGCTAATTGATATTTGGGATAAAGCATGCATTCTATAGATATGTTCAATTCCAAGTTGTGTTGTATGCTAGCTCCTTTCCAGTGCCATCTGTATCTTTAGTCTTCTATCTCTTGCACGGAAAACAACTTGGACTATTATGGCTTCATCAACTTGCGCTTGATCATACCCAAGCTGAATTATGTTTTGATACTGATTATCATTTTGCATACTAAGACTTGACTGTAGCTTCCTTGTTTGTTGCGATTTGATGCTCTATTAACTAAAACACACTTAGCCTAGGACGATACATGTTTGTCTCCTTATTCCAGTCATGCAATAATTTTGGATTCTTGTAAAAGCAGACTCTGGTTGAACTGAGCAACCCTTGTTGATAAGCCAATTTCATTTGAGAAAAAGTAGATGCAAATGAATCTTGGAGTTTCTTCTGTTTCTCATTCCTTAAAGAATACTTTGTAATCATAGGTGGAACTAAATATTCACATTCTATTGTGACTGCACTAGCTTCCTTGTTCTTAGTGGTTTAATGATCTTGTGACCGAAGCACACTGGCCAGAGAGGACATTCTTGTCTCCTAATCCCAGTCCTCCAATAATTTTGGATTCTCTTAAAGGAGGCCCTTAAAGACTGCTTGGTTCATCTGGAGTCCACCTTTAAGAGAATATTTAATTATTGGAGGACATAGATAAGGGGACAAGCATATCTCCTTTGCATCCTAGTGTGCTTCAATAACAAGATCATCAAACCACAAAGAATAAAGAAGTTAGAGGAGTCATAGTAAAATGTGAATCTTTAGTTCCACCCGTGATTCTGGAATATTCTTTGAGGAGTGAGAAATAGAAGCAACTCCAAGATTCATTTGCACCTACTTTTTCTCACATGAAATTAGCATATCAACAAGGGGTTCATAGTTCATCCAAAGTCCATTTTCACGAGAATCAAAAACTATTGGAGGATGTGAATAAAGATACAATCATGTATCATCTTACACCGAGTGTGCTTCAGTCAATAGACCTTTAAATCACAAATAACAAGGAAGATGCGGTCAAGTCTAAGTATGCCAAATGTTGTTCAGTACGAAAGCAAGATTCAACTTGGACGTGATCAAGTGTGAGCTGATGAAGTAAGAATACACTACATACATAATTGAACATAGATATACCTAAAGCTTCTGGTTGCTACTTCTTTTTGGAGATCGATAGCCTCTCGCAGGCCTTCTTATTGGGGTTTTTTGAATGAGCAGTAACCAAATTCACCACAGAAGAAATTAAAGATAATGGATTAGAAAGGCCCAAAGCATCAATAGAAGACTTCCTCAACCAACCTCTATTCTTTATATCCAACAACACCAATTGATCTAGAGTGCTAAAAAATTAGAGGCTACTTCTAGAAGGTGTTGGTGTTACTTGTGAAACTTCTTCTTAATACCCTACGATTAGATTTGGATGAACGCATCACTTAATCCATGTTCACATCGGATAAGTAAATTGTTTTTCTTATTCATCTTTTGGCTAAAGCAAGCATTTTTTTCACAGCATGATCTACAAAACTCTAATTAACCTGTGTATTTTACAAAATGCTCTAATATGTATATTATGTGTTGTATATTGCTGTTTTGCAATAGGCTCGAGGTTAAAATTTCATACAAGAGAAAAAAGAAGAGATCAATTTACTTGTGTATTTATTTTTGGTCACCTCAATTTATTAAAAAATAAAGAGTCTAATATCTATAACTTACCCATAGTCAAACTTCTTGAATTTACTAAATGATATGAATTTGTTACCTTCGCTACAGGACATTGCATGTAAGGTAATGACTTCTCACAACAAGGACCACAACCATAGGCAGTTTGTATTATATCTAAAATCTTATGAAATGTCAAACTCAAGCACTTTTCAATTGGTGCTGACAATGTGACATGTGAGGTTTGTATGTATTTTAGCTTAAAAACACTTACCCTTTCTGTTGCCTTTTTGCTGACATATTTGTGGTAGCATATGTGTAGTCAATGTATACGTTGTAGTCTTTTTGCTGGAGTTTGTTGATTTTGTGATATGCGTAGTATGTTCGAGTTTCATACTTGAACTATAATGTATTTGCGTTTCCTACCGAAATTATGATCAACTATTTATGCCATGTGGACATATTTTATCGTTCTTTCTAGCCCTGTGGATGTTTGTGAAGTTCAGTCTCAATTTTAGTATTCAGATTCTGACTTGAGTGTACATATTATTAATTACATTGTCTTTTTAATTAGATTAGACAATTCAATCAAATTATTTTACTATTAGTTAGCTATATGATTTCACCTGATGACAACCTTACAAGTTTTATATATATATATATATACACACACACACACACACACACACACACACTATAGATTTATTAACACAAATATAGTATTTAAAAAAAAAATAGGTTCGGACAACCCCATATGGGCTTCTAACTCCTCTTCTATTAGCGGTCAGTATAAGTCGGGCGCTAATCCTGTGGTGTTTGGTGTTAAACATTTATTTATTTTTCCATTACCTACTCCTTTTTTGTTAGTAGTGTTTTGCTCATAAGTATGATGAATGTACTTGAATTTGGATGAAACACAATAAAACCTTTGAAAAATGGTTTTAAGCCTATATTGCAACAAACTGACTTAGTTGTGGCTTCTTTTTCCCTTTTATTGGTCTTTCTATTGTGATGATAAAGCCTTATTTCCCTCTAGTTATTTTACTTAGGTATCAATTAGTAGTAGTTGGTTAATACCCTGTGATTATTTTGTGCTGACATAAAAAAAATAAGAACAACTACAATATTGTTTTGTGTAGTTTTGATTACTAAACTTACCTAGAACAAGTGTTTGTGTCACTATCAGGGCCAGATAATAGAGATTTTTTGCGGTGTCATTTCGAGAATGCTCAAGACTCCAATACAAGTGCTATTTTAACTACCTCTGTCCTTGCATTCATGTTCTTTTTTTCTTTTCATTTTGGATAATCCAGTACAAAGCTTTTGTCTGTGATATGCTTCAAACTTTGAACCGTGATGTGTTTGTAATTTTCACTTCATGTGCTGCTCTCATATCCTTATTGATGCTCCCATTCTTATTATGAAATTGTCCTCCTTTAATATAGTTTCGTTGAAGTAGTTTCTGAAATTTATGAACTCCAAGTTAGAGAAAAAAATTGCCAAATCGAGGGTGTGTTCGACACAGAGGATAATGCTTTCCAATTTTATTTTCAACTTTCTTCTGGTTTAGGTCTAAATGCAAATGTAAGAACTTGTTTTGTTAATATTTAATTTGAATACATCTGAAGTTTCTCGCTCATAATAAAACATACATAAGTATACTTACTTCTATTTTACTACAGATTCAAGAGCTTATTGATTACATAATTGAATAGTTCAATGACCACATCCTTTTTTCCAGTAGGCATGTATCTATATGTATTTGTGGCGTTAAATATTTATTTATTTTTCCATCACCTAGTCCTTTTTTTTAGTAGTGTTTTGCTCATAAGTGTGATGAATGTACTTGAAGTTGGATGAAACACAATAAAACCTTCAAAAAATGGTTTTTAGCCTATATTGCAACAAACTGACTTAGTTGTGGCTTCTTTTTCCCTTTTATTGGTCTTTCTGTTGTGATGATAAAGCCTTATTTCCCTCTAGTTATTTTACTTAGGTATCAATTAGTAGTAGTTGATTAATACCTTGTGATTATTTTGTGCTGACATAAAAAAAAAAATAAGAGCAACTACAATATTGTTTTGTGTAGTTTTGATTACTAAACTTAGCTGGAAAAAGTGTTTGTGTCTCTATCAGGGCCAGATAATAGAGCTTTTTTGCGGTGTCACGTACCTATCTGTATTTGTACATTCTTTTGCATTAGATCTTGTTTCTAACCTTGGTGCGATTTGAACCTTAGTTTCCACAGTTCATAACTTCATTGAGTATTATTCCACTCTCTTGAGTTCAATATAACTTGTATAAATTTGGAAGGATTTAAGCTTTAGATATTGATAACATAAAGAATTTGACTTGTATACACAAATAACGTAGGAGTTTAAAAAATAACTTGAAGCATTAAGTATATGTCATGATGACATCTACTATATCCCTCTTTATAAACACTCAACACAACATAATAAAAAAGTTCTTTTATCGTGGAAACCACTACTCGTTTATTACTTTCAAGAACAATTCAAGATTACAACTTAACAATAAAAGGAACTAACTCTAGTACCTTTACTCTTCAACGATTAACTATAATTGAGGACTCTACTCTCCAAGAATCCAAACCCACTTCTTGTTACAATTTTCACACCTCTCTGTCTCACACTTGGAACCCTAATTCCTAAGCACTTATTCTACAAGGAAACAATTCAAACTCAACTCTAGAAAGAAAACCTAATTATAGTTCTTCTTTCTTATCGCCTTTTTATCTCTCACGTTGCTTTGTCTTTGTTGGAATATACTCTCAATTTTTGATTGAAAAAAGCCAATCTTCTCTTCTTTGTTTTTGTCCTTTTGAAGAAGTGGAATACGCTTAAGTCGACTTCTACAAGGAAAGATTTTAGTTCTTCCTAGAAAAAAGAATCTTTTTCCTTATAGGACTTGCTTAGCTCCTTCCCTACCCATCTCGGATTCATATGCCTTTATTATTCTCCTTATTTGACTTGGATTGTTGTTTTAAATATAAATTTCCTATTTCATATGTGTTTGTCCAATCTTTTCCCGCTCCTTTTCCATCTCGAATTCATGCATGTGAACCTCGTTCATGTTGTCATCATCAAAAGTAATTTGAAAATGTTGGCAAGTCATCACCTCCAGTAAACTACCTAGGGTTTGGTGGACCCACAACCACAATTCTAAAGTCAAAGCATATTAGCTAAAAAGAAAACAATAATAGAGAACAAAATATAGTCAAACAATAAACAAACCGGACCCCCATAAGCCCAGAAGGTACAAATAACATATATGACCCAACTAACCCCCATAAATCGGAGGGTACAATCAACTAACAAGTATACTAGTGATAGTCAATGAATATAAATGAAGAGGATGCAATAGGACCATCAATAACCATATATAACAAAGTGTATAGACCTACCTCCCTATTGTGAGGGTGAGGTGGGACCCATGGAGCTCCTTCATCCGATACTATGGTATTGAAGGCTAGAGGGGCTCACAGGGAACACGTGTAGTCCATAGACAATGCTTGGGCCCGAATCCAGGTCATATGGCATATAAACTTTGTAGAGGATCATAAATAGCTAAAATCATGCAAAAAAAGGTGTCGACGCACCAGCTAGTCAAGTAAAAACTGAGCACATCCAAAATACTTTCAATATCACATATATGAAAGGAGAACGTCCCCAACACATCGTAATCTCAAAAACCTATAAATCGAGTGGTCCAGGTGGTATGACTCTCGTTAAAACAAGTTTAGAATAAAAGTCGAGTAAAAAAGTATTTCATCATGAATGATAAATATATCAATGCATAAACTGGGATCATACCACAAAACCCATGAGAATGAACAAATAATGCATGTCATCACTAACATTCAAACATCAAAAAACTATATGGTTAACTATACCATACTACCAAAGACAAAAAGTATTAACCTGAGATTTAACTGGTCATTGCATACGAACTCAGGTCCTTCAATCCAATCAAGATCAATACGAGTGCAGCAAGCCTACTACTAAACAACAAGTGAAGGGGTCAAGAAGAGCCTTCAAATAAATAAAGGGGAAACAACTGAAGGAATGATGCCCTAACCCAATCATACTACTCTAGTACGTGAAAGAGAAAAACTAAGACTATCCCATGGCTACGATGTGCCACCAACTCAAGGAAGAAGACCTATTGCAAGCCTTATAGGGAGCAAATAAAAACAAAAAGGCGATAAAACGCAGGCTAAGGCATCTAAGGTGCAACCTATTCTAAGACCACAATGTATCAGGCCTATGAAAGATAATCTACACCACAAGCAAAGCTACAAGATTAAAGTAAAGATCCCAATATCCATACTAAGCCCAAGGATCTTATGGATTCAAGAAAAGATAGACTAACAAAAGGAAATCTAATGCCCAGCAAATACAATCCAAAATTACATGAAATCTATTCTAGGCAGTATATAAGAAGCACAATAAACAAAGTAGACTAAGGCCTACCTCAAAGCCAATCACAAACCCTCTGAGTTGATTGTTTTGTTCATTTATATACTTTCAGACATCTATTGAGTTAATCAGTTACTGAGTTCTGAGCTAGGCCAAGGGTTCTCTTAGGGACTAATGAAGGTTCTCGAGTGCCGGCCACGTCCCGATTGTAGACTCAGGGCATGATAAATTTTGTATTAGAGCATAGAGTTCTAGAGTCCTAAGGTGTCTATGAAGTCATGTTTGTAGAATCCTTGTTATCAGTGTGAAGCATGCCACATCTATAATTAGGATGCAAAAATAACCTCCACAAGCATGAGAGTCAAAACCACTATTACAAAAGTTAGAAAGGACTCAATCTAGGGGTCAAAAGATATCATCATCATAAGGATATATTGTGAATTGAAACCCACCATTGGAGTCACAAAAGACTGAATCTAGCTAGAAATCAAACTCCAACTCAAAAGAATCCATAGAGGCCAAAAGTCACAACCGAATCACACTAGGGCCATAACGTAAGGAGATTATGGATCATATATAATAAGGTAAAAAATGTAATCGAACTAGGATCCGCACTATTATACCCAAGTATGCTACATTAGTCTACAAAGAACTAGAACCGTTTGAGCCGACATATATGGATATTCTAAGCCAAACAACACCAAATAGAAGTTTTATGGCAATCAATAGTCTAAGCCTAGACCAAGGCCAATAAATATAAGAAATAACCATATAACATCCATAAATCATCAACATGGCATGATAGGAATCAAAGTCAAGGTAAAACACGCTTCATTCCCTAAACTACCTGAGAATAAAAGCTAGGGTAACAAATCTATCAACTAAACATGAATCATACGAAGACCCCTCCCAAAACTAGCTAAACACCATGTTAATACTATTACAAGAATAATATAAGATTGGTAAGGCATAGCCTACTTCAATGTCAATTATGCGAACCCAAAAATCTACTTATTCATAGACTTACCCATCCAAATAACCTCCTATCACTACCCTACTATTACTACCCCATTATCAAGTTAATGATCACGATGTTAATATGGTCGAAACAATAGCCATATTGCATACTAAAATCACAAACCCAAAATTGGGTGAAAAATTGGTCCATGGGCCCCGCATGGGAATAAAAAAATAAACACCATCAACGATTCCTTATAAGCTCAAGGAACTTATCTCGATAAAATGGGCACATTTGGAACCCAAATAATGCTTAAATAGCCTTTACAAGCATGAGGGTCAAAACCACTATTAAAAATGAAGAAAGGTGGGTTAGAACAATAAATTACCATAATAACGAGTCCAGAATGCTCCATCAATGAATTTAGATCGAAGAGACAATAATTACCAACAAATCACATAAGAATCTACTCAAACGTAGCTCAATTGCTGAAGAAATCACCTTTTGAAATGTGAACTTGTGAGCTAAAATTCGGGGTTGATATCATTTATTTTGATGAAACTCTTAATCACTAGATGCCTAGGGTAGAAACCATGACCTTATAAAAGTGAGACCATCGTGACACTGAGGTCAAACCTTACAATCATTCTAACTAAAGTTGGTCCACCCAGCCAACATACTTATCGTGACTGTAAAATGCCAGAGGACTGCAATGAGTAGGTACATTGTCCTTCATGGTCGCAGAGGTCTTCAATCAAGGATTTCACTTGCACCAGCTGTTGTTGCATCAGATATGTCAGAAAGTTTAGCACATCTGTAATTGGGTGCTCAAGATTTATTCGGAGACCGTACATGAAATGAACTATGCAACCCCACCAAATTCAATATTCAAGACCTAGTGGAGATGTCAAAACTTCCAATGGAGGTCATCAAAACAAAAAGAGAGTCCCACACACCAAGCTCTATTTTAGTTAAAATCCACAAGGTAGCTCGAAATGAGTTCAGAAACCTCGACACTTGAACTAAAGGTACTTCCACAAAAAACTCAATTTTTGAGAGCTAATGGAACAATCAAATATATATTTTGAGGCCGTTTACATGATGTTTTGACCAAATTAAACCAATCAAACTTTAAATGCAGAACTTGCATAAAAACCAAATGAATGACCCAAACTATCAGTTCTAACAAGTCATAAATTACTTGGGGGTTGCTATAGGGAAGCTCTAAATTCCAAAAAAATACAATGTATGGAGAAAATGACCAAGTGGGTCACTGCAATATCCATCACTAAAAGAACTTCTTTCCTTGAAAGTAAAGGGTAAAGGTTTGAATAGGCGGGGAGATTGAACTCACATCTCGTGCTAGGTCTCCCATATAGATTCCTTAACTCTACGATGTCTCCACTGAACCTTAACAACAAGAATGTCCCTCTAACACAATTGCCTCACATTTCTAGCAAAAAAAAAATTGGCTCCTCCAAAAAGATCAAATAATTATCAAACAAACTGTGTCATACCGGAGCACATGAAGTTCGTAAGTAAGATGACATTAAATCATTGACACATGAAAAAATTTGATAAATAGCTAAAAAATTATGAGGCAAGGTCAAATCATAAGCAACATCACCAATAATTTGGAGAATCTCAAATGGCCCTATGTACCTGGGATAAACTTGCCCCGCTTCTCAAATCTCAACACTCCTTTCATGAATGACACTTGGAGAAATTTCAATCACCATCTATAGAGACCATTTCATTCGTTATGAGTAGATCAATGGTGAAAGAGCTGGGTATGACTATGTTTTGGGGGTGACTTGAAAATTTTAGATTGGGCAGATCTCAAATTAACTTTGAGCAAGGTTAGGTCTATAGATATCAGAGAAAGGATTAAGGATAATGTCTAAACTTGGATTCGTTACTCTTTTAGCTAAGAAATAAAGTATCCAATGTTACTTTTCAAATATGAATTTGGATCAATATAACTTATGATATCGAACATGACGTGGAAGGGTTATTTTAGAACGTCAAGGGTCGAGTGTGTGTTTTGAAATGGGGGATTTGGGGAAGAATTTTGAGCTTCTATCTTCATGAAAGCTACTATAGTGGGAGAAATCCTTTTATGGTGGGGCCTCTATAGTGGGCTGGTGGCCACTATAATAACTTTATTGTGGTCTCATGCAGAAAAGTTCCCAAATAGTTAATTATTATGCAACTTTGTTATTGGGAAAAAATGGTTATTTCGGGCTATTTTCCTCAATTGTCCACCATTCTCTTGGGTATAGGTAATTTAATAGTCTCCGTAACTAAGAGTTCGATTCTTAAGCCTTATAATCTATAATGGTACTCTGAGGGAAGGGTTTTATTATTTGCATTAATGGTGAGAAAAGACCTGAATGGGTAGAATGATCATGGGAATAGGCTGGGGTTAGAATTTTAGTACACATTTGGGTATTTTTAGGCCATAGTTCATTGATTGTTCTATTTTGTAACAGTCTTAGACCAAAAACAAGCCAAGATATTACAAAATAGGAAAGCCCAAGTTCATTAGAGCATTCAAGCTTTTTCGGGGTAGGTAATTCTTGTTTATTTTCTAAGTTATGTAATGTATCCATGCTAACTACGTTGTAGTAATTTTTGTGCAATGTATGCGGGAAAAACATAAGGGATGAGTGTGAAAAGACATCATCTTGATAAATCTCATGGAATGAACCTACTTATTTTATTTATGGCTTCAAGTGTGGGTTGTTCATTGTGATTGTGCATTTTGTTTGTGATTACTTGTTGCCTCAGATATCACGCTGGTACAAGTTTACTAATGGTTGACTCGGGTACCACACTGGTAAGAATTTACTAATGATTGGAACATGTTATACAAAATTTACTAAATATTGTGTTTTTACTTATTATTCTTACTGCTTTTTTGGAATACGTTACACAACCTATTTCAAATTAAGGTGAAAAGTTAATGTTAGTAACTAACCTCTAAGTTGTTTACAATATCACATGAAAACTCTGAAAGAGAACTCACAAGTCTCGTGGCTTATCTTTGAAGCTTTCAGTGTCTAAGTTATGGTGCAATCGTTAAATTGAGAAAAATAGAGAACTTATACAGGAGAAGTGATGTATGGATGCAGAGCTTTGGAGACTTGATTGTGAATGAAGATATGTGTAAAAATGTCAGAACCAAAAACTTAAATAGTAAGTAATACTTAGTAGAAATTGAAGATGCTAACATGTCAGAGAATTACATAGAGAGTATCTACTATATGCGATCTGTCATTAGTAACCTTTAAGAAGATTCTCTTTGCTTGGGATGCCAAGTATAGAACAAATAGACAAACAATACTGATGGTAATTCCATCATCACATTATTCCATAAACCATGGCACTCCATGAACCATCAACCACCGCCGCCACCTCCATCTCTTCTTGCTCCAACCACCATAATTATGGAATTGGAGAGCGGTAGCTCCGTCAGCCTGAATTCTACATATCTCATTTCTCAATTAATCTTCAAAAGCCCTAATTACTAGATATTAACTAATAGAGTTTCGGACTTGTTAAAGGTAGAACATTGAATCAGATTTTTTTTTATTGTAGAAAACAATTAGTAGGCACATAAAAATCAGTGTCTTGATATTAAAAATTTTAAGATTGAGGGGTTAAGTGTCATGACCTGGTTTCTCGAGCCATGATGGCACCTGCCAACCTGCAAGTAGGCAAGCCAAACCCTGTCCCGGAACATGAGAGTAGTGGGACTGAGGGGGAACTATCCTCAACTAAGCGAAGCATAAATAAACAGAACACAGAAAAATAAGGCAGAAGCGAACCCATAACTATCTATAAAAAAGATACCTCCCAGAACCTGGAAGTCACATGTATTGAACTACTGAAAGATTACAAGTCCCAAAAGTGGACCACACAAACAAGACTGCCTCAAAAGGTAAAAGGGAAGTCAAAGTTAAGTGTAAATACAAAATGGAGACAGGAAGCCCCAGAATACCATATGCTCACTCTCGTCTCCAGAACAGACTACTGAAGGCTTGACCTCAATGCTGATGATTGGGGCTCGGACCTACATCACTAAAACAGATGCAGAGTGTAGAATGAGTACCAAAGCAACAGGTACCTAATAGGCATCATAGGTTGATTGAGCAAGAATGGTAAAAGCATACGGAAAAGATAGAATCAATCACGAATAGAAGTCAATAGAAATAAGAGTAGAACAATCAGAGAGCTAGTTTAAGTATATATAACTTAAACCAACCTAGCCCCCCTCCCTCCCCCCCCCCCCCATAAGACCCTCTAGGTAAACTTAAGCACAAGAAAACAAGAACCCGAACGGACTTCCATAAGCTTGACAGGTACACAAAGTAGCCATAACTACAGAATCCAAAGGAAACCCAACTACGAACCGGCACAATCAAAAACTAAAAACCAGTCAACAAGTCTGACTTCCACATCATGCCACCCAGCCCACCAGAAACTCCAGGGCACTACCCCGGCAGGCGAAGGTCGCGCAGGAGTATATCAATCCACCGTAAAAGTACTAACAAAAATGCCCAATAGGCTAACACTTTGGGGGACCTGCCCAAGCCAACCAAGTGTGCAATCTTACACTCCCGGGGGACCTGCCCTATCCAGACAGAGTATGCGGGTCTGTCAACTCCAAGGAGGACCTCAAGTAACTTATATTCAACAAGCCAGCCAGCAAATAAGCCAAGGGTCTTTCCCAGTGATAGGCTGGTGAGTCAGCTATCACTCCTGGGGGCCCTGCCCAATGCCAGCCAGAGTGTGCAGGTAAATTCAACTCTGTAGAGTATCTCAAATTCCAAGATATCGTTGATCGACGTCCACTACCAAGCAAATCAAAATAGACGAATCAATTTTAAGCCATCGTGGATTGACGTCCACTGCAAACTACCTCACACTAGAATCGACAGCGAAACATCTAAACCAAGAAACTACTACGTCCTGATAATGCATCAACATCATAAAAATAGGGAGAGAAGCCAGAAGGATTACATGTTGTCATGACCCGAGACAACCCCCTAGACATGACATGGCCTACTTGACCCCGTAGGGGTCTCATACAAGCCCGTGGCATACATCATTGCATATATCATAGAATTAAAGATGAAAATTTAAAACTTTTTCTTCAACAATCGAAGTCATTTCTATAAAGTCAAAAAGAGTCTAAACACCATCTCCTTGGCCATCTAATACAATAGAATACATAGACATATAGGGGTACAACCCTTACATAGTTCTAAAATGAAACTGTAAAGAAACTACTAAGGCATCTACTAAGTAGGATGTTTGTCCCCGAACTTGAGGACTCATTAACTAGCTTGGAAGATCACCTATCCCAAGCTTGAACCAATAGATCCCATCTCCATGAACCAACCCCCTACATTTGTAGAAAACATAGAAATTTGGGTTAGCACAAGAATGTACTAAGTATGGTAGCTATGCATAAAAGCATTTTAAACATGCTAGAAAGGGGACATTTTAGTTGAAACCCATGCTATGCACTTTTGAACATCTTTTTTGAAATCGTTGGAGAATACAACCAATAAGGCAACTCACATACATTTCATTATAACATGAGAGATATCATTATAATAACAAGCATAGTCTCCAACATCAATATAATACAAACCCCAATCTCCACAATACATAGCCTGCAATCACAAGAAAATAGAAAGACAAATACCAAGATCATCTCATCATGAAGTAATCATTACATAAGAAACCTTTAAGAAATACATGTGCAAAGTATGGTGACTAACATGCATTTACAATGTACAACACAAGCCAAGATCACATTTATGCTCATTTCATAGTAAAGTCATTACCTTAGTAACCCCTAAGGAATACTTGTGCACTATGTGGTTAGCATCCCATTATACCAACCCTACTAAGTACCCTTTGAAGCTACCTTAGTCATGTACTTCATCTTCAGACCTCATTATAATCAATAGTCACAATTAAGGAAATAGTCATGTAAAGTACTTGACTTATGAGGAAAGTTATTCATAACAACTATCCATTAACTATACATGCATGCATTCAAATCTCATGGAAATGCAAAGGAACCATCCCAGATATCCTACGAAGTAGACTTGTGCAATGTGGGAGTGAAGTCCCATACCCCCACTCCTACTAGGTAAACTCACCAAGAAGTCATAACATAATTCACAATCATTCATTATCTTCATTATATATGGAAAAGTAGCCATAACCGACATAGACCAGGTCAGCTACATGGAATCCAGTGTCGTGTAACCTCACACCGAGAAAGGTGTCCTACTTGCCTAAGGTAGGACTAAAATGTCTAGCTATAAGGTGGATCCACTAGCTAAGGTCCTATGTTGCACATAGTTTTAGGATAGGGAGATTGTTTCTAGAACCTGCCCTATTGCATTGGCGGAGGGGCTTCCATCTCATGAGTTCCCTAGTGGATAACCCTCCCTATTGCATTGGCGGAAGGGCTTTTATCTCATTTTCCATATCCATTCAGTGCTAAGCAATATTTCCCAAATTATACGTCAATAGTCTTGAATTGTATTTACATGTGTGAAGAAATGCTCTACCCTTCGTTCAATAAAATTCATAAAATAGCTCATTGATTCATTAAAGGTAAGAATGTACTTTTAACTTTAGAATCATAATTAGTATGTGAGAATGACTTTCACACCAAGATCATATGTTCTTATGAGAATGGACTTTCAATCAACACAATAGGATCAACATGGTTTATGTACATTTCATGCATAATAATGAGTAAAGGTGCTTATGAGAACTTTCCTTTCAATTGACACCATAGACACTTCATATTCAAGTTTATGCATGGAATGTGTGTGTGCATGATTGTCCTCACAATTGCACAACAACAACAACATTAACATCATAGACACGTCCCTTCTCAAGGGGGTCACAACACGTACATACTATCCCAACTCATGCACAATTAACATATATTGCATTTAAGGATCTTCGACCATGTAAATCACATATCTAACATTTATTCAATAGACATGTATACATTCATCATTCAAGTAGGTCATTCATGGCATGTAGAGAATCATATACTCATATAGGGGGATATGTTAGTAGGGTCCTTCCATAATAGCACCACATACAATTCAACATACCGACACTACCATGATCATAACATATCATTCATATTCATAACGTATCATACTTAGTCATATATAGGGTTGTAGGGAATAGGAGCCTTATCTCCAAACTACAATTCATATTGTCAAGTAAGCACCTCCACCATAAGTGGATCAATCCATTCATACAAAGGATACATGATAAGTAAGCACCTCAATCATATGTGGATCAACAATTCATATAATATAACTTCATCATAACATACCTCCTTAGATTGTGTCCTTCAAAGCCAAGTGTCAAGATCAAGTCTCTCATCTTAGATTTGGCACATTTAGATAGAAGAACATCATAAACCAAAAATATAACCAATATGATAATAATCAAGTTAATCTAGATCTACAAGATTCATCATGATCAATTCATGTCCAGGCGATCTAATCTAAATCAATTAAACAAGAAGATCATCAATCCTAAGAGATCACATCTAACCCCTCAATTTGCCTCTTTATGAGATAATCCTAGATCATGTAAATTTAATCTTAGATTCATAGGTTAACCAAGAATACACGTAGGATTATACTTAGATCATGCAATTGCTTCATAATTAACTTCTAATCACATTCATATTGTAGAGAAAAGTCATAACTAGGGTTAGGGGAAAACTCGTAGATTCTTTGGAATTCAAGTTAAAATCATCTTAAAAGAGTAATATAATCCATAACAAACATAAATCAATCTTTCAGAACAATTTTGAAAGGAATCCATGGGGTTGAGTTGAATCCCCAGCTTTTGAAGATCTCTAGAATTCAATTGAAAGCTTTTGAGAGGGCTCCATGGGTGATAGCTACCCATGGATGAAAATGACCATACCTTAGGTGTAGAAACCCACAAAAATCCTAAGAGAAAGCCTCCATCTTCAAGCCCCTAGGTTGGTTTCTTCATTGGTCTTCAATGGTGTTCTTGGAGAGAAGACTTTGAGAGGGAAAGGGGATTTGAGTTTTGATTTGGGGTCTTGACTTGTGGTGAATTAATGGATTAGTTTAGGGACTTATAAGTTTATATAGGTCATTAATTAACCACCTAACCGACCTCCCATTACCCTCCCACTTAATTAACTAACCCTTAACTCAAAACAAAACTGCCAACACATAGCCCAACCTACAGACAGCCTTCCACGGGCCGTAGACCAATCTACTCGCCGTGGTTGGCTTCTGTGGTTTGGGATTGTGGCTCTAAATGTTGCAGGCCCAAGGAGAAACTAAGTATTGACTCATGAGGTCCATCCACGAACCATGGTATGGTCTATGGGGTGTGGTTTGTCTCCATAGATCACCACCAAAAGAAACAGGCCATACTGTCCAGGCAGCTTTGGGGGACTGTTTTGGGGTCCTCCTCAATGACCCCTCGAGTGGTCTTTGGGGGGTCGTACCAGATGTTTAACCCCTAAACATGTCCATCTAAGTATGAGAGTCACTTGTACAAGTTTTCACCCTCAAAGAAAACTCCAAACATCAACGATAAGTTGCCCTTCAACTCACTAGTTCAAATGACTAGTTTTTGGATGTTATAGTCGTTTCTTGACGTTTGACCTCCAATCTCCTCAAACTAACTTCAAAAGCCATTTTTCATTATTTAAACAAGTTTCCAACTATAAACTAACATGTGAGGCTCTACTTCAACCTACTAGATTTAGACAAGCCTTGGCTAGGTCTTACTAGGTTTTTACGGGGTGTTACACAAGCAATAAAAGCCCAAAGCTAGGCTCAACTATAAGAGCCAAGTCTGCTATGCCGATCTACAAGGACCTAGTCTATCCAAATCGACTTCGGATACATACTAAATTCAACAAGGTGCTAGGGTCTAAGGAACCGCTAGTCTATCCTAGACTAAGGCCAAAGATAAATTCCAAAATAAATAAATAGCGAACTAGATAATACGGATGCAATAAAAAATAAACGTCCCAATACGTAATTCACAAATACCCATAGATAAACAACCCCTCATACAACATGGTTTTAATCCCTAAACAACCCGAATATCAACCTTACACGATGGTTTTTGAGAAAAAGAGAAAAAATACTAGCAGTCCACCCCAAATTCACACAATTCAACATGCAATTACACAATTCAGTTCAATCTAAAGGAAAGGAAGTTGTAGCCTAACTTAAAGGTCAATCGCGCGCGCTCCAAATAACTCTACCAAAGCTTTTCCAATCAATCGTCCTCAGATCGCTGACACGCTATCAAAAATAGAATCACAACATCACGGTTGTTTAGACACTGAAGTCATCAAAAATCAGGGACAGACCAATTTTAGAGTAAAAATCAGAAAATGTGGGACCTGCTCTGGAATTTCTGAAATTTACTCTGTGAAGAGGTCATAAACCCTCCCCCAAGCTTTTGTTCCAAAACAAAGCACCTCTCGGGGCTTGAAATAGCTCCATGTAACAACAAACAAAAATGCAAAACTTTACATAAAAATGAGAATTGGGGCTGCCACTTACAATACAGATACACCTCAATCAAAGACTTTGCGACACGCTCCGGAAAGTGACCCATATAATCAATGCAAAACCAAACACACCTTACTTTGAATCACACAAAACAGAGCTCTAGAACGCGAGGTATCGATGTTTGAAAATAAGGCTGAATCTAATTTTTTGCTATCTAGATAGCAGCACTTCTGGTTGCTAAATGTTAAATCTCGTCGCCAAAAGACTAAATTTTGGTCGCTAAAGGTCAGTACCTGCAACACGAGATGTTGCTATATTTTTTAAAAAAGTCTCCGAACAAACCCTCAGAATTCGTTCGGGACCTGATGAAACTATATCAAATATGCTACCCAACTAAATTTTGACATTACAGACTCAATGGCGCAGTTAGAATTTCCAAACGAGGTCATTTCAGCAAAAAGTGGGCCTAACACCCAAATGCTATTTTTTGCTAAATTCATAATTGGCCCTGGAATAAAACCAGAAACCCCAAGAAGCGTACGAAGGGTCATTTTATACTAAAATCTGCATTTCAAAACTAACAACACTGACAGAATTCTCATGTGAGCGCATTTACCAAAAATGTTGACCAAAGTCAAGCTTAAGTTAAAATTCAAAGGCTAAAGCACCAAATGGCCCAAAAGCCACACTAAAAGCCTAAGTACTCATGCCAGCAATGCTAATAGCCTAATTTGTCCGGTCCGAAGCTGATGCAATAATCATCCCATTTGAGGTCGTTTACCTGAGGTTATGACTGAAATCAACTTTTCAAGTTTCAAAATCTTGAAAACAAGAAAACAGGCATAAAACATGAACGAACGACCAGGTAACCAAACAATCAGTGCTAGCAAGTCATAAATGTCCTGCTGTTGCAACAGAAATGCTCTAAACGATGGAAAGAAGGCATAAACACATAAATGACCTGGAGGTCATTCCAACAGCTACTACTAAAAGGACTTTCATCCATGAAAGTAAGAGTCAAGAAGTACATGAGGGCTCAAATAACCTGGGAAACTGCTCCAGTATCTTTCGCTCGGTCTCCCAAGTAACCGTCTCTACTGGACGATGCCTTCAACGGACCTTCACCATAGGAATGGCTCTTGTCCTCAACTGCCTTACATCTTTGGCAAAAATAGCAACCGGCTCCTTAATATAGGTCAGGCGATCATCCAACTCAACAGCATAATACTGGAGCACATGAGACTTATTTGGAACATACCAGCAAAACATCGAAATATGGAAAATTGGGTGAATAGCTAAGAATGTTAGGGATAAAGCTAACGCATATGCCACATCACCAACTATCTTCAAAATCTCAAAAGGCCCAATGTACCAGGGGCTATGCTTGCCCCGCCTCCCAAATCTCATCACACCCTTCATGGGCGATACACAGAGGAATACCCGGTCACCAATGAAAAATCTCAACGATCGACGCCTGTGATCCGCATAACTTTGATTATTATCTTTGAGTCGTTCTAAGCCTATATTGAATTAACCTTATATGAACTAAGGCATTTTAAAACAAGTCTGTACCACATGGATTAGACTTCGTAGACTCAAACCAACCAACTGGAGTGCGACAACGCCTAACGTACAATGCTTCAAATGGGGCCATCTGAATGCTAGAATTGTAGATGTTGTATGCAAACTCCGCCAAAGGCAAGAAATGGTCCCACTGACGTCAAAAGTCCATAACACAGGCCCACAACATATCCTCAAGAACCTAAATAGTATGCTCCACATGCCACTAGTGTGTGGGTAAGATGCTATGCTAAGATCAACACGGGTGCCCAACTTCTCCTAAAATACCCTCTAAAAGCTGGAGGTGAACTGTAAACCCCGGTCTAAAATGATAGAAATAGGCACACAGATAAGTCCAAGATTTGGACTCAATTAGGGCCATATTTACATAGATTTAGTGTCCTCAAATACCTATTTTGTGCCAATAACTAATGTAAAACCCTTAATTTCAAGGTACATGGATTGGGGAACAAAGCAAGGGCACTAATTTGCAAAAAGGAATGAAGCAAGCTGAAAGAGTGAAGAAAAGCAATCCTTGTGATCGCCAAGTCCAGTTGGAGAGTCACCGAAAGGCTGCTTGACCACCTAAAGTTCCAGTGGGCCAAGCCCTAAAGAAAAGAACAAAGTTTAGAAGAGAAGAGAGTAGTCGGGTGATCACTGAGTGGTTTTGCGATGCAGTGTTGGATTGCCCAAAGTTACAGACCTTGAGGACGCTGAAGGCTAAGGCAGAAGACTGATGGAATTGACCAAAGGGCAGATCGCAGAGTGGTTCAGTGAGCCCTACTTACTACACCGAGTGGCTCGTTGCAGCCTATTTTTGGAGACTATAAATATATTTTTGAACATTTAGTTTAGTATAAATTAATCAATTAGAGTATCTGATATCATAATTTCTTAGTTTGGAACATTGAGACAAGTTTTCCTTTAGCTTTGAAGAATTGAAGTTTTCACTTTTGAGAAATTGGAAGTGGGTCATTGAGATTCTTCGATTTGGACCTTTGTAAAGACAAAATAAATCTTACCCAGTTGATGAAAATTCAATTTGGTAACAATTTTTATCTTTTTATGATGTCTAGCTTAAACCCCAATTCTTGGGGTGTGATTATGGGCTGATTTAGGTTATGGGTATTGATAATTGTTAGTTTAAATGCTGTTTAGAAGTGAGTTCAATCATTAATTGTGGTTTAATTTAAGAATTGTCGTTGGAAATGCAATTTTACCATCATGTTTTTGGCTTGCTCGAGAGAGAGGTTTTAAAACTAAGATTATTGATTGATGGTCTGTGGGTATTGGGTTGTCATGGGTTTAGCTCAAGAGAGTGAATCCTAAACCCTTTTCCACACATTCAAATCGAGAGAGTGAATGGACTAAAGTGCAGATTGTTTTTATTTTTCATGCTTGTCGATGTTCAAGAGAAATTTACTTGATTCGGGGTAAATTGTTCAAGAGAAAGTTTACCCCCTCTATAGTCTAGCTTACTCACTAATATCAAGCTATTTTCTAAAGTTGCAATTACCCATTTTTCTATATTAGCCAATAATCGAATCACATCCCAAGAACCCATCTCATTATAGTTAATTTCATACAGTTTGTTGTTGTTGTAGCTGATAATTTCAAACCAAAACCTCCCATTTGACATTCGTGTCACCCTCTGATTTGAATAATGTCTTAATTCAAAAACTTATATTCCTATGACTGATTTGACCATATTCACAATTTACTATTAAATCATAAACACGTACCACTCCCTATGGGATTCGACCCCAACTCACTTAGTTAGGTTTTATACTGACTAGCATTTGTTGACACTTAGAATTGGATGAAGTGTCCTTCAAACGTTAATCAAAATGGCGCTACTACCAGGGACTTATATTGGTTAATATTCTTTTAATAAAGTAGAATTTTGTTCTTCATACTTATAGTCGAATCTACTTACTTTTAGTTTTAGTTGGTATGTTGCTTGTTTAGAAAAGAAGAACGGATCATGTCTTGTAGCAACGGTAACCATGTGAGCTGCCCTTCTCCGAAAATGATGACTCTTAGGAATAACATCCTAAGTTCCAGGCAATTGGAGGGTGAGTCAATCCATGAGTTGTGGCTGAGATTAAGACACTATTGTTGGAATGCCCAACTCCGGGAATCCCATATAAAATGCAACTGGACTGCTTCTATAGAGGTCTTGGTCCTGAGAACAGAGGAGTGGCTGACCAAATTTCTCCAGGTGGACTCACACAACTACCCTATGTAATAGCAGCCCAACTCCTTGATCACATGGCCAAGACCAACAATGAGATAGAAAAGGACTAGGTCTTGGCCACACTTTTGACTCAGCTGGATCTCTTGGCCAGAAAGATCATGGAATTGCAAGTACCGTACCAAAAGAAATATAGGTACATTCCACCTCATGAGCGTAGAAAGTCCAAGAAGTACGAGGGTGGACAAGTAGAAGAGGTACTCTCACTTATTCTCCACAAAGTCAAACAACATGATAGAGTGTTGAAAGAGATAAAAGAGAATGTCTCACTGTTGAATCAGATGCATGCTTCCCATTCCATATCTATTCAGCTACTGGAGACCCAAATGGGTCATGTGTTGTCTCATCTCCACCCCAAGAGTGAGGTTTGAGTGGGGACTTGTGTTATGCCATAACGTTAACTAAGGCAATTTTTGGAAGGAAACCCATGTTTTATTGCTTTCGTTTTATTTCTGGAATAATCGTGTGTTGATTGTGCAGGTAAAAGTGTGGAATGTGGTTGAAAAGTGCAAGTTGGCGACCAAAATGTCCAGCACCAACTCACCAAAAAGGTCGGTGAGCCCAACTTGGACCGCTGTTAGACACTAGAAATTTTGATGTTGGAGTCTGTAAAACTCAGTGAGCCCATGGACCACTTGGTAAATCGCCAAACAGGTCGGCGATTCCAACTTTAACCTTCCTTTGGACCCCACATTAATTGGAATTCCTATAAAACTCAGTGAGGTAAGTACCCACTAGGAGTGTCGCCGACTGGTTCAGTGAAGCAAATTAATGTCATAGAAAGGGCAAGAACAGGACGGTTGTTAAAAGGTCAAAGATTTAAAATTTCAAACTCTTTCACATTTCCTCACTTTTTAACTTGCCAAAATCACATCCGCATTATATGTTCTTCATTTTCGTGTTGTTACCCCTTCTTAGTCGTCGATCTTGAGTTTAAAGTTGGAATTCGTTGCCGCCTAGCTTTTCAAATCATATACTCAGCATTAAAAGTTGGTTTTCCGAAGCCCAAAACTCATTATTAGCGGTTAAACTCATTTGCAATTGTTTTGTTCTTAGTGATGTGTGTTGGACCTCTTTGAATTCATATATGTATGTTTGTCTGCCTATTTTAATTTTGATATCATGCTTTTAATGCCTAAGTTGTTGATTTCCCAATATTTTGTGCTTTTAAGTTGATCTAAATTGTTAGGTTGAGTTTATTTGTTGTTGGGTCTAGTCGGTTGAAGTCTGAGTAACCCATATTTGTGCTAAATGACGTGCTTTGCCCAATGATGGAGAATTTGACATCATTCTTAAGTCGTCAAATTGCCAATTTTGGCAAATCAGGGAAAGTCTGAGTACCCCAATGGCATGGGTCTTATGGGTCTAAGTTTAATTAAATGAGTGCATGGTTTAATTTTGTTTTCGGGGGATGCTGGGTTGATTTTGCAAGCTGGGGTAGAATGTAGGCATGTTCGGCAGTTTGGTGAGTTGGGTCGAGCTCCCCAAACAACTCAGCAGTTCGCCGAACCTCCCTTGATCGCCTTTAATATCATGGTTTTTGATGCTTTTGGTTCTGTAACTTTCGGCGAGAAGCCTGAGTTCGCCGAGTGCATTCGGCGACTCACCGAGGTCTTCTTTGATCACCCTTTTTGCTCCCCTAAAAATGAACTATAACTTTTAGTTGGCTAGTCTATGCTAGTCGATTGCTGTCAATGATTCACCGAGAGGCGCCTTCCATCACCGACATGCCATTTTTTTCTAGAAATTTTTGTAGCTAATCCTTTCGATGAGCCCGATCTAGCTCGCCAAAGTGATTCGGCGGCTCACCGATCGGTTCGTCGATTCTGTCTGTATTATGATTTTTGTGATTTTCCTAAAATGTTTCTAACTTTCTACAATGTTTTTGTAGATATAACTAGAAACAATTTGGACATATCGCCCTGTAAAATAGCACGGGCATAGTCATAAATAAAGTTAAAGCAAATCCTCCTAAAAAGGGAAATACGACACCTCCCATGGGAGGCAAGGGCAAGGACAAGGGCAAGAGGCCCATATCTGAGGTTGATGAGCACAACTCTAGCAGCGAAGGAGTGTCCTTTGACTCCCAAGCATTCTCTGAGCCCGATGACAACCATCCTCTATAGTCCAGCTGAGCGGAGATCCATGCTAGGTCTCGCCCAGAGTCATCGAGAGCTCCAGTAGCCACCCTCCTAAAATAGATACAGTGCCAACTCCACCACCGACTGTGGTACTAGGGCCACCAGTACAGGTTCCTCCTTCTTGGCTACTCAACAGATTAAAAGCCTATGGGTTGCGGGAAATTCTAGAGGAGAAGCTGCTATCCACGGAGGGCATAGTAGGTAAATATTCTGTCATGAAGGACACACTCCAGTTTCACCAATTTATTCAGTTTACCAAGCCCCAGCCCCTATATTCCTACATGGGTCAGAGAGTTCTACACAACATACGGTGAGTTGGTACCCAAGGGAAAGAAAAAGGCCAGTTCCTTCAGATCGGTGAAGATTGTCATGGTACGGGGGAAGGAAGTAGGGTGCAGCAACAATAACATTAATATTGTACTTGACAGGGCATTAGGTTCTGCACATGCATATGTAGGCTTGGATAATACTCAGTCCATGGATGACATAAAGGGCTAGCTTGCCCCTCTGATATCTGATACCACCCCAAGGTGGATAGAGGCAGGAGCTCCTATTAACAAGAAGGACCTGAATGTTGTCGTTTGGTACTGATTTGGTTTTATCAGTAGCTCTATTATGCCATCACAGAAGGAGTCCAACCTTAGCCACCTAAAGGCAGCCTATCTTGGATCCATAATAGCCAAGAAGATGCTCAACTTGGGACTCATCATAGAGCAGGAGATGGCCTTGAGGGCCAATCAAAGGCAAATATCCCTCCCCTTCCCGGTCTTAATTACAAAGTTGTGCCACTGTGCTGGAGTTCCTCGTGATGAGATTAGGGATATCGAAGTCACTTTTACATTCTCCACAAACATCCTACATATAGAGGCTGAATATACTCGGGAGGAGGCAGACAGGAGTATAACAACTCCAGTGGATGCATCCCAAGAGGTAGTCATTGATTATATACCTGCAGAGGCATCTTTGCCTACTCCGACCTCTGGGCCTTCAAGTACATCCACTTCCTCTCAGACTCTTGGTTCTTCTACTGCTTTCTAGCCCACTAAGATCACTCAGGCCATGATCCTGAAGATGGACACTTAGCCCATTTTGCGGATGCGAGGGCTTCCCGATTGGAGGTAGTTGTACCGTGGATGATTGAGAGTGCTATCCTACCTGCACTAAAACCTCTACGAGCATCCATTGACACTAGTAGACAGGGGACGACTTCAGAGGTGATGGCTTTGAAAGCCGAGGTTGCAGATCTAAGGAAGGATATGTACTACTTGAAGTCCACTGACTTCACTTCACTATTGGAGGCAACAGATGATGTGAACGTCCCGGTTTCTTCTGAGATCCCTCCGATCACCACAGGAGATGTGTTGATGGATGATGTAGCAGTTGATGAGTCAGAGGCAGAGATCGACGAGAAGCAGATAGAGGTGCTAGAGAAGACCATCTATGGAGACCTTCCTGACCTTGAGGAGACGATTGTCCAATCGGTGATTCAGACATCGCTGATAGAGGCATCCATGGCAAACCCTAATGGATTGAGTGCAGCTGATGCTACATCAGACACTGATGCCCCGACAGATAGAGTGATTGCTTAGACAAGACCTTTCTTTACCTCCCTTTCTGTCATCTTTATTGGTTTTTAGTATTTTGTTGCGTTTGAGAACAAATTACTTTTTATTTGAGGTGGAGTGAGGAATTTCCATACCTACCTATTGTGATTATTATTTTTGTATATACTAGGTTTTTGTGCTGAAAATTATGTTTCGACACTGTTTTATGGATGCTTGAGCTTGTGGCTCTATATTTTGAATGCAAATGGTATCTGACCCTTCTAAAATAATTTGCCACCTCTTGATTGTGTTTGATTGTGGTTGTTCTTGTGCAAATTTGAGTATCAGTTATGATCAATACCGATGACTTAAATAGTGCTCTTAATTGAACTAAAATAATTGTGCGGCTACGATGAGGCCAAATGAAGTAGCATAGATGATATGTGAAATTTTTGCATCTCGTTGTGATTAGTGGGTTATTGAATGAGTCTCTTGTGATGAACGTTGAACACTAGTGAAAGTGTGGAGTCTTGTTTGATATTGGTGCTAATGCTTTGTGTGATGAGCTTACCGTGAACCTTATGTGCTGACACCTAGAATTTACCCCGTTGGTCCGGTTGACTAAGTTATGCAAGCTCTTGAAATGATCTTAGACAATAATTTTGAAGAGTTAAATAATTTGACATTATACCTCTTTTGTGGCCTACCTTGTGAGTGTGTGAACTTTTCTTGAACACCCTTTGAGCCTTATCCTTTTCTTGGATGAAACTTGAGCAAATGAGACCTCTTGTTATCCATTCACCTATAATCATCATGAAGTGTGGTTTGTTTGAATAGCCAACATAGGTCAAAAGCCTCAGTAGGGGGTATGGTGAAAAGAAAAGGTAAATCAAGAAGTGCAAAGAAGTCCCCCTTGATCCATTGTTTTGAGAAAGATAGAACCCCTCTATACAAAAAGAAGAGAGAAAAAGAAAAGAAGAATGAAAGAGAAGGAACGAAAAAGTTGAGAAATAAAGTTGTGAATGTTGCAAAAGAAATGGGGTGTCCCGTATTCCATGAGAAGTGAATAATAGGGTGAATTTTAAGCATGAATGAGAATGTTAAAGAAAATGAAAGAAAGTGATGTTCATACGACATTTCATGAGGATAAAAGCCACTGAGCCTAAATGACCATACCGTTACACTCAGCCCCATAACTAGCCTTGAAAAGACCCTTTTGATCTTGAGTGAGCTGAAACGAATGTTGATTGGAAAGAAAGGGCAAACCTATGGGTGAAGTCATGAATGTGTTCATCTTTGTGAGTGTGAGAGTTGTATATAATTTCGGAACTATAATATGTTGAACAATTGTTTGAATATGGAATCATTCTTTGTGTGAGGGCATTTGAGTACCTTTGTTGAGCTTGAACTTGCATTTGAAGCAAGTATTGTGAACTTGAGAATCTTTGGTAATGCTGAGTCACAACTTGAATCTTTGAGTGCACAATTGATCCTTGCATGAGCAAGTTGAGTCTTATTGTGTGCATTCATAATTGAGTCTTGTGTAGCACTGTTTGAGACATCCTTATTGAACTACTGAACTTGAGTTTTACTAAGGACAACCAAAAGTTTATGTTGGGGGTGTTGATGAGTCCAAGATTTGGACTCATTTAGGGCTTTATTTACATAGATTTAGTGTCCTCAATTGCTTATTTTGTGTCAATAACTGATATAAAGCCCTTCATTTCTAGGTACATGGATTAAGGAACAAAGTAAGGACACTAATTTTCAAAAAGGAACGAAGCAGGCTGAAAGAATGAAGAAAAGCAAGCCTTGTGATCGCTAAGCCCACTTGGCAAGTCGCCGAATGGCTGCTTGACCGCCTAAAGTTCCAGTGTGCCAAGCCCTGAAGAAAAGAACCAAGTTGGTGAGAGAAGGGAGAAGTCCGCGGATCGTCGAGTGGTTCCGCGATGCAGTGTTGGATCGCCTAAAGTTACAGACAATAAGGACGCTGAAGGCTAAGGTAGAAGGGCGATAGATTTGACCAAAGGGCAGATCGTCAATTGGTTCGGCGAGCCCGACTTACTACACCGACTGGCTCTTTACAACGTATTTTTGGTGACTATAAATACATTTTTGAACATTTAGTTTAGTATCAATTAATAAATTAGAGTATCTGATATCATCATTTCTTACTTTGGAACATTAAGACAAGGTTTCCTTTAGCTTTGAAGAATTGAAGTTTTTCACTTTTGAGAAATTGGAAGTGGGTCTTTGAGATTCTTTGATTTGGACCTTCGTAAAGGCCAAATCAATCTTACCTATTTGATGGAAAATCAGTTTGGTAACGATTTTTATTTTTTTATGATGTCTAGCTAAAATCCCAATTCTTGGAGTGTGATTATGTGATTATGGGCTTATTTAGCCTATGGGTATTGCTAATTGTTAGTTTAAATGTTGTTTATAAGTGAGTTCAATTAATTTTGGTTTAATTTAAGAATTGTAGTTGCAAATGCAGTTTTACCCTTGTGTTTTTGGCTTGCTTGAGAGAGTGGTTTTAAAACTAAGATTATTGATTGATGGTCTGTGGGTATTGGGTTGTCGTGGATTTATCTCGAGAGAGTGAATCGTAAAACCTTTTCATCACATTCAGCACGAGAAAGTGAATGGACTAAAGTGCAGGTTGTTGTTATTTTGTATGATTGTCAATGTTCCAGAGAAATTGACTTGATTCAGGGTAAGTTGTTCTAGAGAAAGTTTACCCCCTCTATACTCTAGCTTAATCACTAATATCTAACTATTTTCTTATAGTTGCAATTACCCATTTGTCTATATTGGCCAATAATCAAATCACATCCCAAGAACCCGTCTCATTATTGTCAATTCCGTATAGTTTGTTGTTGTTGTAGTTGATAATTTCAAACCAAAATCCCCCATTTGACATTCGTGTCACTACCTGATTTGAATAATGTTTTAATTCGTAAAATTCTATTCCTTTGACTGATTTGACCATATTCACACTTTAATATTGAATCTTAAGCACATACCGCTCCATGTGGGATTCGACCCCAACTTACTTAGTTGGGTTTTATACTGACGAACAATCGTTGACACTTAGAATTGGATGAAGTGTCCTTGAAACGTTAATCGCACACCATGAAGATAGATTACCTTTCGAATGTAGATATGAGCTAACCTCTCAACACTAAAGGAAGTGTTCTGACTTGGTCAATCGATTGACGATAACCTAAATGTTGTCAATATCTCTAGAAGTCACTGGTAAACCCACCAAAAAATCTATGGTGATGCGCTCTCACTTCCATTCTAGAATGGGTAATCTATGCAACTCACCATCAGGCCTCAAATGCTCGGCCTTCACCTGCTGGTAACACAAGCAACGAGACACATAGTCGGAGATATCCCTCCTCATACCGCTCCACCAGTAATGCTATCTCAGGTCACGATACATCTTAGTGGTTCCTGGATAGATTGAATACCTGGAATCATGGGCCTGGCTAAGGATAAGATGAATCAAATCCCTAACTCTCGGAACACACAACTGATATACCGTGAGTTTACAATATTTTTGATACATTTTACTTAAGAGTTGTGCGTGTCTTGGGCCATATTGTAGTAGGAATTAACGTGTTTTGTGGTGTATTTGCAGGAAATAGGCTTGGACGTTGAAGTGTGAGATGACAGCTGAAAATCTGCAGAAGGAGCCACCTGCGGAGGTGACCTACGAATCGTAGGTCCAGTCACGGTCCGTAGATGGGTGGCGTAGATGGAGTATCAAGGAAGTCTGACCATGTGTGGAACTACAAATGCAAGTGACAGATCGTAAGTCGACCCATAGGCCGTCCTACATATCCGTCGAATAATTCAGAGAAGTTGAAGTTCAAGTACCTGCTAAAATTTCCAAGTGTGGAGCCACAGAAGAGGACCCACGGACCGTAGGTCAACCTACGGTCCACTTTGCCCATCCATCGATTGTATCTGAGAGTGAAGGTTCCAGCCTCTACAAGAAAAAGTCTAAGTGTTGACCAGCGGAAGGGACCTACGGATCGTAGGTCGACCCACGGTCCGTAGGTCAAAGTCGTCAATCAAAGTCGCATCCAGAAAGTTTATTTCCATATTTTGTTTTGGTTTTGTTTAGGACATGTTTTCTATAAATAGGATATTCATTTGTGGATGTTAGACATTATTATTTACTTTCAGTTCATGGTATTTTCTTGGGCATTAACTTGCAAATTTTAGTAATTTGATTTTCGGATTTCGGTTTAGAAGATTTTTGCTTTGAATTCAATTGGAGATTACATGTTTCTTCTACTCCAAATGTAACTTCATCAATTCTCTTTATCAAATTATGAATTGTGTTCTTTCAAACATGAGTATCTAAATCCACAACTACGGTTGTGGGAACCATGAGCAATGAACAACGTATGAATAATAATTAAGTAATTCTTGAATAGTATTTATGCATGTATTAGTAATTCTATCGCTTAGAAGTCTTTTTAACGAGTGCACGCGTGAGAACACGCCTCGTTGCTACTTGTAGGACTAAGGAGGTAGTTAATGAGAAAATAATTACTAATAGAGATTTAGTGTGATACTATCTAATAGTCTAATGTCAATTGGTGTGAGGGTGAAAACTAAGCCATACATTTATGTGATGTCTAATCTGAAGTAAAGGTGAGGGTTAGTAAATTATACACATGTAGCCGAACCAAGGTGCGGGGTGAAATTCCCTATTTGGAGGACCAACCACTTAGGGATACCTAACTTATAAACTTTGCATGTAAAACACTAGGAAAGGATTACTATTATTAGGATTATCATGTTAAGAGCTTTTGGGGAAGACATACACCCTAGTTTTTCTCTCTCATTGATAACAATAGAGTTTGAATCTTGCTCTCTTGTTACTTAAACAAAATTAGTTATTTGTTACACAAATCCCCCTCCCCCCTTTTACTTACTTGTCTCAAAAATATGTTGACTAAACAAATATAGTAGTGAGTTCCGTTTAAGTCTAAACCATATTCCTCGTGGGATCGACCCCAACCTACAAGTTGGGTTCTTTACTTGATAATGATTGCTTATACTTCTTTAGGGAGGTGTAATTTGAGTGTATCAACAACCGGCCGACAAATCTTAAAACCCCGTCTGAATCTAAAGTATCCTACTCTGCATCAACTTCTAAAACTCTATCTCTAAGTGCCACTAGAGACTCATCCTCGAACTAACCACTATATATCTGATCAAGCAGTGATGACTGACTCCCACATAATCTAGCACCCGACTTAAATCTGAAACATCAAGCCTAATCATATGATTGGCTAAGGACTGAATGTCCAAAGCCAACGGTCACTATGAAACAGAAAGGGAGGCTAGACTACCCATACTCCCGCCTTCCGGCTCTAGGGATCCACTACTATATTCGCCTTGCCCGGATGGTAAAGAATAGAGAGATCATAATCCTTCAAGAGCTCAATCCAACGATGCTGCCTCGAATTAAGATCCCTTTGGGTCATAATGTACTGAAGTCTCCTATGATTATTGCAGATCTCGCAATGAACTCCATATAGGTAATGCCTTCATATTTTAAGCGCGAAAACTACCGCCACCAATTCCAAGTCATGAGTGGGGTAGTTGCACTCATCCAACTTAAGCTACCTCGATGCATAAGCAATAGCCCGGTTCTGTTGCATCAACACACTACCCAAACCAATTATGGATGCATCATAATATACCGTGATGCCCTCGCCCTCGATTGGAAGAGTCGATAAAGGAGTAGTGCTAAGCAACTCCTTAAGCCTTGGAAAGTTACTTTCGAACTCCTCTGACCAAACAAAGGGAGCATCATTGTGAGTTAACAGAGTCAATGGCGCTGCTATAGTAGAGAAACCCTCAACAAAACGCCTGTAATATCCTTCCAATCCAATGAAGCTCTGAATATCAGTCACAGATGTGGGCCTGGGCCAACCATGATTAGCCTTAATCTTTGCCGGATCAACCATAATGTCGTCCTTATACAGCACCTGCCCCAAGAATGCTACGGAGTCAAGCTAAAACTTGCACTTTGAGAACTTGGCATACAACCGATGATCTCTCAAATTATGAAGCATTACCACAAATGATGCTCATGCTCATTGTGGCTCTACGAGTATACCAAGATATCATCAATGAAGATGATGAGGAAGGAGTCCAGATAAGTCCTGGATACACGAGTCATCAAATCCATAAAGGCTGTAGGGGAATTATTCAACCCAAAAGACATCACCAGGAACTCAAAATTGCCATAACGAGTCCTAAATGTTGTCTTAGGGATGTCTGTTGCTCTAATCCTTAAGTGATGGTAATCGGATCTCAAGTCAATCTTAGAAAACACTACAGCTCCCTGAAGCTAGTCGAATAGATCATTAATACGAGGAATAGGATAATGGTTCTTCACCTTCACCTTATTCAACTACCTGTAATCAATACACATCCGTATAGTACCATTTTTCTTTTTTATAAATAGGATTGGGGCACCCCAAGGAGATACACTAGGCCGAATACACCCTTACCTAAGAGATCCTGAGGTTGAACACTAAGATATTTGAGCTTTGTGAGGGCCATATGGTATGGTGGGGTGAAAATAGGACAAGTACCTAGCTCCTAATCAATGGCAAAATCAATATCCCACTCTGAGGGTAGTGAGAAAGGTTGGCAGGAAATACATCTGCAAACTCTCGGACCATAGGCACTAAATCAATTATAGTGCCCTCTCTACTAACATCTTTAACATAAGCCAAATATACAAAACACCCACCAGCCACTTGCCTTCGAGCATGTATATAAGAAATAAGCCCAATCGATGTGGGACTACGAGAACCCTACCAGACCACCGGAGGAATACCACAGATGGCTAAATTTACAGTCTTGGCATAGAAATACTAGACTGCTTGATGAGGGAATAACATTTCCATGCCCATTATCAAATCAAAATCCACCATACTAAACACAATAAGATCCGCCCGGGTATCCTGACCCTGAATAGTCACCACACAGGACCTACAAACCTGATCCACTACTAAAGAATCCCCTAGTGGGGTCAAAACACGCAAGAGTACCACTAAATGCTTAGTACTTACCCCCAACTGAGGAGCACAATAAGCAGACCCCTAGGAATAAGTAGAACTAGGATCAAAAAAGGTTGAAGCAGATAGATGATGCCACTTTTTATATTTCCAACTACACTTCATCTGATTATCACTGTAGGCAATCGCTAACAATTATAAACCCAACTTAGAGTTGGGGTCGATACCACAGGGAGTGATACGGTAAAGAATTCAATTACAAAGTGAAATAGTGTTCGAATCATTTGTAGAAGTAAACATTCTTGAAACAATAAAATAAATGAAAAGGGTTAATGTTAGATGGGGTATTTGAGTGAACAATTAACAACTACAACCAAGAGTACACAAGTAGAGGGGAGTTGTTGGGAGTGTTTTCAATTAAATGCCAATTTCGTAAAATGCGTGATTATTATTTACTAAAAGTTGTTGAATCTTAGTGGGTAGGCTAGGTTTTAGGTGCAATAGTCATTTCTCAATCAACTTACAGGAATCCAGTGAGTTGTGTCGAACCTCGACAAGGATAACACACATAAACAACCCAATACCTCAATCAATCTACTCTTTCAAGTTAGATTAGTATGATAGAATTTAGGCCCACTTTTTCAAGATAATTCTGCAATAACCCAATCACTACAATCATCAATTAATAGTTTTAACTCTAAAACTTGTTTCTCAAGAAAGCTTAGAATGCTAAACTAGAATTTCATTTGGAACTACAATTCATCATTTAAAACTCAACTCTTAATTGAACCCACTTAAAATCAACAATATAATAAGTAAACACTAACACCCATAAGCTAATTAAAACATTCAATTACATAATCACACCTGAAGAATGGGGGTTTTAGCCAAACATCATAAAAAGCAAAAAATTGTTACCAATTGTGTTCTACATCAGATTGGGTAACAATCTACATGTCTTCAAATGCTCCAATTAAAGCTCAAAATCAAAACCAACCTAAATCTGTACTCAAAAAGTGTAAAGACAGGGTTTAGAATGTTAAGGATCAAAAACCTAGAACTGGACAATGTGGGAACTTCTACAAAACTTCAGAACTCCTTTCCACTCGGCGAAATAAGTCAGATTTCACTGACCAGGTCAGCGATGGATCGACTGTTCCTTTCCATTGCCTTTTTGGTTTGGCTTTTCATCACTTCTTTGCTGTAACTTTAGGCGATTAAAGTTGGAATCGCCGATCCATTTGGCGCGTCACAAAACCATCAGTTCTCTTGCCGAGTTGGTCTTGTCCATTGGCTGGCCAATTGTAACTTTTGGTGAGCTAAGAGCGACTTTGCGACTCGTCGAGTGGCTTTGGCGAGTACCAGCCTTGGTTTTCTTCAACTTTTTTGCTCCGTTTTGCCTGGTAATGTCCTTGCCTTGCTCTTTTGCCTTCATTGCTGCAAATTAGCATTGAACATCAGTTTAGAGCCTAAAGTAGTCATTGAGGACACTAAAACTCTAAATATTAAGCCCTAAATTAGTCAAAATTCCCGACTCATCAACACCCACAACTTAAACTTTTTGCTTGTCCTCAAGTAAAATACAAGATCAATAAGTTTAACAGATATGTCTACAAATAATGCTAATGAAAACTCAACATAAATTCAAACGAGGTTCAATCTACCCATGCAATGTTCAATTGTGCACTTCAACTTTTAAACTATGACTAGCCATCATCAAATAGAACTCAACCTCACAATGCTTGCTTCAAATGCAAATTCAAGCGCAACAAATGTCCTCACATCAAGAATGATTCCTTCCCAAACCAAACTCATCAAAATTTAAGAATTACATAATCAAAACCAACTTTAACACTCTCAAAGATTAACACATGCATGATTCTACCTACAGGCTTCCTCGTATTTTCCAATCAACATGACATTAAGCTCAATCAAGATCAGTAAGGACTTTCGAGGCTTGTAATAGAGCGGAGGGTAAAGGTATGATCATTTTAGCTTAGTGACTCCTACCTTCATAAAGCATAACTTGCATTTAACATTTTCTCCTTTTCTTTCAATATCTTTGCTTTCCACAATCCACCCTTATTTGTTTTAAGCATGATTCATTGGACACCGCTTTTGTTTTATCCATTGCACAAGATTTATTGCAACAATCTTTTTTTTTTTAATCTGTTTCTTGTTTTGCATTTCTTCTCTTTTTTTTTATATGGAGGGGTTCCATCTTTTTCAATACAATCCATCGAGGGTAGATTTTTCCAAAACTTCTTGACTTTCTTTATTTTTAACCACATCCCAACTTAGGCTTTTTGCCTTAGTTGGCTATTCAAACGGACCAATGCTTCATGAAGGTTTTAGGTGATGGAGAAATGTCATGACCCAAGGGTACCCCAAGATGTAAAACGGTGTACTTGATCCCGAAGGGGTCGCATACAAGCCCTTAGCATAATCATACACATAAAGCCATAAAAATGATGCAGAAAATGTAAAAATTTTACAATCGAAGTTCAACTTCTATTTCAACGAAAATAGGAATCTAGACTTGTCTCAATCATCATCTAGTACATTAGAGAGTACAAATAGGATCAAAAGCCCTTTACATCAATATAGTCTCAAAAGAAGAAAGTACAATAGAAACTAGGAAATGATAACATCTTGTCCTCGAACTTGAGGATTCACCAAGCCTAGGGAATAGTCAACCCAAGCTTCTCTTGAAGGAAGTGGAAGTACGTCTCAACGATCGGAAACTACACTCATAGTAGATGTAGAAGAAATGGGTTAGCACATAAAGTACTAAGTATGGAAGAATGCATAAAAATCCTTGAAATATGATAAAAAGGACATCTTAGTTAAATAGTGTGCATTTGTCAAGTTTGGAAATCAACGTGCACTTCCAATGTAGAAGACAAGCCATAATCACATTTATACTGATAACATAGTGCAACTATTACCTTAGCAACCCCTAAGGAACATTTGTCAAATATATGGTTGGTATCCCATAGTACCAACCATACTAAGTACTCCTTTGAAGCTACCTTAATCATACATATCACCTTTTGACCTCATCATAATCAATAGTCATAAATAAGGAAATAGTCATGTACATTACTTAAGGAAAGGCATTCATAGCAACTATACATTCAACATACATGCATATATTCATATCTCATCATAACATAAAGAAACCATCCCATAACATCCTACTAAGTGTACTTGTGCAATGTAAAAGTGAAGTCCCATACTCCCACTCTTACTATGTAAAACTCACCAAGAAGTCATAGTATAGTTCATGTCTTATTCATTATCTTATCATATAGGGAAGAATAGCCTTAATCGACATAGACCAGGTGAGCGACATGGAATCAGGTGTCATGTAACCCCACACCAAAAGAAGGTGTCCTACTTGCCTAAGGTAGAACTAACATGTTTAGCTTTTAGGTGGATCCACTAGCTAAAGACCTATGTGGTCACATAGTTATGGGATAGGGAGATTGCTTCTAGAAACCCGACCTATTGTATTGGCGGAGGAGCTTCCATCTCATGAGAATAATCTAGTTGACCCGGCCTATTGTATTGACGGGAGGGCCTCTACCTCATTGACCATATCCACTTGGTGCTAAGCATTATTTCCCAAACTATACATAATTAGTCTTGAATTGCATTTACATATGTGAAGGAATACTTTTCCCTTCATTCAATACAACCCATACAATAGCTCTTGGATTCAATAAAGTGAGAACTAACTTTCAACCTTAGAATCATCATTAACATGTGAGTAAGCCTTTCACATTATTGTTCATAGTGTTTCATGAGAATAGCCTTTCAATCAACACAACAACATTATCATCATCCTAGACAATTCATACATAATCAAGTGTAAGGGTAAGGGAAGAATGGCCTTTCAACAATACCTCAATTTACACAATAGTAATAGGATCTTCACTTTCTAAGTGAATCATGAGTCCATACACAATATTCATCAACATGTATAAACCCTAGCAATTTACCCCCTCAAGAGTCATGAATCATGTCTCACAATTAAACCTAGATTTACTAGACTAGGCATCAATAAAACAAGATTCAATAACTAGAACATCATAGATACAATTCATAGTATTCATCTTACATCAATACACCCATCATAATTTATGCAATTGGGGTCATGGGGTAATTCATGGGTTAATGGAGAATTTCACAATAAAAATTACCATTAAGATCAAATCATCCATAATATAAGACAATTAACATAATGAAATTGTATTTAGGAAGAACCCATGGTTAGATTGAAAACCCTAGTTTTATGAATTTGAAATTAATGAGTTGAAGGGTTTCATGGAGAAAAGTGTTCCATGAATCAAGTCTCCCATACCTTGATTGATGTCTTCCTCACGAAATTGGAGTGGAAAGGTTGGAACTTGAACCCTAATCTTGACCTTGCTCTTGTTTTTCAATAGAGTTTTAGAGAGAAACTTTGGGAGAGGAGAGTTGGTTGAGTTTTGGGTCTTGTTAGTTATGAGATGTTAAAAGAGTTAGTTAACAGTTAAAAGTACTTAAATATGTCAAAAATAACTAATAGAAACTGTCCCCACCTTTAATTAATTGATTAAGAATTTACGAAACTACCCCCCACATGGCTGAGCTCAAGACAGCTTTTGCAGAGGGGATCTACACCCCATGACCTATGGACCATAGGTGGGGTGCTGCCCCATCCTGCGGGTCATTGGTTTGGGTCTGTTGCCCATCTTCTTGGCCAAATCTAATGCTGCTTGAAGGTGACCTACGACTCCCCCACCTACAGACCGTAGGTAGAGTGACGCCCCATACTGGTTATCCGTCATTTGGTTCAGAAACATGGGGATTTGGGGAAGCCAAGGGGAAGACTAAGTCTTAACTCACGACCCCCACCTACGGGGCATGAGTCCACCCACGGGGTGTGGTTGCCCCTCTTGAAGGTGAAGTTATTTTTAACAGCTTTTTGGGCAGTCCCTGGTCCTCCTCAAGGACCCTTGGGGGGTCTTTAGGGAGGCATGCCTTGACGTTTAGGGACTAAAACTTTAGTACTAACTTAGGGAGGTCCTTTTAGGACTTTAATCTTTATGTTTAATAGATTTAGGACACTAGACTACATGTTAGGCTCTAGCTTAGGTCATTAGATTTTTGGAGTGTTACAAGGAAAGAGGTCTAATTCATTTATGTGTCATCCAAAGAAAAGGTTAGGCTCAAATGGTGCCGAGCTAGGTTCACACTCTCACTAGGTGGTCACAAAGAGGTATTATAACAATTTTGTTCACTCTCCAAAACATGTGCCTAAGATCACGTCTATCATAAGCCTTCATTAGTTGATTGAACCAACGGGGCAAGTTCTACGTATTACCAAGCACATATTTGAAGACAATCTCAACACACACAACATTTAACACAATCATCAAATCAAGATTCTACAAAGTTAGCTCGCGTGCAACGATCATCAAAAGATTCATTTCAACAATCGATCAGTCACAATGAGATGCGAAGAGTTCAGACATGACTTACGCAACTCAAATTTGCCTTATTGGAATCACACAAACATATCATTCAATCAAGAGCACTATTCAAGTCATCGGCTTGACCGTAACCAATATTCAAATATGCAAGAGAACATCCACATTCATAAACATCAATAGGTAAAATTTTAATTCGGGTAAAAACCAAACATGCACATTAAAACTAAAAACCTAACTATCACAAAAAGAAAATAAGCATTCAGAACAAGCTATCAAAACCAATATTCACAAAAGAGACAGGTATTAAGATACCTTACCCCGCCAAACAAAACCTACCATTGTCCTCAATGCAGAAGAAATAAACTATCTAAAAATAAAAATAACAGAGAGTCAAAATCCCCATGCCAAGCTAAGCCTTAGGTGAAATCTACACATCAGGGGCTCTCTCAATCTGGGCATCAATGCTTGACTCATCTCCATCCTTTGCTCCACTGGAGCCAACCATCGATGTGTCCCAAAAAGAGGCATCCATGGTTGTACGTACAGTTGAGCCCTCTAGGTCCTCTAGGTCATCATACACCACAACATCATGGATGCAAAGCTCCTCCTCATAAGTCTCGAGAGTATTAGACTCAACATCATCATCAGCCATAGTAGCATCTCCGATCGTAGTAGCTAGAGGGATTATCAGAAATAGCAAGCAGCTCTTTACTCTAAACCTCATAAAGGTCAATAGTGCTAAAAAATAGATAGATCTATGGATATGGGCTCATTCATGTCACTTCTCAAACTAGCAACATCCGCTCTCAATACCGTCACATCAGTTAACCGGTGTCCACCCTAATCACATACCTCCACTCGTACCGTAAGGGATTTTAAAGCTAGGCTATGTGTGGTGATCAACTCCCGATGCTCTCTCAACTTTGCTCGGATAAGAGCTAAGGCAACATCAATGGCCCTCTCAATCAGTCAGGGGACAATAGCCTCAACCCGATAAACACGTACATCAGCAGATTAGGCTAGATGGCCCATCTTGTATAACATTCCCTGTGTCAAAGGAGGATGGGCCGCAACAACGTCAAAAAAAGTAGTAGTAGTAGCAGCATCCGATGAGGAAGGGGCAGTAGTAGAAGTGTTAAGAGTACCTAAGGGCTCACCAGCCTAAGTGGGAGGGGTTGTGTCGGTCTCTAGCATCTCCACATCAACTATGAGGGAAGTGTCCATCGGTGTTGCTCTCTTCCTTTAAGCCTCGTCTGTAGTGTACTCACCCTGAATCCTTTTGATGTCAGTAGAGTAAGTGGGAGTCATTTTCACATCCGTCTTCACCACAAAGGGCACTCGAGCAAGCCGGTACAACTTCGTAATCAACACCGGGAAAGGAGGTGAGGTTTGGCTCTACTTGTCCCTCATGGCCATCCCTTGCTCAATAATAAACTTGAGATTTAATCTATCTTAGTCAATAATGAGTCCCAACAACGACACCTTAGGATACCGGAGAATGGGCTCATCTGGGAAGGCATCAATGTGTTGCTAATGAATCCAAACAAATACCTCGTAGCTACATCAAGTCCTTCTTCTCAATATGGACCCTTATCTTGATCCACGGTGGTGTGTTGTAGGAAATAAAATGAGCCAATCACCCTTTTAGGTCATCAACAGTCTTCTTCTGTATTTTATCTACCAATAGGTGGATCACATTCATAGTACACCTCAGTACCTCATTAATGTCTGTGCTACTTTTCACTTTCTTACTGTCACCACCATATGATAGACCAGTACGAATGAGCTGGACTTTATCTTCCCCTTTGCCACCAGCCTCTCGTATTTTGTGTAAAACTCCCCGGCCCAGGAAGGTATGTATTATCCTCTGGACTTCATCTTTACCTATTCTATGTAATTTAAACTCAGACCAACATTAATAATTACATCGGGGTACTCAGTCTTCCTCTGATTTGTGTAAACTTGACAAATCAACATCTTTTGCCCTTAAGAATGATGTTACCCACTCTATCATTGAGAAAATTCAGTTGAGTGGTACAATTCGGGTTACTCAGACTCCACCCTCACCAGACCCAACATACAACCATCACACAACCACTATTTCAACCAAGTTAAACATGGATTTCAACAATTATGGTCTAAAACACAAAAGTAAACATAATACGACAGTAGCCCTAAACTAAAAATCAACCAACTGTGCAAGATTATGCAATAGATCCAATAAAAATATGAGCATGCGTCACAAACTACTAAAAATCAAGCCAAGTTCGGGACACTAACCTCAAACATAGACATAAACGAAGACTAGGCAGCAAATATGAAAACAAAACCAGTATTCCTCTGAGCAAATGATCCTCACACAAAAATACTACGCAAAATATGAACTAAATATGAAATGCAAAAGTGCAAGGGTCAGAAAATGTGAAATGAAAGGGAATTTTAAATTTAAAATGGTTAAATCCCATTTTGACCCTTCAGTTCGCACCCCAGTCGGCAATGCGCCGAATGAAACTTTTACGCGCTGAAGTTTATAGAACTCCGGCCCTTTGGTTGGTCGAAAAGGGGATACATATCAGGCTCACCGACCTGTTGGCTGAGTCATCGAACAATAACTGAGCTCCCCTAATTGCCTATCTTACCCAAATTCCTAATTTTCAACCTGAACATCTATCAACAATTATTCAAATAGAAAAATTAAAATCTAGAAACTTGGTTTGCCTCCTGATAAGTCCACAAAATGGACATATTTAGGGCTATATTTTGATAGAATTAGTGTCCTCAAATGCATATTTTGTCTCAATATTTGATGAAAAACCTTAAGTTTCAGGTATTTGGAGTTAGAGGGAAACAATGGACACTACTTAGCTAAAAGGAACAAAGTCAATTGAATGAACGAAGAATGAAGATCTGAGAATTGCCGAACCCATTCGACGAGTAGCCAAAAGGTCTTATCCTCGTTGTTTGTTCCAGTGTGCTGAGCCCTGAAAGAAAAGATCAAATCGGTGGTCGAAAAAAGCAGTTGGCGTGTCGGCGAGTAGTTTTGTAAAGCAGTATTATGTCACCTAAGATACAAAACACGATGATGTTGAAGGCTAACACATGACAGCAATGAACTAGACTAAAGGGCGGATCGCCGAGTTGATTGGTGATTCTAACTTACTTCGCCGAGTGATCCTTCGCAGCATATTTGTTGAAAACTATAACTACTAGTTCAGTTTTTATTCTTAGTATTCAGTTTTAGTTGTATTAATATTAGAATACAATTTTAAGATACAATATTCTCTCTAAGTTTGGAGAGGGTTTTTGAAGAACTTAAACATTCAAAAGGTTTAAACTCCAAGATTTTGGACTTGGATATTATGGATTCTTCACTCTTGACTTGTTTTAAGACATAATCTTGCATACCCATTGATGGAAACTGAGATTGGTATAACTTTTTTATCTCTTTTACATGTCTAGCTAAAACCCCAATTCTCGGAGTGTGATTTTGTGAATATGGGTTAGATTTGTTGGGTCTTGCTTGTTGATGGTTTATTTGTTGTGTAAATGTGATTTCATTTAGTAATTGTGGTGGAACTTAATGAAATTATAGTTGTAAATAGGATTTAACCTTTGTATTTTTGGGTTGCTCGAGAAAGGGTCGTAAAACTAAGACTACTAAACTGATGGCCGGTGGGATTGGGTCGACTTGAGGTTCAGCTCGAGAGAGTGAACCCTAGTCCTTCTCCCACATACTCATCTTGAGAGAGTGAGTGGGTTAATTCTAAGGCTATGCTTAAAGTGGCAACCCAGTATTCGAGAGAAACCAGGTTGATTTGGCATAAGTTGCTCGAGAGAGAATTTACCCCCACTATAGTCTAGCCTAGTCACAAATATTCAATGAATTTACTATCAAAAGTATGTACCCAATGATATAGTTTAACCCATATTCCTATCACGTCCCAAGAATCTCATCTCCTTGATTAGTACTCTTTGCATTTTCGCTGATATTTGCTTACTTGTTACAAACCCCATTATTAATTGACACTTTTGTGTCACCCGTTAGATTTAGTATGTTTGTATTCATCAATGTTTTTAGCTATGACTAATTAGAACTTAATTTTATTTTTCTATTAATTCTCAAGCCCAATCCCTTGGGACTCGACCACAACCCTTTGTTGGGTTACATTACTATTTTATGTTCGTAGACACTTGCATTGGAAGTTGTGTCTTGATTATGCAAACATCAAAATGGCGCCGCTACCGGAAGTGGTGTTATTTGAGAATTCTTAGATTAGTAGAATTTTTTTCTTCTTAGTTGTAGTTTGCTTACTTAATTTTTAGTTCTGTATTGTTTGTTCGTGTATAGAAGTAGGACAATAAGTACGAATAATCATTATGGGTAATAAATGGATCACCCCCTCTTGAAATGGTTGAACCTTAGGGATGACCGACAAGGCGCTACTAGAAAGCTTCTATCGGGGGCTTGGACCCGATAATACAAGTAATGCTGATCAACTTTTCATAGGTGGTATGCTATACCAGCCCTATGAAGTCATAGCCAAACTTCTAGACGGCATGGTTTAAGCTAACAAGTAGACCAAAAGGAAAAAAGAGTGGGATGCAATGCTAGCTCAGTTGGATTTTTTTATCCAAAAGAGTAATGGAGTTGGAAGCACAGGCCTTGAAAAAGGACAAGAACTTCTCCCTTCGAGAGTGTACAAAGGGGAAGATGAAGGAGGGCGTACAAGATGACGAATTCGTTTCACTCATTCAACAAAAAATCAAATAACAAGACAAGACGTTGAATGAGATGAAAGAGAACAGTGACATGCTGAATCAAGCAACAACCATTAACTCCCTGACAATTCAGCTATAAGATGCCAGATAAATTAATTAATATCAGGTTGCTATCCATCATTTGTAGAGGACTCGCCTAGTTACACCATGGCCGACTCTAAGGATGAGGACTACACGTTAACTTATGTGCCATGACGTTATCTAAGAGGTTGTTTGGGAGGCAGCCCATAAACTTCTTTTTGCTTTTTATTCGTGTTATAGTAAAATAAACGTGTGTTGTTTGTACAAGTTGAAGCATATAATGTGTTCAAAAAAGTGTAGAGTGGCGAGCAATAGGTCCAGTCGGCGACCTCGATGGAGACCGACACTGGGATCCCCATATTAACTGGAGGTCCTGTAAATTTCGACGTGGAAACTAAAACATTCGGCGTTCCGCCGAGTGATTTGGTGAGCTTGACTTACGTCGCCGAGTGGGCGAAAGCTAGACGATTTTGCAAGCCAAAGGTTTAAAAGTTTCAACTTCATTCACTTTCCCTCACTTTTTATCAGCCCAAACTCATACCTGAACTTTAGTTTCTTTATTTCTTGCACTTTTAGAGTATTTTGGTTGGTTGATTTATGCCTGAAATTGGATTACCTTGCCTCCTAGCATTCCAATCATTTTGTAGTCAAAACAAAAGGTCGATTTTCTATGCCCCAAATTTATTTTATAAAAATTTATGCTCATTTGCAATAGCCAGATCTTATTGAAAGTATTCTGACCCTGCCGGATAGGATTAGATTGTTTACACGTATGCTTTAATTTGACAATCTTGCTCGAGTAGTTGTGACTATTGAATTCCAATGATTGTATGCCTTAATCTGGATTAAAGTTTGAAGGGTTGTGTTTGGGTGCTATAGGTCATACTTCGATGGTACCAGTGCATACTTTGATTTTGTCTTCAGGGTTTACAGGGCTGAATTGGAGAAGATGGGTTGAAAATAAGTACGTTGAGCTGTTTGGCAAGCTTGGTAGAGCTCGCCAAACCACTCGGCGGTTCGCCTAACCTGCCCATGTCGCCTTTAATTTAATGATAAATGTGTTGTTAATTTTGTAACATTCGGTTAGAAGTTGAAGGTTGCCAAAGAATTCTAGCGACATGCCAAAAGTCTTGTTTTACCCTTGTCAACTCACCTTGATCTTTGTGCACTTTAGTTTTTTAGCGAACTAACTCTAGATTGCTGAATGATATCAGTGACTCGTCAAAAGAGTTGGAGAAGCTTATCAGTGCTTTTGCCAAATATTTCTCTAACTTCTTTTTGAGATTTTGCAAACATGACTAAACCTAAAGCTGCTGAAAGAATAACACCAGCTCAAGAGAAGTCCAAAAGAAATGCGATAACAAAAGATGTAGTTATGTTGAAAGGAAGGCTTCGAAACTGCCCAAAACTACTCGGAAAGGCAAGGGAAAGAGGCCCACTCCTACCAGGAAAACCATTGCCCTAGACCCTAATACTCCTTCATGGGCCAGGGGGTTTTGCAGGGCGGTGCATGTCTTTCTGGCAATGACTCATAATCAACAGACCTTGGTGAAGCTGGCACTGATGTTCCCCTTGAGGTGACCTCAGGCACTGATGCGCAGGCTCAAGGTGAGGCATCGAACACTGATGCCCAGACAGATGGAAAGACTACTTAGACAAGATCCTTTCTTTACCTCCCTCTCTGCCTTACTTACTTTTACTTTTGGATATATTATTTCATCTGCATTTAAGGACAAATACTTTTTATTGTGTTGGGGTGAGGCCAACCTTTTGTATGCTATCTGTGACTCGTGTTTTTGTGTATATATTTCGGTTGTTCTATTTAAAAATTGTGTTTTATACATTTTTTGTGGAGGTTTGAGCTGCTGGCTCCGTGTTTTAAATTATAAAATGATTTTAACCCTTCTGAAAAAAATTTCCAACCCCTTCTGTGTTGAATATGGCCGTTCCTTTGAAAATTTGAGTTTTCGATCAATACTAATGACTTGGATAGGGCTTATAATTGAATAAACATGAATGTGCGGCTACAATGAGGCCAAATGAAGTTCCATAGACAATATGTGAACTCTTTGAATCTTGTTGTGACCAGCCAATGATCAAATCGAGTCTGTTCTGATGATCGTTACACACTAGAGAAAGTGTGGAGTCTTGTTTGACTTATAGTGTCAATCCCTAGTGTGACGAGCTTAGCTATGAACGATGCATGATGGATCCTAGAATTTGCCCCATTGATCGAGTCAACTAAGTGATGTTATCTCTTGATATGATTTTAGGCTACTTCTAAGACTGTGAGCCAATTTGACATATAACTCTTTAGTGGCCTACCTTGTGAGTGTGTGAACCGCTTTTGAACACCCCTTGAGCCTTACCTTTCTTTGGAAGAAACTTGATGAAAATAATGACCTTTCTTTATTCATCACCCATAATCCTTATGAAGTTGTGGTTAGTTAAATAGCCAACTTAGGCCACAAGCCTAAGTTGGGGGTGGTGAAAAGATAAGAGCAAGTCAAGAAGTGCAAGGAAAGCCTCCTTTAACCCATGGTGTTGAGAAAAATGGAACCTCTCCATATATATAAGAAAAAGAGAATAAAAGAAAAAAAAAAGTTGTGGAATAAAGTACAAAAGAAATGGGGTTCCCAAACAATCCATGGGAGGTGAATAATAGGATGACTTATGAGCTCTAAAGAAAATGACGAAGGAAGAGGAAAGGAAGTGTTGTGAGAACCACATTTTATGAGGATGAAAGTCACTGAGCCTAAATGACAATACCTTTGTACTCAGTCATATTACAAGCCTTGAAAAGACCTTTTTGATCTTAAGTGAGCTGAAACAAATGTTGATTGGAAAATACGGGCAAACCTATGGGTGAAATTATGCATTGTGTTCTTCTTTGTAAGTGTGAGCTTTGCATCTGATTCTGAAGCTTTAAACTCTGAACTATTGTGTGATTATGGAATCATTCTTTGTGTGAGGGCATTTGAACACTATAGTTGAGCTTGAACTTGCATTTCAAGCAAGTATTGTAAGTTCGAGATTCTTTGATAATGGTATGTCACAACTTGAAACTTTGATTGCACATTTGATCCTTGCATGAATAATTTAAGTCTTGTTGAGTACATTTATGATTGATTCTTGTATAGCACTGTTTGAGACACTCTTTTTGAACAGCCAAACTCGAGATTGATTGAGGACAAGCAAAAGTTTAAGTTGGGGGTGTTGATGAGTCCACAAATTGGACTCATTTAGGGCTATATTTTGATAGAATTAGTGTCCTCCAATGCATATTTTGTCTCAATATCTGATTAAAACCCTTAAGTTTTAGGTATTTAGAGGGAAAGCATGGACACTACTTAATAAAAAGGAACAAAGGCAGATGAAAGATTGAAGAAATGAAGATTTGAGAATCGCCGAACCCAATCGTCGAGTAGCCAAAAGGTCTTATCCTCGCCTTTCGTTCCAGTGTGCTGAGCCCTAAAAGAAAGGATCAAATTGGTAGTCCAAAAGAGCAGTTGGCGTGTCACCGAGCAGTTCCGCAAAGTATTACTATACCACCTAATGATCCAAAACACGATGATGCTGAAGGCTAATGCAAAACAGCGATGAACTAGACCAAAGGGCAGATCACCGAGTTCATCGACGATTCTGACTAACTTCTCCGTTTGATCTTTCACAGCACATTTTTTGAAAACTATAAATACTAGTTCACTTTTTATTCGTAGTAGTCAGTTTTAGTTGTATTAAGTTTAGAATACAATTTTGAGAGCCAATATTCTGTTTAAGTTTGGAGAGGGTTTTTGAAGAACTTGAAGATTCAAAGGGTTTCAACTCCAAGATTTTTGACTTGTCTCTTGTGAATTCTTCACTCTTGACTTGTTTTAAGACTTAATCTTGCATAACCATTGATGGAAATTGAGATTGGTATAACTTTTTATCTCTTTTATATGTTTAGCTAAAACACCCAATTCTTGGGGTGTGATTTTATCAATATGGGTTAGATTATCTGTTGGGTCTTGATTGTTGATGGTTTATTTGTTGTGTAAATGTGATTCTGTTAGTAGTTGTGGTGGAACTTAATGAAATTGTAGTTGGAAATGCGATTTCACCTTTGTGTTTTTGGCTTGTTTGAGAGAGAGGTCATAAAGCTAAGACTACTAAATAGATGGCCGGTGGGATAAGGTGGACATGAGGTTCAGCTTGAGAGAGTGAACCTTAGTTCATCTCCCACACACTCAGCTCGAGAGAGTGAGTGGGCTAAGGCGGAGGCTGTGCTTAAAGCGGCAAGCTTGTGTTTGAGAGAAACCGGGTTGATTCGGGGTAATTTGCTCGAGAGAGAATTTACCTCCACTATAGTCTAGCCTATTCACAAATATGCAATGAATTTACTATCAAAAGCATGTACCCAATCATTTAGTTTAACCCATATTCCTATAACATCGCAAGAATCTCATCTCCTTGATTAGTACTCTTTGCATTTTTTCTGATTTTTGTTTACTTGTTGCAAACCCCCATTGTTAATTGACTCTTTTGTGTCACCCCTTAGATTTAGTATGTTTGTATTCAACAATGTTTTTAGCTATGATTATTTAGAACTTAATTATATTTTTCTATTAATTCTCAAGTCTACTCCCGTGGGACTCGACCTTTACCCTTGGTTGGGGTACTCTACTATTGTACGATCATAGACACTTGCATTGGAAGTTGTGTCTTGATTACGCAAACATCACCTCCCAAAAAAACATCTAATATAATGTTGTGGCATAACGAAGACATGCTTTCAAGATTCATTCTTTAGGTTAACCATGGTAGCACTCAGTAATTGTCATTCTAGTCTTTGATTTCAATGAGTCGAGATCTGACCCATATGTGCTTCCAGCTGCTTAATTGACACAGAACATGAGGTAACTTTTTGATTAAGAGAAGAGACGTTATCTTTCATTTCCTTTAGCATCTTGTCCAATCCTTCAACTTTATTAAGAATGTGAGCAAGCATAGCTTCGGTGCGGAAATTTTCAGGATCAGCCCTTGGCTCTTTTGGATTTTGACGCTCATGGGGAGGTGCATATCGGTCTTTGTCACTGTCCCTCTATCTCTCCAATTCGTACCTTGATCATGCAATTTCTTATCTCGGTCTCTCCAACTGCCAGTGCAATCCCTGTTCCAACCTTGATTCCCACCCGGTCTTAGATAATTCAGATGGAAAGCTCCTCCATGATTTGCTAATAAATATACCTCTTTATTGAACATAGCTTCAAAGTGCACTTCATCAGGATTTACTCCATTAAATCTGATCATATTCACATCTATGGCTATCATACTTTGTGCATTTTGTACTACCACATATTTTCCTACATTTTTCCCAAGTGTAGGGTCTGTTTCTCAAGGTGGTCCTCATTGTGGCTAAGCTTGGATTTGATCGTTTCTCCTATCTTGTTTGTGACTCCTCATGATCCGAGGACGGATATTATCATTGTAGTTTCATTCTCGTATTTCCTTTTTGAACTATGTTGTATGGGCTGTGTCCCTATTTTATTCAAGGATTGTAGTAGATAGCTAAATTGAGGGAAGTCTAGACTTTCGCTTTGCTTCTATGAAAAACTTTTTAAGACTTGAAATACGTTTTACTCTTTATTGTTCTATGCTTATGTTATGATATGCTAAGTGGGTTACATAGTGCCTCTCGGGGTTCTATGTGCCTTGTTACATCTAGGGGTACCCCTAGGTCATGACAAACTCGGTATCAGAGGACAAAGTTTAGAATGATTCTTGGATGATGTCTCATAAGCCACATCTACTAGAGTCTTGTTCATGAATGTGAAGCACGCTATATTTATGAATAAGAGGCTATAAGATGTTTAGAAAATTTCACTTCTTTCATTACTCTTAAGTCATGCATTAGAGTTGAACTCTATAAAGTCACTTACCTAATCCTTCTCTTGTGTCTTCAGGGTATGAATACATGAAGGGTTAACGCAAGAAGAATTAAGGGTGACAATGTGAATGAAGAAGCTCCTCAAGTTAATCAAGCTCCGATTAATCCTTTGGCTATGTCAGATGTGGCGGTTAGGTCAACTTTTTAAATGTTGGGTCAAGCTATGATGACTCAAGCACAAGTTATGACTAGTCAAGCTGAAGCTGTGATGGCTTAGGCCAATAGAGATGTTGTGACTTATGTGAATCCTAATGTGAATTTGGCCGCTTCTAGGGTTAGGAATTTTTCAAGAATTAATCCTCCCAAATTTCATGGCTCCAAAGTGGAAGAGTATCCTCAAAGGTTTATCGATGAGCTTTATAAAGTACTTTCTATTATGGGGGTGTCTTTGGAGGAGAAGGCGGAGTTAGCCGCCTACTAACTAAAAGATGTGGCTCAAGTTTGGTGTGACCAGTGGAAGGGTGAGAGACCCGTAAGAACGAGCCCTGTAGAATAGGAATTGTTTAAATCGGCGTTTCATGATATATTCTTTCCCCTAGAGTTGAGGGAAGCAAAGATGCAAGAGTTCATTAACCTTCGTCAAGGAGGTATGAGTGTGAAAGAGTATGCTCTAAATTTCACCCAATTTTTCAAGTATGCTCCTACTATGGTGGCAGACTCAAGGGCCAAGATGAAGAAATTTGTGATGGGAGTGTCTGACATTGTAGTTAAAGAATGTCGTTGGGGTTGACTAATGCTCTGACTGCATTTATGGATTTGATGAATACAGTATTTAGGCAATACCTAGACATTTTTATGATTGTGTTTATCGATGATATTTTGATCTACTCAAGGAGTGAGAATGAACATGTGGACCATTTGACAATTGTATTGGAAGTGCTTAAGGACCAACAACTTTTTGCAAAGTTTAGCAAGTGTGAATTTTGGTTAACGCTCGTAGCTTTCCTTGGTCATATTATGTCAAGTGAGGGTATTGAGGTAGATCCTAAGAATACGGATTCTGTCAAGAGTTAGCCTAGACCTCTAACTCCTTCCGACATTATAAGCTTTTTAGGTTTTGCCAGTTACTATAAGAGGTTTGTTGAGGGGTTTTCCTCCATTGCTTCTCCGTTGACGGCTTTGACTCAAAAGAAAGCTATGTTTGTGTGGTCGAAACCTTGTGAGAAAAGTTTTCAAGATTTGAAAGATAGACTTACTTCCTCTCCGGTGTTCATCTTACGGGAGGGTAGGAATAATTTTGTGGTATATTGTGATGCCTCTAGAGTGGGGTTTGTATGTGTGCTCATGCAAAAAGGTAAAGTGATTGCCTATGCTTCAAGGCAACCTAAGGTCCATGATAAGAGTTATCTGACCCATGATCTTGAATTAGCGGCGATTATGTTTGCCTTAAAAATATGGAGGCATTATTTGTATGGGGTCCATGTGGATGTTTTCACCTATCACAATAGTCTTCAATATGTGTTTAGTCAAAAAGACTTGAATCCTCGTCAATTAAGGTGGTTACAACTCTTTAAGGATTATGACATGAGTGTCCTTTACCACCCCGACAAAGCTAACGTGGTAGTGGATGCACTTAGTAGTTGTGTATAGGTAGTGTGGCTCATGTAGAGGAAGAGAAGAAATAAATTGTTTGCGATGTGCATAGGTTGGCTCGACTAGGTGTTCAACTAGTGGATTCCACTAAGGATGGTGTCATGGTCCATAAGTGTTCCAAATCATCCTTCGTGATGGATCTGAACTCTAAGCAAGATCTTGATCCTAAAGTAGTTGAGTTGAAAGAGTCGGTACTCAAGAAGTCCGTTGAGGCACTCTCCCAAGAGGGAGATGGGGTGCTTAGGTACCAAGGTCGGTTATCTGTTCCGGATATTGATAGGTTGGGGGAACAAATTCTAGAGAAAGCTCATAGTTCTCGATATTCTATTCATCCGGGAGCCTCCAAGTTATACCGTGATCTACGAAAAGTCTATTGGTGGAATGATATGAAGAAAGATATTGCGGGATTTGTAGCCAAATGTCCTAATTGTCAACAAGTTAAGGCTGAGCATCAAAGGCCGGGAGGCTTGTCCCAAAATATAAGTATTCCCACTTGGAAGTGGAAAGATGTAAATATGGACTGTATTTTTCGTTTGCCTCACATCCGATGGCAAAATGATTCTATTTGGGTCATTATAGATCGGATGACAAAATTAGCTCACTTTGTTCCCATCAATGGCTCTTTTTCGGCGAAAGACTATGCCAAGTTGTACATAAGGGAAATGGTGAAGTTGCATGGGGTTACTTTATCTATTATTTCGGATTAGGGTACTCAATTCACTTCTCACTTTTGGAAGTCATTCAAAAATTGTTTGGTACTAAGGTTAAGCTTAACATGACTTTTCATCCCCAAATCAATGTGCAAGCGGAGCGTACCATCCAAACATTGGAAGATATTTTGAGGGCATGTGTTATAGACTTCAAGGGTAACTGGGATTACTAATTGCCATTAATAGAGTTTGCATATAATAATAGTTATCACTCAAGTATCGGTATGGCTCCGTTTGAAGCCTTGTATTTTAGGAGATGTAGGTCTCCGGTTGGTTGGTTTGAGGTTTGTGAAATTGCTCTTATTGGTCCAGAATTGGTTTATGAAGCTATTGAGAAAGTTCGGCTCATTATAGAGAGTTCGAGAATGGCTCAAAGTAGACAAAAGTCTTATGCTGATGTGAGAAGAAGGGATCTAGAATTTGGAGTTAATGATTGGGTCTATTCGAAAATCTCACCCATGAAGGGTGCGTGAGATTTGGCAAAAAAGGGAAACTTAGTCCCCAGTACGTAGGCTCATATCAAATATTGAAACGTATTGGGAAGGTTGCCTATGAGTTGGATTTGCCAAATGAGTTGGCCTTAGTGCATCCAGTATTTCATGTTTCTATGCTTCAAAAGTGTATTGGAGATCTGGTGTCCATTATTCCCCTAGAAGGGTTGGGAGTTGACGAAAATCTTTCAGATGAAGAGGTTCCGATATAGATCCTAGACCGACAAGTCAAGAGATTGAGAAACAGAGAAATAGATTCCATGAAGGTTTTGTGGAGGAATCACTTAGTTGAGGGTGCTACTTTGGAGGTCAGGGCCGATATGAAGTCTCGATATCCTCATCTCTTTCCTACTACTCCAATTCATGCTTGAGGTAAATAGTTCCTCTTGAGTTTTAGTGTTTTTGGAGTCAAGTGTGTTATATGTGTTTTTCCATGATTTCCTTATGTTATGCATGTTCTTGATGAAATTCATGTTTACTAAGAAAATGAGTTTTCATGATTTATGTTCCTCATGTTGTTGTGCATTTAATATGAATTGCCTATTTGACTTCATGAGATGAGTTGATGAACATTCTTTAGTATGCTTTTCATAGTAATTGCATTTTGACTCCATGATATTATGCTGAGCATGCTTTTAGTTGGAGAAGGTGGTTCCTCCTATGAATATGAGAAATGTTGCGTTTCATTCATAATGGGTTGTTAGATGTAGTTCCTACTTCCTTGTGTTGCATTGATTATGCTTGAGTTGGAGTTGATGTTTCCTCCTTTGAATTGTGCATTATTTTGATGTTTCATGTATGATGGGTTGCTAGTTTTGAGTCTTTACTTCCGTAAGGTGTCTAGATCATCATTTGAGGACGAATGTTCCCAAGGGCGAGCTATTGAAACACTCCGAAAACTAGTAGGCTAAATTAGAGCTTAACATGAGAGTTAGAGTCATAAGTGTACCTCCTGGTACCTAAAAATATAAGGTTTCGTGTTAGAACGTCAAGGTACGACCCCCAAGGACCAACTGTGGGTCCTTGAGGAGAACCCTTAGGAAGACTACCTCGCAGTGATTTGGGTCAGCCCACTCCCCGTGGGTGAGAGGTCATTGGTCAAGGCTTCCGAAACAAGCTCTAGTAACTCACCCACAGTTCACCAGCATGCCACGTGGGTCCATCCACTAACCGTGGTCATGGGGTCGTGGGTGGTCACTAAAACTGATTTTTGCAAGTTAAATATAGGGGCATTTTAGGGATTCCCAATTTTAATTAATATAAATTAACATCATTTTACACTATTTTATACTAACTATATAAGGTTTTTAAGTCATCCAAGCCGTTATTCTAAAATCCCAGAAAGGACTCATCCCCTCCAAAAATTATTTCTCTAAAACTTCAAAGAAGAAGAAGAAGGAAGTTGGAGCTAGGGTTTGTAAGGAGCAAGGTTTTCTACTCAAATTCTTTGGAGATTCATAGTTTAGGAATGGTAGTTCTTCATCATGGATAGTCTTCATCCATGGAGTCCCTCCAAACTCAATTTCTAAGATAGTAATTCCCCAAAAGCTAGAGTTTTTACTCCAAACCATGGATTCCTTTCAAAAAAAATTCTATTGATTTAATTACTTCATATTATCATTGAATTGATGATTTATTATGCTTTTATGTTGAAATCCCCCAAGAATCCATGAAATCCCCATATTCCCAAATTATGACCTTGTGATGTTGGTGAATTGATGAAAGAAGGATGAGATTATGCTTGTAGTAATTCAGTTATTTGAATTATGATTATATCCATGTCTAATATCGTAATTATAGTTTTGTTGATTGAATATGATTTATGGTCCTTGAAGGGCAAAGTGTGAAAATTATGCATGATTATAAGATTTATGTATATGCTTTAAGAACACTTTGAGAGGGAAGTGTGAATGATTATGATAATGTTGTTGTGTTTATTGAAATGCTATTCTCATGAGCACATAAGGAACATAATGTGAAAGGTTTTCTCAAATAATGGAGACTCTAAGTTGAAAGGCAATTCTCACCTAAGTAAATCTAATGTTATATGTACACATGGACCGTGAAAGGTTATTCTCACGCATGATCTAATGAGCTATCTTATTGAAACAAGTTATGACTTAATAAGTACTCCGTGGGATAAATGCTTAGCCTCTAGTGTATATTGACTATGAGATGGATGCTCTTTCATGCGAAAGGTTAGGTTTCTAGAAGTAATCTCTTGAGACGGAAGCTCCCCCGCTAGAAAGGGTGGGTTTCGAGTAACAATCTCCTTATCCCATAAACTATGTGCCCCCGTAGGATATTTAGCTAGTGGATCCACCTAAAGCTAACAAATGATGGTCTTACCTTAAGCAAGTAGGACAACCCTTTTCAGTGAGGTTAACACCAGATTCCATGTTAAGCTACATGGTCTATGTCGGTTGAAGCTTATTCCCACTACGAACAAGAATAGGAAATATGAACTATGGTTATTCAAAAAGCTATACTTAGCATGGGTGGGATTATGGGATCTTATTCATGAATTGCACAAGTACACTTTAAGGGTACTTATGGTATGTTTCTCTTACGATGTGATGATCTACGTATTGAATATGCTTATGACTTATGTTTTTCCGTTATCTTCAAAATGATGCTTTAACTTAGTAAATTGCTTGCATTCAACTAAAATGTCCCTTTCAGCATGTTTTCAAGGATTTTATGTATGACTATTATACTTAGTGCTTTTTTGTACTAACCCATATTTTCCTGGATGTTTCCCAAGTGTAGGGTCCAGTTCTCAAGGTGGTCCTCATTATGGCTAAGCTTGGATTTGATCATTTCTCCTAGCTTGTTGGTGAGTCCTCATGATCCGAGTATGAATATTATCATTGTATATTCATTCTCGTATTTCCTTTTTGGCCTATGTTATATGGGTTGTGTCCCTATTTGATTCAAGGTTGTAGTAGATGGCTATATTGAGACAAGTCTAGACTTCCGCTTTGCTTCTATCAAAAACTTTTTAAGGCTTGAAATGTGTTTTACTCTTTATAGTTCTATGCTTATGTTATGATATGCTAAGTGGTTTACATGGTGCCTTTTGGGGTTCTATGTGCCTTGTTATATTTAGGGGGTACCCCTAGGTCGTGACAAAAGGGGACTTATAAGCCTATGGCGGTACATAGTTCTAGGACCTCAGGATCGCTAAACCCTAGTCCAACTTAGTTCTAAGTTTACTCCCAATTTGCAAATAAATCTAAAAATGTAACTATAATGCTAAATAGCTTAAAATACTAATAATTATCAAAGAATGCATCATACATATACTAAAAGGTATGGCATTCGAATTTTGATGCTTGATTGTCTGTCTAATTTGCCTAGCAAGTATAATTCATGAAATACGGATAATTAAAAAAAGATTAGTTTTCTAAGTTTTCTACACGTGACTATACTAATTCTCTAAGAAACATGTAATTAAAATCTTAGAAACTATAGCAACTACTTTCCAATAGATTCCTAAGATTTAGGAACCCTAGGTCTAAACAGCTTATGTAGAAGTTGAAGATTTGATTGAATTCTAGGGACCTGATGGGTGAAAGGAATCCACTAGCAAAATCCTAGATAGCTAGTGAAGAAAACTAAGGAGTAATTTTTTGGATTTCGGGGCTGAACTTGAAGGAGAGCTCTGCTTGTTTTTGAGAGAAAACTATCTCTTTTTTCTCTTAGTTTCTTTCTAAGTTCGATGATTTTAGTAGAATGAAGGTCTTACGTAGTTTTTGACCAGATTACTATGCTCAGACAAAGTAAAACAATGTAATTTAACTATCGCTTTTTTCTCTTATTTTCTTTCTAAGTTCGATGATTTTAGTAGAATGAAGGTCTTACGTAGTTTTTGACTAGATTACTACACTTAGACAAAGTAAAACAATGTAGTTTAAGCACCGAACGCATAGGGGAAAAGACTAATACGACCCTCAATTAAAATTGATGAGGTAGTTTTTAAGAGAGGCCTCACGAACTGTCTAAGGCCTCATGGCCCGTCTAGTGGTTCGTGATGTTGCCCTGCCAGACAGGGCTTCACTAAAATTAGCACAACTTTTTACTCTAAGCTAGAAATTAGGCAAAGTTTTTGGCGTTGGAAAGAGGATTCAAAGACCTTTATTATAACAGGTCATAGGCCACTTAATTCAGTTTGTGCTAAAAGATTTGATCGTTAGATGTTGGCCGAAAATTTAAAACCAAATGAATCATTTGCACGGATGACTTCACGGTCTGTGTGAGGCTCCACGGACAGTCTAGGTGTCCATGGTCCTTCAGAATGACATTGGGGTGCAACCTCATTGTCTGGTGACTTGTACGGACGAGCTGTCAAAGATACCACGGGGTGTCTAAGGCACCGTCCAGGTGGCTTCTTCCTCGAGGCAGTCCAAGATGGTCTCACGATTACTTTAACAGGCTGTGGATCCCTAAATGGCCGGTCTAGGGCTCCGTTAAGGGTCCATGGTTGAATTTTGGTTCACAAATTTGCCCGTTTGTCCTTTCTAGCCCTCTCTCGAAATCTGAGGTGTTACACACACATGCACACATACACACACACACACATACACACACACACACACACACACACATATATATATATATAATAAATTTATCTATGCTTCGTGTGATCAAAATTATTTTCATTTAATTTATGACATGTACTTTTTAAAATATTTAATCATTAAATAAAAATTCAAAAACACATAAAATTTTATAAAGAAAAAAATATTAATAATCTAAATGTAACTTTAACAATTATTAATAATATAAAACACAGAAAATGAAATAATAAATACTTAAAAGTTGTAGTAAGCTACACAAATGAATAACATATAAGCTAAAGTAATATTGTGATTAACAATATAAATTATGTATTCACAAGCATGACATAAAGTGTGTACGCAGGTCTTTCCCCTACCTTGAGAGATAAAGAGGATATTAAAGATCGACCCTCGACTCAAATAAAAAATGAAAACAATAGTAGTAAAATATAAATAAAAAAAAAACAAATGTAAATGCTTACCCTGCTTACAAGGCAACCACCAAAGGCCTCCTTCACAATGTTCTCTTTTGTCTCTAAATTGATACAACTTTTAAGTTCACGGAGAAAGCACGGTAGGGATTTATGTGCATCTTCTTGTTGGTTCTTATCATAGTTAGAAGAAAAATCTTCTATTTTTATAAATTCAAGGAACACAAAGAAATGTAAGGTACATAGTTGGCACAGAGACACAAAGCAAATGTTGACAAACAAACTATAGAAAGTAGTATTAATTCTACAATTGTCCTTGATGAATTTTTCAACTTTAAAACTGATCCTATTAGGAAAATTAAATATTATGTACTATATTGATGAGAATGTTAATTCAACCATTGATGTAAAATTAAAGTAAACTACAAAAGGAAATAAATAAATAAATGCTAGGGTACATTAATTTTAAGTGGTATAGAGATAGGAGCATAGCTACACATGAATCCATCTATTTCCATGGGTGTGTATGTGTAATATATGGGATGTATTTGATGTTAAATCACAAACAAGATATGAGAAAGCATACCTCTCAAGTGGCTAACAATTTTCTTTGGAAGGACATAATCAAATGCACCAGGCATAGAAAGGTCCACTATATGTTGAATCTTCCAAACTATACAGAGTCTGTCCATATGAGCTCCAACAAGAAGAAACATAAATCAACTAAGGTATAAAAGCCATTGGATCAAAATAAAAGGAAATTCTAAGATGATACTTACTATAACATGATGATACATGATCGATTGATGCATGTAGCTAAAGCAACACTATGGTGTGCATGAAAGATTGCACAACCGCATTCAAAAATCATGTGTTGCCTAAGTTATACATGCCAACTCCCTAAAGAATGATAATAACATAAGCACAAGAAACAACAAGAGTTAATAGAACACACACAAGTAACACTTCATTTACCTTAAAAGACAAATTAATTAATATTGAAATGTAACATTCTTAATCACAGTAGAAAAAAGGGCTTTCTTATATGTATGACATCTCAATACAAAAACATTAAACAACAAAAATCTCACTTTGTGTAATGATGTGATAGGTCATTTTTAGAAAAGTTCATGAATTTAGTATTTTACCCCTCCCGATCTCAACAACGAGTCTTTTCTTGTTTGAATTTTTAAAATTGGTTCTGAACTTTGAGTAAAAAGTTGAGAACTTGGGTGATTTTGTGATGTTTGTAAGGCTTAGTTGCTTATGTAACACCTCGAAAATTGGAACGTGGAATGGAAAAGAGAAAAGGCTTCAGTTGAGTACAAGTGTATGTGTATGGAAGGTTGTATGGCCATACAAGGTGTCACGGGCCGTACAACAAACCATGGGAAAAGTTAAAGTTAAATATTTTTTTCAAAGGGTTTCGCAGCCATGAATAGGTCCACAACCCATCACCCGACCCATGAAACTGAATCCCTAAACTCAAGAAGGTTCATAGATATTTGGACGGTCCATGAAGCTTTGTATAGACAGTGAAGTCGTCCATGAAAGGAACTGATGGGATTTTAATTTTTGGGTCAAATTCAAACAATCTTATCTGTCACCACATAAAAAATTACGTGGCCCATGACCTCTCAATCTAAAGGATGCTAAGTCTTCTTTCCAACACCACCAAATTCACATTATTTTGATTTTGGATTAAATTATGCTTATTTTAGTGAAGCCCTATGAAACAGTCAATGTTTCACGGATAACTATACGACCAGTGATGTATTTTATGGATCGTTGAGCCTTAAATTGCCCGTGAAACATATCTTTCCAAGTAGCTCAACAAGTTTTAAAGCTAGGGTTGTATTAGTCTTTCCCATAAAAGTTCGGTAATTATATTATGTCATTTTAACCCCTATTCTAAGCCTAAACCATGATGTTTTGGAGCTAATTAAGGGCTTATAAAGTATTAATTAGTTCTTTCACGTTTATTAACACTTCAAGTCATTAGAACAAGATTCCAAGAGGAGAAAATCTAAGGTTCAAACATTCTTTGAGTTTCATCGATTTCACCAATGATCTTCGTTCTTCCTTGTATGTAAGGATATCATAGTGTTGTACTAGTTCGTCCTCACGCCCTACATGTACTTTCAAATCAGTAAAAGAATAATCTTGGATTCTATCTTTAGATTTGAGTATTCTTGAGATGAGTTGATATTGAGTTCTGAGTTCTTGAGTTGCTGATCTTAGAATTTTTATTTCTAGTTATTGATTTATCGAAAATTGTGTATTGCGATTATTTATTTGATAGTTCATGTTTATTTTAAGCATGAATTTTATTCTTGAGTATTCATTAAATTCTTATTGAGAGATTTTTAAAGAAAACACTATTGTTTAAACTGAGTTTTGAGGAAGTAAAGAGAAGTTTGAGGAAGAGTATAAGGGAACTAAGTATTTCCCAAATGTTTCATTTTTACATATAAGTAAAAGAGTAGACTTTTTGTTTAGGAAAGTTAAAAGAGTTTTTAAAAAGATAAGGTAGATAGTTGTTTCCTCTTAATGAGACCCCTTTTGAGTAATTATGTCAACCCATAATGTAAATTTACATTGAGTAAAGAGAACACTTGTTTTCTAAATGAGCAATGAGTCTTAAAGATATTTCAGATCAGTGACCTATTTTAAGAGGATAGTTTGTGCAATTATCTCAAATAAGAGAAATAATATATTTTTATACATTTGAGCAAGAGTATATATTAGTGGGAGTAGTATTGAGCATCGATATGGGGGAGAGTTCAGATAACTCACAGCCCCACAAACTATGTCTTGCAAACATGGGTACACGATTATACCTTTTAGATTAATCCTTATTGCCTATGGACAAAGCTTAGTGGATCCACTTTGTTGAGAGGTTTTATATCCCAGCATGATACAAGATAGTGTATTGAGTTCATTCGACCAGCATCTTTTATGTTATGATACAAGTGTTCAGGATCATCAACATGTGTTTCGTTGAGATCACTTTGTGCTTCAGGCGACTTTGGTGAGCCTCCTCTTTTTTTTTTTTTTGGAAGATTTAACATTTATTTTCTTGTTATTGTTGAGTGGAGTTTTCATGGCTCTTGTCCCGACATACATCCTAGTTTTAGAGGCTTCATAGATAGTTAAAGTTGAGGAGTCTCTTCGTAATTCCCTTATATTTGGAGATGTTTTGCAAACTGTTTATTTTTAACATTGAGTACTTTCAGTCTTTGTCGTTGGGTCTATTTTAGATATATGAGTTAAACTCTGCATATAAAGCTTCTTTCTTCTTGAGTGAGTCTTTCTCTAAAAAGTCACCCATGCAAAGGGTTCTCTTGGGGATCATAAACTATTTCCGAGTGCATGCCACGTCTAGGGTGTAGACTCGAGGCATAACAAACTTGCTATTAGAGAATAGAGTTCAAGTGTCTTAGAGTGTCTATGAAGATCTGTCTAGTAGGGTTCTTCTTATCGGTGTGAAGCGCACCACATCTATAATTGGGAGGCTATGACATTAAGGAACATTTCATGTTGTTCTTAATCATATTCGTGTGATAGAGTTCAACTCTATAAAAAGTTCTTCTAACTCGTGCTGACTCATGTCTTTTAAGATCTTTCCTCAAGGAAGAGTTATTAAAGGATGTCCTACTAGAAGTGCAACCCCCTTAGGGAGATTTCACAAATTATGAATTTAGTAATACTGTTCAGATGCTAACTCAGGTTGTGGCAAACCAAGTTGGTTAACTAGGAACAGGTTGTCACGATGTAACTGATACATCTAGAATTTTTGAATTCTTGAGAATGAATCCTCCGAGTTCACTGGATCGAAGGTCACTGAGGATCCGAAGAACTTTGTGGAAAAACTCTAGAAAGAGTTTGAGTTCATGCGTGTTGCTAATAAAAAGCATGTGGAATTAGCCTCATCTAAGCTAGAAGATGTTGCTAGTATATTGTACTATTAGTTGAAAAAGAACATGGAAGACGGGGCACCATTTTTGAGTTAGGTTGTGTCTAAGGATGATTTCTTGGGGAGCTTTATTCCCTAAGAGATAAGGGAAGGTAAAGTGAGAGAGTTCCTAAATCTAAAACAAGAAGCGATGAGTGTGTAGTTGTACAGTCTCAAGTTTACTTAGCTATCCTGCTATGCACCAGAGATGGTGGCGTATATGAGGAGAGTGGTGAGTTTGTTCATATCTGGGCTATCCCGTCTATCAAACAAGGATGGTAAGGAAACTTTTTTGGTAGGGGACATGGACATAGGTAGACTTATGATTCTTATTCAAAAGGTTAAAAAGGATAAGTTAATGGATAAAGAAGAGTTTTGCAACAAGAGGTGAAAGACAACAAGTAATTAGATTGGCCCGCAAAAGACTGGGAACTAGCATCGGTCACCTTTTTAGAAGAGGTCATTTGGACTTACTCCATCTATAGCTAGTGCACCTACACCAACAAATAGGAATGATTTTTGGAATTAGACTTCTCAAAATTTCAAAGCTCAGGGTACTTAGTCTCAAAGTAGTGTGGCATAGGGTTTTCAAAGTCCATCTTGCTCTAATTGTGGTAGGACCCATCGAGGAGAATGTCATTTTATGAGAGAATTCCCTAAGAAAAGGCAGGGTAATAGGTGTATTAGAGCCCAATCTTCTTTAGCATATCCAGCAGATAAAAATACCTAGAGAGGAGCTACTTGAGGAACAAGTAGAGGTACGGAATTTATGTATGCTATAACTAGTCACCTAGATCCGGAGAACTCACCAAATGTTGTCATTGGTATGCTTAAAATAAATAACTTTTGATGCTTATGTCGTACTTGATCCAGGCGCAAGTTTGTCTTTTGTGAGTCCTTATATAGCCATAAGGTTCTGCATTTCCCCCGAACAACCTCTTGTACCCTTCAGTGTTTCCACACCTTTTAGTGAGTCTATCTATCAAAGAGATTCTATCATTATTGTACCATCTCCTTCTATCACAAGGACAACTTAGTTGGGCTAGATATGTTAGACTTTTATGTTATTCTAGGTATGGATTGACTTCATGGATGTTATGCCTCACCGATTGTAGAACTCGAGTAGTCAACTTTCAGTTTCCTAATGAGAAAGATTTAGAGTGGAGAAGTAATTCAGCAGTGCCTAAAGTTTGTTTTATTTCATACCTTAAGGCGAAAATGTTATTTTCTAAAGGGGTACATCTATCACCTAGTCCGAGTTAATGACTCTAGTATTGAGACACCACCATTCAGTCAGTTCTAGTTGTAAGTGAGTTTCCAAAGGTCTTTCCAGAAGATCTTTATAGAGTCCCTCTTTAGAGAGAAATAGACATCAATTTATAGATATTCTTCCCGATACTCAACCCAATTCTATTCCAACATGTAGAATAGCTCCAACTGAGCTAAAAGACAAGTTCCAATGATTTTTTTGGTTGTGGTAAGATGGACCACAAGATAATATATTGTCCTTCGGTTATTAAAAATGAAAGGGATAATCGTCAAAGGGATCAACCTAATCCTTCTTTTGATCCTTGTGGAGGTCAGAAGCAAAACATGTTTTATGCACTTCAGACTCACGGTAAGCAAGAGGGTTCTCCCGATGTGGTTACCGTTATGTCGAAATTCTTCCAACTTGATGTTTATAGTTTACATGATCCCGGTGCTACCTTGTCTTTTCTGACACCATATGCGGCTATGAGGTTTGATGTCCTTCCATATATGTTATTAGTTCCCTTTTTTTTTCTCTACATCTGTTGTTGATTCGGTTGTGGCTAAGAAGGTCTATAGAAAATGTCTAGTCTCCTTGTCCCATAGAGTTACTCTTGTTGATTTGGTAGATCTTGATATGCTTGATTTTGATTTTATCTTTGGTATGGATTGACTGTATTGTTGTTATGCTTCTATTGATTGTAGAACCCGTGTAGTCAAGTTTCAGTTCCCGAATGAGCCTGCCCTAGAGTAGAAAGGGGATATTCTTTGCCTAAGGGTTAGTTTGTCTCTTAAAGCTAGAAATGTGATTGCTAAAGGTTGCATATAATATCTAGTTAGTGTGAGGGATGTGGATTCTAAAACCCCTACTCTTGAGTTGGTCCCCATTGTTACTGAGTTTCTGAAAGTATTCTCAGATGATTTACCTAGTATTCCTCCCAAAAGGGAAATAGACTTTGGTATTGACCTTTTCCCAAAAACACAACCTATTTCTATTTCTCCTTTCCGTATGGCTCCGGTAGAACTAAAGGAGTTAAAGGAACAATTGAAAGAATTGTTGGATAAGGGTTTCATTCAACCAAGTATCTCTCCATAGGGTGCTCCAGTCGTATTTGTTAGAAAGAAGGACGGTTCCCTTCGTTTGTGCATTGACTATCACAAGTTGAACAAGGCGACCATTAAAAATAAGTATCCTTTTCTAAGGATATATGATTTGTTTTACCAGCTTCAAGGAGCAAGTTACTGCTCTAAGATTGAACTTCAGTCGGGTTATCACAAATTGAGGGTGAAAAAAAATGATATTTCGAAAATGACTTTTAGAACCCTCTATGGTCATTTTAAGTTTTTGGTGATGTCTTTTGGTTTGACTAATTCACCAGCCACTTTTATGGATTATATACAATACCTTGATATGTTTATGATTGTGTTTTTGATGATATATTGACTAATTCGAGAAGCAAGGATGATCACATCAATTATTTAAGGATTGTGTTGCAAATTCTCGAGGACCAATAACTCTTTGCAAAGTTAAGCAAGTATGAGTTTTGGCTAAGGTCCATAGCTTTTCTTGGTCACATTTTTTTTCTAGTAAGGGTGTTGAGGTAGATCCTAAGAAGACGGATGCAGTCAAGAGTTGGCCTAGACCTATATCCCCTATAGATATTAGAAGTTTCTTGGGCTTAGATGGTTATTATAGAAGGTTTGTTGAGGGGTTTTATTTGATTGCCTCTTCATTGACAACCTTGACTCAAAAGAAGTCTAAGTTCATATGGTCTGCAGCATGTGAGATGAGTTTTCAAGAATTGAAGGATAAATTAACTTCCACTCCGATGCAGACTATATCAGAAGGGACTGATGGATTTGTTGTTCATTGTGATTCCTTGAAAATTGGGTTAGGATATGTACTTATTCAAAATGGAAAATTCATTGCCTCTATAATTCACCACAACTTAAGGTTCATTAAAAGAATTATCCTACCCATGACCTTGAACTAGCAGTGGTTGTTTTTACCTTAAAATTTTGGAGGCATTATTCGTATAGTTTGCATGTTGATGTGTTTACCAACCACAAGAGTTTGCAATGTGTGTTTATTGAGAATGATCTAAATCTCCACCAAAGAAGGTGGCTAGAGTTGTTGAAAGATTATGGTATGAGTGTTCTCTATCACCTCGGTAAAGTAAATGTTGTGGCGGATTCTCTTAGTCAATTATCTATGGGGATGTTACTCACATGGAAGAAAATAAGGAGTTTGTTCGGGATGTTCATAGATTGATCTGGATGGGTGTTCAGTTACTAGACTCTACCAAAGGTGGTGTTATGGTTTAGAATGGTTCAGAATCATTTTTTGTGGCGGATATCAAAGCCAAGCAAGGTCTTGATCCAACTTTTGTTGAATTGAAGGAGCGGTGCTTAAGAAATCCGTTGAGGCTTTCTCCCAAGGGGGAGATGGTGCACTTAATATGAAGGTCGTTTGTGTGTTCCTAATGTGGAGGACTTAAGGGAACAAATCTTGGAAAAAGCCCACAGTTCTCAGTATTCTATTTACTCGAGGGCCACCAAGATGTATCGTGATCTGTGGGAGATCTATTAGTGGAATGTGATGAAGAAGGATATTGCAGAATTTGTGGCTAAATGTCCTGATTCTCAACAAGTGAAAGTTGAGCATCAGAAATGGGGAGGTTTATCCCTAGACATTAACATTGCTACGTGGAAGTGAGAAGATTTATATATGGACTTTATTGTTGGTTTGCCTCGCACCTGACAACAACATGACTCATTTTGGGTTATAGTAGATTGAATGATGAAATCAGCTCATTTCATCCATGTTAAGATTTCTTATTCAGCGAAGGATTATGCTAAGTTGTATTTGAGGTAAATGGTAAAGTTGCATGGAGTGCCTATATCCATTATCTCCAATCATGGTACTCAATTCACTGCTCAATTTTGGAAATCTTTCCAAAAGAGTCTTGGTACTTGTGTTAAGCTTAGTAGGACCATTCATCCCTACCGATGGGCAAGCGAATCGTACTATCTGAAAACTCTGGAAGATATGTTAAGATCTTGTGTTATTGACTTCAAGCATCATTGGGATGATCATTTGCCTTTGATTGAGTTTGCATATAACAATAATTATCACTCAAGTATTGGTATGGCTCCATTTGAGGAATTTTATGGTAGGAGGTACAGATCTCCTATAGGTTTTTTTGATGTGGGTGAGGTGGCCCTAATAGGTCCCGAGTTGGTACATGAGGCTACGGAAAACGTTTGAGTTGTTAGAGAGAGGTTGAAAATGGCTCGAAGTCGACAAAAGTCATATGTCAGTGTAAGAAGAAGAGATTTTGAGTGTTAAGTTCATGATTGGGTTTACTTGAATATTTCACCCATGAAGGGTGTCATGAGGTTTGGTAAGAAACGAAAGCTTAGTCCCCATTATGTAGGCCTATATCAGATTTTGAGGCGTGTTGGTAAGGTTGCTTATAAACTAGATTTTCCTAATGAGTTGTCATTGGTGCATCATGTTTTCCACATCTCTATGTTGAAGAAATGTGTTGGAGATTCGTCATCTATAGTTACCTTAGAAGGGTTGGGAGTTAAGGAGAATCTTTCTTATGAAGAAGTTCTGGTTGAGATTTTAAATTGGCAAGTCACGATGTTGAGAAACAAAAAAGTTGCTTCCAGGAAAGTGTTGTGGAGTAATCAGTTAGTTGAGGGTGTTACTTAGAAGGCCGAGGCCGATGTGATGTCCCGATATCCTTGTCTTTCTTTCTACCCCTACTCTAGCTTGAGGTAATGAGTTCCACATGGTTTACTCTTTTGGTGTCATGGGTCTTAGATATTCCCATGATTTCCTCATTTATGCATGATTATGAAAAACAGGCTTATGTTTTGAGAAAATGAGTTAATTTAATATATTTCTACATGTTTATGTGCTTTTGAGTATGAGTTGCATGTAGACTTCACGATACAATGATTTGAATATACTTTAGCTTGGACTTGATGTTTCCTCCTCAGATATGCGCATTTATGTGATTGCATTCATGTTGGGCTACTAGGTCTAGTTCATATCCTCCCTATGATGTTTTAAATATGTTCTAGCTTGGAGTAGAGGTTTCTCCTTAGTTGTGTGCATTTTAGTGAAGTTCCATGCTACCAAGAGGGAGATAATGTAACATCTTAGAATTTAGTAGGCTATGCAAGGGACCAAGTAAGAGGGCACAAGCTAAAGACTGAGCCTGGGCACCCTTCACCAAGGCCCAGACGTGCTCTGAAGGGCACCACGAGGCGTGGTGTGGCTCATGAACGCTCAGTGTGCCTAGATAAAGAGGGATCACCTCCCACGAGAAGCTATACAGCTCATGGTGAACACCACGGCAAGTGGTGAAGCCCATGAAAGGGAAGGCATTAGCTGCCTTAAGGGTGACCCTCTACACGAGCCACTTGACGGCTCGTGGAGTGGGTCGGGGAGGAAGGGGGGTCTTGGGGTGTTTTTTCAAGCCAGTGGTCAAGGACCACGTGTGTAACCATGGCCCGTATGGTCCGTAACGGCTCGTGAGGGGTGGCGTGTGGGGGTTTAGTCAGCTGTAAGTTCAAGGGCAATTGGGTCTTTTCCTAAATATTTTATATTGATACTACATCATTTTATCCATGCCTAGGACCCCTATATAAGTGATTTTAACCCTAAAACTTACCCATTCAAGTCATTCTCTTTAATTAACCAAAAGAAATCAAGTTCTTCCTTTCAAAAATATTTCTCTCTAGAAACTTGAAGAAGAAGGGTTTAACCTAGGGTTTCAAGGGAAGTCTCCAATTCCACCATTGAAGGCAAGCTTTTTACATTGAGGTATGATAGTTAACATCCATGGATTCCTTTTATTCATGGAGTTCCCAAGTTCTCCTAGTTTAAAAGTTAGATATCCCCAATTGAGTAAGGATATTCTTCAATTGCCATGGGTTCTCTTCAATGGTTATTTAAATGATTGAATTATGGTATCTTATGCATGTATTGATGAAATACTATGGTTTTTATGATGATTCCCCATGAACCCATGCAAATCCCATGTTTTCCAATTATTATAATATAATGTGCGTTTGGATTATGAAAGAAGATTATTATGAAATCAAACATGAATTGTTAGAATTATATGATTTATGATAAATTTCTATGAGCCCATATCGAACCCTTGATTTCCAGATGATGGCGTTTGAAAATGGGTTTGAAACCATTAAAGGTTAATTATGAAACTTAGCATGTTCTTATGAAAATAATGTATATGTTTTAAGGAATGTTTTCAATATGAAGTATCAATGATGTTGTTGTTGTGTTGGTGAATGGATTTTCTCATATACACCTCTATGCATGATTGTGAAAGGTATTCTCACATAATAAGGGTTCCTAAGGTTGAAAGGCTATTCTCACATCAAATGAACCAATGATTAAGAAATTATGTTAATGTTGAGGAAAAAGGCGACTACCCATGTTCTCAATTGAATGTCAAGAGCCAGTTACCCATGTCATGTGATGTAAGGACAAGAGGTGATTAACCATGTTCCTTTATAGACAAACGGCGATTACTCATGTTCCTTTATGAGGTATGATGAATAAGATTAAGAACTATTCCTTGGAAGTTAAGCTTAGCACCGAGTGGAAGAGTGGCGATTACCCAAGTCCCATACCTATGTGCCCCCATAGGATTGCCTTGAAAGGCATTCGCTAGTGGATCCACAATAGCTAATAGTTCATGGTCCTTCTTTGGCAAGTAGGACACCCCTATTCGGTGTGGGGTAGAAACTGGATTCCATGTTTCTAGCTCACATGGTCTTATATGTCGGTTAAGACTTCTTCGCACAATTAAGACAAGTTATGATGAACCAAGGTTACTTCAAGGAAGTATCGTAAGTATGTTCTAAGATGATGTTCACTTGCATTGATCATGGTTTTGTGACTTATGATTTCTAACTCTCAAGATGCATCTTTTAGCTTGATCATTGCTTACTCATGAAAATGTCCAATTTTATCATGTTTTAAATGTTTCATGTATGACTATCATAATAGGTACATTATATTGTAATAACGCATGCTCTTGCCTACATTTTCTCAAATGTAGGGTTCGACAGTTAGGGTTCCCAGTTTCGTTGCTAGAGGTTGATTTACGAGATTTCTGAGTCATGGTGAGTCCTTATGCTTCAAGATCGGATTTTCATCGTTTTCAATTTTTCTTTGTTACTTTCAATTTTTGACATGATGTGTGGGCTAGGCCCAATGTCATTCTATTGTATTAGATGGATATTGATACAAAGTGTTTAGACTTCCGCTTTACCTTTATCAAACTTTTTGAGATTTTGAAATGTTGTTTCTTTATCTCTGCTGTTTTATTTCTTAAGTTATGAATGCTACGGGGCTTGTATGGGGCCTCTCGGGGTTCTTTAAATCATCTTACATCTAGGGTGTACCCTTGGGTCATGACAAACCTTAACCCATAAGTTAAACCCATACTAATTAGCACAAATTCATGTATGAACAACAACAAAACAGAGCATAACACAATACCTACTACATTAAAATAACACCCAACCCCATAATTGCACCCCAAATCTTGGGGTTTTAGCCACCATCAAAAAAGCAAAGAAGATGTACTTTCTAGGAAAGCAACCATGGGTAACATGAAATTAGGCAATTACAAGCAAACCCACTTTTAATTCAATCTTAGTTTGTCAAATTCAAGAGCAAAATTGAAAAACCCCAAAAACTATAAAGAAAGTGTTCTTCACAAAGTAAAGTGTTTCTATCTCACTCTCCAAACTAAAAGTTCCCAACTCTCACCAAAAGAGAACTCCTAATTTCTCTCTTATTTAGGCTATTTACAGTTTCCCAATATTTGGCAAAAAAAATTACCATGCTACCCTTTGAGCGAAGTTAGTCGGGCTCATCGAGTTCATTCGGCAAATCGTTTATCATGCTTCAGCTCACATTCTCTTGCTTTAGGCTTCAGGTGTTTGAACCTCAATCGACGGGTTGGTTAGAGTCTTTCTTTCACGTTTGATGTATCACTGAGTACAATATTGTTTCACCTTTCTTGCCTTAAATTTTCCTCCTTACATTGTCGCTTTTGGTGATGGTCAGCAAGATTGACTTTCTCATTCAGTGAGTCACCTTTTCTTTTGGAGTTTGCCGACATGTCTCGACAAACAAAAGTGTTCTGCATTGTTACTTTTGGGCGAGGTCATGCTCACTAGACAATTTGCCTTTCTTGATTTGCGATCATCAATTTAAATTTTGCTCTTCTTTTCGTACTTTTGGCTATTCTTTCGATCATTCATCTTTTTCTTGTACATAGCCTTCATGCTATAAATCAACAAAATATCTTCAGAACATGATAAATTTAGGAATTAAGCACACTAATTATTGAGAAAAATAAGACTTAAATGAGTGCAAATCTACCACTCATCAACACCCCCAACTTAAATTTTTTCTTGTCCTCAAGTAAATCAAGAACACAATTTGCTCAATAAGGCTGTGAACAACAATTATCAATGAGAGCTACCACGCAACTGCCATTACAAGAGAATTTTCAACAACATGCTACACTTAATCATGATAAAAAAAACTTCAAATGATGACTAACCAGTTCCAACACAAGCTCAAGCTCCTTTTAGCTTCTTTTCTAATGCAAGACCGTGTTTCAATAAATGCATTCAAGTGCCCTCACATCAAGAACGATTCCAAGCTCTTACAAAGCAAATCAACAATGAAATAAGGAGTAAATGCAACTTTCACTCTCCCAAAAGAGATGTATGCAAGCTTGATCCCATAGGTTTGCCCACATTTTAAATCGTCACACAACCTAGTGCATGCTATATCTAATGGTTCTTTAAGGCTTGTAATGGGGCCGAGGTTAAGGTATGGTTTAAAGTATTATTTCAATCATCTTCACCTATATAACACCTCGACACTTAGTAGCCTAATCAAGGGTCCTAGGAAGAGGTTACAAACCAATAATATAGTGTTGGCACCCTCCATGAAGTTCACACAAGTCGTGAAGGGCACCACAAGGCTTGGTGGTGCCCGTAGACCTTAGGTAGTAGCTACCACGTTTGCCTCACCTACCATGACCACCATTACGCCTCTTGGTGGGGACCATGGGTCGTGGTGAGGGGCATGGTGTCTAGGCAGTAGCTCCTCCAAAACTGTCCCAAAGGAGACCCTCCCCACGAGCTACTAGATGGCTCGTAAGGGTCGTGGCCTTGAATTACACTTGGAGAGTGAGAGGTGGCCAAGGAAGGCCACTGGTTTTTGACCACAAGAGGGACTATGGCTTGTGGTAGGCCCCACAACTTGTGGAGCCTCTTGTGAAAATGGGGCAAACCCCTGTAAGTTGAGGGGCAAATAGGTCCTTTCCAAATTAATTAAAACAAAGCTATGTCATTTTAACCAAGCATATGACCCCTATATAAGTCATTTTAACCTCAAAACTCACCCATTCAAGTCAATATTTTCAAAACCCAAAATAAATACCAAAGTCTTCCTCTCAAATATTTTTCCCTCTAGAACATGAAGAAGAAGAAGATTTGAAGCTAGGATCAGTGTCAAGTCTCCAATCCTTAAGCATTTGTGGTCTTTGTAATCAAAGTATGATGGATTTTCATCCATGGATTCCTTCCATCCATGGAGTCCCTAAGATTTCCCAATTCAAAGGATGAAATTCCCCAATTTGAGTTAGGGCTTCGTCTAATGTTGAGGGTATTGATGAATGTTGATCCAATTGAGTGGATTGCTCTTGTTTATGATCGAATTGATAGAATTCCATGTTTTGAGGATGAAATTACATGTGCCCATGCCTAACCCATGTCTAGAAAGATGAAATTTATGTAAATGAGTTTTATGCCATGAAAGGAGAATTTATGGGTTTAGATGTATTCTATCAAGGATTGATGAGATACATTAGAATTGAAACCTATATTAGGATATATAATAAGAATTGCTTGATAGTGAAGCATATATGAGAAATTATGATTAGAATTATCTTGAGATTTAGTCATCTATGATGATTATGAGAGGTATTGCTTTGAGAGTGAAGCACGTATGATGAATTATAACTATTAGGGCTTTGAGAGAAAAGCTTATATGATAATGGTTGTGGAAGGTATTTACCCACACGATCTACCTTATGAATGCATGAATGTGAAAGGTTTTCTCACATAGAATGATTCTAGATTGAATGACTTTCTCACCTAAAATGAATCAAAGAACTTATGAACTATGATAATAAGACATAGCTTGGATTAGCGTAATGAGATGTTATTACATGGTAGCTTGAAGTGGTAATATGATATCATTTCATGGTAGCTCGAGTGGTAGAACTCATGGTAGCTTGGGTTCGTAGAACTCATGGATAGCTTGGATTGAGAAATAGTACCCTTCCATGGATAACTTGACTTGGTAAGATAAGACCATTTCATGGTAGCCTTACATGGTAAGGCCATACCAATTCATGGTAGCTTGTATTTAGAAATAGTACCCTTCCATGATAGCTTGGACTAGCATAGTAAGGTGCTTTCCATGGTAGCTTGGACTAGCATGATGAGGTGTTTTTCCTATGGAAGCTTGGATTGGTAAGTGATGCCTTCTATGGTAGCTTGAGTTTGTAATATGGTACCTCCTCATGGATAACTTAGATTAGTGAGCAGTACTCTTCCATGGTTAAAAACTTAGCTTGGATCGGTAAGATTTCATGCCTTTCATGAATATTAAGAACAACTAAGAATGGACTACTTTCCACCAAACATAGCATGATTATGATGAAACAAGGTCACGTTAAGGAAGTATCGTAAGTATGTTTCAATATGAGGTTTTCTTGGTGTGATAAATGATTAGCTTGGATTGTTGCTTAAGTTGCCTCTCATGATATGTATGACTAGAGATGGATGACACAAGTCTTGAAAAATGGATTAGTTGAGGTCACTTCAAGAAGTGTTCCTCCTATGTTGATATGTTATGATGATTTATATGCATTGATTATGCTTATGTCTGATATTGTTATCTCTTATGGTTATGTTGATGTTTATGCAAGTTATCATATTTAGTACATGTTTATACTGACACATACTCTTGCCTACATTTCTTATCTAAATGTAGGGTCCGGGATATCAGTTCTCATCCCCGTGGCTAGGATCTTAGTAGAAGCAAGGATCGATGATTGGTGAGTCCTCATAGCATTCGAGGATATAGTCATCATTTTCTCATGTAATTTCATTTTACGTTTTGAACTACTATATAGGCTGTGTCCCAAATATATTCATGTTTTATATGGTTTGAGACAAAGTGTAATAGACTTCCACTTCATTTATAAAAGACTTTGATATTGTTGAAATGTTTTTAAAATCCCGTATTTTCTATTATCTTATGTTATTAAAGCTAAGTGGCTTATATGAGGCCTCTCAGGGTCTTGTATTCCATGTTGCATCTACGGTGTACCCCTGGATCATGACAAACATGGTAATCTATCATGACCCGAGCCTACACTCCGGATGCGACAAGGCATACAAAACTCCGAAGAGCATCCTACAAGCCTCTTAGCATTAATGACATTCGATATATAGAAATAGTGCAGAATTAAAACTTATTTGAATCCATACAATCCAAAATAAACATTTAAAACCACAGTGGAAGTCTATAGTCTCACATGGCCATCTAAACAATATCTTGAAAACTAAAGTAGGGTCACGGCCCTTTACAATCGAAAAGTCTAACAATTTTCTTTTACATGAGAGAAAAGGAGCATCTAAAGAAAAGGAGCATCTAAACACTTGTCCTTGATCTATGAGGACATACCACTTAGCTTTAGATGAATCTCAATCCAAGCCCTTGAACTAGAGAGAAGCAATTCACTTGCCGGAACCTACACTTGTAGTGAAATAAGAGAAATATGGGTTAGCACACAAAAATGTACTAAGTATGATGACTATGCAAAAACATGCTTTTAAGCAGACATTTTGGTTGGAAACCATGCATGATGCCACGTTTTAGAAATACCATGTACATTTGTATAAGAGGCATATAATACAAGTATAATCATCATACAAGTCATAATCATCACATTTGAATATTCACCTCAAGTGACCCTAAGCTACACTTGTGCAATGTAAGGATGCATCTCATACTACTATCCCTACTAAGTGCCACTTTGAGGTCACCTTAGATGAAGTTACCATTTCATAGTTAACTTCAAGCAATACTCATGCATAAGGGACATATTCATTTCATAAGTCATGACACGGAAAATAACTCATAATACAACCCAAGTATAGCATGCATCATTACATTAGACAATTAAGTCAACATTTTTCATTAGCTTCATTAAGAGCACTTTCATTCATTAGTCATTAAGACATTAGAGAACTCACTATGACCATCTCAAAGCCTACTCGTGCAATGCATGGATGGAATCCATATTACCACCTACACTTCATAGAACTTCTCAAGAAACCATAATGCACATCTCAGACGATGGGAATAGGCATTAACCGACATAGACCATTAGAGCAAACCATGGAATTCAGTGTCATATAGCCCTATACCATAAGAGGTGGTCTACTTGCCTAAGGTAGGACTGGTAACATTTTAGCGTAGGTCATAACCACTAGCTAATATCCTATGGGGGCACAAAGTTATGGGATAGGAAGATGTTCATTGGAACCCTAGCCTAACATCGGTAGAGTTTCCATCTTACCATATCCACTCGGTGCTTGGCCTCCATTCCCATAGAGTATTTCATTTTCATCAATATTAATGTACTTGAGAGGGCTACCAACCTTAGTCTACCGACCCAAGTACATTACACAAGAAAGTGTCACCACCATTAGGTCTACCGATTCAAGGTACATTAAAGTTAACTCCTTGACTTTCCAAGAAGGGTGCCATCAACATTGGGCCTACCAATACAAGGTTTATCATTTCAGACATGAAAGGGATGCCAACACTAGGTCTGCTGATTCAAGGTTTATCATCAATATTCATGGAAGGGTACCATAAGCTTACCGATCCCAAAGTTCATTAACATCATTTGTGGAGGGGTGCTATAAGCCTATCGATCCAAAATACATCATTAGAATAGGTCATAGAACTCATCATGCAAGGGATACCTACACTAGGTCTACCGATACAAGACATCCTAGAGTACTTCATCATTCATTTATGAAAGGAATGTAATTGGCCTATCGATTCATATTCATCAAGTCAAGACACATTCATTATACAAGAAGAGGATGCTTAGGCCTACCGATTCAAGACATAGCTTCACATTATAGAAACCCTTCACATTCTAACATCACGTTCGTGAGCGTCAAATTGAGAAATAGCCTTTCAATAATAACACAATTACGTTCAAGACAAGATCATATTACCTTCATTAGATTCACATTCATATACAAGACATCATGATAATATTCATGGCCATGAATCTCAAATCACCACTCACACCAACAATTTACTGCAATTAAGGCATGGACAATGATATAATTCAATAACCTAATGAAATTTAGACAAATTCCATTCACATGCTTTCATAATCAACAAACCCACTTCATAAAGGCACAATTTAGGAATTAAGGAAATTCATGGGTTCATAGAGTATTTTCATCATAAATCATCAATTAAACACTAATACAATCATAATTTGTCGTTAATAACCATTTGAAAACGTTTGAAGATGGAACCCATGAGTTAGAAGAACTTGAAACCTTTGAAACTAACCTTGAATGGACTCTAGGGGTGGAAGCTACCCCTAGATGAAGGATCACCATACCTTGCTTGTGAATCCCCAAGAAATTTGAGGAAGAACACCTTGAATCCACAAACCCTAGCTCCCGCTTCTTCTTCTTCTTCTTTGGGAACTTCTAGAGCGAGAATTTTTGAAAGAAGGGACTCTTTCAATTTGTTTTTGGCTTTTCTTAGAAAGTGACTTGGTTGAAGGAATTTCAAGTCTAAAAAGGTTATATACATACTACGAAAGGAATAAAATAATATGGACTCAACTTTGGGAAAGAACTAAGAACCCAAAAAGTTTTAACTTAAAAATCCACACTCTACCCGACTTACCTCACCCTTTGACCCTCATAGCTCACCAAGAGCACTAGGTGACTTGCCAAGTGGACCCTTGGCTCGCCCAATTTTCTAGTGAGCTCACTAAATGGGTAGTTCACTAGGTGATCTAGAGGACCAATGGGCGATTCGCCAACCTGGTAGGCGAGCTTTGACTTAGATCGCCCTTTGTTCCAGAACCTAGGCCAAGGGGACAGCCCACTAGGTGACCCCAAGTGCACTTTGGCACATCGTCAAGTCACTTAGGTAATCAAGTAGTCTCATCGCCAAAAGTTCCATCAAAGAACAAGGTTTCTTTCACTCTCTCTTTCTAGCTTTGGCCTTTGCTTGCACCCTAGGCTTCTTCCTTATTCATTTTAGGTCTAAAACAGCCTAGACATCAACTTAAAATCATACTAACCCAAACGTTAAAGCTCTAGTTCAACCTATCATTTTCTGAGTCGTTACATTATCCCCCCTTAGGAACATTCGTCTTCGAATGACACTTTAAACACTTTAAGGATAACGACTCAAGACTAGCAGCCTATCATGCATGACACATTAGAAACAATGCACAAAATCATAGGAGTGAACATCAACTCCACATCAATAAGCTCAATGCAGCACAAGAAAGTAGGAACTACATCTACAAACTCATTATGCACCAAAACATCAATATTTCTCATTTTGTTGGAGGAATTTTCTTCTCTAACTCACATCATGATCATTACAACATCATTAAGCACATTATACAATTACTCTTGAAATAACATTTAGGCATGTTCAACAATTCACCTCATGAAGCATATAGGCAAGCCATACTAGATGCACATCAACATGAGGAACACATAAATCAAAAATCTCATTTACTCATTAAACATAAATTTCATCACATCATGCATGACATAAGGAGATCATGGAAACACATTATCACACACGACTCCAAAACATGAAACAAACCACAAGGAACTCTTGGTTTCAAGCTTGAATAGGAATAGAAGGAAAGAGATAAGGATATTGGAACTCTCAACAACCTTACTATTCAACATACCATCTCCCGCCTTAAGGGTACACCCATTCTAAGGCTAACATGAAAATAGCAAAGGAACCCCCAGAAAACATTCACAACTATAAGAAATCATCACTTACCGGTGCCTTCGTCCGAAAGAGCCTCTTTGTCATCTCTAGCCCAAAGTGCATAGAAACGACTATTCTTTGTAGCATAAGTATCCAGAACATTAGGAGAAGCTTGTGTAGCCTCCCTTCCTTTGGCCGAAAGAGTGGGACAATTTCTCACTTGGTGATCATTCTTCCCACAACCATAGAACCCATTAGTATCGGATAGGCATTTCCCATAATGCTTCTTTTCACCTGTGGTGCAAGTAGGTTTTGAAAAAAAAAGACACACCACCTTTCTCTTGGTTAACTTTAGGAGTTCTTGAAGAATCTTGGTTTGGAGCTCTCTTTTTGAACCTAGGTTGACCTTGCTCATCCGGCCTAGACCTCTTCAACTCCCTATTCTTCCTCTTAAGTTTGGACTCCTCAATAGATTGAGCACATACCATGAGTCTAGAAATGTTCCTATCATCATGGAGCATCATCGTACGACACTCTTCCTCAACTAGGTCAGATACACCTGTAACAAAGCGACTCATCTCATCCTTAGGGTTTGACACCAAATATGGGACATACCTAGACAATTGGTTAAATTTCAAAAAGTACTCTTGAACATTCATGTTACCTTACCTAAGATTGATAACTCCTCCATCTTAACCTCACTCTTCTCACGGGAAAAGAACCTACCAAGGAACGCCTCCTTGAACAATTCCCAATCTATAGGCCTTGCTCCTACCGGCCTATTACTTTTACATTGAGTGAACCAAATTTGGGCAACGTCCTTCAATTGATAAGAGGCAAGTTCATCTTTCTCTTTTGAAGTCACCCCCATAACATTGACCACCTTCTACACCTTATCCAAAAACTCTTGGGGATCTTCTCCCACCTTGGATACTAGAATCACCGGAGGATTCATCCTCACAAAGTCTCTCAACCTAGAAGCCATAGTACTCACATTGGGGTTCACATTAGCCTCAATACCCCTAGTAGCTTGAGCCATCATGGCTTGAGCTTGAGTAGTTATGACTTGAGCCATCATCAAAAGAGCCGACCTAACTTTCTCATTGGTCATGGCCAAAGGTTCAACCAGAATTTGATTGTCTTGATTGCCTAGAGGAACTTGGTAACCTTGAGGATCTAGGGGAGGAATTCCCTCATTCACATTCTCCTCTTCCCCTCTCCTTGCGGGCGTCCTTCTTATATTCATATCCTATAAACACAAGAGAAGGATTAAGTAAAGGACTCTTATAGGTCTAAACTCTAAGGCACGACTTGAAGAATAATGAAAGAAGAGTAACTTCCTAATGTCCTATAGCCTCTCACTCATAGATGTGTCTCAACTCACACCGATGAACAACTCTACTAGATGTGGCTTGTGAGACATCAATCCCAAAAACCATTTCCAAAATCTTACAATTTGATACCAAATTTGTCAAGACCCGAGCCTACACCCTGGAAGCGACACGGCATACAAGACTCTTCAGAACCTCTTAGCATTCATAACATTTGATATATAGAAATAGTGCAGAACTAAAACTTATTGAAACCCATACAATCCAAAATACGCATATAAAAACACAGCGGAAGTTTATAGTCTCACAATGGCATCTAAACAATATTTTGAAAATTAAAGTAGGATCACGACCCTTTACAGTCGAAAAGTGTAACAATAGTCTTTTACATGAGAGAAAAGGAACATCTAAACACTTGTCCTCGATCTATGAGGACATACCACTTAGCTTTGGAGGAATCTCAATCCAAGCTCTTGAATTAGAGAGAATCAACTCACTTGCCAGAACATACACTTGCAGCAAAATATGAGAAATATGGGTTGGAACCAAAAAAGTACAAAGTATAATGACCATGCAAAAACATTCTTTTAAGCAGACATTTTGGTTGGAAACCATGCATTATGCCACTTTTTAGAAATAGCATGTACATTTGTATAAGAGACATATAATACAAGTATAATCATCGTACAAGTCATAATCATCACACTTGAATATTCACCTCAAATGACTCTAAACTAAACTGGTGCAATGTAAGGATAGCATCCTATACTACTATCCCTACTAAGTGCCACTTTGACGTCACCTTATATGAACTTATCGTTTAATACTTAACTTCAAGCAATACTCATACATAAGGGACACATTCATTTCATAAGTCATGACAAGGAAAATAACTCATAATCAACCCAAGTATAGCATGCATCATTACATTAGACAATTAGGTCAAAATTCTTCATTAGCTTCATTAAGAGAACTTTCATTCATTAGTCATTAAGACATTAGAGAACTCACTATGACCTTCTAAAAGCCTACTCATGCAATGCATGGATGGGATCCCATACTACCACCCACACTTCATAGAACTTCTCAAGAAACCATAATGCATATCTCACATGATAGGAATAGGCATTAAGCAACATAGACCATGAGAGAAAACCATGGAATCCGGTGTCATATAGCCCCACACCGTAAGAGGTGGTCTACTTACCTAAGGTATGACCGGTAATATTTTAGTGTAGGTCGTAACCACTAGCTAATATCCTATGTGGGCACATAGTTATGGGATAGGAAGATATTCATTGGAAGCCTAGCCTAACATCGGGAGAGTTTCCAACTTACCATATCCACTCGGTGCTTCGCCTCCATTCCTATAGAGTATTTCATTTTCATTAACATTATTGTACTTGAGAGGGCTACCAACCTTAAGTCTACTGACACAAGTATATTACACAAGAAAGGGTCACCACCTTAAGGTTTAAATATTCAAGGTACATTAAGGATAGCTCCTTGACTTTCCAAGAAGGGTGCCATCAACATTGGGCCAACCGATACAAGGTTCATCATTTCACACATGAAAGGGATACCAACACTAGCTCTACCTATTCAAGGTTTATCATCAATATTTATAGAAGGGTGCCATAAGCCTACCTATCCCAAAGTTCATTAACTTCATTTGTTGAGGGGTGCCATAAGCCTACTGATCCAAGATACATCATTAGAATAGGTCATAGAACTCATCATGCAAGGGCTACCAACACTAGGTCCACCGATGCAACACATAGCCTAGAATACTTCATCATTCATTTATTAAATGAATGTCATTGTCCTATCGATTCATACTAATCAAGTCAAGACACATTCATTATACAAGAAGATAATGCCTAAGCCTACCAATTCAAGACATAGCTTCACATTATAGAGACCATTCACATTTTAGCATCACATTCATGAGTTTCAAATTGAGAAATAGCCTATCAATAATAACATAATTACATTCAAGACAAGATCATATTACCTTCATTAGATTCACATTCATATACAAGACATCATGATAATAATCAATTCCTCATACTATGCCCTTCAAGGCTATGAATCTCAAATCACCATACACAACAACAATTTACTACAATTAAGGCATGGACAATAATATAATTCAATAACCTAGAGCAATTTAGACAAATTCCATTCACATGCTTTCATTGGTGGTGTCTGTGGTTGGTTAGTTCAATTTTTCCAAAATGATAATGTTTCAGTACTTTATGAGGGCTCACCAGGATAGCCTGTCATCCATTTAATGAGCCATAGATAGGGTTCATAGGTGAGTCCCAGACTTAGAAGGATTTTAGAGAAAGAAGTCAAGAACGACGACCATGACCTAAGGTTCGTAGAATGGACCATGACCTGAAGAAAGGGGTCCATCATTGGTGGCCCAGTAATTGAGTCTCTGAAGTCAATGAAGAACGAACAGGGCAGTCTGTAGGTTGAGCCATGGACCGCGGTTTACCACCGTTGCTGACAACGAAAGTTATGTGGAAATAAAGGGCTTTTGGGTCAACTTCAAATGGTCATATCTTTTAGCACAAAATGAATTAGGTGGCCCATGACCTATCAAATAAAAGATAATTGAATCCCCTTCCAACACCACTAAGCTTGCTAAAATGCATGCTTTGAGTAAAAGGTTATGCTTGTTTTAGTGAAGCCCTATCGGGCAGACCATGAACGAAAGACCAGTCAACGAACGATAGTCCAAACGACGGTCCATCATTCCGGTAGTAGATGCAAATTTGGCAGTTCTTAAGTCAGCGGTTATTGGCTCTTTTCCCAATTGTTTTAACTCAATACTACATCATTTTTCCTTCTACCCAAAGCCTATATAATGATTTTAAACCCCAAAATCACCCAAAACCAATTCACTCTCTCAAATTCTCAAAAGAAGATGAAGCTCTTCCTCTCAAATATTTCTCTCTCTAGAAGTTGAAAAAGAAAACTACGGTTTCAAGATCGAGCCTTGAAATCCACCATTGCCTCCAAGCTTTTGGCATCAAGGTATGATAGTTCTCATCCATGGAAGCCTTTCCTCCATGGAGTTCCCAAATTATCCAATTTACAAAGTTAGGATTCTCCAATTGAGTTAGGCTTTTCTTCCATGTTATTGATTCCTCTTAATGTTGATTTATTTAATTGATTTATGAACTTTTACGCATGAATTGAAGTAATTGCAAGTTTTTAAGTTTATTTCCCATGAACTCATGCATAACCCATGTTTTCTAAATTATGTTAATATAATGTGGGTCTTGAACTATGAAAGATGAAATTATGAAAATGTCCATTTCTTCTCTTTATGAAATTGATGGAAATTAATTGAACATGCATTGACTTTGAAACTATGATAAAGCTTATGAGTTATTGAAAATAATGCATATTCATGAAAGTATGTTTATGACTCAAGAAAGCTTATAGATGAGATTGTCAAAATATTCTATGAAGCTTGACCACACATGACATGAATGACATCTAGATTTAAACTCAATGCTTTTCGGGCTATTTGCCAAATTAGGTCTTGATTAGTATGGTAGCCGGTTATGGCATCAATGATTATAGGCCACGATTTCAAAACTATTTCCATTAGTATAAGGGGCATCTCTAGCATGAAGTGAATGACTATGGGCCATAAAAGCTATTAGGAAAAGATCATGGACGGTAAAAGGTTTTCTAACGCATGGTCTAAGGAGCTATCCTAATTTGAATTTAGCTTGGATTGGTTATTGAATGATACCTTTCCATTGATAATGACATAGCTTGGATTGGCCAGATGATGTGCCCTTCCATGGATAATAAGAACAAGTAAGAAATGACTATTCCGTGTGATTTATGCTTAGCACCGTGAGGATATTGAGATGGAAGTTCTCCCATTAGTAGATGTCGGTTTTCTAGTAGAAATATCTTTATCCCTTTCCTATGTGCCTCATAGGATGATTTTCTAGATAGATATTAGCTAGTGGATCCACTTTAGCTCAGATTCATGGTTCTACCTTGACATGTATGACAACAATTTTCAGTGCCGGAGACACCGCGGGATCATGTTATATATAACATGGTCTCTATGTCAATTAAGTCTCATTCCCACATTAATAATGAACTAAGGTTACTTCAAGATGTATCTCATATGTGTTCAAAGGTTTCAACTAATGTTAGCTTGAATTGACCATATTTTATGACTTGTGTTTTCTAACTTTTTTATATCATATTTTAGCTTTGTCAATTGCATGTCATGAAATGCCCTCTTTTAGCATGGTTTAAATATTTTATGCATAGCTATCATACATGGTAGATTGTTTTGTACTAACGCATACTCTTGCCTACATTTCCCAAATGTAGGGTCCAACTGTCGGGTTTCTCAATTTCGTGGCTTGTGGTTGATTATGAGGTTCACGAGTTATTGTGATTCCTCATGCTTCGAGGATGAATTTTCATTGTTCAATTTTATTTCTTATTTCTAGTTTTGGACATGATCTATGGGCTAGGCTCAATTTCATTCAATTGTATTCGATGGCTGTTGAGACAAGGGTTTTAGAATTCTGCTTTACTTTTATAAAACCGATTAGACTTGGACTGATGTTTTACTTCTATTGTTCTATTTCTTATGTTATGAATGCTAAGTCGCTTGTATGTGGTCTTTCGAGGTCTTACATTCCATGGTACATCTATGGGGTACCCCTGGGGCGTGACAAACTTGGTAATCAGAGCAAAAGGTTTAGAATTATCCTAGAATGTCTCATAAGCCACATCAAGTAGAGCCTTGTTCATGAGTGTGAAGCGCACCACATTTATGAATGAGAGGCTATGAGTTTTTTAGGAAACTTCACTTCTTCCATTACTCTAAAGTCGTGTGATAGAGTGTAACTCTAGGTATCTTTCTCACCTAACCCCTATTTATGCTTTTAAGAATATGCCTCCACGAAGGAATCCCATGAGAACCAATAGGAATGTTCGTGATAATGTGAGGAAAGAGGTTTCCCAATTACCGGTCGACCCAAAGGCCGACCAAGTGATAATGATGAGTTTCGAGCTTCATTTCATGCATTGGCCAAAACTATGGTGGCTCAAGCAAACAAAAAGGTTGTGGCTCCCGTGGACCCAAGGGTGGGTATTGAGGCAACAAGGGAGAAGGACTTTATTAGGATGAATCCTCTGTAATTTCATGGATGTAACACCCCATAGTTTAGTAGGACAACTAGGCTAAGCATAAGGGTGACAAGCTAAGGAAAGAGTCAAGGGCCAAGGCTGCCTAAGGTTCCCCCAAGCACTGCCCCACTTCATGACCACCACCACGTCCAGTGGTGAGGACCACAGCTTATGGTGTGGCTCGTGGTAGCTAGGGCAGTAGCTACCCTTGAGGTTGTCCAAAGTGGCTCATCTTCACGAGCCACTTCATGGCAGTGGTGAAGACCACGGATCGTGGGAAGGCCGTGAAGATGCCTCTCAATTGTGGAGACCAAGCCAAGGTGGCCTAGCCATTGGACCAAGGACAAAGGCTAGCGGTGACAATCACAGATCGTGGAGTGTTCCTTGAAGCTTGGAACTTGGCTGCCCAATTAAGGGCTTCTTGGCAAATTCCTTTTTAAATGGGTATTAAGTGAGGTCATTTTGCCTATGTTTTATACACCTATATAATTCATTTTAAGTTAAAACTCACCCAAATTAAGTCATATTTTCGAAACACCAAAATAATTCCCAAAGTTCATCCTCTCTAAAAATTCTCTCTCCAAAAAGTTCAAAGAAGAGGAAGAAGAAGAACAAGAAGGAGAAAAGCTAGGGTCCAAGAAGCAAGGTTTCTCATACCAAATTCATACGACTTTGTGATCAAGGTATGGTAGTCCTTAATCCATGGAGTCCCTTCAAAACCCCAATTTCAAAGATAGAAATCCCCAAAAGTTAGGGTTTGATTCCAAAAGTCATGGGTTCCTTTCAAAACTGATTCTAATGCTTTAATTATGTTATATTATGTATGAATTGATGATTTCCTATGAGTTTCATATTGTATCCCCAAGAACCCATGACATCCCCATATTTCTCGAAGTTAATGATATGATGTGGGTCTTTATTGATGAAAGGTGAATTGTATGAAGTGATGCAGGAGGTGATAGATTGACATGAAATTATCATTAAATCCATGTATATTGCTTGAATTCTAGATGTGTTGATTGAAAGTAGGTTTTAACCTCAAGAAGATAAAGTATGAGATTATGCTTGTTTTATGAAGTTTATGTAAATACTTTGAGACTGAAGTGTTATTCATTATGTTGTTGTTGTTGTTTTGGGCTGATTGAAAGGTTATTCTCATGAACTCATAATGAACTTAATGTGGAAGGTTTTCTCACATAATGAAGATTATAAGGTTGAAAGGCTTTTCTTACCTAATTGAATCAAAGAGTAAAAGTGAGCACGGATAGTGATAATTGCTCACGCATGGTCTAAAGAGCTATCCTAATGAATTAACTTGTATTGATTGTTAAGGATATCATTCCATGAGACATGAGTTAAAGTAAAGACTTAATAACTATTTTGTGGGATTTTTGCTTAGCACCGAGTGGATATAGAAATGAAATGGAGACTCACACATAGTTGAGTCTGGGCTTCCAAAATGGGAACTCTCACCTAGTAAAGTTTAGTTTTCCAAAGTAAGTCGCATGATATGGAAGCCTTCACTTAGTACAGTCCCGATTTCTAGTAGAAATCTTTGTATCCCATAATTATGTGCCCCGAAGGATGTTTAGCTAGTGGATCCAACTAAGCTAACAAACCGGTTCTACTTTAGGCAAGTAGACCAACTCTTTTCAGTGTGGGTAATACTGAGAGGGATCATGTGATAACTCATATGGCCTCATGTCGGTTAAGGCTATATCCCAACTACAACAAAATTAACAATGAACTAAGACATGCTTGAAGGAGCATCTCATAGTGCTCAAATATAATGAACTAAGACATGCTTGAAGAAGCATCTCATAGTGTTTAGAATAATAATGAACTAAGATGTGATGTTCAATGAAATGAGGAGCTAAGATGTGCTTAAGAAGTACCTCATAGTGTTCAAGAGTTTTGAAAGATGACGTAAATGAATGATAGCCTAAAGTGATTTTCTTAGCATGGGTGAGATTTATGGGGTCTTATACATGCCTTGCACAAGTACGATTTGAGGTTATTCATGCAGTGTTCCTCTTGTGTTATGATGAGCTTTGTATTATGACTTATGCTTTCCAACTATCTCTATGATGATGTTTAAACTTGGCATATAGCATGATTTATAATGAAATGTCCCTTTTAGCATGTTATAAAGGTTTTTATGCATGGCTATCATACATAGTTCATTTTGGTACTAACCCCTACTTTTCCTACATTTTTCCCAAGTTTAAGGTCTCGTTCTCGAGGTGATCATTCTAGTGGCTAAAGCTTGGATTTGTGTATCTTTTGAGCTTGTTGGTAAGTCCTCATGGTTCCAGGACAGCTTTTCATATGTTTTAGTTTCTATCATGACCCAAGGGTGTACCCTAGGTGTAACATGGCGTACTTGACCCCGAAGGGATCTCATACAAGCCCTTAGCATCATCATAATATAAGATAATTGAAAAGTATGGAAAATTTAAAACTTTTTTAAAACCATACAATCAAAACATTTTCATAAAGCAAGAGGAAGTCTTTCTAAACTTTTGTCTCAAACCATCTATTAAACTTTTAGGATGCAGCCCATACAAAGTCTAAAACATAAAGAAATGACATAAAGAAATAATGGGTTTGTCCTCGAAGCTATGAGGACTAACCAAAATTGTCAACTTCTTCTTGATCCTTAGAAACCTAGCCTTCAAAGGAACTCAATCTCTAAAACCCTACATTTGATTAGAATGTAGGTAGAGTATGCATTAGTACAAAATTTACCAAGTATGATAGCTTATACAACATCATAAGAGCATCTCAAAATGGTTAGGCAACATAAGAGACAATAACATAATCATAGAATAATCTCCAACATAAGCATCATATAATCATAAGTCAACATAAGACATAATAAATGAGCATAGGAGATACATAATGTTCATAGCATAGTCCTTACTTAGAATTTAATATTCACATACTTCAACCTTTAGTCTTTCATATTACAAGAGAACTACTTCACAAGCCACCTCAAAGCATACTTGTGCAAGGCAAGGATAGCATCCCATAATACAATCCAGGCTAAGTACATCATTTTGGTCATTCTTGGGCATATTCCACATTCATAGTCAAGACCTAGGTTTTCATGTCATGAGAGCACTATACTCCTAAGTAACCCCAAGGCACACTTGTGCAATGCATGAAAGGCATCCCATAATACCATTCACACTAAGTATAACCTCGAAGTCAACATAGTCATACTTACCCTCCTTTAGTCTCACTTTTTAGCTTACTTGATATAGACAAGGGAACTACCATCCTTAGTCAAACATGTCATGGAAGGTAACTATAGCACAATCCTATCTTAAAATACATCACTAATAATAACTCTTTCTTGAACAACCCTAAGTCATACTTGTGCAATGCATGAATAACATCCCATAATACTACTCATGCTAAGTACTACTTTTAGGTCCTCATACCAATACTTATTGATTTGGAACATAGTTCCTCTCTTTAACTTTAGAACACTGGGAGGTACTCTCTTAAGCACATCTTAGTTCATTATTAGGTTGAACCCTATGAGATACTACTTTTAGCATGTCTAGCTTCCTCATTAGTGTGGACCCTACGAGATACTACTCTAAGCATGTCTAAGTCCATTTATACTCTTGAACACTATGAGGTACTTCATTTAGTAAGTCTTAGTTCAATAATGCTTTAGAACACTATGAGATGCTTCTTCAAGCATGTTCAAGTTCAATGGATATGGAGATTACTACTAGAAACCTTAACTCAACTATGTGAAGGCTTCCATCTCATGAGACCTAACTTTGGGAAAACCCAGACTCTACTATGTAAGAGTTCACTCTTTAACTTGGATAGTCCTCACATCAACTAGGTGTGGCTCTCCTTTCAACTTGGAGCATGAACACTTTCTTGTGTTACACTCCATCTCGTTGTGAATATCCACTTGGAGCCAAACATACACCCCAAGACTTACTTGTTAAGACTTCCTTAACACTAATGTCTCATGGAAGGATGTCCTTGACAACCAATCCATGTTTAAGTGATTCTATCACTTCATACTTTCAAGCATTCATAAAGTAGATTAGGTGAGTATAGTCCTTTCACTACAAATCCACCCATTAGACTTCTATTCATCACATTGACTCTACTCTCAAAGCCCTAGTGATTCAATATTCATGACTACAGGCCTTACTCTCAAAGCTTTACTTCATTCTATCATCACTTATATCTAGGTTACAAGACACTCAAGTCATAAGATTCATCTTTAAGCAATTCTAGTCATATTCTTCCTTATCAAGAGATTCTAGTCATAATTCATCATGTAAGATCAATCCCAAGCATTACTACTCAAGAACAATCATATTCACATTATTCTAAATCAATTCATGCATATAGGTTCTAGACGTAGACAATTACTAGTCAAAACATTAATTCTAGAAGATCACCTTGATCCTTCAATTTCACCATCCATGGCAATAACCCAAATAATTCATCTTCATCAATTAGACTAGGGTAATCATGGAAATTACATAAGTTCATCATAATATCATGAATTAACACTAAATTAATCATAAATAAGCATTATCCAACCAATTGGAGTCATACCCAACTAAACCCACACATTGGAAGAAACCCTTGCTTAGATTGGGGTTTTTCTTCACAAATTTAGGGAAATTCTAGGGGCCTCTATGGGTGGAAGAACCCATAGATGAAAAGGTAAACATACATTAATCAAAGCCCTAGCACAAGCCTTTAACAATGGAGCCTTTGTTCTTCACCTTAGCTTCAAGCTCTAGCTTTTTCTAGAATAGAGGATTTCTAGAGAGAACTATTTGAGAGAGGAGTAATTTGGGGTTTTAATTCTAAATGACCTAGTTGGGGTTGGTAATGACTTAAAATACTTTATATAGGTGAATAAAACCCATATAAAATGACCCTCACCTAATACTAATTAAAAATGAATTTACTAATTTAACCCTCCTTTGGCAGCCCCTTGCTAGGAGTCACTCCCCTCTTCATGAGCCGTCAAGGGCACCACGGCCCGTGGTGCCTTGACCAGTGTCTTCCCTCAACTTGTCAATCTCCCAAATGCCAAGGTATGACCATGAGCATTCCCACGAGTCGTGGTCATGACCATGGGCCGTGAAGTGGCTCGTGGTCCCTAGGAAGTAGCTAGACCTCAAGGCTTGACCTCCCACAAGACTAAGGGGTCTTCACGGACCGTGGCCAGAACCACTGGTAGTGAAGGTGGTCATGAACCCTAGGCAGTGCATGGCCAAGGTTGGACAGCTTTGGCCTTTGGCTTAGGCTTTGCCCCCTTGACTTGACACTTGCCCTTGCAACTCTTACCCAAACCTTAGCTATTCTTCTAAACTATGGAGTCTAACATGTACCTTGACTTTTAACCACTAAATTCCTTATTCTATGCACGAAAAGTCTCATCTACAGCTTTATTCCTCATACATCAAACCTTAGAACCCTAGCTAGAGGCTCTAGTTTGGTCTACTAGTTTCTGGGGCATTACAGTTTCTTTCATGTATTTCCCTTTTCGGACATGTTGTATGGGCTAGGACCTATTTCATTCAAGTATTTTAACAGATGTCTATATTGAGACAAGCCTAGACTTTTTCTTTCTTTTATGAAAAACTTTTTAAGACTTGAAATATGATTTACCTTATTGTTCTATATCCTATGTTATGAAGACTAAGTTGCTTGTTTGGAATCCTTCGGGGTTCTATACGCCATGTTACATCTAGAGGGTACCCTTTGGTGATGACAAATATGGCATTTGAGCACAAGGTTTATAATGCTCCTAGGATGATGTCTTATAAGCCATGTCTAGTAAAGTCCTGTTCATATTGTGAAGCGCGCCACATTTTTGAATGAAAGGCAACAAGATGTTTAGAAAACTTCACTTCTTCATTACTCTGAGTCATGCCATAGAGTTTAACTGTATAAGATCTCTCTCCTAATCCTTGCCCTATGCTTTTCAGGAAATGAATACTAGATGGGCTAATGCTAGAAGGATGGAGCGTGACAATGTGGAAAAAGGAGCTCCTCCTAAAGCTCATCAAGCTCCGGTTGATCCTTTGGTCGAGAATGTTATTCATGCGGAGTTTAGGGCAACTATTGATGTTTGTGTAATCAAAGACACAACTTCTGATGCAACTGTCTATGATCGTGAAATAGTATAATAACCTAACCAAGGGTTGGGGTTGAGTCCAAAGGGAGTGGTTTTGAGAATTAATAGAAAAATAAAATTAGTTCTAACTAGTCGTAGCTAAAGACATTAACGATTAAAACATTTCAAATTAAAGGGGGACATAAGAGTGTCAATTAACAATGGGGGTTTTGTGTCTAGTAAGTAAAAATAGCAAAATTAACAAATAAATCTAAGTAATGAGAAGAGATTCTTGGGATGTGACCGAAATAAAGGTTAAGTTAATTTATTGGGTATATGCTTTTGATAGAAAATTTATAGAGCAATAGTGACTAGGCTAAGCTATACATGGGTATAAATTCACTCTCGAGCAACTTACCCCGTTTCAAATGGGTTCCTCTCGGACACCCACTTGCCGTATGAAGACCAGCCTACGCCTTACCCCAATCACTCTCTCGAGCTGAGTGTTAGGATATGGGACTAGGGTTTACTCTCTCAAGCTGAACCTCATGTCGACCCACTCTTTAGGCCATCAATCTAGTAGTCTTCGTTTCGCGACTTCTCTTTCGAGCAAGACGAAAACACATAAATAAACTTGTATTTGCAACTACAAATTTGTTAAAATCATCCACAACTACTAGATGAAATCACCATTAAACTACATCTAATCTATCATCAAGCAAGACCCAACAACAATCTTAACCCATATTCGCTAAATCACACCGTAAGAATTGGGGTTTTTAGCCACACATCAAGAGATAGAAATTTATACCTAAATGAGCTTGCATTCAAATGGGTATGAAGATTTAAGTCTTGTTACAGGCCAAGAATGAAGAATCTAAGAGACCCAAGACCAATTCCTTGGAGATGAAACTCTCTTCTTCTTCAAGTTCCAAAACCCTCTCAAACTCTAAGCAAAAATAAAAAGTACAAAAATTATATTAATTGTTCCACACTAAAAATCTTATACTAAGCTACAACTCTCAATGAGTATTTATGGCTTTCAAAGAAATTTGTGCTATAGCGGACCATTCGGCGACATTAGTCGGAATTGCCGATCAACTCGGCCATTCGCCCTTTAATGTAGTTCATCGCCGTCTTGCACCATCCTTCAGTATTGTCGTACTCTAGGTCATTGGGTGACATGTACTGCCTCACAGAACTTCTCGGTGATGTGCCGACGACTCCCTTTTTCTGCCGACTTGATCCTTTCCTTTAGGGCTCAGCACACTAGAACAAAAGGCAAAGTAAGGTCCTTCGGTGACTCGCCAAATAGACTCGGTGATCCTCAGGCATTAATTTCGTCATTCTTTACAACCTTTTTGTTTCTTTTTGTGATGTGGTGTCCATGCTTTCCTTCAAACTTCAAATACCTGAAACTTACGTGTTTTCATCAGATATTGAGATAAAATAAGCATTTGAGGACATAATTTCTATTAAAATAATGCCCCAAATGAGTCCAATTTGTGGACTCATCCACACCCCCAACTTAAACCTTTGCTTGTCCTCAAGCAAACTCAAGTTCACCTGTTCAAAAAAGGTGTCTTGAACAGTGCTACACAAGATTCAATTATGAATGCACACAAAAAGATTCAATTTACTTATCCAAAGATCAAATGTGCACTCAAAGATTCAAGTTGTGAATCACCAATATCAAAGATTCTCATGCTCACAATACTTGCTTCAAATGCAAGTTCAAGCTTAAGTGTAGTGTTCAAATGTCCTCATAGAAAGGATGATTCCATATTCACACAATGGTTCACAACTTAAAGCTTCAGAATCAGGTGAAACGCTCACTCTCACAAGGAAGAACACAATCCATGCTTTCACCCATGGGTTTGCCAGTATTTTCCAATCAACATTTGATTCAGCTCACTCAAGATCAAAAAGGTCTTTTCAAGGCTTGTAATGAGGCTGAGTGCAAAGGTATGGTAATTTAGGCTCAGTGACTTTCATCCTCGTGAAATGTGGTGCTCACAACACTTCCTTTCCTTTTCCTTCATCATTCTCTTTAGTGCTCATAAGTCATCCTATTATTCATTTTCCATGGATTGTTTGGGAACCCCATTTCCTCTGTACTTTTATTCCACAACATTCTTTTTCATTCCTTTTATTTTTCTTTCTCTCTTTTTTTATATATATATGGAGGGGTTCCATTTTTCTTCAAACCATGGGTAAGAGAAGACTTTCCTTGCACTTCTTGACTTCCCCTTTTCTTTTTACCACACCCCCAACTTAGGCCTTTTGGCCTAAGTTGGCTATTCAACTAACCACAATTCAAGAGGATTATAGGTAGTGGATAAAGAAAGGTTATGGTTTTATCAATTTTCTTCCAAAGACAGGTAAGGCTCAAGGGGTGTTCAAGAGAGAATCACACGCTCACAGGGTAGGTCACAAAAGAGGTATATGTCAAATTGGCTCACACTCTTAGAAGTCGCCTAAGATCATATCAAGAGATAGCAACACTTAGTTGACCGGATCAATGGGGCAAATTCTAGGACCTATCATGCATGGTTCAAATTAAGCTCATCACTCAAGGCATCGACACTAAAGTCAAACAAGACTCCACACTTTTGCTAGTTCGCAACGGTCATCACAATAGACTCGATTTGATAAATGTCTAATCACAACGAGATGCAAATGGTTAACATATTGTCTATGAAACTTCATTTGGCCTCGTCGTAGCCATGCATTCATGTTCGTTTGATTGAGGGACTATTCAAGTCATCGATATTGATCGAAATCGAGACTTAAATTTTGCAAAAGAATAGCCACATTCAACACATGAGAGGTGGCAAAATTTTTTGGATGGGTTAAAATCATTTTGCAATAAAGTAAATAAAAGGAGCTATAAGCTCAATCATCCACAGAAACAAATAAAATGGAATTTAAAGCAAATCAACCCAAACAAATATAAACACAAAATACAAACATTAATAGCACACAAAGGTGGGCCTCACCCCATCACAAATAAAAGCAATTGTCTTCAAATGCGAATAAAAGTACCCAAAAATTAAAATAAGTAAGACAAATAGGGAGGTAAAGAACTGATCATGGGTATGCGGTTGCTCCATCTGTCAAGACGGCATGGTTCTTCTACGACTTTGGGTGTAGACCTTCCACAATTCTAGCATTAAAAAAAAGGCAAGCTGGGGACGTTAAGCGAGTCGTTGAGTGATTCAGTGAGCTCTACGCAACATCGCTAAGCAACCCAAACACGCCTATTTTCCACCCACTTTCTCTAATGTTTCACATCCACCCTACTTCAACTTTACTCAAGTGTTGTTCAATTCCTACGCACCCGACGATATCAGTCCGAATCGCCGCGTCAGTTGGCGTGTCGCCAAGCAATCCCTTATTTCACTGAGTTTTACATAACTTTCCAGTAAACCTGGGAGTTCAAACGTCGGTCTCCATCGAGATCGCCAACAAAATTGGCGATGGGCCAATAATTTCACAAGCTCGCCGAGTTTTACAAGCTCCAATTTTGGAGATCTTTGGAGTCAAATAGTGGATAAAGTCGAGTTTATCAACTTCTTCGGCGACTCACCAATTGGATCTGTTGCTTGTCACCCTGCACTTCTCACACTTCAACCTATACCAACAACACATCATTATTTTTCCAATACGAAAATATAAAAATAATAAGGGGTTTTGGGTTGCCTCCCAAACAACACCTTAGTTAACGTCGCAGCACGACGTAAGTCAGCAACTATTTTTTATTTTTGGAGTCACCCATGTTGTAATTAGGCGAGTCCTCAGCAAATGGTGGGTAATGACCTATTATCAAATGGCCAATTTGAGCATCCTGCAGCTAAATAGTCATGGAGTGAGAGGTTGACGCTTCATTTAGCATTTTGATGTTCTCCTTCATCTCATTCAACATCTTCTCCTGTGCCTCAATTTTTTTTTTAATGAGTGAAAGAGCTTCATCATCTTGCACACCTCTCTACTTCTTCTCGTGTTTACACTCTCGGAGGGAGAGGTGCTTTTCTTTTCCCATGGCTTGTACTTCAAATTTCGTGACTCGGTTGGATAGAACATCCAACTTGGTGACTAGTGCGTCCCACTCCTGCTTCTTTTTGGATTCTTTGTTGGCTTCTACCATGCCATCAAGGAGTTTTGCTATGACTTCATAGGGCTGGTGTAGCATACCACCCGCGCAAAGTTGATCGGTTATACTTCTATTCTCAGGTCCAAGACCCCTATAAAAGCACTCCAGTAGTCACTTGTCCGTCATCTCGTGAGATGGGCATGGTTGCAACACCGCTTGAAACTTCAGCCACATTTCCTGAATTGTCTCATCCCCTACCTATTTAAATGTTAGGAGGTTGTCCCTGAGGTTCAATAGTTTTAGAAGGGGATGATCCTTGTGATATCCATAATGGTTTTCCATCCTTAGTTCCCTGTTTTGATATTCAAACTAGCAAAACAAAACTACAATTTAGATTAGTAAAACTAAAACTAGGAAGAATAAAAAATTCTACTTAACTAAGAATTCTGAAATAACACCACTCCCTGGCAGCGGCACCATTTTGATGTTTGCGTAATCAACGGCACAACTTCCTATGCACGTGTCTACCATCGTGCAATAGTATAATAACCCAAACAAGGGTTGGGGTCGAGTCTCAAGGGAGTGGTTTTGAGAATTAATAGAAAAATAAAATTAGTTCTAACTAGTCATAGCTAAAGACATTAACAATTAAAAATATTGCAAATTAAAGGGCGGCACAAGAGTGTCAATTAACAATGGGGATTTTATCACTAGTAAGTAAAAATAGCAAAATTAACAAAGAAATCTAAGTATTGAGATGGGATTCTTGGGATGTGACCGGAATACGGGTTAATTTAAATTATTGGATACATTCTTTCGATAGAAAACTTATAGAGTAAGAGTGACTAGGCTAAGCTATACGTGGGAATAAATTCTCTCTCGAGCAACTTACCATGTTTCAAATGGGCTCCTCTCGAACACCTACTTGCCGCATGAATACCAGCCTACGCCTTACCCCACTTACTGTCTAGAGCTAAGTGTTAGGATATGGGAGTAGATTCACTCTCTTAAGATGAACCTCATGTCGACTCACTCCTTAGGCCATCAATCTAGTAGTCTTGGTTTCGTGACTTCTCTCTCGAGCAAGCCAAAAACACACAAATAAACTTGTATTTGCAACTACAAATTTCTCAAATTCATCCACAACTACTAGATGAAATCACCATTAAACTACATCTAATCTATCAACAAGTAAGACCCAACAACAATCTTAACCCATATTCGCTAAATCACACCCCAAGAATTGGGCTTTTTAGCCACACATCAAGAGATAGAAATTTATACCTAAATGAGCTTGTATTCAAATGGGTATGAAGATTTAAGTCTTGTTACAGGCCAAGAATGAAGAATCCAAGAGACCCAAGTCCAAATCCTTGGAGATGAAACCCTCTTCTTCTTCAAGTTTCGAAACCCTCTCAAACTCAGAGAAAAAATAAAAAGTACTAAAATTATATTAATTGTTCCACACTAAAAATATGATACTAGGCTACAACCCTCAACGAGTATTTATAGCTTTCAAAGAAATTTGTGCTGCAGCGTACCATTCGACGACATTAGTCTGAATCGCTGATCAACTTGGTGATTCGCCCTTTGATGTAGTTAATCTCCGTCTTGCACCATCCTTTAGTATAGTCGTGCTCAGGGTCATTGGGCAACATGGTACTTCCTCGTAGAACTTCTCGGCGATGCGCCGACGGCTCCCTTTTTTCACCGACTTGATCCTTTCCTTCAAGGCTCAGCACACTGGAACAAAAGGTGAAGTAAGGTCCTTCGGCAACTCACCAAATGGACTCGGCGATCCTCAGGCCTTCATGTTGTCGTTCTTTTAGCCTTTTCGTTCCTTTTTGAGACATAGTGTCCATGATTTCCTTCAAACTTCAAATATCTAAAACTTACGTGTTTTCATCAGATATTGAGATAAAATAAGTATTTGAGGACACAATTTCTATTAAAATAAAGCCCTAAATGAGTCTAATTTGTGGAATCATCAACTATTCAAGTATAGGCTTAAACCGTGAGGGCTCAAGTCAATAGAGAGCTTATAGCAATCCTAATGTGAATTCAACTGCTTCAAGAGTGAGAGATTTTGCAAGAATGAACCCCCCAAAATTTCATGGCTCTAAAGTGGATGAGGATCCCCAAAGGTTTATTGACGAGATCTATAAGGTACTTGCTATTATGGTGGTGACTTCGGAAAAAAAGGCGGAGTTAGCTGCTTACCAATTGAAAGATGTGGCTCAAGTGTGGTATGATTAGTGGATGGAAGAGAGGCTCTTACGAGCGAGTAATGTAGAATGGGAATTTCTTAAATCGACAATTCTTGATAGGTTCTTTCCCATAGAGTTGAGGGAAGCAAAGGTGCAAGAGTTCATTCACCTTCGTCAAGTAAGTATGAGTCTTAAGGAATATGCTCTAAAGTTCACCCAACTCTCCAAGTATGCTCCAACTATGGTGGCAGACTCAAGGGCTAAGTTGAGTAGGTTTATCTCGGGTGTGTTCGACATGGTTGAAAAAGAGTGTTGTACGACAATGCTTCTCTCCATGACATGGATATCTCACATCTTATGGTGTACGCCCAACAAATTGAGGAATCATAACTTAAGGAAATGCTTAGAGAGGTGAAAAGGGCTAGCACCAGTGATGGAAATTTCTCTAATGCTAGATCCGATGGATATGGTCAGCCTAGAACCCAACAAAGGCTTTCCAATCAAGTTTCCCCAATACTCATGGGTACAACCAAGAGAGGGGGTCTAACCATAAGCCTCAATGAGGGAGTCATAGTGAATCTTTGTTGCTTAAGCCTACTTGCACTAAGTGTGGAAGTAAGCATTATTGTAGGTTCCTCGCCGGCAAGGATGGTTATTATGGTTGTGGTAATGATGGTCACAAGATGAGGGATTTCCCAATACTTAAGGCAAATAGGAAAGAGGCCAAGAAAGCTTCTCTTAGTGGTCCAGATTCAAATGCTCCTAAGCAAAACCATTTCTATGCTTTTCGATCTAGAGATGACCAAAAGAGCTCTCCGGAAGAAGTCACCGGTATGTTGATAGTTTCCATATAGATGTAAATGTTTTATTATATTCAAGTGCTATTTTGTGTTATGACACCATATGTGGCTAGGAGGTTGGATGTTTTTTCAAATGAGTTGTTAGTACCTTTTTCTACCTCCACTCTTGTAAGTGATTCTATTGTGATTAAGAGGGTATAATACAAAGTGTCTTGTTTCCCTATCCCATAGAGTTACTCTTGTTGATTTGGTAGAGCTTGAGATGATAGACCTCGATATAATCCTTGGTAGGGATTGATTGCATTTTTATTAGATCACTATTGATTTTAGAACCCGGTATAGTTATTATGAGTTTTTGGTTATGTCATTTGAGATTGACTTCAAAGAAGTGGTACTTAAGGAATTAGCAGAGGCTTCCTCCCAAGGGGGAGATAGTGTGCTTAGATAGCAAGGTTGTTGAGTGTCCCTAATATTCATGATTGGGTTCTACTTGAAATTTAAACCCATGAAGGGTGTAAGAAGGCTTGAGAAGTGTGTTGGAGATTCGACATCCATGGTTTCCTTAGAAGGGTTGAGAGTTGATGAAAGTTTCGTTAAGAAGTAAGGAGTTTGCTTCCATAAAAGTGTTGTAGAGGGATTCTTTAAGTTGAGGGTGCTACTTTGGAGGCCGAGGCTGATATTATGTCTCAATATCCTCATCTCTTTCCTTCTACTCCTATTCTAGCTTGAGACAAAGAGTTCCTCTTGGCTTGTTTTATGTTTTGGAAACATGAGCATTTTATGGGTTCCATGATCTCCTTAGTTATGCATGCACATGAAAGCTTATGGTTTGGAAGAAAATGAATTATATGATTGTTTGTTCCTCATGTTGTTGTGCATTAAGTATGAGTTGCCTATATGCTTTATGAGATGAACTGCTAAACATGCTTTAGTTATGCTTTTTTAGAGTAAATTGCATATTGACTCCTTAAGATTGTGTCAAGCATGCGCTGAGCTTGAAGAAGGAAGCTCCTCCTTAAAAAGATGAGAAATTTGAAGTTTCATGCATAATGGGTTGTTAGATGAGTTCTTACTTCATTGTGAGGCATTGAGTGTGCTTAAGTTGGAGTTGATGTTTCTTTCTTTGAATTGTGCATTATTATGATGTTGCATGCATGATGGGCTGCTAGTCTTGAGTTTTGACTTCCGTAAGGTGTCTAGAGCGTCAGTCAAGGATGAATGTTCCCAAGGGGGAGATAATGTAACACCCCGTAGTTTAGTAGGCCAACTAGGGCTAAACATGAGGGTGACAAGCCACGGCAAGAGGCAAGGGCTAAGGGGAAGGGGCCAAAACTGCCCAAGCTTCCCCCAAACACTGCCCCACTTCACGACTACCACCACAGGCAGTGGTGAGGACCACAACTCGTGGTGTGGCTCATAGTAGCTAGAGAAGTAGCTACTGTTGAGGCAGTCCAAAATGGCTCATCTTCATGAGACACTTCACGGCCAGTGGTAAAGACCACGGCTCATAGGAAGGTCTGTGAAGATGCCTTCAAATTGTGGAGGCCAAGCCAAGGTGGCCTTGCCACTGGACCAAGGACCACGGCTCGTGGAGCCTACCATGAAGTCTGGCACTTGACTGCCCAATTAAGGGCTTCTTGGGAAATTCCATTTTAAATGGGTATTAATTGTGGTCGTTTTGCCTAAGTCATTTTGTTGACACCCAATTTTGACCGACCTCTAACCCTTTTTGGGAATGCTATTCGATTAAATATATATTTTTAAAACAGATTTCAAGTTTAAAATTTTAATCAATTTTGTATTAAAATTATATATTTTAGTATGCATGATTTCAAAAATTATTATAATTATTATCAATTTATTTTTTATCGATAGTTAAATTCAAAATAATTACTTTACTTAAAGATTTTAAAATCTTGGATGTGTTTAATTATATGAAAATATTTTAATATGTGTAGTATTTTATTGATTAAATAGTATTTTATTAATTAAATAGTATTTCCTTAAGTTTCCTCCAAATCATTTAATTTTTAGCCCATTCTATGCTAATTTCATTCAATTTTAGCCACTCCAATTCAAATTCTCATTGCACTTCTAGCCATTTCTTTAAAATTGTAGCCAATTCAGCCCAATTTTCAGATTTTTCAATTCCAACGAATTTTGTCCATCCATTCTAATTCATCTAACATCAAAATAAATCTCAGCCTCTTATCTCAAAAACGATCAACGGTTCAGATTGAATCTACCCTACTTTCCTATTTTAACCTAAAAAAGACCAAACCCTATCACTTATCCCTTTTCTTCTTCCCTTCTCCAAAGTCAGTGTTGCTCCTCCCCTATCTCTCCTCTCCGTCTTTCGGCGAGAAGCGTCATCTCCGGCGCCTTCTCTCTCTCTCCTCGCCTCCTCTTTCTCTCCTCCTCTTCGGCCAGCAACAAAGAGGACAAAGCCAGTAGCTCAATGAGGCAACAGCAGGCTCCGACAAGCGACAAGGCGAGTGCCGCCTCTGCCTCGAGTCTCTCTCATATTCTCCTCTTCGATGAGAATTCATGAGGACGACAACGACAACAAGCCACCGGCAAGGGAAGCATCAACAACAATGAGCAGGTCCGTCTCAAGCAGTAGCTCCGGCGAAGTGAGTAACACAAAAGCTTCGACAAAGCAAGCGAGGTCAACAACAGTGGCAAATCATCACTACTCCAGCCAAGATCTTGAAAGTTCTGAGTTTGTTAAAGACGGATCTTAACAGATCCATCCAAGTAAGTTTAAACTAATTTTATGCTCGTCATTTCAACTCTTTGTTCTTGAATTTTAAACTATTGTGGATGATGATGCAAGGATCGTAAGATATTACAATTGCTTAATGCATGTTTTAAGTTGTGTGATTATCATGTCAATTATTGAAGCATGTCTGGGCTGTGATTTAACGAACTAGTGATAATGCCTGTAAATTTTTATCTTAAGTTGATTAGTAAGTATGTGAGTTTTGCCCTCTAGTTAGCCCGCTTAACAAGTTTATAGGATCTCTTTAACATTTCTACTGATTCTCGCTGATTTATTTATTAGCAAATATTTGAGTAAGCTTGAATATTACCTTTGGTGCAGATTATTCCTTTCCTTGTGGAATTACTTGGTGCATTCTTACATAATATTTGTTTGTATAGTATCTTAAATTGATCCCTTTGCCTTAGGCCTATTGTGATAGACCTTTTACCTTTCTGGTTACAGTAAAATTATTATAATATTGTTGATAGTAGCCATTGTGAATATCTATCAGTTGCCCTTAATTGTTGTTCCTTTCCATTATTAAGTCAAGATAGATTCTTACATGCTTTGATTTGGTAAACTTTTATTGAATTGATGTAAAAAGGGAATTTGATTGATTTGCTTTACCTTATTTAAAAATTGAGCAGATTTCGTATTTGGTTATAATTGGTAAAAACAAAATAAATTAGTAATTTGTCTTCCTTCTTAATAAGCAAATGTTAATTGATCCTTAATTTATTTCTTTTCCGTTATTATGTGTCCTCCTATTCACTATATTAGACTCTTCCCTCATTCTTTCACACTCGAACTCACACACATACATTGCCCATACTTGAGTACTAAAACTACTGCCTTCTACTCTTGAAAAATTAAGTTTTTTGTAAACACTTTAAAGCTCCTCTGCACGCTATTTTTGTTGTGTTAGTGTCGAATATTGGACTAAGTGTAGGTCTTCATTGCTGATAAATAATTCTGCATAACTAGTTAGTTCCTTTCAGTAGTTTAATCTTTATTTTTTGCATTGTTCGTACTATGTATGGTTGAAATGAATAAAAGGAGGCGTATAGGTCAATTTTTGTTTTCCCTAACTTTTTGTGATATGTTTACTTGTCTAAAGTGCTTGTTTGTTTATTCGAACCAGATATTGAGATAAATATGTGCCTATAGTGAATTTGCTCATAATTAGTATTCTTACTTTATTATAGTATATTGTTGTTTATATGCTATATTTGCCGCACTTTAGCAAGTTTTGAACTTGAAGTTTGAGTTTGAAGGGATGCCATAGGATGGGGGATTTCGGGCAAAATTACTTTTTTACTCATGTATTTGAATCTGTATTTTTCTTATTTATTTCAGTTTGTAATATTCGTATAACCCTAACGCTATTATATATGAAAAATATTTGGGGAATCGTCTAAAGGGGGAGGGATTTATGTGCTACTTGTTTATTCATTTTATCGCAACCTACTTGTGTTACAAAGCATGCCTATAGGTTGTGATTGCCTATTTGCTTATTATATAAAAGTTTTCCCATTTGGATTAATTGTTTACTTAAATTCTAGTTTAAATCTCTATTATCTTCCTCTACTTATTTGTCTTGACATATAACCATACGTATTAAAATAAAACTTTTACATGTCCCTTGCTTTGTTTGTTCTGAATCACCCTTATGTATGAGACATAATTACATTAAAAGTTATATAGTAATGGGTCTACTGAGTGAAAGTTAGAAAGCATGCCTATAGGATTTAAATATTTCTTAATATGTCACTTCGGTGTAGATAGAATGTCTATAGGATTCTAATAAATTTCAGCATGTTATAACTGAATAAAATAAATAACATAAAATCAACGAATCTGCTCTTGCATGTTTTAATCTTAAAATATGTCCTTGACAAAATCTGCTACTGTTCTAAAGAGTAATTTTCTACATTTTGCTACGTGTTTGTCCTACTTAAAATCGGCTACTAATTATCTTCTGTATTTGAACATTGACTGCCACTAAAAATTAATCTCACATAATAGGATTTCTGCTAGTGCATTAATATGCTATTTTCTGCATAATCTACTAATTTGAACTTGCTGTCCTAATTAATTTATGCCCAAAATATTTTAGTTTCTGCATTATGAACAATTGTTTGGCCACGTGAAATCAACTAAAATAAAAATAAATAAAATCTACATAATTTCATAATTTTTTCTGCCCACTGGTAAATAATTTATGCAATGCACTTATTTTCTGACACTAAAAGTAAGATAATAAATTGTCCAGCATGCTAATAATGTCTTAAATAAAATCTGCTCTTGTCCAATCTGAATGATCAAATTATTTTCTGTACTTAAAAACTCTTCTGCTACTTAAAATCAAACCATTCTGCATGAATACTTGTTTTGCCACTTAAATTAATTTTCTGCATCTGCCACTTGCTGCCCCGATTGAATCTTCCTCGGATTAATTAATTTATACATTATTTTGCCACTTAAAATCAACTATTGATTAATTTCTGCATCTAATAAATTGTCTACTACTTAAAAATAAAAAGTGACGTTAATAATCTGATCAACTATTGCTCTGAAAAATTATGTCATGCATCTGTGATAAAATTTCTGCCACTTTAAAAATTAGTTAATAACTTCAATTAATTACTTTCTGCATGTGTAATATTTTTCTGCCCTCTAAATTCAGTAAATATGGTAATGCTACTTGTTTTGTATGCATACACTTAAGCATGAGACCTTTCACAATTATTTGTGTTTGCTAGCATGTTTAATAAAATCTATAGGCCATTATGAGAGTCTATGTGCTAAATGCTCGTCCAAATTGTTTTGCTTGCTGTCTAAGAGGCATATATAGGAACTCTATTTTACATTAGTCTAATACCTCCCTAGTAGTAGTCCAATGCCTCTTGGACCTTAAGCGGGGATGATAGGCACCTTCTAGGACAAAATGCATGTGGAAGGTAGGGTAGGGGTAGTTTAGGCCCTATGGATATGATGACATTGACTTAGGCTTATAGCGGCAAACCTTGGTTTTGTCTGTCCCTACAAGGAAGCCTATCGAAAAATAAAGAAAGGTCGAGTGTTGATCCGTAAAGTCCTTTAGAGTCTCCCTTTCCTTTTGTCCGTTTATTTGATTATAATTACAATTGTTTGGGATAGCTTAAATAAAATATAAAATTTGTTTGTTTATCTACTTGTGCAATTTCTATCCCCTCCCTTATCTCTTTATTAACTGTTTAATATTTATTTGTTATTGTGTTATCACTTAGTCTTGCATGCTTAACTAATTAATTAAAATAACTAAAGTGTCCTTAATTGTTTAATATTATGTTATCACCTAGTAAGCATGCTTAATTAAATAACAATTGACTGAAATAATCCTAAATGTTTACTTATTGTTATCAGCTAGCAAGCATGTTTAAATTAAATAATTGATAAATGAAGTGACCTTAATTGCTACTTGTAAACCCCATATAAATTGTATGAGATATGGTCGGGACCCACATTTGTGGACCTCGAGGGATGCCTAACACCTTCCCCTCGAGTAATTTAAATCCTTACCCGATCTCTGGTTCGTTGACCTTTAGTTAGGTTAGATAGGTGCCCTAATGCCCCTTAATTCGTTAGGTGGCTACTCTTCAATCATCCAAAGCCCAAAAGAGTTGTTAGGTCGTGCACGAAAATCCATTTTTGTGAAAAAATGGGGTGCGACAGAATGGCGACTCCGCTGGAGATACTAGGTTCTTACCATTACGTGTTTCATTCTTATGTGGGCTTTACTTTATTTAGTCATTTCATTGTTTGTTTGCTTATTATTGTTAAGTACTTTCATGCATAATCCCATACCTATTTCCTTATTTGTTGGATTTCTTACATGCTTATATCTGTTTATTTATGTATTTATTTATTTATTTATTTATTTATTGCTTTCCTTAAAATTGCATATATGTTACTGCTTTTCATCTACATGCTAAATGCTTACTGCTTTGATAAACTGGTATTCCACTCATATTTCCCCGAATTGGGACCTTCTTCTTTTAAAGAAAAAGAAAAAAAAATATCGTGATGTTGTGCATTTGCACCTCTCACAAATACTCCAATTCTCTTCAAATACTGAGTATAGAGAGTCGGCATATGTGTGGACAGAACGGATAGTGTTGCTACCAGGGAACCACGAGTCTTCTCTCATAGAATCCCTTTCAAGTCTGTGTCAACCCAGCTCAAAGAAATCTTACTTAGGTCATACATGTTGCATAAGCCCTAGGTGGTTTGACCCTTGGTGTCAATCCACATAATTAGTAGCCACCCTATCGTCTAAAGGGCCCCAATACCCTTTAGACAAATTGCATATTTATGTGTCAATGTGATCACAATAATTAAATTAAGCCAAACTTTGTCAAAATGGAGTTTAGAATTTGTCTGTGGTTTTGTTTGCAGAGTCATGACATTCCTAAACCCGCAAATGGTTGTAGAAGTAAACTACAAACTAAGGAACTGGTGGATGAATATTAAGAGAGACCGCGAAAGAGAGATTCGTTAGTTGTTGGGTGGTCTTACCTACCTCATCTTTGTCATACCAAACCCTTACTTGATTAGGGCCTTGCTAGAATTTCGGGACCGTGTGAGGATGGTCTTCAAATTCGTGGATTTTGACTTGGCGCCAACGATTGAGGAGATAAGTGGTTTCATCGACCGCCATACAATGAGTATGAAATGATGGTACCATATAAGTCATCATCGAGAGAGTTTTTAAAAAGTCTGGGAATGAAGTCAAATCCAACCTTGCCTTCTTTAGACCTTGGGTGGAATCATTTCGACTTTCTATACTCACGCTTTGGCCGAGAGGATAGTAATTACTCTTTTAGTGACGAGTTTGAGTACTCCGTAGAGAAATGGGAAATATATCATCTAAATGCCTTAGCCATTGCCCTATTAGGATCCGTGGTTTTTCCTAAAATAAAGAGAAGGATCGACACGCGTTTGGCTTATGTGGTCCGAGATTTAGCTCAAAGAGAGGGCGAACCTAGGAAAACTATAGTGCCCATGTTCCTGGCGGAAATAATGAGGAGTCTATCAACATGCATCAATGGTAGAATGTTTTTAAAGGGATGCAACATTTTGCTGCAATTATGGCTTATTGAACACTTTTACCTACGGTATGACGCGTTAGACATCTTTCTTGGTTATGGAAACAAGATTGATAATCATCCAAGAAGAATGGTACTTTCACCGCCCCTATAGGATTCGTAGACTGACAGATATTTTTGATAGAGTTCGAGAGCTGCCGCATCTAATGGAAGCTGCATTGGTTGTCCACCCCTCATGCAATAGTAAAAGGCGATGACCGATACTTCATTGAGCTTATTGGCTTAAAGGGCGTTCTACCATATGCTCTTCTTCAAGTACTTCGCCAATTTGAGCGAACTCAAGTAATACCACTCTGGTCTGACATGGAGCAGTTTAAGTATGAATTTGGATTAGATAAACCATAAGTCCACAACATACTTCAAAGATAGAAGTGGGTGTTGACCATTTCTATGGGTGCACGACAGGCCTTATGCACACGTGAGTATTACATATGAATCCTAAAAGAGGTTAAAGACGGAGAATTGAGCGGGGAAGGACACTATGGGCTCACTGATGAAAGGGAAAACATATGGGCATGCAACGTGTTGAAGATTGGCATGAAGTCATTCCCTATACAAGAAGTCAATTGGCGCCAAGCTCTTGGAACCGATATCTTCAAGATTTCAGAATTTAGGATAACTTTCCTATTGTTCCCCCTTTCCCTTAGTTTATTTTAGTTTTCGTTTTTCAATTATGATGTATTGTTCGAATTTTAAAATAATTAAAGTTTGTTTATTTCCTCTAATCTAAACTCCAAATTGGCAAATAAGGTTTGAATTAATTATTGTGCATCTCTTATATGTCGTCTTAGGCCTACCTCTAGCTTAACGAGGCTCCTTGCATTTAGGGCATTTATCTTAAAATAATGTGTTTGCTAACTCAATTTATGCAATGCTCTAACTTGAGTTTTTTTGCTTTTACTTTTGTTTTTACCCTTCCCAAATGGTTGATTTGTAGACCATGGTTTACCACACATGATCAAAGGGTGCTCTTCCTTCTCTTCTAACTGAGAATCGCAAAGGAAAGAGGAAAGTGACTAATGAAAAGGATATGGGTAAGACTATTGAAAAAAATCATCCTTCAGATGAGTTGGTCTTAAGCCTAGAACAGAAAATAAAGAAGTTAGAAGAAGAGGTGTCGGATATGTGCGAAAGGGGCTAAGTTGTTTCTCTCTGTCAATCCCTCCTTGGAGACTAATATGGATAAGCAGCTTGTCACAAGCCAAGCCACTTTCCAAAATGACCCTCCACCAACTTACCCTACTCTTCATCCTCAAAACCAACCAAGCTCCATTCATATGCCTCCAGAGAATACTCACATCCCAAATTACCAATATCCTCCTCAACATCATGCTTATGCTTCCAGACCTCCATATCTCACTCCGCGCCTGCAGAATCCCATCATACATGCTCCTCAATATCAGACACCTCTACACCAAGTTTCTTGGTATCGTGCGCCGCTTGTACCATTTCAAATTCCTCCATATCAAATGCCTCCATCCCAAAAGCCTCATCTACCATATCAACAACCTGCCTATCATGTCCACAATGTCAAAACCCTTACTCAACCTCATTTCCGCAAAAACCTCTTCAATATTGTGAACAAGCCCATTATAGTTTATGCTTCTTTAGCTGAATCCTTTGACCAACTCTATAAAAGGCTTAAAGTGGCTGGCTGTGTGACACTTATCCCTGTCAAGAATCTAGATACTCAATTTAAGGGGTATGACCTAAACGAAATTTGGGACTATCATTCAGGGATGAAGGGACATACCACTGAAACATGTCGTGATCTAAGAGACAAGATTCAGCAGTTGATTGAGGCTAAAGTTATATACTGGACAGACCTTGCGCCAAAGGAGCCCCAACAGTGAACATGTCGAAGTCCATCTGAAGTAGTTTCCAATAAAGGCGTGGGCTATCTAAGTCTAAGTTTTCTACATTCAGGAAAGTACCCATGTTAACATAGGGGCAATAAAGTTTGGTTAGAATCTATCTTTTGGTTGTTGCTTAATATGCTCTGTTTAATGTCTTGAATTATGTTCTTTGTACTTGGAACTTCGTCAGACCTGATTCCCGTTTAAGAGCAGATACGTAGGCGCTCCTATGGAGTTCGGTCTTATCATAATAAAAAAATCATTTTCCCCTTTGATTGTGTAACTGGGGCAGAATTTTTGAGAGGAACTCAAAAATTCATCAAAAGCATTTATTCTCGCAAATCAATAACTGGGAAAATTTTTTTGAGAGGGTCTCAAAAAATTCCGTCAAAAGCATATTTCCACACAACTCCGGACTGGGCAGAATTTTGAGAGGATCTCAAAATTCACAGCAACCAAGCTACAATCTACAACAAAAATCAGAAAAACAGAAGTTCTACACAGGGGCAGAAAATTTTGAGGGACCTCAAAATTTTTTGACGACACCTCAAAGAACATACGAGCAGACAACAGAGGAGCATATTATGCCAAATCAGGGATACAGATCAACCTCCCCTTTAACTAACTATTTCTCTTTTAATGTAGAAAATACATGTACATATACAAAGAGCAACTTCAACATCACTTGAAGGATCAACGTACCACTACTAAGCCCAAATCGTCGGTCAAATGGCATACTATCCTTCCGATGGGATGAAGGATCAAGTTATTTTGAGTTTGACAATTGCCAATCAATGGCACTCGACCCTTCAAACAAGAAAAATCACTAAGAAAAGCCTTACATAGCGTTTTCTCTCTAAGTAACTTCTTCCTCTCGTTTCTGAATGCCTTTCTCTCTCTAGCCAAAATTAATTTAAACAAGTCTGATGTGTCACTATTTAAGACCACTCGGTGAGGTAAGTCGAGCGTCATCGACAGATCGGTGACTCGTCGTTTGTTCTTCATCTCGCTTTCATTTTTCACTTCTTCTTGAGTTGGCTACTATAACTTTAGGCGATCCAGATTGGGATCGCCGAATAATTCCGTGATTTGCCTTTTTTCCTTCTATCTCTCCCATCAGCACTTGTTTGAATCTTTTTCAGCGCTTTTGGCAACCTGGTTATCCTTCGCCGAATAGATCGGCAACACACAGAATGGAACTGTTGCTCACCAAAATCACCCCCATTTTAGCTCTAGCATTCTGTAACTTTAGGTGGTATCTTAGCAATTTGGTGATTCGCCGAATGTCATCGGCGATCATCAGATCTTCATTTCTTCATTCTTTTAGTTTTCTTTTTTCCTTTCTACATATTAGAGTCCATACATCATTCATAAATCCAAATACCTGAAAATTAGGGCTTTTACATCATTCAATAGCACAAAACATGCATTTGAGGACAATAAATCTATTAAAATAAAGCCCTAAATGAGTCCAAAGTGTGGACTCATTAAGACCCCCAACTTAAACTTTTGCTTGTCCTCAAGTAAAACTCAAGTTCACCAGTTGAAAAGGGATGTCTCAAATAGTGCTACATAAGACTCAACCATGAATGCAAACAAAAGACTCAACTTACTCATGCGAGGATCAATTGTTCACTCAAAGATTCAAGTTGTGACTCACCACAATCAAAGATTCTCAAGTTCGCAATACTTGCTTCAAATGCAAGTTCAAGCTCAACAAAGGTACTCAAATGCCCTCACACAAAGACTGATTCCATATTCATACACAATGGTTCACAATTTAAAGCTCTGAAATCAAATGCAACGCTCATAGTTAGAAAGATGAACACAATGCATGACTTAACCTATAGGTTTGCCCGTATTTTCCACTTAACCCTTGTTTGAGCTCACTCACGATGAAAAAGGTCTTTTCAAGGCTTGTAACTTGGCCGAGTGCAAAGGTACGGTCATTTAGGCTCAATGGTACAACCTCATGACACGTGGTTCACGTGGTCCAAGTGAACCCCAATGCAAGTACTACCGCTTCAAGGATTAGGGATTTCACAAGAATGAATCCCCCTACCTTCTATGGCTCCAAAGTGGATGAAGACCCACAAGGGTTCATTGAGGAGGTGTTTAAGGTGCTTGAAGAAATGGGAGTGTCTCCAAGAGAGAAGGAGGAACTAGCTGCCTACCAACTCAAGGACGTGGCTCAAGTGTGGCATGGGCAATGGAAGGAAGAGAGGTCCATTAGAGCGGGCTCGATTGATTGGGAAGTGTTCAAAGAGGCCTTCCTTGATAGTTTTTGCCCCTAGAGCTAAGGGAGAGGAAGATGCAAGAATTCATCAGCCTCCGCCAAGGAGCTATGAGCGTGAAGGAATATAGCCTCAAATTCACACAATTGTCTAAATATGCCCCAACCTTAGTGGCGGACTCTAGGGCAAAAATGAACAAATTTGTTTTGGGAATATCCAATCTTGTGGTGAATGAATGTAGGTCGGAAATGCTTATTCCAACCATGAACATCTCCCGTCTTATTGTTCATGCCGAACAAATTGAGGAACAAAAGCTCAAGCAAGTGGGTAGAGAAATAAAAAGGGCAAGAGTTGATGATGGTAATTCATCTTAGGGTAGATTTGAGGTTCAAGGCAAACCAAGGTTTAAGAAGAGGTTTTCTAATCAAGGCACTTCTAGCACTCCTAAGGTCAACAAAGAGAGGATGCCTACTCCAAAGCCACAAGGTGGTAGCGGAGGTGGTTCTTATGTTGATAGACCTACTTGTGCAAAGAGGCATGATAGCAAGTGCCTTATTAGCACAGATGGGTGTTTTAGTTGTGGTAAGAGTGGCCACATGAAGAGGGATTGTCCTATGCTTAAGGTTCAAGGCAGAGAGGGCAAGAAAGTCCCTCCAAGTGGCTCAAATATCGATGCTCCCAAGAAGAATCGCTTCTATGCTCTCCAATCTAGAAGTGATCAAGAGGGGTCTCCGGACGCTATCACCGGTATGTTACAAATATTTTCCATTAATGTTTATGCATTGTTAGACCCCGGTGCCACTTTATCTTTTGTTACCCCTTTAGTGGCTATGAAATTTGATGTAATCCCCGTAAAGTTAGAGGAACCTTTTTTGGTTTCTACTCCGATAGGTGACTCTATTGTTGCTATAAAGGTTCATAAGGATTGTCCTATTTCCTTGTCTAATAGAGTCACATTGGTTGATTTGGTAGAACTAGATATGTTGGACTTTGATGTTATATTGGGGATGGATTGGTTGCATGCTTGTTTTGCTTCCATTGATTGTGGAACAAGGGTAGTAAAGTTTCAATTTCCAAATGCGCCCGCTTTAGAATGGAAGGGGGAAGCTCTATTCCTAGAGGTCATTTTGTCTCATATCTAAAAGCTAGAAAAATGATTTCTAATGGGTGTATCTACCATATTGTGAGAGTTAAGGATCTTGAGTCCGAGACTCCTCCTTTAGAGTCGGTCCCCGTAGTAAGGGAATTTTCGAAAGTCTTTCCTAATGACTTCCCCAGAATCCCTCCAGAACGGGAAATAGACTTCGGCATTGATCTTTTGCCAGATACACAACCCATAGCAATTCCCCCTTACTAGATGGCTCCAGCCAAATTGAAGGAATTGAAGGAACAACTCAAAGATTTTCTAGATAAGGATTTTATTCAACCAAACATATCTCCATGGGGTGCCCCGGTATTGTTTGTGAAGAAGAAAGATGATTCACTTCAGATGTGTATAGATTACCGCCAATTGAACAAAGTCACTATAAAGAATAAGTACCACTCCCTAGAATTGAAGATTTGTTTGACCAACTCCAAGGGGCGAGTTACTGTTTGAAAATTGACTTAAGGTCGGGTTATCACCAACTTAGGGTGAGAGGGGTTGACATTCCTAAAACAGCCTTCTAAATAAGATATGGTCACTATGAATTCCTAGTTATGTCTTTTGGTTTAACAAATGCCTCAACGGCATTCATGGATCTTATGAATAGGGTATTTAGGCAATATCTTGATTTCTTTGTGATTGTTTTTATTGAAGATATTTTGATCTATTCAAGAAGTGAGGGTGATCATATGAAGCATTTGAGATTAGTATTGCAAGTCCTCAAAGACCACCAACTTTATTCTAAATTTAGCAAATGCGAGCTTTTGCTAAGGTCAGTTGCTTTCCTTGGTCACATTGTGTCGAGCGTGGGTATAGAGGTGGATCCAAAGAAAATGGATGGGGTTAGGAGTTGGCCTAGCTCCTAAGTCCTACCGATATTCGAAGCTTTTTGGGTTTGGTTGAGTATTATAGGAGATTTATTGAGGGCTTCTCATCTTCTCCATTAACAGCCTTGACCCAAAAGAAGTCCAAATTTGAGTGGTCGGACGCTTGTGAGAAGAGCTTCCAAGAGTTGAAAGATAGGCTCACCTCTGCTCCGGTGTTGACCTTATCGGAGGGTACCGACGGATTCATAGTATATTGTAATGCTTCAAGAATAGGGTTGGGGTGTGTTCTCATGCAACATGGCATGGCAATCACCTATGCTTCAAGGCAACTTAAGACTCATGAAAAGAATTACCCGACCCATGACCTTGAATTAGCGGCAGTGGTTTTTGCTTTGAAGATATGAAGACACTATCTCTATGGGGTACACGTAGATGTGTTTACTGACCACAAGAGTCTCCAATATGTCTTTACCCAAAAATATTTGAATATCCAACAAAGAAGGTGGTTAGAGCTTTTAAAGGATTATGACATGAGTGTCCTTTACTACCCTGGCAAAGCTAATGTAGTTGCGGATGCCTTGAGTAGATTGTCCATGGTTAGTGTGGCTCATGTAGAAAAAGAGAAGAAGGAATTGGTTTGTGATGTGCATAGGTTGGCCCAATTAGGTGTTCAACTAGTTGATTCCACAAAGGGTGCGTTTATGTTTCATCATAGTTCCGAATCATCCCTTGTTGTTGATGTGAAGTCTAAGCAACATCTTGATCCTATTTTGATGGAGTTGAAAGAATCAGTTCTCAATAAGTCTGTTGAGGCTTTCTTCGAAGGGGAGGATTGGGTGTTTAGGTACCAAGGTAGATTATGTGTTTCGGATGTTTATGGCTTAAGGGAGCAAATTTTAGAAGAGGCTTATGGTTCGCGATATTCTATTCATCCGGAAGCCACCAAAATGTACCGTGATCTATGGGAAGTCTATTGGTGGAATGGATTGAAAAAAGATATAGCGGGTGTTGTAGCCAAATGTTCAAATTATCAGCAAGTCAAAGCCAAACACCAAAAACCCGGAGGTTTGTCCCAATATATAGATATTCCTACTTCGAAATGGGAAGATGTGAACATGGACTTTGTAGTAGGTTTGTCCCGTACTAGAAGACAACATGATTCTATTTGTGTCATTATTGATAGGATGACTAAATCAGCCCACTTCATTCCTATTAAGACTTCATTCTCGGTTGAAGACTATGCAAAGTTGTACATAAATGAGATAGTGAAGTTGCATGGGGTTCCCTTATCCATCATATCGGATCGGGGTGCTCAATTTACTTCACACTTTTGGAAAGCGTTACGAAAGGGCCTTGGTACCAATGTTAAGCTTAGTACCGCATTCCACCCTCAAATGGATGGTCAAGAAGAAAGGACCATTCAAATCTTGGAGGACATGTTGAGAGCGTGTGTGATTGATTTTAAGGGTAGTTGGGATAACCATCTTCCTTTGATAGAATTTTCCTACAACAATAGATACCACTCAAGCATTGCCATGGCTCCGTTTGAAGCACTAGATGGTAGAAGGTGTAGATCACTGGTGGGTTGGTTTGAAGAAGGTGAGTTTGCTCTGATAGGCCCTGAACTAGTTTATGATGCCATTGAAAAAGTTCGGCTTATTAGGGAAATGTTGGAAATGGCTCATAGTCGCCAAAAATATTATGCTGATAATAGAAGGAGGGAATTGAAATTTGAAATTGGTGATTGGGTCTATTTGAAGATTTCACCTATGAAAGGTGTCATGAGGTTTTACAAAAAGGGGAAGTTAAGTTCCCAATATGTGGGCCCATACCAAATCTTGAAATGTGTCCATAAGGTGGCTTATGAGTTAGAGTTACCAAATGAATTGGCCCCAGTTCACCCGGTGTTTCATGTCTCCATGCTTAAGAAGTGCATCGGTGATCCGGTATCCATCCTTCCTTTAGAGGGTTTAGGAGTCGATGAAAGCCTTTCTTATGAAAAGGTCCCAGTAGAGATTTTGGACCAGCAAGTAAAGAGGTTGAGGAATAAAGAGGTAGCTTTCGTTAAAGTTTTATGGAGGAACCACCTAGTTGAGGGTGCTTCTTGGGAGGCTGAGGCCGATATGATGTCCCGTTACCCTCATCTTTTTGCTTCTACTCCTATCCAAACTTGAGGTAAGAAATTTCCTCATGAAATTTTTCTTTAGTATTTTTTAGAGTCATGTGTAGTTTATGAGGTTGCATGATTTCCTTGTATTTGACATGTTCTTGATGAAATTCATGTTTTGTATCAATTGAGCTTTCATGGATTATATGTTTCTCATGTTGAATTACATTTGGTTATGATGTTGGCATATGTGATTTCAAGAAATGAGTTGATGAACATGTTTAGTTATGTTGTGATGAGATTGCATGTGGCTTAATATTGTTGTTTTGAGGTTGCTTGTGTTGGAGAAGGTAGTTCCTCCCATGTTTGTGTGGAATGGTAACTTTGCTGCATAACAAGATTGTGGATGTAGTTCCCACTTTCTTTTTTTGTGTTTCATTAAGCTTATGATGTAGAGTTGATGTTTCCTCCTATGATTTGTGCATTTGATTTATATTTCATGCATGATGGGCTGCTAGTCTCGAGTCTTGGTTCCCTTAGAAGTGTTTAGAGTGTCATTCGAGGACGAATGTTCCTAAGGGGGGGATATTGTAACAACCCGAAAAATTCGTAGGTTGAACTAGAGCCTAAACGTAAGGTCAAAAGCTATAAAATAATTTCCACTAAGTAGACCATCTAATTATGATATGGGGGTTTAGGAGTCAAGGCCTAAGGGAGAAGTGCCAAGAAAAAAAGGGCAAGCCAAGGCTGCCCCAAACATGGAGCTACTGCCTCAAACTCCACGGCCACCACCACGGCTCATGATCATGACCACGGCCAGTGGGAGGCTTCGTGGAGTTGCCTTGGCTAAGGGAGGGGAGCCTCCAAGTGTCCTAGACACTGCCCCAACATCCACTAGAGAGACCACGAGTCGTGGTCCACTTCACGACTCGTGAAGGTGCGCGTGAGACTCTCTTGGTTTTTAGGAGTTGGAACATTTTAGAGGACCTACTGCCCAAGGCACCACGAGCACCATAACGGGCCGTCGTGCATTCTACGAGGGGGAGGGTGGCTTGTGAACATGCCTTGGCATGGGGAGGCAAGGCATGGAGGGCGTTGCCATGGCCTCAAGACCACGACCACCACCAGGACTCATGGTCATGACCATGGATTGTGGGAGGTCTCGTGGCCATGCCTCAGCCTCATGGGGTGTTGGCACACTTATGGGAGCTACTGCCTAAGAGACCATGGGCACCACCATAGGCCGTGGTCCCCCATACGGCTCGTGAAGTGTGGTTCATGAACCTGGACGGGTTCACTTAAATGAGGGACTTTTAGGTCATTTCCTTTTTAGTCCAATTTAAGTAGGGGTGTTTTGGGTACTTTAGGGGTAAAATATATATTGGTTTTAAGGCTAATTTCACAAGTCTTAGTCATTTTTCACAAACACCCAACTGAAATAAAAAAACTGCCCACTTCTCTCTAAAATTCTCTCTCTACACTCAAGAAGAAGAAGAAGACACTGGAGCTAGGGTTTCAAGGTTCTTCCCCAAAATTTCTTGGAGCTTCATAGTTGAGGTATGGTTGCTTTTCATCCTTGGGTAGATATCACCCAAGGATCCCCTTCAAATATGCTTTCAAGATATCAAATTTCCCCCAATATCTAGGGTTTTCATTCTATAACATGGATCTTCTGTCCAAAACGTTTTCATTGCTTAATTATGATTGTTTATGGTTTTTTATGATGAATTATGAATATATTGATGGAGAATTGATGTTTATAATGAGAATTCCCCATAGACCTATGTATTCCCCATGTTGATAGATCTTGAATTGATATTGTGGGTTGGATGATATTGGGAATGTGTCAATTGGATATGTTTATGTTGATTAAGCTATTGAATCATGAATTCCTTCTATATTATGTAGTAATTGTATATAGTTGGGTTGATTGGGATTTTAAGGCCCTTGAAGGGCAAAAGGTATGAAGGTTGTGTCTCTTTATTGGAATTGTGTAAGAGAACTCGAATTACTTAGATAGTAATGATTTTATATCTATTGTGTTGTTGTGGTGTTGATGACAAGATCCTCTTACCCTTTACCCTATAAACTTGATCATGTATGTATGTATGTATGATTATGGTAAGCTTGTTGTGTGATTGAAAGGACATCCTCATGATCACAATACGATGATAATGGGAAAGGTTTACTCACATGCTGGTGTTTCTAAAGTGAAAGGAGCATTATCACTTAAGGAACATATGAGCTATTATGATGATATGTTTCGATGAGTGCCTAATGAATATTGTTGTGAACTTAAGTAAAGGTTAATTATGACTCTAAAAGAGAATAATGCGTAGCATTGAGACGACATGAAAGTGAGATGGGGGCTTATACGTTTAGCAAGTCCGGCCTCCCAATGTATGATATCTCATGAGATAGAAACCTTCTATGTTTAGCAAGTTCGGGTTTATTGTAGCAATCTCCTTGTCCCATAACTATGTGCCCACATAGATCTTAGCTAGTGGATCCACTTAGAAGCTATTATGTTAGTTCTACCTTAGGCAAGTAGAACACCTCTTTTCGGTGTGGGGGTAGAACACCGGATTCCATGTAGCTCACATGGTCTATGTCGGTTATTGCAAGTCTTTGGACTCTAACTAGGACTTCTTAAGGGGTACTACTTAGTGTGAGTAGATGCTAAGAGGGGTTGTGGTTAGGTTCTCTTATGGTATGATGTTATAATGACTTATGAACAATGTATGAAAAAGGGTATATATGAATGTTATGGAATATGAATGTCTTCACTCTTATGTATGTTGACTATGACTATGGTAAGATATGTACGTTGTTGGTGACCTAAATGTGATATGTAGCATTTGGTAGGTTTGTGGGACTTCACCTTTGCATTGCACAAGTGTGGTTTTGGGTTGCTTATGTGTTGGTTTGGTTTATGTTTCTTCATAAATGTGCATAATGGTTTCTAAACTTGATAAAGGCATGTTTTCAACTAAATGTCCCTTTTATGCATGTTTTAAGGATTTTGTGCATGGCATCCATACTTAGTACAATTAATTGTGCTAACCCATATTTCCTCCTTTACTATGAGTGTAGGTTCCGGTCGTTGATACTTACTTCTTCCTTGAAGGTGAAGCTTGGGTCGACTATTCCCTAGGCTTGGTGAGTCCTCAAGTTCGAGGACAAGTTGCTATTGATTCTAGTCATTTGTTTACTTCCTATGTTCTAGACTATGTTGTATTTCCTATTTTGGAGACTTATTGATGTAAAGGGATTGACGCTATTTGTACTCTTATGTTTAGATGGTGATTGAGACAAGTCTAGTTCCTATTTTCTTATATGAAAGAAATTGACTTCTATTGTAATTTTTTTAAATTTTTCCATATTTTTCTATGTCTTCATGCGAAGATGAAAAGGGCGTATATAAGACCCATTCGGGGTTAAGTACGCCATGTTACGACTAGGGGGTGCTCTCGGGTCGTGATAAACTTGTTGATTTTGTGCTTGGTTATTTTCACCATTATTTTTCTTGAATTTTTTATTCTTAGGCTTCAAATAAGTACTTTTGTCTGATTCAAGAGTAACATTATTTGAAGTAATTAAATTTACCTTTGTTGTAATATTGCTCTCTTCTATTTGTAAAAGTGCATCTTGGCCTTTGCCTATTCTTCCATGCAAATTTTCAATATCAAGGTTTCAAGGGAGGTCTCCTTTTGTTTCTGGCGCATAGTTTTTTGAAATTTCATCCATGAAGGTGGAAGTTTTTCTACTATGCCACAAATAATAATGTTATCTCCAATTTTTACCTCCTCGGTGTTACGACCCGATTTTGAAAACTAAGTTTTGAAACCATTCCGCAACTATGGCAATTTTATTGATTTTTGAAAAATAATTTGGAAGTCACCACTTAATTTTTTTAAAAAATTAAGAAAACCATTTAAAAAGGGGTTTTTGAAAGAAAACCTTTTAAATTAAACCAAAGTCGGGTAAGGGTTCAAATTAATTCTCTAAGGAAGGGTTTAGGCATCTTAGAGAATCCTCTAACACACAGTAGATGGACGAATTTAAAAGTTTGGCTAATTTTATAAAAAAAAAAAAGATTACTTATAAAAAATCTTGTTTGAAACTTAGATAAAAAAAATCTTTCGATACTTGTAAAAATCTCAAAAATAATCCTAACTTGAAACTTTTATCCATAGTCAAGTTTTGAAGAATACAATTAATTCGAACTCACCAACATGGATCAAGGGACCTTATTAAACAACTATTAAAGGATATAGAAAATCCTTAAGTCATTCATACAAAGTCTTAAGTTTTTTTAAAAGAGAACTAATTTAGTTTAAGAAAACTAAACAACTCTATCCTAGACAAAATTTGAACTAAATAGTTCATTCAAACTCATGAACATGGATTCAAAGCTTTTCAATAACAATGAAAGAACATGAAAGGTTCTTAAGTTATTCTATAAGCTTAAATTATCCAACTTAAAAGAGGTTTTGAAAATTTGATTACTTAAAAATAAATGAGTAATGAAATAGAACAATCATTAAAAGTCTCCCAAGCATTCATCTAATTTATTAAGAGGGTTAAAAATCACAATAACACAATCAATGGGGAAACAAAGAAAAATTGCACTGAACAATATGAAAAATTAGGCTTTTAAGCCTAAATTGCTTCTTCCTGCTGCGACGATCAAATTGGACTCCAAAGTCCAAAAAAAAATTCCATTCTCTATCCTTTGTGACTTCTGTTGTTAAAATTGAACTTTCAAAGTCCAAAATCCCATTGTTTTAGTCTTTTGGGACTACTGCTGAAACCTGTATAAATTGGACTTTCTATAGTCCAAAATAATTTTTGTCCCTTGGGGACTGCAGCTACTGCTGACTTCTTGGGTGTTTAATCCAATAAAACTATCTTCCCTTACACAACTTGATGGAGGTCGACTTGAATAGAGGAGGATACAAGAGACCACAAGTCCATTAGGACTCGGATTGAGAGGGTTCATGCACAAAATGAGGTAAAAAATTAATAACTTAACATGATAAGACTTTACAAAAATATTAAACAAATTATTTGGATTGAATGACTAATCCGTAGCTTGATAAATAATCAACACATCCATCTTATATACAATAAAATAATACATCAAATCTCATGGGCGAACCCCTTCAAATAGGCATGAAATTTCCAGAGGAAGATAAACATGGATTAGACATTATATACTAAACTCCATAACTTTAATCACAACAATTCAAATAGGCATAGAATATCTAAAATTCAATCACAGAGCTTAAACATACTCCTAAGAGAAGAGATAAAACTGCTATGCACTAATTAAAATATCTTAACATATGCACTACAGAAGTGTATCATAACATAGAATATAGATAAATAACAATAAAAATATGTATTCTTAGAAAAATAAGCAACTAGTAATTTTAAACGAAACATGAATATTAATAGTTAAAACTAACCTCATTAATATGAAATGATAAAGCACTAGCAGTAAGACTAATGGAATTTTTACAAAGAAAACAATTTCATATATTCAATACTATGAAGACACATGAACAACGGAACCATCAGCCCAAAGAAAACACTAAAATGGTAAACTTTCAAAACAACAAACTCCTAACCAAGAATCTATACTAGTATACTTGACAATTCTATGAATCAGATGGGTAAACAGAAATCTAGATGGTTATTGTTTACAAGAACAAATGCAAGGACTAAACCAAGATAAATAGTGACCTTTAGTAACAAGACAAATAGAACACCAAAGAAGCTAGAAAAATTTATAACAAAATATTAACAGTAAGAACAAGGAAATCATTATTAGCTGCTAAAATGTCAAACCAAAGTCCAACACATAATAAATGGAATGCATAGAAGAGTTGGGAATTAAATAAAACAAAGCTAAGAAAGAATTTACCTCTTTCCGAGCAACGATACTAGGAAATGAGCTACTGACAACGATCCTTTACCACCGGAATATGACTTCGAGAACTCCGACGAACAAAATCGAGCAAACTAGAACAAGAACTAAGCAAGAATCTGGGTTCCCAGACTTATCTTAAATACTTATATATAGCAATACAATTGGAAATTTATAGTGTGTTTTCGTCTCTAAGGCTAGTTAGTTTCTCTATTTTTTTTCCCTTAGCAATGAAGAAGAAGAAGAGAGTTTATATAGAGGGGAGCTAGGAAAGATTCAGGAGGAAGAGATGAGGATAAAATTGGAATCCCCATTTTGAAATTTGAACTTCTTCTCCAAGAACAAGAAAGTTGTTGCTTGATGTATAAAAATCCCCAATTTCTCAACAAATTACAACGGCTAAACAACAAGGGCCGTTCCATGTTGAGGTGAGGACAAAGGGACGAGGAGATTCCTCCACCTGGCTGTGAAGGACGAAGCTGCCTACTGGAATCAATGCTGGAACAATACTACGTGTACTGTTTGTCGGGGGTAATTGGAGAAGACGACAAGGAAAAGCAGCGTACTGTTGTACGCCTACTGCCGCTGCTGCTGTCTATGTATTTCACCGTTTGAAATCGTGAGCTGCTCCGTGTAATTTGACGCCACTGCTGCTAAAATCGACGTTGTTTGCTCGCTGTTGTGTTGATGTTGTGATTGATGCCACTTGGGTATGTTGAAATTGCCGTGTACTTGCTGTTGTTAAGGCTGAATTGGAATTGGGTCTTCTTTGTTGATCAAAGAATTAGGCCAGGTTGAGTTTTAGGGGGATGGGCTGCTGGGTCACTGTATTGAAGTAATAGGTTGCTGTAATTAGAAAAATTGGAATGTTGTTGAGAAAATGGAATTGGACCGATTTAAAGGGAAATTGGATCGGTTGATAATTTGGTAGGCTGCCGGAAATATTTTGGACTGAATGAATGGCTCAATTTTGGGTCTTAAAGAAATAGAACTCAAGCTAAGATATGGTTATTTTGCAATTGAAATTATCACCAATTGAGGTTAAAAACTCAGTCGAATTAATTCGCGAATTCGGCCAAAAGCTATATGAGACGAATGTATAAAATTAATTAATGAGTTTCTTAATTTTAACGAAATAAAATAGTCAAATTGATTATAAAGTGACTAATTTAAATATAAACTAATTAACTCAAAATTGTAATTATGATTTAAACTAAAGTAAAGTAAATCTTCTTCTTTTTTTTTATATGATTTTTAAAAAATATTTATAAAATATTCTTAATTATATAAAATCTATTTATTACTTAAGATGCTATAAAATGGCTAAAATAACTTTAAAAATTTTGAATTTTTTTATTAATTTATTATTTGAAATTAAAGAAACTAGAAAGTTAATTCCTATCATGGAGGGTCAAAATTAGGTGTCAACACTCGGACCTTAGCTCTCTAATAATAATTATAAAGTCTTGAGTTTGGTCTACCACTGATTTGTTGTCCACCATTTGGAAACGAAAAAAATCTACTAGCTGCATATTTTTTAGCTCCATCCTCTTCGGTATCGTACTTACTCTGCAATGCTTTCAAAATTTCTTTGCTCTATTGTAAGTTCTATCATAATATTCATAAAAATTATCAAATAGACAATTAAGAACATAATACCGACACTTATAGGAATCACCATCGTACTTTTCCACTTTCTCAAGATGTGAAATGGTTTTATCATCATTCATAGAGGTGATGTATACTTTATTAGGATTCTTCTCAGTTAACACATAAGAAACATTGAGAAGACATAAGTAGAAAAGTATTTTACCCTTTCATCTCTTGAATTGGTTGCCATTGAACTGGAATGGCTTGTTAATGTCTCCCTTCTTGACATCCGCGGATTTTTCAATTGTAGCCATTACGAATCTCCTTAAATTTGTTAGTGAAAAATTACAAAACAACAAAATTACAAGATTACAATTGAAAATAAAATGAAGAAAATGAATTTCTTTAGGCTGAGGGGTGGATATCTCGCTCTCTTTAAGTAGATTCAAGCCCACTGCAGCAAATGTTTTTCAGCGGTCCAGCAGTAGTCCTTCTTGACTTATCTCCTCCAGGATACAACAACCTTAACACAAAGTATAACTCAACTATACTGGACAAGAGTTGAGTCCAAAGCTCCACAAAAAAGAACACCTCCCTTTAACTAATAAGAACTCTCTTTTTGACAAACTTTATGCACTCTATATTTTTTTTGTATACCTAAACCAAATGAAGACCACCAATATTTATAGTTGAATATATCTTCATAGGAATAAATAGGATGAAAATGGGTGGTAAATATAGAAGATAAATAGCCTAGAGGTTACATAGGTTACCAAGAATAATGAGGAATAAAGAGTGGGCTAATGTGATACAAAGCTTCAAATGGCTTGTCATTAGATGCTGCAGTAGGATTTGTAACATATGCACTTACTGAAAATGGAGTAATGCAATATAGTAATGTAGCAATTATGATGAAGCAAACAATTGTCATTTACACCCAACTTCTGTAATATGTATGCGAAGTCAACCAACAAACTACTTACGGCAAGGGCCACACTATGACACAAAAGTTTTAGCTAATTAACATATAATATATTAATATTAATATGATGACCAACAAATTTTTTAGTTATGTTCTTGAACTAGCATAAATATATTAAAGATTTGATTGTTTTTTCTAGTCATGAAGAATCTTTCTCTATAGATACTCTATTAAAATTGACTCTAAATTACCATCGTGCGGAAGGAGATGTTCTTCCTAATCAAACTTTGTAACGACAATTAGATGGAAGCCTAAATTATCTTTCTATTACTCGCCCTGGCATCTCTTTTTTAGTTCAACAAGTGAGTCAAGTTATGACAGCTCCTTGCCATCTATATGTCGTGGTTGGCAGTCACCTTATTCCATATATCTTTGGAACATCTTTTCAAGGATTATTCTCTCCTAGTGGTTCTTTGATTCAGTTTAATGTATTAAGTAATTTGCATAGGGCTGGACATCTTGATACTCAACATTCTATCATGGGTTAGTTTATGTTTGTTGGAAATTCCTTGATATCTTGGAATCGTAAGAAGCAAGAATGTGCTTAAGAATGTTCAACACAATCTGAATGCCGCACAATGTTTATGGCTTGCTCAAAGATTGTTTGACTTTGTGGTTTACTTGTACAAATTAGATTTTCTCAAACTAATCCCACTCAACTCCATGTTGTCAACAATAGATCCCTTCATATTGCTACGAACCTCATTTATCATGAAAGGACCAAACACGTGATAGTGGATTGTCATTCTATTAGAGAAGTTGTAGATAAGAGAGTTATTAATCTTCCACATGTATCTAATAATCTCAAAATAGTAGATGTCTTTACAAAATCTATGGAATGGCAATGCCATCAGTTTCTGGAATGAAATTGATCATTTTTTATTCACCGACATCAACTTGTGGTCATATGTGAGGATGTTCAATTGATTCTAATAGTTGTAGATATATGTTTAATAGATCTAAATAATTGTTTAGTTATGGTGTCAATTTCTTTCTATGTGTAGGAGATATCCTGTACTAATATAACATATTTTTAGAGATATTATAATAAGGAATAACAAATATTTAGGAGTGTAAATAGAATATTTTTAGGCATGAAAATAATTTTTTTAATTAATGAAAAAACTCTTCATTTGAGAGTATTCATTCCGCAAACTTGAAAGTCATCATATAAAAAAATTTACAAGTCATATCGTACTGTGATTAATATTGGCTACAAAACAAATAAAAAAAGTGCATTTATATTATAGCATAAAGTAATGACAGGTTGATATGATGAAAATGCTATATGTAATCAAATTATCCTCTTAGATTATTTAAACATGAAAAACATTATATAATAATTTCAAAGTTACAAATATAAAAAAGGAAAAAAATTTAAGGAAGGCAGTCAATTTCATTTAAGAAAATAACATCAAACCTTGAGAAAAGATCACAAATATCAAAAAATCTTTGACCATATCAATCTTAATATTTATATATTGACTATTATATTTGGCGTGATATTAATGAGCTTGACAGTGTATTGTCACAACAAAAAACACTTCAAAGTAAGACAATAAAATATATTACTTCCCTCAATACAACATTGACAAGTCTTTAGTGGTTGTGTTTTTGCTAGTCACCTCTTTGATCTTTTCATTCGGTTAGTTTTTCTTTCTTCCTCCACTAGTAACATTTAATGTATGATAAAAAATTTAATAATTTCAGTTGATTTTCATGTGATGTTATGTTGTATGTTCTTTATAATAATATTTGGTTGTAGATGTAAAAAAATATTCAAATAAATGATAATAAGATATATGCAAATAGTTATTTCATTAGGGATTTTATACGAGCGGGTTTAGTTACATATCAATAAACCTTTTACATGGTTGAATTGAGAGGATCGATGAAAATGCATTTAGTCACTAAATAAGTAGCTTATTCCCAGATATAAATGGGTTTGATGGGTCATATTTTCATGGGCTAATTTTTACATTTCTATGATTTTATAGTGGATGTGTAGTTTCAGGATTAGGTATCTCAATCTACAAACCCCACTCCAAGAAACGGACAAATTTTATAGCTAAACAACAAAACTTGTTAACAATTCTATTTAGTACTATAGAATATTGGCAAACAGATTATAAAAAATTGTGCTATCTACTATTTTTTAGTGAGGTGGTAATATTTTTTTAATCCTTAGATGTGGCGATAGGACAACAATATGGTGATCAAGATTGTGTTGCAGTAATTCCATTTTGCAGAATTGGAATTAGGGAATGTATTGGTGGAGTTTCTAAGTGTTGTGTTTCACCAGCATGTGTTGATGATGATCAAGAAAATGTTGGACTTGGTCGTAAAGTATTGAGTTTTCAAGAACATTCTTCTAATAAACAGTTGTTAAATAACTATTTGGAATTTATTTTATTCATGTACATCTAATTAATGCCTTGTTATTGGCTAATGAATTGAAATTTATGTTTCAAGAAGTATCTCAATACTATTTTATGTTTATTACTTGACCTTGTTTAAACAATAACAATAATAATAATGAAGTAGTTATCTTAAACAAGTTGAGATTAGCTATGATGTCCAAAGTAATATGCAAGTTATGGTAGATTGATATGAACTTACATATTCTATAATTCATATATCTTATTTTATTCTACTTGTTATGTCAAACGAAGAGGAATTCAAAAATATTCCTTTTGTATATTTTTTTTGAATAAAAATTGTGTTATAAACCAACAACCTCCTGAGCTTTTATAGACTTCTAATATAATTACTTCATCAACAACCATCAAGACTTTACAAAGACTAGTGTCATGTCCCGCCAGTTCACAGTCAAATTTTGCATCCAGATAGGGGCGGAGGAGTCTAGAGTTATGGAGGGGTTTATAGAAAACTCTAGAAGCCCTTAGATATTTCCTTGGAAAGACTTGGAATTTCCTAGAAAGTGTAGAGATTTCTAGAGAGAGGACCAAAGTGTAAATTACTTAGGGACTTGTAAATAAATATTATTTACACTTAGGCCCTTAGGAGTTAGTATAAATAGAGGTGCCATTCATTTACAAGGCACCAACCAAGCAACCAAGCAAGCAAGTTGTAAGCAATCTTCCAAGCAATACAAAGCCTTCTTCTTTCGAAAGCTCTCTTGTTCTTTTCAAAGTCTTTCTTAACATTCTCTTAAGTGATCAAAGTCTTAAAGGCTTACTTGAGCTTACAAGAACTTGAAAGAATAGTGAGTAAGTTGTCAAGTGCTGCACGAAACTTTAGCCATCACTCTAAGTCCGTGACAACGTGGTATCAGACCAAGGTTTGATACTAAGAGAATGGCAAACGAAGGAGACGTGAACGCCGCTAGCACCACCAACGTTCGTTTGGATGGTGGAAAGAAAAACCGCAAGGGAAGGAAGCACCTTAAGAGTAGCGAGAAAATGCTGCTCGACCCTACACCAAGCGAGGCGCTAACATCTCACCCACATTCGACCCCCAAAGCAAGTGACGATGACCGTGGCGAGGAGCCCATTGACGTCATACCCGGAGAGGAGAGGATCGCAAGGGTTGAAACGGTGAGGCAGGCCGTGGAGATCTTAGGCAGACGCTTGAACAAGGTCGATGGCAAGTTCAAGGCTCTGGAAGACTTCACCCTTGAGGAGATCAAAACCATCTGTAAGGAGTTGGAGGGACGTCAGCGGGCCGAGTTTGAGATGAAGGAGGTTATCACTTCCTTGGAGTGTCGGCTCATGGAGGTGTTAAGCACGATTGAGACCATGAAGGCCGAGATGAAAGCACTCAACGAAGGCGTGGAAGTTGGAGGACCATCGTCGCTTGACCGGGATGGGGAGGCCAAGGTCGAGGCTCTCAAGCTACCTATGTTCAAAGGCGTCCATGACGCGCAAGAGGTGGAGAACTTCCTATGGCATTTGGAGAATTATTTCAAGTGCAACAGGTTGAAGAGCGACGAGAGTAAGATCAACACTGCTGTGTTGTATCTTTTGGAAAAGGCCATGCTAGAAGAGATCAGGAAGCAACTGAGGGCACTGCGCAAGGGCGTTGATCGAGTCAATGGATTATTGGCCACGCGTACGAGAAGACCAGACCCGATTGGCGATGCAGCGACGATGCGACGCGGTCGTCGCATCAATAGGTGGGGGAGAGTGTCATGTCCCGCCAGTTCACAGTCAAATTTTGCATCCGGATAGGGGCGGAAGAGTCTAGAGTTATGGAGGGGTTTATAGAAAACTCTAGAAGCCCTTAGATATTTCCTTGGAAAGACTTGGAATTTCCTAGAAAGTGTAGAGATTTCTAGAGAGAGGACCAAAGTGTAAATTACTTAGGGACTTGTAAGTAAATATTATTTACACTTAGGCCCTTAGGAGTTAGTATAAATAGAGGTGCCATTCATTTGCAAGGCACCAACCAAGCAACCAAGCAAGCAAGTTGTAAGCAATCTTCCAAGCAATACAAAGCCTTCTTCTTTCAAAAGCTCTCTTGTTCTTTTCAAGGTCTTTCTTAACATTCCCTTAAGTGATCAAAGTCTTAAAGGCTTACTTGAGCTTACAAGAACTTGAAAGAAAAGTGAGTAAGTTGTCAAGTGCCGCACGGAACTTTAGCCATCACTCTAAGTCCGTGACACTAGACTCATAATAATTACTAGTATAAATAAAATACAACTCAATATTTGGAGTTGCGTCACTAATTTAAAAGAGTGAAGCACCCCGAATTCAATATTTCCTTAAAAAATGGGCTCAAACCCACTCTATTTAACACAACAACTCAAGTCATTTAATCTAAATCAATTCAGTGCTCCTTCAACACTGTCAAGTGTTCTATCGTCTTCTTCCTAGAGGAACTTAAGTTGTATGTACGGTCAACGTGTTACACACATATGTATTCTATAAATTATAACAAATTCAAGTAATTAATTTTTCTAAATTTATTAATCTATTCATTAAATTGAATTATTTACAAATCACACATATCGAATAATCATGAGTTGAAGAAAAAAAATAAGAACAAAGAGTATATTATTAAATTAAGTGTCACAAACTGTTTCCCTTGACAATTTAATAACAGACAATGAAGAACATATGGATGAAAACTAAAAAATATATATACAATAAAAGATCCATCCCTGAATATGGATGTCACAAGTATAGAGCTTCTAAAACAAAGGAGTACAAGTCCTAGAAGCAGACCCATAATACAAATCTTGTTTGAAAAAGCAAAAAACTAGCCAACAAAATAAAGAGAGATACAGGTAAGTCTAGGAAGCCACATGCTCACCCTCGTCTCTTAACTGAAGCTACAACAAGCTCGAATCTTAGCTCTGGTAACGGGTGCTCAGACATGTGTCATGAAATATATGCAGAGTTTAGCATCGGTACCAAACCAAGAGTTACTAAGTAGGCATCGTAGAGACAATGAGTAAAAAAGTAAAATGAGTAAGAAATGCTAGAATAAAACATAAACATAGGTCAAAAGACTGTCATTTGAAAGAGATGCACATGAGTGCATTAAGGATAGAGAAGAAATAAGTACGACTAACTAATCATAAATGGCTCCCCATAAATCAAGAAGGTACACTCATGGGCCAGTTTAAATAAACACCCGAATAGACCCCTATAAGCCTGAAAAGTATATCGAAAGGCTAATACTGCTAAGAGCACAACCCGGTCAGTCTATATGTAGAGAAATCTTAGCTTGGACCTTGAATAGAAGATAGACTTCCAAGTAACCAATAAGAATGTCTACAGACAAGTAGTTTATAGTAGACCTCCAAACGCATATATCCTCCATAAGGATCAATAAGCTCACCAAATCAAGAGATTGCATAGCCTAGACCTCGAACTACAAATAGGCCTCCAAAGTTACAAGTAAGATCTAGTCGAAAGGTATCAACTTTGTAAAGTATAAATGATCCAGCATCATGGACTACACCTATAGATTAGATGCCAGAACTCAAATATGTGACTATAATAGTTGTGGAACTATCCCATGTCAAATGATTATGAAAAAACCCCTCTAGAATGATGTACACTTCTAAGTAATCATTACAATGCTGCAGGTTGGACCAACTCATGTGCTAAATGGTCAAGCAAAGCTCGATACCTCATGCATAAACCAAAGGGTCAAAAAAATAGCAATCACTTGATTAGCTAAGGCTTAACTAAGGCAAAACATGCACAAATAAACCATTAATCACAACAACTAAGGCATACCACAAGATAAGGATGATCACAAATCACAACTGATATTTCTCCAAATCCTAAAAACCCAACAATAACCTAAATATGGATCCTAGCAATTTAACATACTCAACAAGGTATTTGCCCCAAATTCACACATATCATCATGCTTTAACTTAGTCAACCTTAATTGAAGTAACGTGAAGTTGTATCATACCTTTAAGTTGACCTCATGCGCTTTAAATCACAACTTTAGAAATTGGAGTGTTTATATGTAGTAATGAAGGTTTAAGAACAAGGAAAGGACATTACGATATGAAAAGGAGTGAAAAAGTTGGAAAAGCTGAAGAAAAGAAAAGTTGGAGCTCGCAAAAGCAACTCGACCACTCGATAAGTGAAGCTCCAGCTCGCCAAATCTTCAAGAAAAGTAGCCCATAGATCAAGCCAACTCGGTGAGTGAAAATACTCTTCAATGTGTCACCAAATTGAATGACAGCTATCTAGCTCGCAAAATTTTCATGAACAATTGGACAGAAGAGTCAAGCTAAAAGGCGAAAAGACATGCACATAGGCGGATCACCGAGCCATTCGGTGATCCCGACTAATATCGCTGATTGGACTCCGTGTTGAGATGGGATGTTTTTTGGAATGTATAAATTGATTTTTTTAGAAAAGGGAAAAGGAGTTCCCACACAGTGTATTCCCTAGTTTTGAGAGCTTTTGCATATGTTTTCATTGTTGAATACTCTTGGAGCGGATTTTCATCTTGGATATGAGGACTTAGGATTCTAGTTTTACTTTGCATTGAGAATTGCAGCTCGTTACAATTTGGATGGATAATTTTTTGGTAACGGTTAGTTACTTTTTGCTATATTTTGCTAAAACCCCTTATTTTAGGGGTGTGATCATGTAATGGAATACATAAATTAGCTTATGGGTACTGTTAGTTGTTGAATTTAGTGTTGTTTTCAAATGTGTTCAATTGTTTATTCATGTTTTCATTTATGAATTGAAGTTGCAAATACAATTTTAGCTTAGGTCTCTATGCTTTATTGAGAAAGTTTCTTAAAGTAGATTGACAACTTGACAGTTGTATTCATTTATGTCTTTACAACCCAGCTTGAAAAAGTGGGTATAATTAAGGAATTGAATTGCTTTGTATTACTAAGCTTGTTGTCGTTCGAGAGAACTCACTCGAAAAATTATAATTGATTGAGAAATGGCTATCGTAATTACAACCTATCCTACCCATTCAGATTCAACAACTTAAAGAAATTAATAATTAAACATTTAGTCAAATTAGTATTCGATTGATCACATTCCTAAGGTCCTCTCTCTAATAGTTAAAATCCCGTGTTAATTGCATTTTGTTAACAATTGGTTACTAAATCCCCCTTTGATATTGATAATTGGAACTCTTTCATTTACTTTATGTTTCTTAGCCTTTTACTTGTACAAAAGATTAGAACACTTCCTTAGTTCATAAGTGAATTATTTACCGTATCACTCCTAGTGGGATCGACCCAAATTCATTGTTGTGCTTATACATGTTAGAGACCGCCTACACTTTGAATCAGAAGAACTGTAGTTGATAATTACAAATAAATGGCGTCGTTGCTGGAAAGTCCTGTTTAGAATTCTTTTATTGAAGTGTTTTAGTGAACTAATTTTGTTGTAGTACAATATTCCTATTTTTGTTCTTTTTGAATGCTCTAAAACAGGTGAAGAGATGATTGTGAACAGGAGTAATGCAAGTCAAAGTGGGAAAAATGATGACATCAGAAATTGGTATGATGTAAATGTGGATTAGTTGGGAAGTGTTGGTGCCATTCGATTGCCTCCAACATTGGGCAATATGGTGCTTCATGTGACCAGTACTATGTTGTAATTGTTGAAAATGAAAGGTCTTTTTGGGGGATTTGCTCATGAGGACCCTTATGATTACATTCGCAATTTTATGGATGTGAGTGGGTCGTTCTCCTTCAAGAACATCACTCAAGAGTCAATATGACTCCGGTTGTTTCCCTTTTCTCTAATGGGGGAATAAAAGAAGTTGAACAAACTACCAAGATAATCTATCAATTCCTGGGAGGAGCTCACAAAAGTGTTTTATGAATTATTTTTCCCTTCCTCGAAGATGGTTCAGTTGAGGGATAATAATCAGAACTTCAAGCATATTAATGGTGAGTCTATCCTTAAAACGTGGTTGAGAAATTGCTTCTTCAATGTTCTACCAAAGGGTTGCTGAAAAAATGTGTTCTTTCAATATTTCTATCTGAGTCTTGACATTATCAACAAAGGTGTTACCAATCAAATTGTAAGACAACCTTTTGTTGTGGCATCGACGTTGCTTGACGAGATGACCAAGATTAACCAAGCATGGTATATCAGGGAGGATCATGTGTCTCTTTTGAATTTTTGGTTGACGATTGATCAATTGGACAAGAATCAAGAGCGTGATGAAAATATGGCCAAGATGATGACCTAATTGGATTTATTGTTGAAGCACGCGATTAGTGGTAAAAAGGTTGTTAATTCCATTGGTAAGAGTAGTGGCTTGAGCACAGATGAAGCATAATTTGAGACCATGTACAACAAAGAGGTAATTTTTTTTTCAAACTAAGAGGGAGGTTCTCATCAGATCTATCCAAGGCCAAGAGGGAATCAAGGTTGTAAAAGAGGTTGTAATGATGGTTGGAGAGATAGGGAGCGAGATTGGCATGATAAGGATATGAATTGCAGAGAAAGAGATGGTGATCGAGATTTGTATGTGACTCCTCAAGATCGACCCAAACCTAAAGAACAAAATGTTGATCCTAAGAGCTTTCAGAAAAAAAATATTCTTGATGTTATCCTAGACAAGGTGGAAGGATCGAACAAGGTACTCAAAGAAATGAAGGATGATTTCTCCACATTAAACAAAATGGTTACCTCCCACTCGTTGTATACAAAGCAACTTGAGACCCAAATGGACCATATTTTAGCACATTTGAATCCAAGACCAAAAGGGACTTTCACTAGTGATACCATAGTGAATACGAAAAGTGTAAATGTATAATGCATGGCCGTTGTAACTCGTAGTGGGAAAGTTGTGGAAGGTAATCCAAGTTCCAGCAAAGGCAAATATGTTGTTGCTGAGAATGATGAAGAATTGAAAAAATAAAACTCCAATGGGGTTGATTATGCACTGAAAAGTGTTAACCCGGTAATGCTAAAAAGACAAATATGGGGGTTGAACCTCCATTGGTACTTACAAAGTCACTACCCAAAGTTGCTGCACCATTTCCTCAAAAGGTTGAAAAAGAGGGACGAAGACCTAAAGTTCCAAAATTTATATCCGTCCTTAATACTCTTTCCATAAATCATCCCTTGGTTGAGGCATTGTTAGGAATGTCTAGTAATGCTAAGTTTATGAAAGAGTTTGTCACAAAGAAGAGAAGCATTCACTTTGAGACGATTTAGGTCTAGTATAGTTGTAGTGCTATTATGATGAACAATGTGGTTTTCAAGATTCCTTTCACTATAGGCATGTTTCAATTAGGTAAAACATTATGTGATTTGAGGGATAGTATAAACTTTACGCCCTAAGCCATTTTCAAACAACTTCGGCTAGGTGAGCCTTAGCCTACCACTATGCATCTTCTCATGGCTGACTGTTCCATCAAGCATCCTGTTGGCATTTCTTTATGATGTTTTGGTGGAGGTGGATAAATTCATATTTCTGGCTGATTTCATGATCCTCGATTGCCAAATTGATGCTGAAGTTCCTTTTATTTTTTGTAGACCATTCTTGGCTACTGAGAAAGCACTTGTTGATATGGAAAATGGTGAATTAAAGTTTCGGGTAATTGGTGAGGAAGTTGATACGCTAAAATTACATCTCCCAAAAGAAGTATAAGCGATCGTTGTCAAATAAAAAACCCAACTTATAGGTTGGGATAGATCCCACGAGGGATATGGTTCAGACTTAAACTTAACTCACTAATATATTCATTTAGTCAAATTATTTTCGAGACAAGTAATTAAAGGGGGGGGTGGGGGGGGGTTTGTAAGCAAGTAACAATTTGTTGATTAAGTAACAAGTGAGAACGATTCAAAGTTTGAGTTATTAATATGAGAGAGAAATTAAGGTGTATGTGTTCCCAAAAATCTCTTAGGGCAGTAATCCTAATAATAGTAATCCTTTCCTAGTGTTTTACATGCAAAGTTTGTAAGTTAGGTATGGCTAAGTGATTGGTCATCCAAATAGGGAATTTCACTACTCACCTTGGTTTGGCTACGAATGTTTACGTTACAAAGCCTTACCTTTATCTAAGATTAGACATCACATCAACGTATGACTTAGTTTTCACCCTCACACCAATTGACATTAGACTATTAGATAGCATCCACTAAATCTCTGTTATTGACTCTTTTATCGTTCATTACTTCCTTGGTCTAGCAATAGGAACGAAGCGAGTTTTAACGATTGCATCCGTTAAAAAGACTTTTAAGCGAAATAATTTCCAATACATTGAAACTTAAGGGTTTTCATCAGATATTGAGACAAAATATGCATTTGAGGACACTAATTCTATCAAAATATAGCCCTAAATGAGTCCAATTTATGGACTCATCAATAACCCAAAGCAATTTAGACAAGTTCCATTCACAAGCTTTCATAATCAACAAAACCACTTTATAAAGCACAATTTAGGAATTGAGAGAAATCATGGGTTCATGAAGTATTTTCATCATAAATCATCAATTAAACATCAACACAATCATAATTTGTCATTAAAAACCATTTGAAAACGTTTGATGGAAGAACCCATGAGATTGAGTAGAACCCTAGATTTTTCATACTTTGAAATCACCTTTGAATTGGCACCTTGAATGAAAAGTTAGACAAAGATCAAGACTACCATACCTTGCTATTGATTCCCGACGAAATTTGAAGAAGAAACACCTTGAAATCCCTAACCCTAGCTTAAACTTGACCTTCATCTCCAATAGAGTTTCTAGAGAGGACTTTTTGGGAGGGAAGGGTTTTGATTTGGAGGACTTGAAATAATGAGGTCTAATTATGTTTTAATACTCTTCAAATATCTTCATATACTTAAAATAACCATCCATACACTTAAAAAAATTAATAAACAATTCACCAAAAGACCATTGCCCAAGCCACCTCCAAACCAGATTGCACAGGCATGGTTTACGCCCTGGAACCACGAACCATGAGTCCATTCACGGACCGTGTTGTCTGTTCGTGGTCTGGGGTTTCAGCAGGGTCTAGAGGGGCTTGACCTATGGAGGCCATCCACGGGGAGTGGATGAACCTACGGGGCGTGGACCCCTTCCGTAGGTCACCAAATTTTTGGCAATATTCATCAATTGGGCCAGTCTTGGGGGTTAGGCTTAGGGTCCTCCTCAAGGACCCCAAGGTTGGCATATGGGGAGTCGTACCTTGATGTTTAACCCCTAAAGCCCTTAACCATGACTCGGGACAACAGTAAACACCATCAAACCTCACGCAAAACTCAAGCACACACACGTTAGGCTCTAGTTTCACTTATTCATTTTTAGGGTCGTTACATTATCCCCCACTTAGGAACATTCATCCTCAAATGACACTTAAAACACATTAAGGGGTTAAACACTCAAATAAGTAGCCCAACAAGCATGCAACATCAATATAAATGCATAAACATAGGAGGAAACATCAACTCTACATCAAAAAGCTCAAAACACAACAAGAAGTTAGGAACTACATCTACAAACTCACTATGCATCAAAACTTCACATTTCTCATTTCATTGGAGGAACTTCCTTCTCCAAATCACATCATGCTCATCACAACATCATTAAGCACATTATGCAATTGCACTCAAAAGCACATCTAGGCAAGTTCAACATTTAACCTCATGAAGCATATAAGCGACTCACACTAAATGCTCATTAACATGAGGAACACAATTCATGAAAACTCATTTTCTCATATAAACAAGAATTCAAATAGAACATGCATAACATAAGGACACCATGGAAACACAATATTACACATGACTCCAAAAACATGAAACAAGCCAAAAATAAAAGGACCTCTTTGTCTTAGGCTTGAATAGGCATATAAAGAAAGAGGTAAGGATATCGAAAATCTCATCAACCTTACTACTCATCATACTATCCCCCACTTAGGAGTAAACCCAACTAAGGCTAATCATGAACCAAACAAAGGAACCTTAAAAATACATTCAAAACCATACAACAAACCATCAACATACATGTGCTTTTAAACTAGGAAGATCCTCATTAAGCAACTCTTGCTCACAACAACCTTACCAACACCACAATATATTATCTCAATCTATCAAGTCACATAGCCATAGTTGGCATCATAACCAACCCTTTCTCTCCCTCAACCCAAGTAACGTAAACCTTTCAAGGGTCATACTCTAAAGACCAACACATAAGGAACAAGAGAGAGACATTATAGAGCTAAACTTTATGGCACGACTTGAAGAATGAGGAAGTGAAACTTTCTTAACACCCAATAGCCTCCTATTCATAATGTGGCGCGCTTCACATTATCAACAAGACTCTACTAGATGTGGTTTGAGACAACCTAAGACCATTCCAAAATCTTGTGCTCTGATACAATGTTTGTTACGACTTGAGGGTACACCCCGGATACGACACGATGTACTCCACCCCAAAGGGGACTCATACAAGCCTTATAGCATTCTTGAACATAAGAACATAGGAAAATAGAGATGAATTAAAACTTTCTTTACAATAGAACACATTTCATTAAAAAGTAAGCAGAAGACTTCTAACTTTGTCTCAAACCATCTAAATACTTTGAATACAACATTAGGACTTAGCCTACACAAAAGCTTAACATAAACTAAAAGACACAAAAAGAAATATAATGGGTTTTGTCTTCGAACCTATGAGGACTCACCAAGTCTTCATCTTTAAGCACTCTAGAAACCTATCCTTAAAGCATAGAACACCAATATCTCCAAACCCTACACTTTGGTAAAAAGGGAGAAGAAATATGGGTTAGCACATTAGATGTACTAAGTATGGAAGCCATGCAAAAACATGCTTAAAATGAACATCTTTGTTTGAAAGTCATGATATATGCCATTTTAGTAAAACATCATGAACATTGATAAAAGAGGCATAATATAAGTCACAACCAACATACAAGTCACATTTTCACATTAGAATATAATCCACATATGAACCTTCACCTTTCACCTTAAGCCTTCACCTCAAGTAACCCTCAAGCTATATCTTGTGCAATGTATGGATAGCGTCCCATACCACCACCCACACTAAGGTACCACCTTAAGGTCACCAAAAGTGAACCTACCATTCATCCTTTCCACCTTTACATAATAAAGCATATAGGAGACATAAACATTACATGAGTCACACCATCACATTAAAACCAACATCTAAGACAACTCTAAGTCATACTTGTACAATGTGCAAGTAGCATCCCATACTACTACTCATACTAAATACTCCTTTGAAGTCACCCTAGACAAGGCACATTCACACTCAAAAGTTATGACAAGGAAATAACTCATAATACAATCCAAGTATAGCATGCATCATTTCATTTAAGCATATAAGAGTTAACATTTCTCAATAACATCATTTAGAGGACTTTCATTCATTAGACATTAGATCAACATTCTCCTTAACTTCTTCCTAGGAGGACATTCAAACAATAGTCATTAAGACTTAAAGAACTCACTATGACCCTCTCAACGCCTACACGTGCAAAGCATGGATGGAATCCCATACTACCACCCACACTTTGTAGAACCTCTCAAGAAACCATAATGTACATCTCACATGATGGGAATAAGCGTTTAACCGACATAGACCATGTAAGCTACAAATGGAATCTGGTGTCCCCCAAACCATAAAAGGTGTTCTACTTGCCTAAGGTAGAACGGTAACATTAGCTCAGATGAAATCTGCTAGCTAATATCCTATGTGGGCACATAGTTATGGTATAGGAAGATGTTTATTGTAACCCTAGCCTAACATTGGGAGAGTTTCCATCTTACCATATCCACTCGGTGCTTAGCCTACATTCCCATAGAGTATTTCATTCACATTACATTAGTGTACTAGGGAAGAATGACATTGGCCTATCATCCCAAGTTACATCATTACACAAGGAAGGAATGCTATAAGCCTATCAATCCATGGTACATTCAAGGATAGCTCTAGAGTCCTCATGAAAAGAATGCCATAAGCCTATCGATTCATGGTCCCTCATTACATGCAAATACTCATGAAGGAATTCCATAAGCCTATCGATTCATGGTACATTAACTCACTAGGAAAAGAATGTCGCCTATTGATTCAAGAGTCTTCATTACATCAGTTCATTTATGAAAAGAATGCCTTAAACCTATTAATTCACATTCATCAAGTCAAGATACATTCATCACCCATATATGAAAGGACTGCCATAGTCTATCGATTAATATTCATCAAGACAAGACTCATTCATTACACAAAAGAGGATGCCTAAGCCTACCAACTAAAGATTCAACAATACTATCATTTATTCAGGAAGAGGGTGCCTAAGCCTACCAATTCAAGATAATTCATTCATGATCACATTTATCAATATAAGAAAAGGATGCCTTAGCCTACTATTTCAAGATTCAACATTCACATTACTTTCATTATCATTCATGAGTTCTAATTGAGAATTTACTGTCAACAACAACACACTTACATTTTATAAATGATCATCATTCTATCATTGAAATCACATGCATATCCTTCACATTATATATAGTAAGTAAACATCTCCACCTTTCAAGTGGATCAACATCTATAGCACAATTCTACTTTAACTAGCAATTAGGTCAAACTTGCCCTTTCAAGGCTATGATCACAAATCCTCAATTCACCAACAATTCACCATAATTAGGCATAAATGATGATACAATTCAATGACCCAAAGCAATTTAGACAAGTTCCATTCTGAGCTTTCATAATCATCAAACCCACTTCATAAAGCACAATTTAGGAATTGAGAGAAATCTGGGTTCATAGAGTATTTTCATCATAAATAATCAATTAAGCATCAACACAATCATAATTTGTTGTTAGAAACCATTTGAAAATGTTTGATGGAAGAACTCGTGAGATTGAGTAGAACCCTAGATTTTTCATGCTTTGAAATCACCTTTGAATTGGCTCCTTGAATGAAAAGTTTGACAAGGATCAAGACTACCATACCTTGCTATTGATTCCCCATGAAATTTGAAGAAGAAACACCTTGAAATCCCCAACCCTAGCTTGAACTTGACCTTAATCTCCAATGGAGTTTGTAGAGAGGACATTTTTAGGAGGGAAGGGTTTTGATTTGGAGGACTTGAAATAATGAGGTCTAATTATATTTTAATACTCTTAAAATATCTTAATATACTTAAAATAACCATCCATACACATAAAATAATTAATAAACAATTTACCAAAAGACCCTTGTCCAAGCCGTGTACAAACCGGATTGCACAGGCATGGTTCACGCCTTGGACCCACGAATTGTGAGTCCATTCATGGACTATGCTGTTATTCTGTGGTCTGGTGCTGCAGCATGGTCTAGAGAGGCTTGACCTACGAAGGCTATCCACGGGGCGTGGATGGACCTACGAGGCGTGGACCCCTTCCGTAGGTCACAAAATTTTTGGCAACATTCATCAATTGGGGCAGCCTTAGGGGTTAAGCTTAGGGTCCCCTTCAAGGACCGCTAGGGTGGTCCATGGGGAGTCGTACCTTGACGTTAAACCCCTAAAGCCCTCAACCATGACTTGGGACAACATCAAACACCATCAAACCTCACACTAAACTCAAACACACACACGTTAGGCTCTAGTTTCACTTATTCATTTTTAGGGTCATTACACTACTCCTTCACGAGCACCACCATGAGCTGTGGTTCCCTTCACGATGCTTCCAAGGGCTCATGAGAGGAGAGCCAATCTTGGCTAACTAATGGAGGGCTTCATGAGCACTACCACGAGTCGTGGTGCCCTTCACGGCCCGTGAGGGGCTCCTTGGAGGGTGCCTTGCCTCTGTGGAGGGTTGGTGACTTCTCACTTTACTCTCTTTTCTTGGTTTCTTGATTCCTGGGTGTTATAGATCAATTGTAGGGTTTGTTGAGTAAGGGGTTTATTAGTATGTCATCTTGGGGTGCTTCTATATTGTTTGTGAAGAAGAAAGAAGTAATGATGATGATGTGTATTGACTATAGGAAGTTGAACAAAGTAATAGTAAAGAACAAGAATCCTCTTTCTTATTAGTTTTCCAACCTTTTGTCTTTCATCCTTGCAAATGCAAATCATAGATGACCTGGTGGCATTTATTGCAAATAACAACATTCTTCTCAATTATTGTCTTATTTAATCAACTTCAGGGAGCATTGTTGTTCTCTAAGATTGATTTGAGGTTTGTGTATCATCTGTTGAAGATTAAAGCATCGGATGCCCCTAAGACACCCTTTTGGACTCTAGGATGGCAATTATGAGTTCCTAGTGATGTCCTTTGGGTTGACTAACGCCTTTATAGGGTTAATAGAGCTGACGAATGGGGTAATTTTTACCATACATAGATTTTTTTGTGATTGTCTTCATTAATGATATTTTGGTGTACTCCAAGACTCAAGAGGACGGTGTTTGAAACTTCAGGATTGTACTTCAGAGGTTGATGGAAGAGAAGTTGTATGCCAAGTTCTTTAAAAGTGAGTTTTGGCTTAATTTTGTGGCATTCTTGGGACACATGGTGCCGAAAGAGGGTATTAGAGTAGATCCAGACACGATTAAGGCAATTAAAGGTTGTATGCTACCTACTTCTCCTACTAAGATTCAGATTTTGTGGGATTGGAAAGCAATTACCTATGGTCTGAAGACTTTGTTCACTTTGGCTCCTATATTGACTCTACCTGAGGAGGGTGTGGACTTCACTATTTATTGTGATTCTTTAAAAGTCAGTTTGGGTGGTGCATAGATGCAAAAGGGGAAGGTGTTGCTTATGCTTCTGGGTAGTTAAAGACCCATGAGAAGAATTACCCTACTAAAGATTTAGAGTTGGTAGTCATGGTCTTTGTGCTTAGGTTATGGCATCGCTATTTGTATGGGGTGCATTGTGATATCTTCACTAATCACCGAAGTCTTCAATATATGTTAAGTCACAGAGATATGAACTTTAGGCGGTGTAGATGGCTTGAGTTGCTGAAGGATTATGACTTAGCCATTTTATATCATCCGCGAAAAGCCAATGTGGTGTCCGATGCTTAGAGTAGTAAGACTCCTAGCATTGAGCGTCTTGTTATGCTATGTATTGGGAAGAGACCATTGGCTAGAGATGTTCATTGATTAGCTAACAGTCTTTTCTAGTTGCAAATTTTAGAAGAGAGTGGTGGTATGATGATGAGAATTTATGTCTTATTTGAGACAATGTATTAAGGGGCGAAGCCGAGGAGGCTGCGCTTGATTCTAATTGTGTCTTGAGTATTAGAGGTAGATGGCTTGAGTTGCTGAAGGATTATGACTTGGCCATTTTATATCATCCACGAAAGGCCAATGTGGTGTCCAATGCTTAGAGTAGTAAGACTCCTTGCATTGGGAGTCTTGTTGTGATCAGTATTGAGGAGAGACCATTAGCTAGAGATGTTTAGAGATTAGCTAACAGTCTGTTTTGGTTGCAGATTTTAGAAGAGAGTGGTCGTATGATGATGAGAAATTATGTCTTATTTGTGACAAGGTATTAATGGGCTAAGTTAAGGAGGTTGCGCTTGATTCTTATTGTGTCTCGAGTATTGGAGGTGGGATTTTTGTGCCCAAGGTGGGTGAGTTGGTTAGATTGATTTCTAAAAGAGGCTAATTTTTCTCGAGATTATATCCATTTAGGAGCAGCCAAGATCTATCACGATTTGACTCTACATTACTGGTGGTGTGGTATGAAGAGAGATATCTCTAAGTTAGTCTCTATGTGTTTGACTTGCCAATAGGTCAAGTGTGTGAGCATGTAGCTGCTCTCTGGGAAGGATGCTACTACTTAAAACTAAAGCTAAAATAATACTTGCACATTTAAAAGAGCCTAATGTAAGATATATTAATTATAATTCAATAGAGGAATTAGGCCCAAAAAAAGAGCAAGGTATGACGTCTTGTCATTTAAAAATTTTGTCGATCTCACATTTAAACAAGGCAAGAGATCAAATTTATGGAGGAAAAATCTTTTAAAATAATTCAAACAAATACGCTAAGAGATTTTTATGTATTATCCATACTACTACCGGACACATTATAAATTATTACCAATTTCATAGTACAAAAATTAATCGGTTCATGCTTTGTACAAACATTTGAAACAAACAATATATCTAGAACATTACAAGACATGGGTTTACACACCCCAAAACAACAAAACATGTCGTCATAATTATATTACAACCCATGGTGACATGATCAAAACAACCTTCAAAATTACAAGTAAATGTACAACACATTGATCATGAACAAGTCTTGAGATTTGTACAATATATAGATGCCTATATACAAAGTGATCTTCCTTAAAGCTCTCAAAAACTTCATCTCCAATGGCTAGCTTCAAGTATCCTCTCGAACATTCACTGTGATAGAAACAATTATCGCTAAGCATAAAGCTTAGTGGTGTAAAAACTATAGGTGTGGAGCCGTTAGATTGTACAATATATAGATGCCTATATACAAAGTGATCTTCCTTAAAGCTCTCAAAAACTGCATCTCAAATGGCCAGCTTCAAGTATCCTCTCGAACATTCACTGTGATAGAAACAATTATCGCTAAGCATAAAGCTTTGTGGTGTAAAAACTATAGGTGTGGAACCGTTAGATTCACCAAGTTACCTTTCTAAAGTCGTGGGCAACATAATTGAAAATCAACAATAAATCAAATAAACAATATATCAAGAGTATCAAGTTTGATATTTAAAGATCTAAGTGTCAAGACCGCGCATAACACCATTTCACAAGAGATCAAATAACAAGGCTCGCCAATATATACATCATGCCATCACACCTAGCATAATCATGTATCAAGAAGGACCCAAGCCATGTTTCAAGAAAGGTCACATCCTAATAATCAAGAGAACTAATGACCATATTAAAAATGTCTTTCTAGATCGTACTTAAAATGGAGAACTTCCATACTTAAGAAGAAAAAAAATATAGAGTCAAGATGGCAAAAGATCTGAATCAAGAGGTATACCAATAGTGAAAAAGTTAGAGCCACAAGAATTCCAAGTATTAAGAAATCCATACAAGTGGGCAATTTAAACAAGTATCTTGTATGTCTCAAAGAATACCAACACAAAAATACAAAGTGACATGAAGTTATCAATGTACCAACATAACCTTTCAAATATACTGATGATGAGTGGTAGATTTGCACTAATTTTGAGGCCTATTTAGCTTAATAAGTAGTGTCCTCAATGCTTAATTTTGTCTGTTATGATGATTTACAGATATGAAGACTAATGGACAAGGCAAAGATGAATGTATGAAAGAATGGCCAAAAGTGTAAAAAGAAGTGTAAACTATACATTGATGATCCCAAGCAAGAAAGGTAAATCACCTAGTAAGCATGACCTCGCCCAAAGTGATAGTGCACAACACTTGTGTTTATTGAGACAGTTCGACAAATTTCAAAAGAAATGATGGCTCACCAAATGAGAAAGGTGAGCTTGCTGACCATAACCAAATGTAACAGTGCAAGGAGGAAGATTGAAGGCTCCAAAGGCTAACCAAGGTGGTACTCGGTAATACACTGAACGTGAAAGGCCAACTCGAACAAGCACGTCGACAAAGGGTAAAAAACATGAGTCCTAGAGCAAGAGACTGAAAGCAAAAGCATGAATGGAGATTCACCGAATGAACTTGGCGAACCTGACAAATGTCGCCCAAAGGGCAGCGTGCTGAGTTTTCAGGCCAAATTTTGGGAAACTATAAATCATCCCACAAGAAAGAAATAAAGAGCTATCTTTTTGTGAGAGTTGGGAATTCTTAGTTTCGAGAGTGAGAGAGAAACACTTTACTTTGCGAAGAACACTTTCTTTCTAGTTTTGGGGGTTTTTGAAATTTGATCTTGAACGTAACAAATTGAAGTTGAATCCAAAGTGAGGTTTGCTTGTAATTGCTAAATTTCATGTTACCCATGGCTTCTTTAATTAAAGGTATATTTTCTTTGCTTTTTGTGATGGGTGCCTAAAATCCAAGATCTATGGGTGCAATTATGGGGTTTGGTGTTGATTTAATGTAGTGGGTTTTGTGTTATGTTGTATTTTACTGATGACCAAACAAGAATTTAGGCTAATTACTATGGGGTTAACATATGGGTCAAGGTTTCAAACTTAATTCCTACTTCCAATATGCGGTCGTGCTCGAAAGAGATTAATTGAAGTGGATAATTAGTCTGATACAAACAATTTAGGTTTCATGTCCATAACTTGCTTGAAAATAGAGGTTGTGGGTCAGATCTATTTGCCCTACTTCTACATCAAAAGAGCGAGTAGAGTAAGGTATTGGGTTGTTTGGTATATTATATATATAAGATTGGAAGGAGATTCTATGCAAAGATGCTTTGAGATCTAAATAAGATTAGCATCATTAAAGATGACCTAGCCTATGTCACAACCCAGGAGTACCCCCTAGACGTAACATGCCGTATAGGACCCCGAAAGACCCTATACAAGCCACTTAGTATTCATAACATAAGAAATAGAACAATAGAAGTAAAGCATCTGTTCAATTCCAATAGGTTTTATAAAAGTAAAGCGTAAGTATAAAACACTTGTCTCAACAGCCATCTAATACAATCAAATGAAATTTAGCCTAGCCCATATATCATATCCAAAACTGGAAATAAGAAAGCAAACTAAACAATCAAATTCATCCTCGAAGCATAAGGACTCACCAAAGCTTGGGAACCACGTAATCAACCACTAGCCACGAAACTGAGAAACCTGACTGCGGACCCTACATTTTGGGAAATATAGGGAAGAGTATGCGTTAGTACAAAATAATGTACCAAGTATGATAGCTATGCATAAAACATTTAAATCATGCTAAAAGAGGACAATTCATGACATGCAATTCACCAAGCTGAAACATGATATAAAAGAGTTAGAAAAATAAGTCATAAAACATGGTCAATGCAAGCTAACATCATTTGAAACCTTTGAACACATATGAGATACTTATTGAAGTAACCTTAGTTCATTATTAAAGTGGGAATGAGCCTTAACTAACATAGAGACCATTTGAGCTATAACATGATCCACCGGAGTCTCCCACATCGAAAAGGGTTGTCCTACTTGCCAAGGTAGAACCATGAATCTAACTTAAAGTGCATTCACTAGCTAATGGTTATCTAGACTATCATCCTACGGGGACACATATGTAAGGGATAAGGAGATTGGTACTATAAATCGGTCTCTACTAACGGGTGACTTCCATCTCAATATCCTATCGGTGCTAAGCATAAATCCCACAAATTAGTCATTTCTTACTTGTTCTTAATATCCATGGAAGGGCATGTTATCTTTCCAATACAAGATAAGTCATTATCAAGGGAAAGGTATAATTCAATAACCAATCAAAGCTTAAGTCATATTAGGATAGCTCCTTAGACCATGCGTGAGAAAACTTTTCACCGTCCATGATCTTTTCATAATAGCTTGTAAGGCTCATAGTCATTCACTTCATGATAGAGATGCCCCTCATACTAATGTAAATAGTTTTGAAATCGTGGCCTATAATCATTGATGGCATAACCGACTACCATACTAATCAAGACCTAATTTAGGAAATAGCCCGAAAAGCATAGAGGGAAAATCTAGATTCATTCATGTCATGTGGCGAAGCTTCATAGAGCATATAGACGATCTCATTTATAAGCTTTCTTGAGTCATAAACATAGTTTCATGAACTTGCATTCTTTTCAATAATTCATAAGCTTCATTATAGTTTCAAAGTCAATGCATGTTCAATTCATTTAAATATATTTCTTAAAGAGAAGACATGCATATTTTCATAAATTCATCTTTCATAATTCAAGACCCACATTATATCAACATAACTTAAAAAACATAGGTTATGCATGGGTTCATGGGAAATCAACTTAAAACAAGCAATTACTTCAATTCATGCATAAAAGTTCATAAATCAATAAAATAAATCAACATTGAAAGGAACCCATGACATGGAAGAAAACCCTAACTCAATTGGAGAATTCTAACTTGTAAATTGGAGAATTCGGGAACTCCATGGAGGAAAGGCTTTCATGGATGAAAATTATCATACCTTGATGCCAAAAGCATGGAACCAATGGAGGATTTGAAGGCTTGATCTTGAAACCCTACCATTCTTCTTCAACTTCTAGAGAGAGAAATATTTGAGAGGAAGAGTTTGATCTTTTTTTGAGAATTTTAGAGAATGAATTGGGTTTGGGTGATTTGGGGGTTTAACATTATTATATTGGCTTTGGGTAGAAGGAAAAATGATGTAGTATTGAGTTTAAACAATTGGAAAAAGATGAAATAACCCTTGACCTAAGAACTGCCGAATTCCATCTACTACGGAATTGATGGACCGTCGTTTATGGTCTGCCCGACAGGTCTTCACTAAAATGAGCATAACTTTTTACTCGGAGCTTGGATTTTAGCAAACTAGGTGTCGTTGGAAAGAGGATTCAATTATCTTTAATTTTATAGGTCATGGGTCACCTAATTTATTTTGTGCTAAAAGATATGACCGTTTGAAGTTGACCCAAAAGCCCTTTCATTCCAAATAACTGCCGGTGTCAACAATAGTGGAAAACCATGATCCGTGGATCAACCTACGGACCATCTTGTTCATTCATCGCTAACTTCATAGACTCAATTACTGGGCAACCAATAATGGACCCCTTCCTACGGGTCTTGGTAGAGTCTACGGACTGTAGGTCCTGGTCGTCGTTCTCTACTTATGACTTTGAAATCTTTCTAAGTCAGGGACGCACCTACAAACCCTATCTAGGGATTGTTGAATGGATGACGTGATGTCCTGGTGAACCATCACAAAAAATTGAAACTTCAATATTTTAGAATAATTGAACTAACTAACCATAGCCACCACCTACGGACCGTCGTCCCACCGACGGTCCGTCGTATGGTGTCGTGGTTGCTTACACCAAGTTGTGATAAACTGAAATTTTTACCCTTTTGAAATCCGAGGTGTTACATTATCTCCCCTTGGGATCATTCGTCCTCGAATGAGAATCAAGCTAGCATAAAAAGAGTAGGAGTGAAACTAACAACCTAATCATCAATGAAAGTTAATCAAAATGCACTTAACCAAGAAGGAACCAAGCTAGAACATGTTCAAAACACAAATAAGGTAGATAGGAACTAGACCTAGTTTCCCAACATGAGTGCAATCACATAAATGCACATATCCGAGGTAGGAACTTCATCTCCAAACTAAAGCATACTTTTTTTTAAAAAGAACCATTTTTTCGTAAGACAAACATTCAAGATCACAGTAAAATGCACATAATTATGAAGCAATAAATTAAACTAAATAACATTTTTGAAAAGATCAAATTTTCCATGAGCACACATGCTTAAGGAAACATGAGGATGACTAAGACACAAGAATCCTAAAGAGTGAACCATTAAATTCATTATGAGTTCATGAGAATAACCTTTCAATTAGCCCACAACAACAACAACATAATGAATAACACTTCACTCTCAAAGCATCATTAAAGAATTTACAAAAAATTCATAAAACAAGCATAATCTCATACTTTACCTCCTTGAGGTTAAAACCTGTTTTCAATAAACACATCTAGAATTCAACCATTAGACATGGATTTAATCATAATATCATGTGAATCTATCACCTCATGCATCAATTCATACAATTCACCTTTCATCAACAAATACGCACATCATATCATCAACTTTGAGAAATATGTGGATTTCATGGGTTCTTGAGGATACAACATGAAACTCATTAGAAATAATCAATTCACACATAATATAACATAATTCAAACATTAGAATCGTGTTCGAAAGGAGCCCATTACTTTGGAATCAAACCCTAACTTTTAGGGATTTCTATCTTTGCAATTGCGGTTTTAAAGGGACTCCATGGATGAAAGCTATGCATGGATTAAGGACTAACATACCTTGATCACAAAGCCCTATGAATTTGGTGTGACAAACCTTGCTTCTTGGACCCTAGCTTTTCTGCTTCTTCTTCTTATTCTTTGAACTTTCTAGAGAGAGAATTTTTGGAGAGGATGAATTTTGGGAATTATTTGGGTGTTTGGAAAATATGAATTAATTTGGGTGAGTTTTGACTAAAAATGTGTCGCACCCCATTTTTTCGCAAAAATGGGTTTTCGTGCACAACCTAACAACTCTTTTGGGCTTTGGGTGATTGAAGAGTCGCCACCTAACGAATAAAGGCGCATTAGGGCACCTATCTAACCTAACTAATTCTAACTAAAGGTCAACGAACCAGAGATCGGGTAAGGGTTCAAATTACTCGAGGGGAAGGCGCTAGGCATCCCTCGAGGTCCACAAATGTGGATCCCGGCCGTATCTCATGCAATTTATATGGGGGTTACAAGTAGCAATTAAGGTCACTTCATTTATTGATTATTTAATTTAAACATGCTTGCTAGGTGATAACAATAAATAAACATTTAGGATTATTTCAGTTAATTGTTATTTAATTAAGCATGCTTACTAGGTGATAACATAATATTAAACAATTAAGGACACTTTATTTATTTTAATTAATTAGTTAAGCATGCAAGACTAAGTGATAACAGAATAACAAATAAATATTAAATAATTAATAAAGAGATAAGGGAGGGGACAGAAATTGCACAAGTAGATAAGCAAACAAATTTTATATTTTATTTAAGCTACCCCAAACAATTGTAATTATAAGCAAATAAAGGGACAAAAGGAAAGGGAGACTCTGAAGGACTTTAAGGATTAGCACTCGACCTTTATTTATTTTTTGATAGGCTTCCATGTAGGGACAAACAAAACCAAGGTTTGCCGCTTTAAGCTTGAGTCGATCTCATCATATCCGTAGGGCCTAAACTACCTCTACCCCACCTTCCACATGCATTTCATCCTAGAAGGTGCTTATCGTCCCCGCTTAAGGTCCAAGAGGCATTGGACAACTACTAGGGAGGTTTTAGACTAAAGTAAAATAGGGTTCCTATATAGGCCCCTCAGACATCAAGAAAAATAATTTGGACAAGCATTTAGCACATGGAGTCTCATATTGGCGTCTAGATTTTATTAAACATGCTGGCAAATACAAGTAATTGTGAAAGGTCTCATGCTTAAGTGTATGCATACAAAACAAGCAGCATTACCATATTTATTGAATTTAGAGGGCAGAAAAATATAACACATGTAGAAAGCAATTAATAGCAGTTATTAACTAATTTTAAAAGTGGCAGAAAAATTATCACAGATGCATGACATAATTTTTTTAGAGCAATAGTTGATCAGATTATTAACGTCAATTTTTATTTTTAAGTAGCAGACAATTTATTAGATGCAGAAATTAATCGTAGCAAAATAATGCAGATATTAATTAATCTGAGCAAGATTCAATCGGGGCAGCAAGTAGTAGATGCAGAAAATTAATTTAAGTGGCAGAACACGTATTCATGCAGAATGGATTGATTTTAAGTAGCAAAAGAGTGTTTAAGTGCAGAAAATAATTTCATCATGCAGATAGGACAAGAGCATATTTTATTTAAGACATTATTAGCATGCTGGGCAATTTATTATCTTATTTTTAGTGTCAAAAAATAAATGCATTGCATAAATTATTTACCAGTGAGCAGAAAAAATTATGAAATTATGCATATTTTATTTATTTTTATTTTAGTTGACTTCACGTGGCCAAACAATTGTTCATAATGCAGAAACTAAAATATTTTGGGCAGAAATTAATTAGGACAACAACTTCAAAGTTGCAGATTATGCAGAAAATAACATATTAATGCACTAGCAGAAAACCTATTATGTGAGATTAATTTTTAGTGGCAGCCATTGTTCTAATACAGAAGATAATTAGTAGCTGATTTTAAGTAGGACAAACACATAGCAAAATGCAGAAAATTACTCTTAAGAACAATAGCAGATTTTGTCAAGACATGTTTTAAGATTAAAACATGCAAGAGCAGATTCGTTGATTTTATGTTATTTATTTTATTCAGTTATAACATGTTGAAATTTATTAGAATCCTATAGACATGCTATCTATATAAAGAACACAACCTACAGGCTTGGTTTCTACACCGAAGTGACATATTAAGAAATATTTAAATCCTATAGGTGTGCTTTCTAACTTTCACTTAGTAGACCCATTACTATATAACTTTTAATGTAATTATGTCTCATACATAAGGGTGATTCAGAACAAACAAAGCAGGGGACATGTAAAAGTTTTATTTTAATACGTATGGTTATATGTCAAGACAAATAATTGAAGGAAGATAATAGAGATTTAAACTAGAATTTAAGTAAACAATTAATCCAAATGAGAAAACATTTATATAATAAGAAAATAGGTGATCACAACCTTATAGGCATGCTTTCTAACACAAGTAGGTTGCAATAATATGAATAAACAATTACATAAATCCCTCCCCCTTTAGACGATTCCCCAAATATTTCACAAATATAATAGAGTTAGGGTTATACAAATATTACAAACCGAAATACATAAGAAAAATACAGATTCAAATACATAAGTAAAAAAGCAATTTTGCCCGAAAACCCCCATCCGATGGCAACTCTTCAAACTCGAACTTCAAGTTCAAAACCTGCTAAAGTGCGACAAATATAGCATATAAAAATAGTATACTATAATAAAGTAAGAATACTAATTATGAATAAATTCACTATATGCGCATATTTATTTCAATATCTGGTTAGAATAAACAGACAATTAATTTAGACAAGTAAATATATCATACAAAGTAAGGAAAAACGAAAATTGACCTGTACACCTCCTTTTATTCATTTCAACCATACATAGTACTAACAATGCAAAAAATAAAGATTAAACTACTGAAAGGAACTAACCAGTTATACAGAATTATTTATCAGCAATGAAGACCTACACTTAGTCCAATATCCGACACGAACACAGCAAAAATAGCGTGCAGAGGAGCTTTAAAGTGTTTACCGAAAAACTTAATTTTTCAAGAGTAGAGAGCAATAATTTTAGAACTCAAGTATGGGCAATGTCTGTGCGTGAGTTCAAGTGTGAATGAATGAGGGAAGAGTCTGATATCGTGAATAGGAGGACACATAATAAGGGAAAAGAAATAAATTAAGGATCAATTAACATTTCCTAATTAAGAAGGAAGACAAATTACTTATTTATTTTATTTTTACCAATTATAACCAAATACAGAATCTGCTCAATTTTTAAATAAGGTAAAGAAAATCAGCCAAATTCCCTTTTTACATCAATTCAATAAAAGTTTACCAAATCAAAGCATGTAAGAATCTGTCTTGACTAAATAATGGAAAGGAACAACAATTAAGGGCAATTGATAGATATTCACAATGGCTACTATCAATAGTATTATAATAATTTTACTGTAACCAAAAAGGTAAAAGGTCTGTCACAATATGCCTAAGGCAAAGGGATCAATTTAAGATACTATACAAACCAATATTATGTAAGAATGCACCAAGTAATTCCACAAGGAAAGGAATAATCTGCACCAAAGGTAATATTCAAGCTTACTCAAATATTTGCTAATAACTAAATCAGCAAGAATCAGTAGAAATGTTAAAGAGATCCTATAAACTTGTTAAGCTAGCCTACTAGAGGGCAAAACTCACATACTTACTAATCAACTTAAGATAAAAATTTACAGGCATAATCACTAGTTCATTAAATTACAACCCAAACATACTTCAATAATTGACATGATAATCACACAACTTAAAACATGCATTAAGCAATGATAATATCTTACGATGCTTGCATCATTATCCACAATAGTTTAAAATTCAAGAATAAAGAGTTGAAATGACAGGCATAACATTAATTTAAACTTTCTTGGACGGATCTGTTAAGATCCGTATTAAACAAACTCAGAACTTTCAAGATCTTGGCTGGAGTAGCGATGCTTTGTCACTATTGTTGACCTCACTTTCTTTGTCGGAGCTTTTGTGTTACTCACTTCGCCGGAGCTGCTCGCTGCTGTTGATGCTTCCCTCGCTGGTGGCGTGTTGTCGTTGTCGTCCTCACAATTTCTCACTGAAACGGAGAAAATGAGAGGAACTCGAGGCATAGGCGGCGCTCACCCTGTCGCTCGTCGGAGCCTGCTGCTACCTCGTCAAGCTACTGGCTTCGTCCTCTTCGTTGCTGGCCCCGACAGGAGGTGAGGAGAGAGAGAGAAGGGAAGAAGAAGAGGGGAGATAGGGGACGAGCGGCACTGACTTTGGGGAAGGGAAGAAGAAGAGGGAAAAGTGATAGGGTTTGGTCTTTTTTAAGTTAAAATCAAAAGGTAGGGTAGATTCGATCTGAACCATTGATCATTTTTTAGCGAAGAGGCTGAGATTTATTTTGATGTTAGATGAATTAGAATGGATAGATGAAATTCGTTGGAATTGAAAAATCTAAAAATTGGGCTGAATTAGCTACAATTGAAAAATAGAAATGGCTAGAATTGCAATGAGAATTTGAATTGGAGTGGCTAGAATTGAATGAAATTTGCATAAAATGGGCTAAAATTTAAATGATTTGGAGGAAACTTAAGTAAATGCTATTTAATTAATAAAATACTACACATATTAAAATATTTTCATATAATTAAACACATCTAAGATTTTAAAATATTTAAGTAAAGTAATTATTTCGAATTTAAGTATCGATAAAGACTAATTTGATAATAATTACAATAATTTTTGAAATCATGCATACTAAAATATATAATTTTAAGACAAAATTGATTAAAATTTTAAACTCGAAATATGTTTTAAAATACATATATAATCGAATAGCATTCCCAAAAAGGGTTAGAGGTCGGTCAAAATTCGGTGTCAACAACTGCCCCTTGGCTGTTCGAGGATGAGGGATGAATTGTCGGGAAACCAACATTGACTTAGTAGCCAATTTTGTCCGACCGATGAGAGATGTCAATGGGATCACTTGAAACAATATAGAGTTGGAGAGGGGTATGACCGAGACTTTGTTATTAAGGCGCCTACATATCTCTGGTTATACGAGAATCAGGTCGTGTGTAGTTCTAGATTTAGGAGCAAATGAAACTCCTAAAAAATGAAAGAGCAGTGTGATATTCAAATAGGAATGATATAGGCTTGAATGGATAAGAATAAAGAAGCGAGAGGAGCGTGACAGCGAGATTTCCAGCTTAAGACACTACAACATTTTAGGCCTACGACCACACTAATTCTGGACAATGCTTTTAAAGTGTTGCCTAAAATACTTTTAGGGACGCTTTTAAAGTGTAGCCCAAATTTTTAACTTTTAGCTTCGATAATATTAGCAACGCTTGTAAAGTGTACTATTTAATGGTATAAGCTGCACTTATAAGCATTGTTATCATATGATATAATTGACAACAACTATTTAGATATATGGCCACACTTTTAAAGTGTCCTATTTTTATAATTGTAAAAACAACACATTACAAATGTGGCCTTAAAGTTTTCACTAAAATATTATATTCCCTCCAACATTTTTAACTCTCCCTCCCATTTTTTGTTTTTTTTTTAGCAAAATTAAGTCACAAAACATTAAATTTTTCTTTTCCCCAAATCAGAACTGAATAGCTTTTCTCACAGAACACGCTGAAGAGCTTTTCTCACTGAGCTGAAGAGTTGAAGATCGAACATAGAGCTGGAGAGCTGAAGATCGAAAACAGGTAATTCATTAAACATTAAGATTTTCTTTTCCCCTAAATCAGAAAAACTTTCCATCAATTTGAAGAACACAATTTTCTGTCTAAGCTAAGTCTGAAGAACATGATTTCCGTCAAACATTCCCACAGATTTCATGATTTCACGTTGAAGAGCTGAATAACTACATATTGAAGAATACGATTTCATGATTTCTTGTTGAAGAGCTGAAGGTTACGCCTCACGGATGAACACGCCTCACTAAAATCAAACAAAATGCTTCATTTGAGAAGATGATGTCTTAAAGCTTCATCACATTGAAAGGTTTATAGGTAAGAAATTCTATTTTTGAAAGTCTAAATTTTAGCTTTAGGGTTTTGATATTCTTGTGTCTGCAGATACGATTTGTGGGAAAGCTTTATCAATTGAAATGTGCATTTTTGGCCTCAAATGGGTCACTCGAAAATCAATAAGGTAAGAATACATGTCTGGGTGTTTGTGGGATGTTGATAAATCCATCAAGATTATCTAGAAAATAATACTTGTTTGCATATTTTGGAGCATATAGTTGATAATTTCTTCTTTTTCGTGTTTTGAGAGTAATTAATATGATCTGTTTGATATGAGGAAAGATATGTAAGGAATTCAGATTGTTATTACACCAGTGCAATCATATTTATAAACATTTTCGCTACCTAAGTGAGGATTTCAATTCAGTATATAGTTTGAAGGTGTGTTGATTGATTATAACATGTTATATATGTGAAGATTCAAAGGAATTCAAGGTTTTTCTCTGAACTATAACTATGATTTGTCATGTTGCTTGAAGTTCTGATACTATTCAGAATTTTGAATTCTTGATTTGAACTTCTTCTCATTGTCGTTATGCAATCTGAATTCAAAAGAGAATTTTGCCAAAGAATGTTGTTTCTATATTAATTCTAGATTGATATAATTAAGAAGTTGTTGTCATAAAACTGTATTGTGTTGTTGCTATAACTAAGTATTGATCTGAAAATTTTAGATTGCAAGTTTCTTTTTTAAGTGAATTTCTGAGTGTGAAAACAAATAGTGTTACTGAGATTAACTACAAAGTTTGCGAAGTCCAGTTTCAGTGTGAGTTGTTACTGTTCATTATCTATTTCATGACCATTTCCCTGCAATAGGTTGTGAATAGCTTTGGTTCTGCAGAATTTTAAGTCTTTATCTACTTTTTATTAAAATTTTGCATTGTTATTAGCCTGATATTCTTCTGTCGTGTTATTTCTTGAACTTGATTGAGATTTATAAAGAGCCACGACACTTCAATATTTAGGACTCCTACCATTTGGGGCACAATCTTTGGTCATGTTGATATGTTCTTTTCAATTCTTGTGGTTGTAATGTTAAAATCCTTGGTATAAGATGTTTGCTTATTGCTCTTCATTGCTAATATTTTTGTGCACATAAAACTAACGATATTTCTAGTCGCACCAGTTTTGTCTATATTCTCCTTGGAGATTTCTGATAATAAAAGGGAACATAAAAGGAAGTATAAGATTTATGTTTTTTTTGGCTGTTACTTGTGGAATTCTTTTCTTTCGGAAGTGCGGTTGTTCCTATGAGAGTGATTACATTCTACTTGATGCACCTATAATGAAACGTTTTGATTTTTTAGAATTTAAGTAGCTACTATTCATGGTTATTTTTAAAAATTATATTGTGAGCATAAAGCTTTAAACTCAGAATTGGGCTGGTTAAAATGCATCAGAGATATAAACGTGTTCAAGTTATTTCATAGGTTTTTAGAGGAATTTCACGTACACAGTCGATATGTATTGTAAATGTGATGATTATTATTCAAAGGACACTTTGGTTTGCAATTGTTCCAAGTAAGAGCTATTGACTTCGTTTTTCCTGCCAATGTTGCTGATTGAGGAAATTCTGCTCTTAGGCCAACTTCTCTCGAGAGGATTGTGACTACCAGTACAGCTTAGTGTCAACTATAGGTTTGAATCCTTTAAGACTAGCTGACTTCTTTGATCTTCAATTACCATCAATAGTATCCACTATCTAGAAGTGTTAAGTATTCTTGATAGATATGTGATATTAACAATGCTTTATCTCTATCATTCTCTGACTAGGTATGTTCACATACTGACTTTGAAATCAGTTAGGTTCGTGGTGTGCTTACCATTCTCTTTCAACAATGCAATGTATTTTGACTTTTACGTGCGGAGTTGTAAATCTACTGTGATGATATCTCATTTTTGTCTAGCATTTCTTTCAAGGCTAAATGTTTAGAATTTAGTAGAGTGAATTGAAGTTCAACTTGGAATGAGAAAATCAATGATGATGCAATGCGTTTTTTCTTGAGTAAAGACAAGTTTTGGGCTCTTTTATTCTGTTAAAGTTACATATTGAGTTGAGTTTATTACTGAAATCCGAGAACTTAGACCCATATTCGGGATTGGAAGGCCCTCAGGGATTTCTTAGCTGTCAAAAAAAAAAAATCTGATCTATACTTGCACTGGTTTCACTTTTCCCCTGCTCTATAAGTATATCTTGTTAGATACAAGTAAAAACGCATTAACACCTAGTACTCACTCTTAGATGAATATGTGCAAATGACTTAGAAAGAAGAGAAACCATAGCTAGTCTCACGCCCAAATCGGAACTGCTAATTAATGAATGGATATACAAAATATTTACTAAATTAGGTTGTTCTGTTTGTGTAATTTTAGATGTTTACACTGGTTGCTTCAGCCTGGCATGGCTTGCTTTGGTTCCCTCTAACTTCATCTTATACTTGTGGCAGATGTTCTAAAGTTCTCTTTCACTACTTTTTGCTTAAATTCAATCAAATGTTGGTATGTTTCACTTTTTGATACACTTAATTTGAGTTATAAATTGATTTTCTTTTGATGACTACAAATAGCAAAGGAAAAAATATGTATCTTTGTTACAATTTTTCTAGTTAACAATATTATTTGTAGTCATACATCTTACATGTGGTTTAATGTCCTAAGGAATTGGAGCATGAACGAAACTAAGAGCTAAAATATATGCAGAGCCATGTGACAATGATGAAGACTTCTTGAACAATTGTGAATAAATTTTTTTTTGGTTTTGTGAAATTAATTACAAGTACACATCTTGTAATATTGTTTTTTTTTTTAGTAATTGTTATATGAGACAATTTGCTTTTTATATATTTATTTTAAATCTATATATTCACATTATTATTTTTTAAGTTATTTATTAGCTAATTTTGTGCTTAGAGTCAACTAAGTAAGATAGTAATGTATAATGTGACAATTAGAAATATGTAAAACAATAAAACTGTGGCATATAAATATTTTAAAATAATATTTATAGCCTATATAACATTGCCACACTTTTAAAGTGTGGCCACAGAACTTTATTTGTGTCTTATTCATCTCAAATTGTGCCATATAAATTAAAAAACACAATACTTAACAAATGTAGCTTTAGAGGAGGTAACAAATGCTACGTTTTGCAAGTGTGGCCTATGATAGTAAAGGCCACACTTGAAAAATGTAGCTAAGGTCATGAAAAGTGTTACCATATGATGTGCTAAAAGCGTAGCCTTTGTTGCTTTTAGGCCACACTTTTGAAGCGTAGCATTTAAAGAAACACTTGAAAAGTGTGGCCTTAGATCAAAGGTTACGCTCGCTTCGGCTACCCCCGAAAAAGTGTTGCCTAAGGTTGAAAAGTGTGCCCTTAGATCAAAGACTACACTTTTTTGATGGTTTAGACACCACTTTTTTAGGGTAGCGAAAGACCTAAAATGTTGTAGTGAGAGCAAAGAATCCGATGAGAAGCGGTAATTTGAGTAGATAAGGGTTAAATGAAAAACTTTAATATGAGTAACAAAGAATTTGATAGGGTATTTGTTGCAATAGATGTAAGCACGATAATTGTAGTGAAGAGGTGAAAAATGTCTTATCTGCAAAATGTCAGTCTCTACAAATCTGCAACTTGTAATATGATTAGAGCAAATATTCCAAACAAATGGTAAAAGTAAACATGATGCAATTTCCCATATCGACCATGATGTTTCCTTAAGACTATGAAAATGATTTCTTAGGCTATGATATCTAAGGCCATGATACGTAAAATTTATATCCTCAGGTCATGCAAATGTTGTCCGCGGGACATGAAAAATGATGCCCTTAGACTATGACACCTTCAGATCATGATAAGCAGACAGTAAATACTTTGGCCATGACATGATGTCCGCAGGCCATGAAAGATGATGCCTTAGGAACATGATAATCATAAATTAAATCCTTAGGCCATGATATGATGTCCGCAGGCCATGAAAGAAAGATGCCTTCAGACCATGACACCTTCGGAACATAAGTAATGAGTAAAAAAAGCATATCTATAATTTAGGCCTCTATTGATACTTGTGACTTGATTTAAATTTATTCGGGCACATGTAATTTTTGGTCACAGTGCAATCTTCGGGCACAGTGCAATCTCATGCACATGCAAATCTTCGGGCACAATGTAATCTCGGGCTCCATGCAGTCTTCGAGCACATGTAAACATCGGGCACAATATAGTTGATATATAGAAAGAACACTTATAGGAACAGTAAAAATATGGTTACAAAATTTAACACCAACAAGCTTAGAAACACTAAGAAATAATACGAAACTTAATAATGAGATAGCAACATCAGCAATAGACATATTAAATAAATATGAAATATCAATTAGAAATGAATTTGGAAGTATGACAACAGAAATAGAAGAACAACAGAAAGATAAAATAATAAACAGAAATTTAATGAATAAATTAGCAATATGTAAAATGAGTTACATAGATGAATATACATGTGCATTTAGAGAATATTAATATAAAGGAATATATACAAATGATGAAAGTAAAGAAATAAGAAAATTATATTACACAAAATTACCAGAACCATTTAGTTCAAAAATAATGAAAGATTGGGAAGAATCAAATACAGTAGATACACTAGGAGCTAGAATAAAATTCTTGCAACAATGGTTTATGAAACTATGTGTAAAACATAAAGAAGAATTAAAACTAGAAAAAATATTAGTAAAAAACTTAGCATATTGTACAAGCAAGTTAGCACCCCAATTCGGATGCAAAAATCCATATAAAAAGAAAAGGATAAATAAGTATAAACGCTTCAAAACAAAATATAAGAATAAAATTCCAAGAAAAAGATATTATATAAAAAATTATAAACAAAAAAGACCACACAGAGTTAAGAAAAATATAACAGAATGTAAATGTTATAATTGTGGAAAACTAGGACATTTAGCTAGAGACTGTAAATTACCAAAAGATTTAAAGAAAAAACAAATAACAGAGGTAATAATAGAAAACGATAAATATAAACAGATAGATTATTTAGATTATGAATTAGAAAATGAAGATAGCATATACGAATTCACAGATATTGAATTAGAAGATGAAATAGAGACAGCTTCTGATTATGACTGAAAGCGATATAAAAATAATAAGTAAGGAAGAATATCAAGATAATGAATATACAGAACAAAAGATAATATTTGACAATAATATGTTTGAACAAATAAAAGGAAAAGAATTAGACTTAAGCATAGATAAGATCAAAAGTAGGATAGGAATCTTATCATCCTTTTTGTAAAGTTTTTTGTTTTCTTTTGTAAAGAAAAAGTAGAGTTGTTTGTTTTATTTTGAGTCATCAGACAGGATACTATTAATGAATAGTAATACTATTCATAAATAGTAAAATGTCAATTATGTGAATAGTAAGAGTCAGTTACTGTGTAAATAGTAAAGGTCAAGTCACTGTGTAAATAGTAAGAGTCAGTCACTATTCATGAATAGTAGAAGTCACCTACTGTTCATAAATAGTAGCCATGTAAGTTTTGTATATATATATATATGTGTTAGGAGAAGGGGATCTATCATCCCTCAACTCCCACTTCCACATATTTTCTCTCAACTTCCGCTACCCCTTATATTGGTATCAGAGCTAGATAAGAAAAAATCTAGATGGAGAAATCTAATAGCAACCAAGAACCTATGAAGGATCCGATTCCAGAAAATCTACAAACTCAGGTATTTTCATATTTCAATATGAACAACTAAACTTTATTATTCCTGATAATCTCTTGATTATTATTTGATTATTATCATGTTATAGTATTGTTATACTAAATAAATTCGAAATAGTTTGCTATGAATGAAGGTAGGCTGAGAATAGGTAAGCCCAGACTATGCCATCCGAAACCGGAAACCCAGTTAGGCAAAAGAGAAGCCGTTTGAGGGGAAGTACGAACTTGTTGAAGGCGTTGTTAGGGTAACTGATTGAGGCTGAAAATCATAGTAGTGACCAAAAGAATTTGTTTAGGATAACTTTAATATAATCTGATAATTGATAATAACAAACAAGAAGGTTAGAAGGAATAAACTTGTTTAGAAATCATGAAAATGATGAACACATACTTACTAGATGAAGATTATTATTATAAAATACTTATTTTATATGTTCTTAAAACACTTAATATCGACATAAAAAGAAAAATTTATGACCTTTTAATTATTGAAGAAATGACAGAATTAGACCAGATAATGGAACTTATAGAACAAAATTGGCAAGAACTAACTATTCAAAATATAGATGAATTATATGACTTATATTCAGATTAATGATAAACTATGCATATCTGACATATTGGTTACAAACTATGGAAAATTTAGATCTACTAAATGAACTTTTAATAAAAAACATTATAACATACCAAAGAACCCAAGATATGGAATACTTAGAATATATTTCAGAAAATATAAAAGAAATACAAAATCTCATAATAAAGAAACAAGAATATTATGAAAAAAATATTTATATAATGGATGAAACTTATAGAGAACAATTATTAGAAAAAATTAATGAAATAAAACAAGAATTAAGATTTAGACAAAATAGACTAGAAGAAAATATATGGGCAGGAGTATGCCAAAAATCTATAAAAGCGCAAAGAAAAACGATATTCTTATTAGATCTACAATTACAACACTTAGAATATAAATATAAACATAATTTATAATGAATAAAGAAGAATATGCTGTAGAAGAAAAAATATATAAAAGTCAAGATGGACTAGAAATAAAAATAATACATTCAAACTTAGAAAGAAGATATAAAAAAAATAGGAACCCAATTATACCTAATGCCAGATAAAGAATCAGCAAAATTAGAAGATAGTCTAACAACTATGGTAAGATTAAAAAAAGAAAATGACAAAATCGATAGGAAAAAAGAAATCGAAAAAATTAGAGAACAAGCTAAAAAAGAAATTAAACAAATAGAAGAAGTAAAAGATACTAGAATTCAAGAATTACAAAAAGAATTAGAAAGACTTAAACAACTATACGAAGAAAAATTAAAAGCAAAAGAAGAATACAAGAAAAGAACTGAAGAATTAAAGTTAAATCAAGAAATAGAAAGAATGAAAACAATGTTAGAAGAAACAGAAGAATTACCTGAATTAAAAATAGAAGAGTTAAGAATAAATGAAATAAATGAAGAAGAAAATTATAATATTTCAGAAAATAATTATGAATCATATTCAGAAACATATACTGACCTTATAGAAAAAGATAAAAATATAGAAATAAATGTAGGAAATTTAGATGAAAAACCTAGTACTTCAAATCCTAAAACACGAATGGATACAACTCCAACATATTATACTTACGAAAAAGAAAATAGAGATAAAGCTTTATGGGATAAAAGATTGAATAAAAATTGGATACCTAGACAAACTACGGATCAAAATAATTTCTTAGATTTAGACTGTGTAGCAGATACAAATAAAACAATTCAATTATGAATAGGCTATATATCAAAACAATTAATAGATAACAAGATATCAATAATGGATGCCCCAGGATATATAGAAAGAACACTTATAGGAACAGTAAAAATATGGTTACAAAATTTAACACCAACAAGCTTAGAAACACTAAGAAATAATACGAAACTTAATAATGAAATAGCAACATCAGCAATAGACATATTAAATAAATATGAAATATCAATTAGAAATGAATTTAGAAGTATGACAACAGAAATAGAAGAACAACAGAAAGATAAAATAATAAACAGAAATTTAATGAATAAATTAGCAATATGTAAAATGAGTTACATAGATGAATATACATGTGCATTTAGAGAATATTACTATAAAGGAATATATACAAATGATGAAAGTAAAGAAATAAGAAAATTATATTACACAAAATTACCAGAACCATTTAGTTCAAAAATAATGAAAGATTGGGAAGAATCAAATACAGTAGATACACTAGGAGCTAGAATAAAATTCTTGCAACAATGGTTTATGAAACTATGTGTAAAACATAAAGAAGAATTAAAACTAGAAAAAATATTAGTAAAAAACTTAGCATATTGTACAAGCAAGTTAGCACCCCAATTCGGATGCAAAAATCCATATAAAAAGAAAAGGATAAATAAGTATAAACGCTTCAAAACAAAATATAAGAATAAAATTCCAAGAAAAAGATATTATATAAAAAATTATAAACAAAAAAGACCACACAGAGTTAAGAAAAATATAACAGAATGTAAATGTTATAATTGTGGAAAACTAGGACATTTAGTTAGAGACTGTAAATAACCAAAAGATTTAAAGAAAAAACAAATAACAGACGTAATAATAGAAAACGATAAATATAAACAGATAGATTATTTAGATTATGAATTAGAAAATGAAGATAGCATATACGAATTCACAGATATTGAATTACAAGATGAAATAGAGACAGCTTCTGATTATGACTGAAAGCGATATAAAAATAATAAGTAAGGAAGAATATCAAGATAATGAATATACAGAACAAAAGATAATATTTGACAATAATATGTTTGAACAAATAAAAGGAAAAGAATTAGACTTAAGCATAGATAAGATATTAGAAGTACCTAGATTAAAAATCTTATTCAAATTACAACACGATGAATATTATGTAGTAAGCCAAAAAGAACATGTAATAGATTGTAAATATATTAAAGGTAAAGCTAGAATACCTATCATAAATAAAAAAAAAATAATTAATAAAGAAATCCAAGAATTAAAATCAAAAAATCCAATAAAATATGTACATTTAGGAGCAACAGAAATATTGATAAAAGCATGTTTTAGAGAAGGAATAGATACACCTATAGAATTATATTTAGCAGATGATAGAATAATTCAACCTATAGAAAAAAGTATTATAAGTGCAGTTAGAGGAAATTTAATATATCAAAAATTTAAATTTATTATAAGTGCAAACTATTCAGTAGCAATAGAAGACAAGAACATAGATAAATCACTAGTACTATATTGGAAAATGTCAGGCATAGAATTAGCAAGAAGTAAAATATTTCTGACAAGAAGATGTAAAAATTTATATGTGTTAACTACAAAGCATAAAATAACAGAAAAATAAGATTCAAAAATCAAAATAGAAAATTCATTTGACAAAATAATTACAAAGAATAGATAATAATGATTCTGATTATAAAGAAATAGATATGGAAGAAGATTTAGAGATAGTAAAAGAAAGATTAAGTACATCTAAAAGATTAAGTTACGATACACCTTCATCATCAAGAACTAGTACATCAAGAATATTAGATTGCGACTTAATACCTAAAACATTAGAGCAAAAGAAAGATGAAATACAACCATATCAATATTATATTACAGGAATATTAGACCAAAAAAAATATTTAATAACTATAAATACAGGACAAGTAGAAAACCAAATCATAATGGAACTAGTCAAAGAACATGAAATAATTACAGCAGAAAATATAAACACAGAATTACCTAGAGCTTTGGTAAACATAGAAGAAACTACTGAACAAGAACTAATTATTGGAGGAATACCAATAAAAATTAAATTCAAAATACATCAAGGAAATAATAATATTACATTAGGAATAAAATGGCTAGAAACAGTTAAACCATATAATATAGATGATAAACAACTAACAATAACTTATGAAAACAAGAAAGTAATTATTAAACGAACAATTATATGATAAACTAAAACTTTAAATGACAAAAATATATATTTTAGCAAAAATAATTATAGAAGGATACTATAATAGATATTACACACCTATGATAGACACAGGAGCAGAAGCAAATATGTGTAAACATAATTGTCTACCAGATAGTAAATGGGAAAAATTAAAAACACCATTAATAGTAACAGGATTTAATAATGAAGGAAGCATGATAACACATAAAGCTAAAAATATAAAAACACAAATATGGGATAAAATATTATTAATAGATGAAATCTATAGTTATGAATTTACAAATAAAGATATATTATTAGGAATGCCTTTTTTAGAAAAACTATATCCACACACTATAACAAAAACACATTGGTGGTTCACTACCATATGTAATCACAAAATAGGAGCAAAAAGAGTTAATAATAAAATCAGAAAAATACACCATGGATAAAAGGAAGTGAAAAAATTACCCAAAAGTTAGAAAATATAACAACTAATGATCATAAAATAGAAATTATAATATTCACAGTAGATAAAATACAAGCAATAAATGATAAATTAAACTCATTATATAACGAAAACCCATTACAAGGATGGGATAAACATAAAACAAAAGTAAAGATTGAACTAATAGATGAAAATAGTATAATAACACAAAAACCATTAAGATATAATTTCGAAGACCAATCAGAATTTAAAATGCATGTAAATGAATTATTAGAAAATAAGTATATACAAGAAAACAATAGTAAACATAATAGTCCAGCATTCATAGTAAATAAACATAGTGAACAGAAAAGAGGAAAAAGTAGAATGGTTATTGATTATAGGAATCTAAACGCAAAAACTAAAACATATAATTACCCTATACCTAATAAAATATTAAAAGTACGACAAATACAAGGATATAATTACTTTAGTAAATTTGATTGTAAATCAGGATTTTACCACCTAAAACTAGAAGAAGAATCTAAACATTTAACAGCATTTACCGTACTACAAGGATTTTACGAATGGAATATTTTACCATTTGGATATAAAAACGCACCAGGTAGATATCAACACTTTATGGATATATATTTTAACCAACTAGAAAATTGTGTAGTATATATAGACGACATATTATTATATTCAAGAACAAAACAAGAACATCTAAAGTTATTAGAAAAATTTATACATATTATAGAAGTATCAGGAATTAGCTTATCAAAAAGAAAGTCAAATTATGAAAATCAAATAGAATTCTTAGGAATACAAATAGATAAAAATGGGATAAAAATGCAAACACATATTGTACAAAAAATAGTTAATTCTGAAGAATTATTAGATACTAAGAAAAAATTACAATCATTTTTAGGATTAGTTAATCAAGTAAGAGAATATATACCAAAATTAGCAGAAAATTTAAAACCATTACAGAAAAAATTAAAGAAAGATATAGAATATTACTTTGATGAACAAGATAAAAAACATATCAGAAAAATAAAAATCATGTGTAAAGATTTACCAAAATTATACTTTTCAGATGAAAATAAACAATTTACTTATATAGTGGAAACAGATTCTAGTAATCATAGTTACGGAGGAGTATTAAAATATAAATATATAAATGAAAAAAATAGAACATCACTGTAGATATTATTCAGGATCATATACAGACCCACAAATAAAATGGGAAATAAATAGAAAAGAATTATTTGCCTTATATAAATGTTTATTAGCTTTTGAACCATATATTGTATATAACAAATTTATTGTTATAACAGATAATACACAGGTAAAATGGTGGATAACCAAAAAAGTACAAGACTCAGTTACGACGAAACAAATAAGAAGACTGGTAGTAAATATATTAAATTTTTCATTTACAATTGAAATTATAAAAACTGACAAGAATGTGATTGCAGATCACCTCTCAAGACAAAGATACTGAAAAAACAAATATAATGGATCAAATACTCAACCTCCTAACTACACTTTGTAAAAAAGTGGATAGTATGGATGGTGAGATCTGAAAGCTAAAAGAGCAAGCTAGCGATGTGACATGACGTTAAAAATGCGGAGCTACGTCGATCGGAAGACGTTAAAATTCCAGAACTAGAAGGAGACGTTGGGAAACTCCATAAAACCCATAATGTTTGTTTAAATACAGCTGCAGGTACATCAGGAGTTACAAAGAAAGAAAAAGCTATAGAAGAAAAAAGTTATACAAATATAAATATGAACAAACTTTTTGATAAACCATATCTGACACAAAGATACAAAAATCAGACCTACTCCACAAACCACTACATATAAAAACAGCCTAGCCCAACAGAAAAATACATATAACCACATCACCCGTACCTATCTGAGAAAATATTTACAAAGTCCAAACTTACTTAAACAAAAACCCCAGAGCTATAACCACAAAATAACCAAATCCTGATTACATTACCCAACACCTACAAGGCTACAACAAACTAATTGCCCTACCAGGAACAAATATAAATTTGGTTACAACTTGTTATAACTACGGACTACTTAGTACAAAGGTACACATACAGGAGATGAGATATCGAAGATACTGTAATTATACAAAGCATTCTTAACTTAAAACGAATTACTAAAGGAACACTATTTTTCATTAAATTCTATACACCATGCAGAAATACTATACGATGAGATAAAACCGGTTATACAGGTCATAAAGATAGGTTTAACCAGAGATATGTTAATTCCAGAAAAAATAGAGAAACAAGATGAGATACCTATTGTAGACATTCCTGACTTTTATGCCAACAAAAGAGTTATAGGAATAGCTACAATATTAACGGAGTTAGCAAATAATTACCTAAACAACAATACAATATGGAGTTACTATAGCTGAGATAATACGATGATATATTCTAACTGTCGAGAAACTAGAGAAGGAGATATGGAGGAAATACGACAATGAATACTAAGCCTCCTAAAACCAGAAAATATACCAACGACAAGAGCTATCAGGAAAAATTTCATTTCATCAACATTATTAACCAGATATTGTACAACAATCAGCAGCAAATATTCAGAACATATATGTTCCAAATGCCACGGAGAAGATAACAACGTTCCAACCGTACAGTTGGAATAAAACTATCACAAAGAAGATACAAAGGAGCCGGCAGACTGATGAAGACAGCCGACAAAGCAAAAGATATGGAAATAGCTATGTAATTAGTCAAAAGTAGGAAAGGAATCTTATCTTCCTTTTTGTAAAGTTTTTTGTTTTCTTTTGTAAAGAAAAAGTAGAGTTGTTTGTTTTATTTTGAGTCATCAGACAGGATACTATTAATGAATAGTAATACTATTCATAAATAGTAAAATGTCAATTATGTGAATAGTAAGAGTCAGTTACTGTGTAAATAGTAAAGGTCAAGTCACTGTGTAAATAGTAAGAGTCAGTCACTATTCATGAATAGTAGAAGTCACCTACTGTTCATAAATAGTAGCCATGTAAGTTTTGTATATATATATGTGTTAGGAGAAGGGGATCTATCATCCCTCAACTCCCACTTCCACATATTTTCTCTCAACTTTCGCTACCCCTTATATTGGGTTTTTGTTGTATAATGAGTTTAATTTATCATTTATTGCTTGTATTTTATCTACTGTGAATATTATAATTTCTATTTTATGATCATTAGTTGTTATATTTTCTAACTTTTGGGTAATTTTTTCACTTCCTTTTATCCATGGTGTATTTTTTCTGATTTTATTATTAACTCTTTTTGCTCCTATTGTGTGGTTACATATGGTAGTGAACCACCAATGTGTTTTTGTTATAGTGTGTGGATATAGTTTTTCTAAAAAAGGCATTCCTAATAATATATCTTTATTTGTAAATTCATAACTATAGATTTCATCTATTAATAATATTTTATCCCATATTTGTGTTTTTATATTTTTAGCTTTATGTGTTATCATGCTTCCTTCATTATTAAATCCTGTTACTATTAATGGTGTTTTTAATTTTTCCCATTTACTATCTGGTAGACAATTATGTTTACACATATTTGCTTCTGCTCCTGTGTCTATCATAGGTGTGTAATATCTATTATAGTATCCTTCTATAATTATTTTTGCTAAAATATATATTTTTGTCATTTAAAGTTTTAGTTTATCATATAATTGTTCGTTTAATAATTACTTTCTTGTTTTCATAAGTTATTGTTAGTTGTTTATCATCTATATTATATGGTTTGACTGTTTCTAGCCATTTTATTCCTAATGTAATATTATTATTTTCTTGATGTATTTTGAATTTAATTTTTATTGGTATTCCTCCAATAATTAGTTCTTGTTCAGTAGTTTCTTCTATGTTTACCAAAGCTCTAGGTAATTCTGTGTTTATATTTTCTCATAATTATTTCATGTTCTTTGACTAGTTCCCTTATGATTTGGTTTTCTACTTGTCCTGTATTTATAGTTATTAAATATTTTCTTTGGTCTAATATTCCTGTAATATAATATTGATATGGTTGTATTTCATCTTTCTTTTGCTCTAATATTTTAGGTATTAAGTCGCAATCTAATCTTCTTGATGTACTAGTTCTTGATGATGAAGGTGTATCGTAACTTAATCTTTTAGATGTACTTGATCTTTCTTTTACTATCTCTAAATCTTCTTCCATATCTATTTCTTTATAACTGTAATCATTATTATCTATTACTGTAATTATTTTGTCAAATGAATTTTCTATTTTGATTTTTTGAATCTTATTTTTTGCTGTTATTTTATGCTTTGTAGTTAACACATATAAATTTTTACATCTTGCTGTAAATATTTTACTTCCCGGTGCTAATTCTATGCTTGACATTTTCCAATATAGTACTAGTGATTTATCTATGTTCTTGTCTTCTATTGCTACTGAATAGTTGCATTTATAATAAATTTAAATTTTTGATATATTAAATTTCCTCTAACTGCACTTATAATACTTTTTTCTATAGGTTGAATTATTCTATCATCTGCTAAATATAATTCTATAGGTGTATCTATTCCTTCTCTAAAACATGCTTTTATCAATATTTCTGTTGCTCCTAAATGTACATATTTTATTGGATTTTTTTATTTTAATTCTTGGATTTCTTTATTAATTATTTTTTTATTTATGATAGGTATTTTAGCTTTACCTTTAATATATTTACAATCTATTACATGTTCTTTTTGGCTTACTACATAATATTCATCGTGTTGTAATTTGAATAAGTTTTTTAATCTAGGTACTTCTAATATCTTATCTATGCTTAAGTCTAATTCTTTTCCTTTTATTTGTTCAAACATATTATTGTCAAATATTATCTTTTGTTCTGTATATTCATTATCTTGATATTCTTCCTTACTTATTATTTTTATATCGCTACCATAATCGTGTGTCTCTATTTCATCTTGTAATTCAATATCTGTGAATTCGTATATGCTATCTTCATTTTCTAATTCATAATCTAAATAATCTATCTGTTTATATTTATCGTTTTCTATTATTACCTCTGTTATTTGTTTTTTCTTTAAATCTTTTGGTAATTTATAGTCTCTAGCTAAATGTCCTAGTTTTCCACAATTATAACATTTACATTCTGTTATATTTTTCTTAACTCTGTGTGGTCTTTTTTGTTTATAATTTTTTATATAATATCTTTTTCTTGGAATTTTATTCTTATATTTTGTTTTGAAGCGTTTATACTTATTTATCCTTTTCTTTTTATATGGATTTTTGCATCCGAATTGGGGTGCTAACTTGCTCGTACAATATGCTAAGTTTTTTACTAATATTTTTTCTAGTTTTAATTCTTCTTTATGTTTTTCACATAGTTTCATAAACCATTGTTGTAAGAATTTTATTGTAGCTCCTAGTGTATCTACTGTATTTGATTCTTCCCAATCTTTCATTATTTTTGAACTAAATGGTTCTGGTAATTTTGTGTACTATAATTTTCTTGTTTCTTTACTTTCATCATTTGTATATATTCCTTTATAGTAATATTCTCTAAATACACATGTATATTCATCTATGTAACTCATTTTACATATTGCTAATTTATTCATTAAATTTCTGTTTATTATTTTATCTTTCTGTTGTTCTTCTATTTCTGTTGTCATACTTCCAAATTCATTTCTAATTGATATTTCATATTTATTTAATATGTCTATTGCTGATGTTGCTATTTCATTATTAAGTTTCGTATTATTTCTTAGTGTTTCTAAGCTTGTTGGTGTTAAATTTTGTAACCATATTTTTACTGTTCCTATAAGTGTTCTTTCTATATATCCTGGAGCATCCATTATTGATATCTTGTTATCTATTAATAGTTTTGATATATAGCCTATCCATAATTGAATTGTTTCATTTGTATCTGCTACACAGTCTAAATCTAAGAAATTATTTTGATCCGTAGTTTGTCTAGGTATCCAATTTTTATTCAATCTTTTATCCCATAAAGCTTTATCTCTATTTTCTTTTTCGTAAGTATAATATGTTGGAGTTGTATCCATTCGTGTTTTAGGATTTGAAGTACTAGGTTTTTCATCTAAATTTCCTACATTTATTTCTATATTTTTATCTTTTTCTATAAGGTCAGTATATGTTTCTGAATATGATTCATAATTATTTTCTGAAATATTATCATTTTCTTCTTCATTTATTTCATTTATTCTTAACTCTTCTATTTTTAATTCAGGTAATTCTTCTGTTTCTTCTAACATTGTTTTCATTCGTTCTATTTCTTGGTTTAACTTTAATTCTTCAGTTCTTTTCTTATATTCTTCTCTTGCTTTTAATTTTTCTTCATATAGTTGTTTAAGTCTTTCTAATTCTTTTTGTAATTCTTGAATTCTAGTATCTTTTACTTCTTCTATTTGTTTAATTTCTTTTTTAGCTTGTTCTCTAATTTTTTCGATTTCTTTTTTCCTATCGATTTCGTCATTTTCTTTTTTTAATCTTACCATAGTTGTTAGACTATCTTCTAATTTTGCTGATTCTTTATCTGGCATTAGGTATAATTGGGTTCCTATTTTTTTATATCTTCTTTCTAAGTTTGAATGTATTATTTTTATTTCTAGTCCATCTTGACTTTTATATATTTTTTCTTCTACAGCATATTCTTCTTTATTCATTATAAATTATGTTGATATTTATATTCTAAGTGTTGTAATTGTAGATCTAATAAGAATATCGTTTTTCTTTGCGCTTTTATAGATTTTTGGCATACTCCTGCCCATATATTTTCTTCTAGTCTATTTTGTCTAAATCTTAATTCTTGTTTTATTTCATTAATTTTTTCTAATAATTGTTCTCTATAAGTTTCATCCATTATATAAACATTTTTTCATAATATTCTTGTTTCTTTATTATGAGATTTTATATTTCTTTTATATTTTCTGAAATATATTCTAAGTATTCCATATCTTGGGTTCTTTGGTATGTTATAATGTTTTTTATTAAAAGTTTATTTAGTAGATCTAAATTGTCCATAGTTTGTAACCAATATGTCAGATATTCATAGTTTATCATTAATCTGAATATAAGTCATATAATTCATCTATATTTTGAATAGTTAGTTCTTGCCAATTTTGTTCTATAAGTTCCATTATCTTGTCTAATTCTGTCATTTCTTCAATAATTAAAAGGTCATAAATTTTTCTTTTTATGTCGATATTAAGTGTTTTAAGAACATATAAAATAAGTATTTTATAATTATAATCTTCATCTAGTAAGTATGTGTTCATCATTTTCATGATTTCTAAACAAGTTTATTCCTTCTAACCTTCTTGTTTGTTATTATCAATTATCAGATTATATTAAAGTTATCCTAAACAAATTCTTTTGGTCACTACTATGATTTTCAAATTTCAATCGCTACTCTATACGCCTTCAACAAGTTCGTACTTCCCCTCAAACGGCTTCTCTTTTGCCTAACTGGGTTTTCGATTTCGGATGGCATAGTCTGGGCTTACCTATTCTCAGTCTACCTTCGTTCATAGCAAACTACTTCGAATTTATTTAGTATAACAATACTATAACATGATAATAATCAAATAATAATCAAGAGATTATCAGGAATAAAAAAGTTTAGTTGTTCATATTGAAATATGAAAATACCTGAGTTTGTAGATTTTCTGGAATCGGATCCTTCATAGGTTCTTGGTTGCTATTAGATTTCTCCATCTAGATTTTTTCTTATCTAGCTCTGATACCAATATAAGGGGTTGCGGAAGTTGAGAGAAAATATGTGGAAGTGGGAGTTGAGGGATGATAGATCCCCTTCTCCTAACACACATATATATATATACAAAACTTACATGGCTACTATTTATGAACAGTAGGTGACTTCTACTATTCATGAATAGTGACTGACTCTTACTATTTACACAGTGATTTGACCTTTACTATTTATACAGTAACTGACTCTTACTATTCACATAATTGACATTTTACTATTTATGAATAGTATTACTATTCATTAATAGTATCCTGTCTGATGACTCAAAATAAAACAAACAACTCTACTTTTTCTTTACAAAAGAAAACAAAAAACTTTACAAAAAGAAAGATAAGATTCCTATCCTACTTTTGACTAATTACATAGCTATTTCCATATCTTTTGCTTTGTCGGCTGTCTTCATCAGTCTGCCGGCTCCTTTGTATCTTCTTTGTGATAGTTTTATTCCAACTGTACGGTTGGAACGTTGTTATCTTCTCCGTGGCATTTGGAACATATATGTTCGAATATTTCTTCTTGATTGTTGTACAATATCCGTTAATAATGTTGATGAAATGAAATTTTCTGATAGCTCTTGTCGTTGGTATATTTTACGTTTTAGGAGGCTTAGTATCCATTGTCGATTTCCTCCATATCTCCTTCTCTAGTTTCTCGATTAGAATATATCATCGTATTATCTCAAATATAGTAACTCCATATTGTATTGTTGTTTAGGTAATTATTTGCTAACTCCGTTAATATTGTAGCTATTCCTATAACTCTTTTGTTGGCATAAAAGTCAGGAATGTCTACAATAGGTATCTCATCTTGTTTCTCTATTTTTTCTGGAATTAACATATCTCTGGTTAAACCTATCTTTATGACCTGTATAACCGGTTTTATCTCATCGTATAGTATTTACTGCGATGGTGTATAGAATTTAATGAAAAATAGTGTTCCTTTAGTAATTCGTTTGTAAGTTAAGAATGCTTTGTATAATTCGTATCTTCGATATCTCATCTCCGTAGTGTACACCTTTGTACTAAGTAGTCCGTAGTTATAACAAGTTGTAACCAAATTTATATTTGTACCTGGTAGGGCAATTAGTTTGTTGTAGCCTTGTAGGTGTTGGGTAATGTAATCAGTATTTGGTTCTTTTGTGTTTATAGCTCTGGGGTTTTTGTTTAAGTAAGTTTGGACTTTGTAAATATTTTCTGTATAGATGCAGGTGATGTGGTTATATGTATTTTTCTGTTGGGCTAAATTTTGTTTTTATATGTAGTGGTTTGTGGAGTAGGTCTGATTTTTGTATCTTTGGTGTCAGATATGGTTTATCAAAAAGTTTGTTCATATTTGTATTTGTATAACTTTTTTCTTCTGTAGCTTTTTCTTTCTTTGTAACTCCTGATGTACCTGCATCTGTATTTAAACAAACATTATGGGTTTTATGGAGTTTCCCAACGTCTCCTTCTAGTTCTGGAATTTTAACGTCTTCCGATCGACGTAGCTCCGCATTTTTAACGTCATGCTGCTGACTGCTAACTTGCTCTTTTAGCTTCTGTATCTCACCATCCATACTATCCACTTTTTTACAAAGTGTAGTTAGGAGGTTGAGTATTTGATCAATTGTATTTGTTTTTTCAGTATCTTTGTCTTGAGAGGTGATCTGCAATCACATTCTTGTCAGTTTTTATAATTTCAATTGTAAATGAAAAATTTAATATATTTACTACAAATCTTCTTATTTCTTTTGTCGTAACTGAGTCTTGTACTTTTTTGGTTATCCACCATTTTACCTGTATTATACGTTTCTAACAATAAATTTGTTATATACAATATATGGTTCAAAAGCTAATAAACATTTATATAAGGCAAATAATTCTTTTCTATTTATTTCCCATTTTATTTGTGGGTACGTATATGATCTGAATAATATCTACTGATGATGTTCTATTTTTTCATTTATATATTTATATTTTAATACTCCTCCGTAACTATGATTACTAGAATCTTTCACTATATAAGTAAATTGTTTATTTTCATCCGAAAGTATAATTTTGGTAAATCTTTACACATGATTTTTATTTTTACGATATGTTTTTATCTTGTTCATCAAAGTAATATTCTATATCTTTCTTTAATTTTTTCTGTAATGGTTTTAAATTTTACGCTAATTTTGGTATATATTCTCTTACTTGGTTAACTAATCCTAAAAATGATTGTAATTTTTCTTAGTATCTAATAATTCTTGAATTAACTATTTTTGTACAATATGTGTTTGCATTTTTATCCCATTTTATCTATTTGTATTCCTAAGAATTCTATTTGATTTTTCATAATTTCAGCTTTCTTTTTTGATAAGCTAATTCCTGATACTTCTATAATATGTATAAATTTTTCTAATAACTTTAGATGTTCTTCTTTTGTTCTTGAATATAATAATATGTCGTCTATATATACTACACAATTTTCTAGTTGGTTAAAATATATATCCATAAAGTGTTGATATCTACCTGGTGCGTTTTTATATCCAAATGATAAAACATTCCATTCGTAAAATCCTTGTGGTACGGTAAATGCTGTTAAATGTTTAGATTCTTCTTCTAGTTTTAGGTGGTAAAATCCTGATTTACAGTCAAATTTACTAAAGTAATTATATCCTTGTATTTGTCTTACTTTTAATATTTTATTAGGTATAGGGTAATTATATGTTTTAGTTTTTGCGTTTATATTCCTATAATCAATAACCATTCTACTTTTTCCTCTTTTCTGTTCACTATGTTTATTTACTATGAATGTTGGGCTATTATGTTTACTATTGCTTTCTTGTATATACTTATTTTCTAATAATTCATTTACATGCATTTTAAATTCTGATTGGTCTTCGAAATTATATCTTAATGGTTTTTGTGTTATTATACTATTTTCATCTATTAGTTCAATCTTTACTTTTGTTTTATGTTTATCACATCCTTGTAATGGGTTTTCGTGATATAATGAGTTTAATTTATTATTTATTGCTTGTATTTTATCTACTGTGAATATTATAATTTCTATTTTATGTTCATCTATGTAACTCATTTTACATATTGCTAATTTATTCATTAAATTTCTGTTTATTATTTTATCTTTCTGTTGTTCTTCTATTTCTGTTGTCATACTTCCAAATTCATTTCTAATTGATATTTCATATTTATTTAATATGTCTATTGCTGATGTTGCGATTTCATTATTAAGTTTCATATTATTTCTTAGTGTTTCTAAGCTTGTTGGTGTTAAATTTTGTAACCATATTTTTACTGTTCCTATAAGTGTTCTTTCTATATATCCTGGGGCATCCATTATTGATATTTTGTTATCTATTAATTGTTTTGATATATAGCCTATCCATAATTGAATTGTTTTATTTGTATCTGCTACACAGTCTAAATCTAAGAAATTATTTTGATCCGTAGTTTGTCTAGGTATCCAATTTTTATTCAATCTTTTATCTCATAAAGCTTTATCTCTATTTTCTTTTTCGTAAGTATAGTATGTTGGAGTTGTATCCATTCGTGTTTTAGGATTTGAAGTACTAGGTTTTTCATCTAAATTTCCTACATTTATTTCTATATTTTTATCTTTTTCTATAAGGTCAGTATATGTTTCTGAATATGATTCATAATTATTTTCTGAAATATTATCATTTTCTTCTTCATTTATTTCATTTATTCTTAACTCTTCTATTTTTAATTCAGGTAATTCTTCTGTTTCTTCTAACATTGTTTTCATTCTTTCTATTTCTTGATTTAACTTTAATTCTTCAGTTCTTTTCTTGTATTCTTCTTTTGCTTTTAATTTTTCTTCGTCTAGTTGTTTAAGTCTTTCTAATTCTTTTTGTAATTCTTGAATTCTAGTATCTTTTACTTCTTCTATTTGTTTAATTTCTTTTTTAGCTTGTTCTCTAATTTTTTCGATTTCTTTTTTCCTATCGATTTCGTCATTTTCTTTTTTTAATCTTACCATAGTTGTTAGACTATCTTCTAATTTTGCTGATTCTTTATCTGGCATTAGGTATAATTGGGTTCCTATTTTTTTTATATCTTCTTTCTAAGTTTGAATGTATTATTTTTATTTCTAGTCCATCTTGACTTTTATATATTTTTTCTTCTACAGCATATTCTTCTATATTCATTATAAATTATGTTGATATTTATATTCTAAGTGTTGTAATTGTAGATCTAATAAGAATATCATTTTTCTTTGCGCTTTTATAGATTTTTGGCATACTCCTGCCCATATATTTTCTTCTAGTCTATTTTGTCTAAATCTTAATTCTTGTTTTATTTCATTAATTTTTTCTAATAATTGTTCTCTATAAGTTTCATCCTTTATATAAACATTTTTTCATAATATTCTTGTTTCTTTATTATGAGATTTTGTATTTCTTTTATATTTTCTGAAATATATTCTAAGTATTCCATATCTTGGGTTCTTTGGTATGTTATAATGTTTTTTATTAAAAGTTCATTTAGTAGATCTAAATTTTCCATAGTTTGTAACCAATATGTCAGTTATTCATAGTTTATCATTAATCTGAATATAAGTCATATAATTCATCTATATTTTGAATAGTTAGTTCTTGCCAATTTTGTTCTATAAGTTCCATTATCTTGTCTAATTCTGTCATTTCTTCAATAATTAAAATGTCATAAATTTTTCTTTTTATGTCGATATTAAGTGTTTTAAGAACATATAAAATAAGTATTTTATAATTATAGTCTTCATCTAGTAAGTATGTGTTCATCATTTTCATGATTTCTAAACAAGTTTATTCCTTCTAACCTTCTTGTTTGTTATTATCAATTATCAGATTATATTAAAGTTATCCTAAACAAATTCTTTTGGTCACTACTATGATTTTCAGCCTCAATCAGAGCTAGATAAGAAAAAATCTAGATGGAGAAATCTAATAGCAACCAAGAACCTATGAAGGATCCGATTCCAGAAAATCTACAAACTCAGGTATTTTCATATTTCAATATGAACAACTAAACTTTATTTTTCCTGATAATCTCTTGATTATTATTTGATTATTATCATGTTATAGTATTGTTATACTAAATAAATTCGAAGTAGTTTGCTATAAACGAAGGTAGGCTGAGAATAGGTAAGCCCAGACTATGCCATCCGAAACCGGAAACCCAGTTAGGCAAAAGAGAAGCCGTTTGAGGGGAAGTACGAACTTGTTGAAGGCGCTGTTAGGGTAACTGATTGAGGCTGAAAATCATAGTAGTGACCAAAAGAATTTGTTTAGGATAACTTTAATATAATCTGATAATTGATAATAACAAACAAGAAGGTTAGAAGGAATAAACTTGTTTAGAAATCATGAAAATGATGAACACATACTTACTAGATGAAGATTATAATTATAAAATACTTATTTTATATGTTCTTAAAACACTTAATATCGACATAAAAAGAAAAAATTTATGACCTTTTAATTATTGAAGAAATGACAGAATTAGACCAGATAATGGAACTTATAGAACAAAATTGGGAAGAACTAACTATTCAAAATATAGATGAATTATATGACTTATATTCAGATTAATGATAAACTATGAATATCTGACATATTGGTTACAAACTATGGAAAATTTAGATCTACTAAATGAACTTTTAATAAAAAACATTATAACATACCAAAGAACCCAAGATATGGAATACTTAGAATATATTTCAGAAAATATAAAAGAAATACAAAATCTCATAATAAAGAAACAAGAATATTATGAAAAAATGTTTATATAATGGATGAAACTTATAGAGAACAATTATTAGAAAAAATTAATGAAATAAAACAAGAATTAAGATTTAGACAAAATAGACTAAAAGAAAATATATGGGCAGGAGTATGCCAAAAATCAATTATGTGAATAGTAAGAGTCAGTTACTGTGTAAATAGTAAAGGTCAAGTCACTGTGTAAATAGTAAGAGTCAGTCACTATTCATGAATAGTAGAAGTCACCTACTGTTCATAAATAGTAACCATGTAAGTTTTGTATATATATATGTGTTAGGAGAAGGGGATCTATCATCCCTCAACTCCCACTTCCACATATTTTCTCTCAACTTCCGCTATCCCTTATATTGGTATCAGAGGTAGATAAGAAAAAATCTAGATGGAGAAATCTAATAGCAACCAAGAACCTATGAAGGATCCGATTCCAGAAAATCTACAAACTCAGGTATTTTCATATTTCAATATGAACAACTAAACTTTATTATTCCTGATAATCTCTTGATTATTATTTGATTATTATCATGTTATAGTATTGTTATACTAAATAAATTCGAAGTAGTTTGCTATGAACGAAGGTAGGCTGAGAATAGGTAAGCCCAGACTATGCCATCCGAAACCGAAAACCCAGTTAGGCAAAAGAGAAGCCGTTTGAGGGAAGTACGAACTTGTTGAAGGCGCTGTTAGGGTAACTGATTGAGGCTGAAAATCATAGTAGTGACCAAAAGAATTTGTTTAGGATAACTTTAATATAATATGATAATTGATAATAACAAACAAGAAGGTTAGAAGGAATAAACTTGTTTAGAAATCATGAAAATGATGAACACATACTTACTAGATGAAGATTATAATTATAAAATACTTATTTTATATGTTCTTAAAACACTTAATATCGACATAAAAAGAAAAAATTAATGACCTTTTAATTATTGAAGAAATGACAGAATTAGACAAGATAATGGAACTTATAGAACAAAATTGGCAAGAACTAACTATTCAAAATATAGATGAATTATATGACTTATATTCAGATTAATGATAAACTATGAATATCTGACATATTAGTTACAAACTATGGAAAATTTAGATCTACTAAATGAACTTTTAATAAAAAACATTATAACATACCAAAGAACCCAAGATATGGAATACTTAGAATATATTTCAGAAAATATAAAAGAAATACAAAATCTCATAATAAAGAAACAAGAATATTATGAAAAAATGTTTATATAATGGATGAAACTTATAGAGAACAATTATTAGAAAAAATTAATGAAATAAAACAAGAATTAAGATTTAGACAAAATAGACTAGAAGAAAATATATGGGCAGGAGTATGCCAAAAATCTATAAAAGCGCAAAGAAAAACGATATTCTTATTAGATCTAGAATTACAACATTTAGAATATAAATATCAACATAATTTATAATGAATATAGAAGAATATGTTGTAGAAGAAAAAATATATAAAAGTCAAGATGGACTAGAAATAAAAATAATACATTCAAACTTAGAAAGAAGATATAAAAAAAATAGGAACCCAATTATACCTAATGCCAGATAAAGTATCAGCAAAATTAGAAGATAGTCTAACAACTATGGTAAGATTAAAAAAAGAAAATGACGAAATCGATAGGAAAAAAGAAATCGAAAAAATTAGAGAACAAGCTAAAAAAGAAATTAAACAAATAGAAGAAGTAAAAGATACTATAATTCAAGAATTACAAAAAGAATTAGAAAGACTTAAACAACTAGACGAAGAAAAATTAAAAGCAAAAGAAGAATACAAGAAAAGAACTGAAGAATTAAAGTTAAATCAAGAAATAGAAAGAATGAAAACAATGTTAGAAGAAACAGAAGAATTACCTGAATTAAAAATAGAAGAGTTAAGAATAAATGAAATAAATGAAGAAGAAAATGATAATATTTCAGAAAATAATTATGAATCATATTCAGAAACATATACTGACCTTATAGAAAAAGATAAAAATATAGAAATAAATGTAGGAAATTTAGATGAAAAACCTAGTACTTCAAATCCTAAAACACGAATGGATACAACTCCAACATATTATACTTACGAAAAAGAAAATAGAGATAAAGCTTTATGGGATAAAAGATTGAATAAAAATTGGATACCTAGACAAACTACAGATCAAAATAATTTCTTAGATTTAGACTGTGTAGCAGATACAAATAAAACAATTCAATTATGGATAGGCTATATATCAAAACAATTAATAGATAACAAGATATCAATAATGGATGCCCCAGGATATATAGAAAGAACACTTATAGGAACAGTAAAAATATGGTTACAAAATTTAACACCAACAAGCTTAGAAACACTAAGAAATAATACGAAACTTAATAATAAAATAGCAACATCAGCAATAGACATATTAAATAAATATGAAATATCAGTTAGAAATGAATTTGGAAGTATGACAACAGAAAGATAAAATAATAAACAGAAATTTAATGAATAAATTAGCAATATATAAAATGAGTTACATAGATGAATATACATGTGCATTTAGAGAATATTACTATAAAGGAATATATACAAATGATGAAAGTAAAGAAATAAGAAAATTATATTACACAAAATTACCAGAACCATTTAGTTCAAAAATAATGAAAGATTGGGAAGAATCAAATACAGTAGATACACTAGGAGCTAGAATAAAATTCTTGCAACAATGGTTTATGAAACTATGTGAAAAACATAAAGAAGAATTAAAACTAGAAAAAATATTAGTAAAAAACTTAGCATATTGTACAAGCAAGTTAGCACCCCAATTCGGATGCAAAAATCCATATAAAAAGAAAAGGATAAATAAGTATAAACGCTTCAAAACAAAATATAAGAATAAAATTCCAAGAAAAAGATATTATATAAACAATTATAAACAAAAAAGACCACACAGAGTTAAGAAAAATATTTGTAAATGAAAAATTTAATATATTTACTACCAGTCTTCTTATTTCTTTTGTCGTAACTGAGTCTTGTACTTTTTTGGTTATCCACCATTTTACCTGTGTATTATCTGTTCTAACAATAAATTTGTTATATACAATATATGGTTCAAAAGCTAATAAACATTTATATAAGGCAAATAATTCTTTTCTATTTATTTCCCATTTTATTTGTGGAGTCTATATGATCCTGAATAATATCTACAGTGATGTTCTATTTTTTCATTTATATATTTATATTTTAATACTCCTCCGTAACTATGATTACTAGAATCTGTTTCCACTATATAAGTAAATTGTTTATTTTCATCTGGAAAGTATAATTTTGGTAAATCTTTACACGTGATTTTTATTTTTACGATATGTTTTTATCTTGTTCATCAAAGTAATATTCTATATCTTTCTTTAATTTTTACGTAATGGTTTTAAATTTTCTCGCTAATTTTGGTATATATTCTCTTACTTGGTTAACTAATCCTAAAAATGGTTGTAATTTTTCTTAGTATCTAATAATTCTTGAAATTAACTATTTTTGTACAATATGTGTTTGCATTTTTATCCCATTTTTATCTATTTGTATTCCTAAGAATTCTATTTGATTTTTCATAATTTCAGCTTTCTTTTTTGATAAGCTAATTCCTGATACTTCTATAATATGTATAAATTTTTCTAATAACTTTAGATGTTCTTCTTTTGTTCTTGAATATAATAATATGTCGTCTATATATACTACACAATTTTCTAGTTGGTTAAAATATATATCCATAAAGTGTTGATATCTACCTGGTGCGTTTTTATATCCAAATGGTAAAACATTCCATTCGTAAAATCCTTGTGGTACGGTAAATGCTGTTAAATGTTTAGATTCTTCTTCTAGTTTTAGGTGGTAAAATCCTGATTTACAGTCAAATTTACTAAAGTAATTATATCCTTGTATTTGTCGTACTTTTAATATTTTATTAGGTATAGGGTAATTATATGTTTTAGTTTTTGCGTTTAGATTCCTATAATCAATAACCATTCTACTTTTTCCTCTTTTCTGTTCACTATGTTTATTTACTATGAATGCTGGACTATTATTTTTACTATTGCTTTCTTGTATATACTTATTTTCTAATAATTCATTTACATGCATTTTAAATTCTGATTGGTCTTCGAAATTATATCTTAATGGTTTTTGTGTTATTATACTATTTTCATCTATTAGTTCAATCTTTACTTTTGTTTTATGTTTATCCCATCCTTGTAATGGGTTTTCGTTATATAATGAGTTTAATTTATCATTTATTGCTTGTATTTTATCTACTGTGAATATTATAATTTCTATTTTATGATCATTAGTTGTTATATTTTCTAACTTTTGGGTAATTTTTTCACTTCCTTTTATCCATGGTGTATTTTTTCTGATTTTATTATTAACTTTTTTTGCTCTTATTTTGTGATTACATATGGTAGTGAACCACCAATGTGTTTTTGTTATAGTATGTGGATATAGTTTTTCTAAAAAAGGCATTCCTAATAATATATCTTTATTTGTAAATTCATAACTATAGATTTCATCTATTAATAATATTTTATCCCATATTTGTGTTTTTATATTTTTAGCTTTATGTGTTATCATGCTTCCTTCATTATTAAATCCTGTTACTATTAATGGTGTTTTTAATTTTTCCCATTTACTATCTGGTAGACAATTATGTTTACACATATTTGCTTCTGCTCCTGTGTCTATCATAGGTGTGTAATATCTATTATAGTATCCTTCTATAATTATTTTTGCTAAAATATATATTTTTGTCATTTAAAGTTTTAGTTTATCATATAATTGTTCGTTTAATAATTACTTTCTTGTTTTCATAAGTTATTGTTAGTTGTTTATCATCTATATTATATGGTTTAACTGTTTCTAGCCATTTTATTCCTAATGTAATATTATTATTTCCTTGATGTATTTTGAATTTAATTTTTATTGGTATTCCTCCAATAATTAGTTCTTGTTCAGTAGTTTCTTCTATGTTTACCAAAGCTCTAGGTAATTCTGTGTTTATATTTTCTGCTGTAATTATTTCATGTTCTTTGACTAGTTCCCTTATGATTTGATTTTCTACTTGTCCTGTATTTATAGTTATTAAATATTTTCTTTGGTCTAATATTCCTGTAATATAATATTCATATGGTTGTATTGCATCTTTCTTTTGTTCTAATAAGTCGCAATCTAATCTTCTAGATGTACTAGTTCTTGATGATGAAGGTGTATCGTAGCTTAATCTTTTAGATGTACTTAATCTTTCTTTTACTATCTCTAAATCTTCTTCCATATCTATTTCTTTATAACTGTAATCATTATTATCAAAGAGAAAGTTGCCTCTAAGGATCTGGATGTCTTTTGCATAAGCTCAAGAGATCAAGTAGTTGATACCTTAATTAAAAGTATACCAACCCGACGGTTTTTGTTAATTCGAGACAAGCTCATTGGTACAACATCATAGTTTTGCTTGCGGGGGGATGTTAGGATATCTACTAATCCTAGATAAAGAGGGAGAAATTTTAAATATTTGTATATAGTTATTGTAGATACAGTTAAGTACTCTTTTGATTCTATTAGGACTTTAAGTCCTTCTTGTATCTTAGTATTTAAATATTGGATGTATCATTGATAAATCATAAATTAAATCAAAACTTTTTCAAGTAAGACTACACATGCACTGTGAGAGTTTATAAAAGTAAAAATTAGCCCATAAAAATACGACTCATCCAATCCATTTATATTTGGGAATAAGTCACTTCTTTAGTGACTGAATCCATTTTTCTCTATCCTCGCAATTTAACCACATATAAGGTGGATTGATATATAACTAAGCCTGCTCATATAACACCCGTAATTAAATCACTATTTGCATAGATCTTATTATTTTTATACATTTAAATTTATACAACAGATTCACTTATTTAAATAAATTTTTTTACATGTATGACCAAATATTATTATAAGAACATATAACATATCATAACATGAAAATCGATTGAAATTATTCCATTCTTTAGAAAACAATAAAATGTAACTAGTGAAGGTAAAAAGAAAAACTAACCAAATGAAAGGATCAAAGAAGTGACCAGCAAAAACACAACTACCAAAAACTTGTCCATGTTGTATTGACGAAAGTAATATATTTTGTTGTTTTATTTTGAAGTGTTTCGTGTGTTGATAATATATATTATCAAGTTCATTAATATCATGTCAATTATAATAGTCAATATATTAGTATTAAGATTGGTATGATCAAAGGTTTTTTTTATGCATTTGTGATCTTTTCTCAAGATTTGGTGTTATTTTCTTATGAATTTTCTTAAATCAAATTTACTTTTTCCCTTTAATACTTTTCCTCTTTTTGAAATTTTTAACTTTGAAATTACTCTATGATGATTTGTCATGTTTAAGTAATCTAAGAGGATAATTTGATTGAATATAGCATTGCATCATATCAACGTGTAATGATTTTATTCTCTAATTTAAAATATACTTTTTTATTTGTTTGTAGCTTATATTACTTACGATCCGATATGATTTGTGAAAATTTTTTAACATGATGATTTTCAAGTTTGCTTAATGTAGAGTCTCAAATAGAGAGTTTTCCATTAAATAAAAAGAGTTTTTATTTACTTGCCTAAAACTCTTCTATTTACACCCATAAATATTTGTTATTACTAATTATAATATCTCTAATATTTTTATATTAATTCATTGTAACACCGCATATCAGAAAGAGGAGAAATTGGAGCTTTCCAAATGTGGTAGGAGCCAAACCACGCTGGCCACCCACGGCCCATATAAGGGACCACAAAATGTAGGTGTAGTCCATGGTTGGTCTTCCAAGCACTAGTGTAGGAGCAAAGAATCACGGCCTGACCAACGAACCGATGGTCAGACCACAGTCCGTGGAAGGGGCTTGTGGTTTTAAGCCCCATGAACATAGTCCAGACCATCACCCACAAATGTGAAGGACAGACCATAGGTCTATCCATGGTCAGTTGGTCAGGGACTCGTGGTTCACCTGTTGGCAGTTATTTTCAAGGTCAGTAGTGTCTTTTCCTTATTAATTCATTCCTATACTATATCATATTTTCCTACATTTTGAACCTCTATATATGTCTTTTAACCCCCCCAAATTCACCCTATTTATTTTATTCTTCCCATTCCCATAAGAAAACCAATTTCTCTCAAATATTCTCTCTCTAGAAACTTGAATAGAAGAAGAAGAAGAAGAAGAAGGATTCACCTAGGGTTTCAACCTAAGGTTCCAATTTATCCATTTAAGGCTTGCGTTTGGTGTTAAGGTACGGTAGTTTTCATCCATGGATCCCTTTCATCCATGGAGTCCTAAATCTCACTAGTTCAAAAGGTATAATTCCCTACTTGAGTTAGGGTTTTCATCTATTATCATGGGTTCTCTTTAATATTTATTTAAATGAGTTAATTATGATCATCTATGCATGAATTGATGAATTGCACTGATTTTATGACGATTCCCCTATAAACCCTTAAAACACTTAATATCGACATAAAAAGAAAAATTTATGACCTTTTAATTATTGAAGAAATAACAGAATTAAACCAGATAATGGAATTAATAGAACAAAATTGGCATGAACTAACTATCCAAAGTACATATGAATTATATGACATATATTCAGATTAATGATACATTACAAATATCTAACATATTGGCTACAAACTATAGAAAATTTAGAACTATTAAATAAACTTTTAATAAATAATATTATAACATACCAAAGAACCCAAGATATGGAATACTTAGAATATACTTCAGAAAATATAAAAGAAATACAAAATCTTATGATAAAAAAAACAAGAATATTATGAAAAAATATTTTTAAAATGAATGAAACTTATAGAAAACAATTATTAGAAAAAATTAATTTTATAAAACAAGAGTTAAGATTTAGACAAAATAGACTAGAAGAAAATATATGGGCAGGAGTATGCCAAAAATCTATAAAAGCACAAAGAAAAATGCTATTCCTATTAGATCTACAATTACAACACTTAGAATATAAATACCAACATAACTTATAATGAATAAAGTAGAATATGCTGTAGAAGAAAAAATATATAAAAGTCAAGATGGACTAGAAATAAAAATAATACATTCAAACTTAGAAAGAAGATATAAAAAAATAGGAACCCAATTATACCTAATGCCAGATAAAGAATCAGCAAAATTAGAAGATAGTCTAACAACAATGGTACGATTAAATAAAGAAAATGAAGAAATCGATAGGAAAAAGGAAATTGAAAAAATTAGAGAACAAGCTAAAAGAGAAATTAAATAAATAGAAGAAGTAAAAGATACTAGAATTCAAGAATTACAAAAAGAATTAGAAAGACTTAAACAACTATATGAAGAAAAATTAAAAGCAAGAGAAGAATATAAGAAAAGAACTGAAGAATTAAAGTTAAACCAAGAAATAGAAAGAATGAAAACAATGTTAGAAGAAACAGAAGAATTACCTGAATTAAAAATAGAAGAGTTAAGAATAAATGAAATAAATGAAGAAGAGAATGATAATGTTTCAGAAAATAATTACGAATCATATTCAGAAACATATACTGACCTTATAGAAGAAGATAAAAATATAGAAATAAATGTAGGAAATTTAGATGAGAAACCTAGTACTTCGAATCCTAGAACACGAATGGATATAACCCCTATATATTATACTTATGAAAAAGAAAATAGAGATAAAGTTTTATGGGATAAAAGATTGAATAAAAATTGGATACCTAGACAAACTGCAGATCAAAATATTTTTTTAGTTTTAGACTGTGTAGCAGATACAAATAAAACAATTCAATTATGGATAGGCTATATATCAAAGCAATTAATAGATAACAAGATATCAATAATAGATGCCCCAGGATACATAGAAAGAACACTTATAGGAACAGCAAAAATATGGTTACAAAATTTGACACCAGCAAGCTTAGCAACCCTAAGAAATAATACAAAAGCTAATAATGAAATAGCAACATCAGCAATAGACATATTAAATACATATGAAATATCAATTAGAAATGAATTTGGAAGTATGACAACAGAAATAGAAGAACAACAGAAAGATAAAATAATAAACGGAAATTTAATGAATAAATTGGCAATATGTAAAATGAGTTACATAGATAAATATACATGTGCATTTAGAGAATATTACTATAAGGGAATATATACAAATGATGAAAGTAAAGAAATAAGAAAATTATATTACACAAAATTACCAGAACCATTTAGTTCAAAAATAATAAAAGTTTGGGAAGAATCAGATACAGTAGATACACTAGGAGCTAGAATAAAATTCTTACAACAATGGTTTATGAAACTATGTGAGAAACATAAAGAAGAATTAAAACTAGAAAAAATATTAGTAAAAAACCTAGCATATTGTACAAACAAATTAGCACCTCAATTTGGATGTAAAAATCCATATAAAAAGAAAAGAATAAAGAAGTATAAACGCTTCAAAATAAAATATAAGAACAAAATTCCAAGAAAAAGATATTATATAAAAAATTATAAACAAAAAAGACCACATAGAATTCTGAAAAATATAACAGAATGTAAGTGTTACAATTGTGGAAAACTATGACATTTAGCTAGAGACTGTAAATTACCAAAAGATTTAAAGAAAAAACAAATAACAGAGGTAATAATAGAAAAAGATAAATATAAACAGATAGATTATTTGGATTATGAATTAGAAAATGAAGACAACATATATGAAATAACAGACATTGAAAATAGAGTCATTTTCTAATTATTATGACTGAAAATGATATAAAAATAATAAGTAAAGAAGAATATCAAGATAATGAAATACAGAACAAAAGATAATATTTGACAATAATATGTTTGAACAAATAAAAGGAAAAGAATTAGACTTAAGCATAGATAAAATATTAGAAGTACCTAGATTAAAAAACTTATTCAAATTACAACACGATGAATATTATGTAGTAAGCCAAAAAGAACATGTAATAGATTGTAAATATATTAAAGGTAAAGCTAAAATACCTATCATAAATAAAAAAATAATTAATAAAGAAATCCACGATTGGAAATCAAAAAATCCAATAAAATATGTACATTTAGGAGCAACAGAAATATTGATAAAAGTATGTTTTAGAGAAGGAATATATACACCTATAGAATTATATTAAGCAAATGATAGAATAATTCAACCTATAGAAAAAAGTATAATAAGCGCAGTTAGAGGAAATTTAATATATCAAAAATTTAAATTTATTATAAGTGCAAACTATTCAGTAGCAATAGAAGACAAGAACATAGATAAATCACTAGTACTATATTGGAAAATGGAAAGCATAAAATAACAGCAACAAATAAGATTCAAAAACTCAAAATAGAAAATTCTTTTGATAAAATACTTTCAGTAATAGACAATAATGATTACAGCTATAAAGAAATAGATATTGAAGAAGATTTAGAGATAGTAAAAGAAAAATTAAGTACATCTAAAAGATTAAGCTACGATACACCTTCATCATCAAGAAATAGCACATCTAGAAGATTAGATTGCGACTTAATACCCAAATTATTAGAACAGAAGAAAGATGAAATACAACCATATCAATATTATATCACAGGAATATTAGACCAAAGAAAATATTTAATAACTATAAATACAGGACAAATAGAAAACCAAATTATAAGAGAACTAGTCAAAGAACATGAAATAATTACAGGAGAAAATATAAATACAGAATTACCTAGAGCTTTGGTAAATATAGAGGAAACTACTGAACAAGAACTAATTATTGGAGGAATACCAATAAAAATTAAATTTAAAATACATCAAGGAAATAATAATATTACTTTAGGAATAAAATGGCTAGAAAGCTTGATTAAACCATATAATATAGATGATAAACAATTAACAATAACTTATGAAAACAAGAAGGTACTCATTAAAAGAACAATTATATGACAAACTAAAAGTTCAACATTTTAATGACAAAAATATACATTTTAGCAAAAATAATCATAGAAGGATACTATAATAGATATTACACACCTATGATAGACACAGGAGCAGAAGCAAATATGTATAAACATAATTGTCTACCAGATAGTAAATGGGAAAAATTAAAAACACCATTAATAGTAACAGGATTTAATAATGAAGGAAGCATGATAACACATAAAGCTAAAAATATAAAAACACAAATATGGGATAAAATATTATTAATAGATGAAATCTATAGTTATGAATTTACAAATAAAGATATATTATTAGGAATGCCTTTTTAGAAAAACTATATCTACATACTATAACAAAAACGCATTGGTGGTTCACTACCATATGTAATCACAAAATAGGAGCGAAAAGAGTTAATAATAAAATCAGAAAAAATAAACCATGGATAAAAGGAAGTGAAAAAATTACCCAAAAATTAGAAAATATAACAACTAATGATCATAAAATAGAAATTATAATATTCACCGTAGATAAAATACAAGCAATAAATGATAAATTAAACTCATTGTATAACGAAAAACCATTACAAAGAAAATTAAAGAAAGATATAGAATATTACTTTGATGAACAAGATAAAAAACATATCAGGAAAATAAAAATCATGTGTAAAGATTTACCAAAATTATACTTTCCAGATGAAAATAGACAATTTACTTATATAGTAGAAACAGACTCTAGTGATCATAGTTACGGAGGAGTATTAAAATATAAATATATAAATTAAAAAATAGAACATCACTGTAGATATTATTCCGGATCATATACAGACCCACAAATAAAATGGGAAATAAATAGAAAAGAATTATTTGCCATATATAAATGTTTATTAGCTTTTGAGCCATATATTGTATATAACAAATTTATTGTTAGAACAGATAATACACAGGTAAAATGGTGGATAACCAAAAAGGTACAAGACTCAGTTACAACAAAAGAAATACGAAGACTGGTAGTAAATATATTAAACTTTTCATTTACAATTGAAATTATAAAGACTGACAAGAATGTGATTGCAGATCACCTCTCAAGGAAAAGATACTGAAAAAACAAATACAATGGAACAAATACTCAACCTCCTAACTACACTTTGTACAAAGGTGGATAGTATGGATGGTGAGATACAGAAGCTAAAAAAGCAAGCTAGCAGTCAGCAGCATGACATTAAATATGCGGAGCTACGTCGATCGGAAGACGATAAAATCCCAGACCTAGAAGGAGACATTGGGAAACTCCATCAAACCCATAACATTTGGGTAAATACAGCTGCAGGTACATCAGGTACATCAGGAAAAGGAAAAAGCTATATAAATAAAAATATGAATAAACTATTTGATAAACCATATATCGCACCAAAAATACAAAAATCTGTACCTACTCCACAAACCACTACATACAAAAACAGTCTAGCCCAACAGAAGAATACATATAACCATATTACCCATACCTACATTGAAAATATTTACAAAATCCAAACATACTTGAATAAAAACCCAGAGCCACAAATATAAAAGAACCAAATACAGATTATATTACCCAACACCTACAAGGATACAATAAACTAATTGCTTTGCCAGGCACAAATACAAACTTAATTACCACTTGTTATAATTACGGATTACTTAGCACCGTATACACAACTACAGGAGAAGAAATCTCGAAGATACCAGAACTATATAAAGCTTTCCTAACTTATAAAAGAATTACCAAAGAAACGCTATTTTTTATTAAATTCTATACAGCCACTGCAGAAATATTATATGACGAGATAAAACCTGTCATACAAGTCATAAAGATAGGATTAACGAGAGATATGCTAATACCAGAAAAAATAGAGAAACAAAACGAGATACCTATTGTAGATGTTACAGATTTCTATGCAAACAAAAGAGTTATTGGAATAGCTACAATACTGACGGAACTAGCAAACAATTATTTGAACAACAATACAATATGGAGCTATTATAGTAGAGACAATACTATGATATACTCTAATTGTAGAGAAACTAGAGAAGGAGATATGGAAGAAATACGACAATGGATAATAAGTCTTCTTAAACCAGAAAATATACCAACAACAAGAGCTATCAGAAAGAACTTTATTTCGCCAGCACTATTAACCAGATACTGTACAACTATCAGCAATAAATATTAAGAGCATATATGTTCAAAATGCCAAGGAGAAGATAATAACGTGCCAACCGTACAGCTGGAATAATCTATCCGGCAGCCTGATAAAGACAGCCGACAACAAAGAAGATATGAAGAAGACACCTATGTATATTAGTCAAAAGTAGGAATTTTATTTTATGTAAAGAAAAAGAAAAGTAAAGTTGTTTGTTTTTATTTGGAGTCACCAGACAGGATACTATTAATGAATAGTAAAAGACAAGAAAACTACTATTCATAAATAGTAAAATGTCAATTATGTAAATAGTAAAGGTCAAGTTACTGTGTAAATAGTAAGAGTCGGTTACTGTTCATGAATAGTAAAGGTCATTCATGAATAGTAAAAATCATGTAAATTTGCTTATAAATAAGAGTAAGGAGCAAGGGACGATCATCCCTCAACTCCCACTTTCCACATTTCACTCTCCACTTACGCAAAACCCCAAATTGGTATCAGAGCTAGATAAGAAAAAATCTAAATGGAGAAAATCTAATAACAACCACGAACCTATGACGGATTCAACTCCAGAAAATCTACAAACTAAGGTATTTTCATATTTCAATATGAATAACTAAACTTTCTTATTCCTGATAATCTCTTGATTATTATTCGATTATTATCATGTTATAGTATTGTTATATTGAATAAATTCAAAGTAGTTTGCTATGAATGAAGGTAGGCTGAGAATAGGTAAGCCCAGACTATGCCATCCGAAATCGAAAACCCAATTAGGCAAAAGAGAACCCGTTTGAGGGGGAGTACGAACTTGTTGAAGGCGTTGTTAGGATAACTGATTGAGGCCAAAAAGTCATAATAGTGACCAAAAGAATTTGTTCAGAATAACTTTAAGATAATTTGATAATTCCAAATAATAGATACAGAGGTTAGAAGGAATAAAAATTGTTTAGAAATAATGAAAATGATGAATACATACTTACTAGATGAAGATTATAATTATAAAATACTTATTTTATATATTCTTAAAACACTTAATATTGACATAAAAAGAAAAATTTATGACCTTTTAATTATTGAAGAAATAACAGAATTAAACCAGATAATGGAATTAATAGAACAAAATTGGCATGAACTAACAATCTAAAGTATATATGAATTATATGACCTATATTTAGATCAATGATAAACTACGAATATTTAACATATTGGCTACAAACTATAGAAAATTTAGACCTACTCAATAAACTTTTAATAAATAATATTATAACATACCAAAGAACCCAAGATATGGAACACTTAGAATATAAATACCAACATAACTTATAATGAATAAAGAAGAATATGTTGTAGAAGAAAATATATATAAAAGTCAAGATGGACTAGAAATAAAAATAATACATTCAAACTTAGAAAGAAGATATAAAAAAATAGGAACCCAATTATACCTAATGCCAGATAAAGAATCAGCAAAATTAGAAGACAGTCTAACAACAATGGTACGAATAAATAGAGAAAATGAAGAAATCGATAGGAAAAAGGAAATTGAAAAAATTAGAGAACAAGCTAAAAGAGAAATGAAACAAATAGAAGAAGTAAAAGATACTAGAATTCAAGAATTACAAAAAGAATTAGAAAGACTTAAACAACTATATGAAGAAAAATTAAAAGCAGGAGAAGAATATAAGAAAAGAACTGAAGAATTAAAGTTAAACCAAGAAATAGAAAGAATGAAAACAATGTTAGAAGAAACAGAAGAATTACCTGAATTAAAAATAGAAGAGTTAAGAATAAATGAAATAAATGAAGAAGAGAATGATAATGTTTCAGAAAATAATTATGAATCATATTCAGAAACATATACTGACCTTATAGAAAAAGATAAAAATATAGAAATAAATGTAGGAAATATAGATGAGAAACCTAGTACTTCGAATCCTTGAACACGAATGGATATAACCCCTATATATTATACTTATGAAAAAGAAAATAGAGATAAAACTTTATGGGATAAAAGATTGAATAAAAATTGGACACCTAGACAAACTGCAGATCAAAATAATTTTAGATTTAGACTGTGTAGCAGATACAAATAAAACAATTCAATTATGGAGAGGCTATATATCAAAGCAATTAATAGATAACAAGATATCAATAATAGATGCCCCAGGATACATAGAAAGAACACTTATAGGAACAGTAAAAATATGGTTACAAAATTTAACACCAACAAGCTTAGCAACCCTAAGAAATAATACAAAAGCTAATAATGAAATAGCAACATCAGCAATAGACATATTAAATAAATATGAAATATCCATTAGAAATGAATTTGGAAGTATGACAACAGAAATAGAAGAACAACAGAAAGATAAAATAATAAACAGAAATTTAATGAATAAATTAGCAATATGTAAAATGAGTTACATAGATAAATATACATGTGCATTTAGAGAATATTACTATAAAGGAATATATACAAATGATGAAAGTAAAGAAATAAGAAAATTATATTACACAAAACTACCAGAACCATTTAGTTCAAAAATAATAAAAGATTGGGAAGAATCTAATACAGTAGATACACTAGGAGCTAGAATAAAATTCTTACAACAATGGTTTATGAAACTATGTGAGAAACATAAAGAAGAATTAAAACTAGAAAAAATATTAGTGAAAAACCTAGCATATTGTACAAGCAAGTTAGCACCTCAATTTGGATGTAAAAATCCGTATAAAAATAAGAAAAGAATAAAGAAGTATAAACGCTTCAAAATAAAATATACAAACAAAATTCCAAGAAAAAGATATTATATAAAAAATTATAAACAAAAAAGACCACATAGAATTAAGAAAAATATAACAGAATGTAAATGTTATAATTGTGGAAAACTAGGACATTTAGCTAGAGACTGTAAATTGCCAAAAGATTTAAAGAAAAAACAAATCACAGAGGTAATAATAGAAAAAGATAAATATAAACAGATAGATTATTTGGATTATGAATTAGAAAATGAAGATAGCATATACGAAATAACAAACATTGAATTAGAAGAAGAAATAGAGTCATTTTCTGATTATTATGACTGAAAATAAAATAAAAATAAGAAATAAAGAAGAATATCAAGATAATGAATATACAAAACAAAAGATAATATTTGACAATAATATGTTTGAACAAATAAAAGGAAAAGAATTAGATTTAAGCATAGATAAGATATTAGAAGTACCTAGATTTAAAAACTTATTCAAATTACAACACGATTAATATTATGTAGTAAGCCAAAAAGAACATGTAATAGATTGTAAATATGTTAAAGGTAAAGCTAAAATACCTATTATAAATAAAAAAATAATTAACAAAGAAATCCACGATTTGAAATCAAAAAATCCAATAAAATATGTACATTTAGGAGCAACAGAAATATTGATAAAAGCATGTTTTAGAGAAGGAATAGATACACCTATAGAACTATATTTAGCAGATGATAGAATAATTCAACCTATAGAAAAAAGTATAATAAGCGCAGTTAGAGGAAATTTAATATATCAAAAATTTAAATTTATTATAAGTGCAAACTATTCAGTAGCAATAGAAGACAAGAACATAGATAAATCACTAATGCTATACTGGAAAATGGCAGGACTAGAATTAGCACCAGGGAGCAAAATATTTACAGCAAGATGTAAAAATTTATATGTATTAACTACAAAGCATAAAATAACAGCAAGAAATAAGATTCAAAAAATCAAAATAGAAAATCCATTTGATAAAATAATTTCAGTAATAGACAATAATGATTACAGCTATAAAGAAATAGATATTGAAGAAGATTTAGAGATAGTAAAAGAAAGATTAAGTACATCTAAAAGATTAAGCTACGATACACCTTCATCATCAAGAAATAGCACATCTAGAAGATTAGATTGCGACTTAATACCCAAATTATTAGAACAAAAGAAAGATGAAATACAACCATATCAATATTATATCACAAGAATATTAGACCAAAGAAAATATTTAATAACTATAAATACAGGACAAATAGAAAACCAAATTATAAGAGAACTAGTCAAAGAACATGAAATAATTACAGGAGAAAATATAAATACAGAATTATCTAGAGCTTTGGTAAATATAGAGGAAACTACTGAACAAGAACTAATTATTGGAGGAATACCAATAAAAATTAAATTTAAAATACATCAAGGAAATAATAATATTACTTTAGGAATAAAATGGCTAGAAACAGTTAAACCATATAATATAGATGATAAACAATTAACAATAACTTATGAAAACAAGAAGGTACTCATTAAAAGAACAATTATATGACAAACTAAAAGTTCAACATCTTAATGACAAAAATATACATTTTAGCAAAAATAATTATAGAAGGATACTATAATAGATATTACACACCTATGATAGACACAGGAGCAGAAGCAAATATGTGTAAACATAATTGTCTACCAGATAGTAAATGGGAAAAATTAAAAATACCATTAATAGTAACAGGATTTAATAATGAAGGAAGCATGATAACACATAAAGCTAAAAATATAAAAACACAAATATGGGATAAAATATTATTAATAGATGAAATCTATAGTTATGAATTTACAAATAAAGATATATTATTAGGAATGCCTTTTTTAGAAAAACTATATCCATATACTATAACAAAAACGCATTGGTGGTTCACTACCATATGTAATCACAAAATAGGAGCGAAAAGAGTTAATAATAAAATCAGAAAAAATACACCATGGATAAAAGGAAGTGAAAAAATTACCCAAAAATTAGAAAATATAAAAACTAATGATCATAAAATAGAAATTTACTGTAGATAAAATACAAGCAATAAAGGATAAATTAAACTCATTGTATAACGAAAACCCATTACAAGGATGAGATAAACACAAAATAAAAGTAAAAATCGAACTAATAGATGAAAATAGACAATTTACTTATATAGTAGAAACAGACTCTAGTGATCATAGTTACGGAGGAGTATTAAAATATAAATATATAAATGAAAAACATAGAACATCACTGTAGATATTATTCCGGATCATATACAGACTCACAAATAAAATGGGAAATAAATAGAAAAGAATTATTTGCCTTGTATAAATGCTTATTAGCTTTTGAGCCATATATTGTATATAACAAATTTATTGTTAGAACAGATAATACACAGGTAAAATGGTGGATAACCAAAAAGGTACAAGACTCAGTTACAACAAAAGAAATAAGAAGACTGGTAGTAAATATATTAAACTTTTCATTTACAATTGAAATTATAAGGACTGACAAGAATGTGATTGCAGATCACCTCTCAAGGAAAAGATACTGAAAATACAATGAAACAAATACTCAACCTCCTAACTACACTTTGTACAAAAGTGGATAGTATGGATGGTGAGATACAGAAGCTAAAAAAGCAAGCTAGCAGTCAGCAGCATGACATTAAATATGCGGAGCTACGTCGATCGGAAGAGGATAAAATTCCAGACCTAGAAGGAGACGTTGGGAAACTCCATAAAACCCATAACGTTTGTGTAAATACAGCTGCAGGTACATCAGGTACATCAGGAAAAGGAAAAAACTATATAAATACAAATATGAATAAACTATTTGATAAACCATATATCGCACCAAAAATACAAAAATCCGTACCTACTCCACAAACCACTACATACAGAAACAGTCTAGCCCAACAGAAGAATACATATAACCATATTACCCATACCTACATAGAAAATATTTACAAAATCCAAACATACTTGAATAAAAATCCTAGAGCCACAAATATAAAAGAACCAAATACAGATTATATTACCCAACACCTACAGGGATACAATAAACTAATTGCTTTGCCAAGCACAAATACAAACTTGATTACCACTTGTTATAACTACGGATTACTTAGCACCGTATACACAGCTACGGGAGAAGAAATCTCGAAGATACCAGAACTGTATAAAGCTTTCCTAACTTATAAAAGAATTACCAAAGGAACGCTATTTTTTATTAAATTCTATACAGCTACTGCAGAAATATTATATGATGAGATAAAACCTGTCATACAAGTCATAAAGATAGGATTAACGAGAGATATGCTAATACCAGAAAAAATAGAGAAACAAAACGAGATACCTATTGTAGATGTTCCAAATTTCTATGCAAACAAAAGAGTTATTGGAATAGCTACAATACTGACGGAACTAGCAAACAATTATTTGAACAGCAATACAATATGGAGCTATTATAGTAGAGACAATACTATGATATACTCTAATTGTAGAGAATTTAGAGAAGGAGATATGGAAGAAATACGACAATGGATATTAAGTCTTCTTAAACCAGAAAATATACCAACAACAAGAGCTATTGTTTCTCTATTTTTTCTGGTATTAGCATATCTCTCGTTAATCATATCTTTATGACTTGTATGACAGGTTTTATCTCGTCATTTCTGCAGTGGCTGTATAGAATTTAATAAAAAATAGCGTTCCTTTGGTAATTCTTTTATAAGTTAGGAAAGCTTTATATAGTTCTGGTATCTTTGAGATTTCTTCTCCTGTAGCTGTGTATACGGTGCTAAGTAATCCGTAGTTATAATAAGTGGTAATCAAGTTTGTATTTGTGCCTGGCAAAGCAATTAGTTTATTGTATCCTTGTAGGTGTTGGGTAATATAATCTGTATTTGGTTCTTTTATATTTGTGACTCTGGAGTTTTTATTCAAGTATGTTTGGATTTTGTAAATATTTTCGATGTAGGTATGGGTAATATGGTTATATGTATTCTTTTGTTGGGCTAGACTGTTTTTGTATGTAGTGGTTTGTGGAGTAGGTACGGATTTTTGTATTTTTGGTGCGATATATGGTTTATCAAATAGTTTATTCATATTTGTATTTATATAGCTTTTTTCTTTTCCTGATGTTCCTGATGTACCTGCAGCTGTATTTACACAAACGTTATGGGTTTTATGGAGTTTCCCAACGTCTCCTTCTAGGTCTGGAATTTTATCGTCTTCCGATCGACGTAGCTCCGCATATTTAATGTCATGCTGTTGACTGCTAGCTTGCTTTTTTAGCTTCTGTATCTCACCATCCATACTATCCACTTTTGTACAAAGTGTAGTTAGGAGGTTGAGTATTTGTTTCATTGTATTTTCAGTATCTTTTCCTTGAGAGGTGATCTGCAATCACATTCTTGTCAGTCTTTATAATTTCAATTGTAAATGAAAAGTTTAATATATTTACTACCAGTCTTCTTATTTCTTTTGTTGTAACTGAGTCTTGTACCTTTTTGGTTATCCACCATTTTACCTGTGTATTATCTGTTCTAACAATAAATTTGTTATATACAATATATGGCTCAAAAGCTAATAAACATTTATACAAGGCAAATAATTCTTTTCTATTTATTTCCCATTTTATTTGTGGGTCTGTGTATGATCCGGAATAATATCTACAGTGATGTTCTATTTTTGCATTTATATATTTATATTTTAACACTCCTCCGTAACTATGATCACTAGAGTCTATTTCTACTATATAAGTAAATTGTCTATTTTCATCTATTAGTTCGATTTTTACTTTTGTTTTGTATTTATCTCATCCTTGTAATGGGTTTTCGTTATACAATGAGTTTAATTTATCCTTTATTTCTTGTATTTTATCTACAGTAAATATTATAATTTTTTCACTTCCTTTTATCCATGGTGTATTTTTTCTAATTTTATTATTAACTCTTTTCGCTCCTATTTTGTTATTACATATGGTAGTGAACCACCAATGCGTTTTTGTTATAGTATGTGGATATAGTTTTTCTAAAAAATGCATTCCTAATAATATATCTTTATTTGTAAATTCATAACTATAGATTTCATCTATTAATAATATTTTATCCCATATTTGTGTTTTTATATTTTTAGCTTTATGTGTTATCATGCTTCCTTCATTATTAAATCATGTTACTATTAATGGTATTTTTAATTTTTCCCATTTACTATCTGGTAGACAATTATGTTTACACATATTTGCTTCTGCTCCTGTGTCTATCATAGATGTGTAATATCTATTATAGTATTCTTCTATAATTATTTTTGCTAAAATGTATATTTTTGTCATTAAAATGTGGAACTTTTAGTTTGTCATATAATTGTTCTTTTAATGAGTACCTTCTTGTTTTCATAAGTTATTGTTAATTGTTTATCATCTATATTATATGGTTTAACTGTTTCTAGCCATTTTATTCCTAAAGTAATATTATTATTTCCTTGATGTATTTTAAATTTAATTTTTATTGGTATTCCTCCAATAATTAGTTCTTGTTCAGTAGTTTCTTCTATATTTACCAAAGCTCTAGGTAATTCTGTATTTATATTTTCTCCTATAATTATTTCATGTTCTTTGACTAGTTCCCTTATAATTTGGTTTTCTATTTGTCCTGTATTTATAGTTATTAAATATTTTCTTTGGTCTAATATTCCTGTGATATAATATTGGTATGGTTGTGTTTCATCTTTCTTTTGTTCTAATAATTTAGGTATTAAGTCGCAATCTAATCTTATAGATGTACTAGTTCTTGATGATGAAGGTGTATCGTAGCTTAATCTTTTAGATGTACTTAATCTTTCTTTTACTATCTCTTAATCTTCTTCAATATCTATTTCTTTATAGCTGTAATCATTATTGTCTATTACTGAAATTATTTTATCAAATGGATTTTCTATTTTGATTTTTTGAATCTTATTTCTTGCTGTTATTTTATGCTTTGTAGTTAATACATATAAATTTTTACATTTTGCTGTAAATATTTTTCTTGCTGGTGCTAATTCTATGCCTACCATTTTCCAATATAGTACTAGTGATTTATCTATGTTCTTGTCTTCTATTGCTACTGAATAGTTTGCACTTATAATAAATTTAAATTTTTGATATATTAAATTTCCTTTAACTGCACTTATTAAAATAAAAAGTAAGATTTCTATGCAAACAAAAGAGTTATTGGAAGAGCTACAATACTGACGGAACTAGCAAACAATTATTTGAACAACAATACAATATGGAGCTATTATAGTAGAGACAATACTATGATATACTCTAATTGTAGAGAAACTAGAGAAGGAGATATGGAAGAAATACGACAATGGACATTAAGTCTTCTTAAACCAGAAAATATACCAACAACAAGAGCTATCAGAAAGAACTTCATTTCGCCAGCACTATTAACCAGATACTGTACAACTATCAGCAGTAAATATTCAGAGCATATATGTTCAAAATGCCAAGGAGAAGATAATAACGTTCCAACCGTACAGCTGGAATAATCTATCCGGCAGCCTGATAAAGACAGCCGACAACAAAGAAGATATGAAGAAGACACCTATGTATATTAGTCAAAAGTAGGAATTTTATTTTATGTAAAGAAAAAGAAAAGTAAAGTTGTTTATTTTTATTTGGTTTGTTTTTATTTGGAGTCACCAGACAGGATACTATTAATGAATAGTAAAAGACAAGAAAACTACTATTCATAAATAGTAAAATGTCAATTATGTAAATAGTAAAGGTCAAGTTACTGTGTAAATAGTAAGAGTCGATACTGTTCATGAATAGTAGAGGTCATTCATGAATAGTAAAAGTCATGTAAATTTGCTTATAAATAAGAGTAAGGATCAAGGGATGATCATCCCTCAACTCCCACTTTCCACATTTCACTCTCAACTTCCGCACCCCCCAAATTGGTATCAAAGCTAGATAAGAAAAAATCTAAATGGAGAAACGTAATAACAACCACGAACCTATGAAGGATTCAACTCCAGAAAATCTACAAACTAAGGTATTTTCATATTTCAATATGAATAACTAAACTTTCTTATTCCTGATAATCTCTTGATTATTATTTGATTATTATCATGTTATAGTATTGTTATACTGAATAAATTCAAAGTAGTTTGCTATGAATGAAGGTAGGCTGAGAATAGGTAAGCCCAGACTATGCCATCCGAAATCGGAAACCCAGTTAGGCAAAAGAGAAGCCGTTTGAGGGGAAGTACGAACTTGTTGAAGGCGCTGTTAGGGTAACTGATTGAGGCCAAAAAGTCATAGTAGTGACCAAAAGAATTTGTTCAGAATAACTTTAAGATAATTTGATAATTCCAAATAATAGATAAAGAGGTTAGAAGGAATAAAAATTTGTTTAGAAATCATGAAAATGATGAATACATACTTACTAGATGAAGATAATAAAATTTGTTTAGAAATCATGAAAATGATGATTACATACTTACTAGATGAAGATTATAATTATAAAATACTTATTTTATATATTCTTAAAACACTTAATATTGATATAAAAAGAAAAATTTATGACCTTTTAATTATTGAAGAAATAACAGAATTAAACTAGATAATGGAATTAATAGAACAAAATTGGCACGAACTAACTATCCAAAGTACATATGAATTATATGACCTATATTCAGATTAATGATAAATTACAAATATTTAACATATTGGCTACAAACTATAGAAAATTTAGACCTACTCAATAAACTTTTAATAAATAATATTATAACATACCAAAGAACCCAAGATATGGAATACTTAGAATATAAATATCAACATAACTTATAATGAATAAAGAAGAATATGCTGTAGAAGAAAAAATATATACAAGTCAAGATGGACTAGAAATAAAAATAATATATTCAAACCTAGAAAGAAGATATAAAAAAATAGGAACCCAATTATACCTAATGCCAGATAAAGAATCAGCAAAATTAGAAGACAGTGTAACAACAATGGTACGAATAAATAGAGAAAATGAAGAAATCGATAGGAAAAAAGAAATTGAAAAAATTAGAGAACAAGCTAAAAGAGAAATTAAACAAATAGAAGAAGTAAAAGATACTAGAATTCAAGAATTACAAAAAGAATTAGAAAGACTTAAACAACAATATGAAGAAAAATTAAAAGCAAGAGAAGAATACAAGAAAAGAACTGAAGAATTAAAGTTAAACCAAGAAATAGAAAGAATGAAAACAATGTTAGAAGAAACAGAAGAATTACCTGAATTAAAAATAGAAGAGTTAAGAATAAATGAAATAAATGAAGAAGAGAATGATAATATTTCAGAAAATAATTATGAATCATATTCAGAAACATATACTGACCTTATAGAAAATGATAAAAATATAAAAATAAATGTAGGAAATTTAGATGAGAAACCTAGTACTTCGAATCCTAGAACACGAATGGATATAACCCCTATATATTATACTTATGAAAAAGAAAATAGAGATAAAGCTTTATGGGATAAAAGATTGAATAAAAATTAGATACCTAGACAAACTGCAGATCAAAATAGTTTTTTAGATTTAGACTGTGTAGCAGATACAAATAAAATAATTCAATTATGGATAGGCTATATATCAAAGCAATTAATAGATGACAAGATATCAATAATAGATGCCCCAGGATACATAGAAAGAACACTTATAGGAACAACAAAAATATGATTACAAAATTTGACACCAGCAAGCTTAGATACCCTAAGAAATAATACAAAAGCTAATAATGAAATAGCAACATCAGCAATAGACATATTAAATAAATATGAAATATCCATTAGAAATGAATTTGAAGCATGATAACACATAAAGCTAAAAATATAAAAACACAAATATGGGATAAAATATTATTAATAGATGAAATCTATAGTTATGAATTTACAAATAAAGATATATTATTAGGAATGCCTTTTTTAGAAAAACTATATCCACATACTATAACAAAAACGCATTGGTGGTTCACTACCATATGTAATCACAAAATAGGAGCGAAAAGAGTTAATAATAAAATCAGAAAAAATACACCATGGATAAAAGGAAGTGAAAAAATTACCCAAAAATTAGAAAATATAACAACTAATGATCATAAAATAGAAATTATAATATTCACCGTAGATAAAATACAAGCAATAAATGATAAATTAAACTCATTGTATAACGAAAAACCACTACAAAGAAAATTAAAGAAAGATATAGAATATTACTTTGATGAACAAGATGATACCAATTTGGGGAGTGCGGAAGTGCAGAGAAAGTTTTATGAAGTGGGAGATGAGGGATGATCATCCCTTGCTCCTTACTCTTATTTATAAGCAAATTTACATGACTTTTACTATTCATGAATGACCTCTACTATTCATGAACAGTAACCGACTCTTACTATTTACACAGTAACTTGACCTTTACTATTTACATAATTGACATTTTACTATTTATGAATAGTAGTTTTCTTGTCTTTTACTATTCATTAATAGTATCCTGTCTGGTGACTCCAAATAAAAACAAACCAAATAAAAACAAACAACTTTACTTTTCTTTTTCTTTACATAAAATAAAATTCCTACTTTTGACTAATATACATAGGTGTCTTCTTCGTATCTTCTTTGTTGTCGGCTGTCTTTATCAAACTCTGGGATAGATTATTCCGGTATGCACGGTTGGAACGTTATTATCTTCTCCTTGGCATTTTGAACATATATGCTCTGAATATTTACTGCTGATAGTTGTACAGTATCTGGTTAATAGTGCTGGCGAAATGAACTTCTTTCTGATAGCTCTTGTTGTTGGTATATTTTCTGGTTTAACAAGACTTAATGTCCATTGTCGTATTTCTTCCATATCTCCTTCTCTAGTTTCTCTACAATTAGAGTATATCATAGTATTGTCTCTACTATAATAGCTCCATATTGTATTGTTGTTCAAATAATTGTTTGCTAGTTCCGTCAGTATTGTACCTATTCCAATAACTCTTTTGTTTGCATAGAAATCTGGAACATCTACAATAGGTATCTCGTTTTGTTTCTCTATTTTTTCTGGTATTAGCATATCTCTCGTCAATCCTATCTTTATGACTTGTATGACAGGTTTTATCTCGTCATATAATATTTCTGCAGTAGCTGTATAGAATTTAATAAAAAATAGCATTCCTTTGGTAATTCTTTTATAAGTTAGGAAAGCTTTATATAGTTCTGGTATCTTTGAGATTTCTTCTCCTGTAGCTGTGTATACGGTGCTAAGTAATCCGTAGTTATAACAAGTGGTAATCAAGTTTGTATTTGTGTCTGACAAAGCAATTAGTTTATTGTATCCTTGTAGGTGTTGGGTAATATAATCTGTATTTGGTTCTTTTATATTTGTGGCTCTGGGGTTTTTATTCAAGTATGTTTGGATTTTGTAAATATTTTCGATGTAGGTATGGGTAATATGGTTATATGTATTCTTCTGTTGGGCTAGACTGTTTCTGTATGTAGTGGTTTGTGGAGTAGGTATGGATTTTTGTATTTTTGGTGCGATATATGGTTTATCAAATAGTTTAGTCATATTTGTATTTATATAACTTTTTTCTTTTACTGATGTACCTGCACCTTTATTTACACAAACGTTATGGGTTTTATGGTGTTTCCTAACGTCTCCTTCTAGATCTGGAATTTTATCGTCTTCCGATCGACGTAGCTCCGCATATTTAATTTCATGCTGCTGACTGCTAGCTTGCTTTTTTAGCTTCTGTATCTCACCATCCATACTATCCACTTTTGTACAAAGTGTAGTTAGGAGGTTGAGTATTTGTTTCATTGTATTTTCAGTATCTTTTCCTTGAGAGGTGATCTGCAATCACATTCTTGTCAGTTTTTATAATTTCAATTGTAAATGAAAAGTTTAATATATTTACTACCAGTCTTCTTATTTCTTTTGTTGTAACTGAGTCTTGTACCTTTTTGGTTATCCACCATTTAACCTATGTATTATCTGTTCTAACAATAAATTTGTTATATACAATATATGGCTCAAAAGCTAATAAACATTTATACAAGGCAAATAATTCTTTTCTATTTATTTTCCATTTTATTTGTGGGTCTGTATATGATCCGGAATAATATCTACAGTGATGTTCTATTTTTTTCATTTATATATTTATATTTTAATACTCCTCCGTAACTATGATCACTAGAGTCTGTTTCTACTATATAAGTAAATTGTCTATTTTCATCTATTAGTTCGATTTTTACTTTTGTTTTGTGTTTATCTCATCCTTGTAATGGGTTTTCGTTATACAATGAGTTTAATTTATCCTTTATTGCTTGTATTTTATCTACAGTAAATATTATAATTTCTATTTTATGATCATTAGTTTTTATATTTTTTAATTTTTGGGTAATTTTTTCACTTCCTTTTATCCATGGTGTATTTTTTTTGATTTTATTATTAACTCTTTTCGCTCCTATTTTGTTATTACATATGGTAGTGAACCACCAATGCATTTTTGTTATAGTATGTGGATATAGTTTTTCTAAAAAGGGCATTCCTAATAATATATCTTTATTTGTAAATTCATAACTATAGATTTCATCTATTAATAATATTTTATCCCATATTTGTGTTTTTATATTTTTAGCTTTATGTGTTATCATGCTTCCTTCATTATTAAATCCTGTTACTATTAATGGTGTTTTTAATTTTTCCCATTTACTATCTGGTAGACAATTATGTTTACACATATTTGCTTCAGCTCGTGTGTCTATAATAGGTGTGTAATATCTATTATAGTATCTTTCTATAATTATTTTTGCTAAAATGTATATTTTTGTCATATTAAGATGTTGTTAGTTTATCATATAATCGTTCTTTTAATGAGTACTTTCTTGTTTTCATAAGTTATTGTTAATTGTTTATCATCTATATTATATGGTTTAATTGTTTCTAGCCATTTTATTCCTAAAGTAATATTATTATTTCCTTGATGTATTTTAAATTTAATTTTTATTGGTATTCCTCCAATAATTAGTTCTTGTTCAGTAGTTTTTTCTATATTTACCAAAGCTCTAGGTAATTCTGTATTTATATTTTATCCTGTAATTATTTCATGTTCTTTGACTAGTTCTCTTATAATTTGGTTTTCTATTTGTCCTGTATTTATAGTTATTAAATATTTTCTTTGGTCTAATATTCCTGTGATATAATATTGATATGGTTGTATTTCATCTTTCTTTTGTTCTAATAATTTAGGTATTAAGTCGCAATCTAATCTTCTAGATGTTCTAGTTCTTGATGATGAAGGGATATCGTAGCTTAATCTTTTAGATGTACTTAATATTTCTTTTACTATCTCTAAATCTTCTTCAATATCTATTTCTTTATAGCTGTAATCATTATTGTCTATTACTGAAATTATTTTATTAAATGGATTTTGTATTTTGATTTTTTGAATCTTATTTCTTGCTGTTATTTTATGCTTTGTAGTTAATACATATAAATTTTTACATCTTGCTGTAAATATTTTGCTCCCTGGTACTAATTCTAGTCCTGACATTTTCCAGTATAGCACTAGTGATTTATCTATGTTTTTGTCTTCTATTGCTACTGAATAGTTTGCACTTACAATAAATTTAAATTTTTTATATATTAAATTTCCTCTAACTGCACTTTTAATACTTTTTTCTATAGGTTGAATTATTCTATCATCTGCTAAATATAGTTCTATAGGTGTATCTATTCCTTCTCTAAAACATGCTTTTATCAATATTTCTGTTGCTCCTAAATGTACATATTTTATTGGATTTTTTGATTTCAAATCGTGGATTTCTTTATTAATTATTTTTTTTATTTATAATAGGTATTTTAGCTTTTCCTTTAATATATTTACAATCTATTATATGTTCTTTTTTGCTTACTACATAATATTCATCGTGTTGTAATTTGAATAAGTTTTTTAATCTCGGTACTTCTAATATTTTATCTATGCTTAAGTCTAATTCTTTTCCTTTTATTTGTTCAAACATATTATTGTCAAATATTATCTTTTGTTCTGTATATTCATTATCTTGATATTCTTCTTTACTTATTATTTTTATATTATTTTCAGTCATAATAATCAGAAAATGACTCTATTTCTTCTTCTAATTCAATGTTTGTTATTTCATATATGCTATCTTCATTTTCTAATTCATAATCCAAATAATCTATCTGTTTATATTTATCTTTTTCTATTATTACCTCTGTTATTTATTTTTTCTTTAAATCTTTTGGTAATTTACAGTCTCTAGCTAAATGTCCTAGTTTTCCATAATTATAACATTTACATTCTGTTATATTTTTCTTAATTCTATGTGGTCTTTTTTGTTTATAATTTTTTATATAATATCTTTTTCTTGGAATTTTGTTCTTATATTTTATTTTGAAGCGTTTATACTTCTTTATTCTTTTCTTATTTTTATACGGATTTTTACATCCAAATTGAGGTGCTAATTTGTTTGTACAATATGCTAGGTTTTTCACTAATATTTTTTCTAGTTTTAATTCTTCTTTATGTTTCTCACATAGTTTCATAAACCATTGTTGTAAGAATTTTATTCTAGCTCCTAGTGTATCTACTGTATTAGATTCTTCCCAATCTTTTATTATTTTTGAACTAAATGGTTCTGGTAGTTTTGTGTAATATAATTTTCTTATTTCTTTACTTTCATCATTTGTATATATTCCTTTATAGTAATATTCTCTAAATGCACATGTATATTCATCTATGTAACTCATTTTACATATTGCTAATTTATTCATTAAATTTTTGTTTATTATTTTATCTTTCTGTTGTTCTTCTATTTCTGTTGTCATACTTCCAAATTCATTTCTAATGGATATTTCATATTTATTTAATATGTCTATTGCTGATGTTGCTATTTCATTATTAGCTTTTGTATTATTTCTTAGGGTTGCTAAGCTTGCTGGTGTTAAATTTTGTAACCATATTTTTGCTGTTCCTATAAGTGTTCTTTCTATGTATCCTGGGGTATCTATTATTGATATCTTGTTATCTATTAATTGATTTGATATATAGCCTATCCATAATTGAATTGTTTTATTTGTATCTGCTACACAGTCTAAATCTAAAAAACTATTTTGATCTGCAGTTTGTCTAGGTATCCAATTTTTATTCAATCTTTTATCCCATAAAGCTTTATCTCTATTTTCTTTTTCATAAGTATAATATGTAGGGGTTATATCCATTCGTGTTCTAGGATTCGAAGTACTAGGTTTCTCATCTAAATTTCCTACATTTATTTCTATATTTTTATCGTTTTCTATAAGGTCAGTATATGTTTCTGAATATGATTCATAATTATTTTTTGAAATATTATCATTCTCTTCTTCATTTATTTCATTTATTCTTAACTCTTCTATTTTTAATTCAGGTAATTCTTCTGTTTCTTCTCAACATTGTTTTCATTCTTTCTATTTCTTGGTTTAAATTTAATTCTTCAGTTCTTTTCTCATATTCTTCTCTTGCTTTTAATTTTTCTTCATATAGTTGTTTAAGTCTTTCTAATTCTTTTTGTAATTCTTGAATTCTAGTATCTTTTACTTCTTCTATTTGTTTCATTTCTCTTTTAGCTTGTTCTCTAATTTTTTCAATTTCTTTTTTCCTATCGATTTCTTCATTTTCTCTATTTATTCGTACCATTGTTGTTAGACTATCTTCTAATTTTGCTGATTCTTTATCTGGCATTAGGTATAATTGGGTTCCTATTTTTTTATATCTTCTTTCTAAGTTTGAATGTATTATTTTTATTTCTAGTCCATCTTGACTTTTATATATGTTTTCTTCTACAGCATATTCTTCTTTATTCATTATAAGTTATGTTGGTATTTATATTCTAAGTGTTCCATATCTTGGGTTCTTTGGTATGTTATAATATTATTTATTAAAATTTTATTGAGTAGGTCTAAATTTTCCATAGTTTGTAGCCAATATATTAAATATTTGTAATTTATCATTAATCTGAATATAGGTCATATAATTCATATGTACTTTGGATAGTTAGTTCGTGCCAATTTTGTTCTATTAATTCCATTATCTGGTTTAATTCTGTTATTTCTTCAATAATTAAAAGGTCATAAATTTTTCTTTTTATGTCAATATTAAGTGTTTTAAGAATATATAAAATAAGTATTTTATAATTATAATCTTCATCTAGTAAGTATGTATTCATCATTTTCATGATTTCTAAACAATTTTTATTATCTTCATCTAGTAAGTATGTATTCATCATTTTCATGATTTCTAAACAAATTTTATTATCTTCATCTAGTAAGTATGTATTCATCATTTTCATGATTTCTAAACAAATTTTATTCCGTGTAACCTCTTTATCTATTATTTGGAATTATCAAATTATCTTAAAGTTATTCTGAACAAATTCTTTTGGTCACTACTATGACTTTTTGGCCTCAATCAGTTACCCTAACAGCGCCTTCAACAAGTTCGTACTTCCCCTCAAACGGCTTCTCTTTTGCCTAACTGGGCTTCCGATTTCGGATGACATAGTCTGGGCTTACCTATTCTCAGCCTACCTTCATTCATAGCAAACTACTTTGAATTTATTCAGTATAATAATACTATAACATGATAATAATCAAATAATAATCAAGAGATTATCAGGAATATGAGAGTTTAGTTATTCATATTGAAATATGAAAATACCTTAGTTTGTAGATTTTCTGGAGTTGAATCCTTCATAGGTTCGTGGTTGTTATTAGGTTTCTCCATTTATATTTTTTCTTATCTAGCTCTGATACTAATTTGGGGGGTGCGGAAGTTGAGAGTGAAATGTGAAAAGTGGGAGTTGAGGGATGATCATCCCTTACTCCTGGATGTTATTTATAAGCAAATTTACATGACCTTTACTATTCATGAATGACTTTTACTGTTCATGAACAGTAACTGACTCTTACTATTTACACAGTAACTTGACCTTTACTATTTACATAATTGACATTTTACTATTTATGAATAGTACTACTATTCATGAACAGTATCCTGTCTGTCGATGACTCCAAATAAAAACAAACCAAATAAAAACAAACAACTTTACTTTTTCTTTATAAGAAAACTACTATTCATTAATAGTATCCTGTCTGGTGACTCCAAATAAAATCAAACCAAATAAAAACAAACAACTTTACTTTTTCTTTACAAAAAATAAAAAGTAAGATTCCTACTTTTGACTAATATACATAGGTGTCTTCTTCATATCTTCTTTGTTGTCGGCTGTCTTTATCAGGCTGCCGGATAGATTATTCCAGCTGTACGGTTGGAACGTTATTATCTTCTCCTTGGCATTTTGAACATATATGCTCTGAATATTTACTGCTGATAGTTGTACAGTATCTGGTTAATAGTGCTGGCGAAATAAAGTTCTTTCTGATAGCTCTTGTTGTTGGTATATTTTCTGGTTTAAGAAGACTTAATATCCATTGCCGTATTTCTTCCATATCTCCTTCTCTAGTTTCTCTACAATTAGAGTATATCATAGTATTGTCTCTACTATAATAGCTCCAAATTGTATTGTTGTTCAAATAATTGTTTGCTAGTTCCGTCAGTATTGTAGCTATTCCAATAACTCTTTTGTTTTCATAGAAATCTGGAACATCTACAATAGGTATCTCGTTTTGTTTTTCTATTTTTTCTGGTATTAGCATATCTCTCGTCAATCCTATCTTTATGACTTGTATGACAGGTTTTATCTAGTCATCTAATATTTCTGCAGTAGCTGTATAGAATTTAATAAAAAATAGCGTTCCTTTGGTAATTCTTTTATAAGTTAGGAAAGCTTTATATAGTTCTGGTATCTTTGAGATTTCTTCTCCTGTAGCTGTGTATACGGTGCTAAGTAATCCGTAGTTATAACAAGTGGTAATCAAGTTTGTATTTGTGTCTTGCAAAGCAATTAGTTTATTGTATCCTTGTAGGTGTTGGGTAATATAATCTGTATTTAGTTCTTTTATATTTGTGGCTCTGGGGTTTTTATTCAAGTATGTTTGGATTTTGTAAATATTTTCGATGTAGGTATGGGTAATATGGTTATATGTATTCTTCTGTTGGGCTAGACTGTTTCTGTATGTAGTGGTTTGTGGAGTAGGTACGGATTTTTGTATTTTTGGTGCGATATATGGTTTATCAAATAGTTTATTAATATTTGTATTTATATAGCTTTTTCCTTTTCCTGATGTACCTGATGTACCTGCAGCTGTATTTACACAAACGTTATGGGTTTTATGGAGTTTCCCAACGTCTCCTTCTAGGTCTGGAATTTTATCGTCTTCCGATCGACGTAGCTTCACATGTTTAATGTCATGCTGCTGACTGCTAGCTTGCTTTTTTAGCTTCTGTATCTCACCATCCATACTATCCACCTTTGTACAAAGTGTAGTTAGGAGGTTGAGTATTTGTTCCATTGTATTTTCAGTATCTTTTCCTTGAGAGGTGATCTGCAATCACATTCTTGTCAGTCTTTATAATTTCAATTGTAAATGAAAAGTTTAATATATTTACTACCAGTCTTCTTATTTCTTTTGTTGTAACTGAGTCTTGTACCTTTTTGGTTATCCACCATTTTACCTGTGTATTATCTGTTCTAACAATAAATTTGTTATATACAATATATGGCTCAAAAGCTAATAAACATTTATACAAGGCAAATAATTCTTTTCTATTTATTTCCCATTTTATTTGTGGTCCAGATATGATCCTAATAATATCTCTGATGATGTTCTATTTTTTCATTTATATATTTATATTTTAATACTCCTCCGTAACTATGATCACTAGAGTCTGTTTCTACTATATAAGTAAATTGTCTATTTTCATCTGGAAAGTATAATTTTGGTAAATCTTTACACATGATTTTTATTTTCCTGATACGTTTTTTATCTTGTTCATCAAAGTAATATTCTATATCTTTCTTTAATTTTCTTTGTAACGGTTTTTCGTTATACAATGAGTTTAATTTATCATTTATTGCTTTTATTTTATCTACGGTGAATATTATAATTTCTATTTTATGATCATTAGTTGTTTTATTTTCTAATTTTTGGGTAATTTTTTCACTTCCTTTTATCCATGGTGTATTTTTTCTGATTTTATTATTAACTCTTTTCGCTCCTATTTTGTGATTACATATGGTAGTGAACCACCAATGCGTTTTTGTTATAGTATGTGGATATAGTTTTTCTAAAAAGGGCATTCCTAATAATATATCTTTATTTGTAAATTCATAACTATAGATTTCATCTATTAATAATATTTTATCCCATATTTGTGTTTTTATATTTTTAGCTTTATGTGTTATCATGCTTCCTTCATTATTAAATCCTGTTACTATTAATGGTGTTTTTAATTTTTCCCATTTACTATCTGGTAGACAATTATGTTTACACATATTTGCTTCTGCTCCTGTGTCTATCATAGGTGTGTAATATCTATTATAGTATCCTTCTATAATTATTTTTGCTAAAATGTATATTTTTGTCATATTAAAATGTTGTTAGTTTATCATATAATCGTTCTTTTAATGAGTACTTTCTTGTTTTCATAAGTTATTGTTAATTGTTTATCATCTATATTATATGGTTTAACTGTTTCTAGCCATTTTATTCCTAAAGTAATATTATTATTTCCTTGATGTATTTTAAATTTAATTTTTATTGGTATTCCTCCAATAATTAGTTCTTGTTCAGTAGTTTCTTCTATATTTACCAAAGCTCTAGGTAATTTTGTATTTATATTTTCTCCTGTAATTATTTCATGTTCCTTGACTAGTTCTCTTATAATTTGGTTTTATATTTGTCCTGTATTTATAGTTATTAAATATTTTCTTTGGTCTAATATTCCTGTGATATAATATTGATATGGTTGTATTTCATCTTTCTTTTGTTCTAATAAGTTAGGTATTAAGTCGCAATCTAATCTTCTAGATGTACTAGTTCTTGATGATGAAGGTGTATCGTCGCTTAATCTTTTAGATGTACTTAATCTTTCTTTTACTATCTCTAAATCTTCTTCAATATCTATTTCTTTATAGCTGTAACCATTATTGTCTATTACTGAAATTATTTTATCAAATGGATTTTCTATTTTGATTTTTTGAATCTTATTTCTTGCTGTTATTTTATGCTTTGTAGCTAATACATTTAAATTTTTACATCTTGCTGTAAATATCTTACTTCCTGGTGCTAATTCTATGCCTGCCATTTTCCAATATAGTACTAGTGATTTATCTATGTTTTTATCTTCTATTGCTACTGAATAGTTTGCACTTATAATAAATTTAAATTTTTGATATATTAAATTTCCTCTAACTGTACTTATAATACTTTTTTCTATAGGTTGAATTATTCTATCATCTGCTAAATATAATTCTATAGGTGTATCTATTCCTTGTCTAAAACATGCTTTTATCAATATTTCTGTTGCTCCTAAATGTACATATTTTATTGGATTTTTTTATTTCAAATCGTGGATTTCTTTATCAATTATTTTTTTATTTATGATAGGTATTTTAGCTTTACCTTTAATATATTTACAATCTATTACATGTTCTTTTTGGCTTACTACATAATATTCATCGTGTTGTAATTTGAATAAGTTTTTTAATCTAGGTACTTCTAATATTTTATCTATGCTTAAGTCTAATTCTTTTCCTTTTATTTGTTCAAACATATTATTGTCAAATATTATTTTTTGTTCTGTATATTCATTATCTTGATATTCTTCTTTACTTATTATTTTTATATCGTGTTTAGTCATAATAATCAGGAAATAACTCTATTTCTTCTTCTAATTCAATGTCTGTTATTTCGTATATGCTATCTTCATTTTCTAATTCATAATCCAAATAATCTATCTGTTTATATTTATCTTTTTCTATTATCACCTCTGTTATTTGTTTTTTCTTTAAATCTTTTGGCAATTTACAGTCTCTAGCTAAATGTCCAAGTTTTCCACAATTATAACATTTACATTCTGTTATATTTTTCTTAATTCTATGTGGTCTTTTTTGTTTATAATTTTTTATATAATATCTTTTTCTTGGAATTTTGTTCTTATATTTTATTTTGAAGCGTTTATACTTCTTTATTCTTTTCTTATTTTTATACGGATTTTTACATCCAAATTGAGGTGCTAATTTGTTTGTACAATATGCTAGGTTTTTCACTAATATTTTTTCTAGTTTTAATTCTTCTTTATGTTTTTCATATAGTTTCATAAACCATTGTTGTAAGAATTTTATTCTAGCTCCTAGTGTATCTACTGTGTTTGATTCTTTCCAATCTTTTATTATTTTTGAACTGAATGGTTCTGGTAGTTTTGTGTAATATAATTTTCTTATTTCTTTACTTTCATCATTTGTATATATTCCTTTATAGTAATATTCTCTAAAGGCACATGTATATTTATCTATGTAACTCATTCTACATATTGCCAATTTATTCATTAAATTTCTGTTTATTATTTTATCTTTCTGTTGTTCTTCTATTTCTGTTGTCATACTTCCAAATTCATTTCTAATTGATATTTCATATTTATTTAATATGTCTATTGCTGATGTTGCTATTTCATTATTAGGATTTGTATTATTTCTTAGGGTCGCTAAGCTTGCTGGTGTCAAATTTTGTAACCATATTTTTGCTGTTCCTATAAGTGTTCTTTCTATGTATCCTGGGGCATCTATTATTGATATCTTGTTATCTATTAATTGCTTTGATATATAGCCTATCCATAATTGAATTATTTTATTTGTATCTGCTACACAGTCTAAATCTAAAAAATTATTTTGATCTGCAGTTTGTCTAGGTATCCAATTTTTATTCAATCTTTTATCCCATAAAGCTTTATCTCTATTTTCTTTTTCATAAGTATAATATGTAGGGGTTATATCCATTCGTGTTCTAGGATTCGAAGTACAAGGTTTCTCATCTAAATTTCCTACGTTTGTTTCTATATTTTTATCGTTTTCTATAAGGTCAGTATATGTTTCTGAATATGATTCATCATTATTTTCTGAAATATTATCATTCTCTTCTTCATTTATTTCATTTATTCTTAACTCTCCTATTTTTAATTCAGGTAATTCTTCTGTTTCTTCTAACATTGTTTTCATTCTTTCTATTTCTTGGTTTAAATTTAATTCTTCAGTTCTTTTCTTATATTCTTCTCTTGCTTTTAATTTTTCTTCATATAGTTGTTTAAGTCTTTCTAATTCTTTTTGTAATTCTTGAATTCTAGTATCTTTTACTTCTTCTATTTGTTTCATTTCTCTTTTAGCTTGTTCTCTAATTTTTTCAATTTCTTTTTTCCTATCGATTTCTTCATTTTCTTTATTTAATCGTACCATTGTTGTTAGACTATCTTCTAATTTTGCTGATTCTTTATCTGACATTAGGTATAATTGGGTTCCTATTTTTTTATATCTTCTTTCTAGGTTTGAATGTATTATTTTTATTTCTAGTCCATCTTGACTTTTATATATTTTTTCTTCTACAGCATATTCTACTTTATTCATTATAAGTTATGTTGATATTTATATTCTAAGTATTCCATATCTTGAGTTCTTTGGTATGTTATAATATTATTTATTAAAAGTTTATTGAGTAGGTCTAAATTTTCTCTAGTTTGTCGCCAATATGTTAAATATTCGTAGTTTATCATTGATCTGAATATAGGTCATATAATTCATATGTACTTTGGATAGTTAGTTCATGCCAATTTTGTTATATTAATTCCATTATCTGGTTTAATTCTATTATTTCTTCAATAATTAAAAGGTCATAAATTTTTCTTTTTAAGTCGATATTAAGTGTTTTAAGAATATATAAAATAAGTATTTTATAATTATAATCTTCATCTAGTAAGTATGTATTCAGCATTTTCATGATTTCTAAACAATTTTTATTATCTTCATCTAGTAAGTATGTATTCATCATTTTCATGATTTCTAAACAAATTTTATTCCGTCTAACCTCTTTATCTATTATTTGGAATTATCAAATTATCTTAAAGTTATTCTGAACAAATTCTTTTGGTCACTACTATGACTTTTTGGCCTCAATCAGTTACCCTAACAGCGCCTTCAACAAGTTCGTACTTCCCCTCAAACGGCTTCTCTTTTGCCTAACTGGGTTTCCGGTTTCGGATGGCATAGTCTGGGCTTACCTATTCTCAGCCTACCTTCATTCATAGCAAACTACTTTGAATCTATTCAGTATAACAATACTATAACATGATAATAATCAAATAATAATCAAGAGATTATCAAGAATAAAAAAGTTTAGTTATTCATATTGAAATATGAAAATACCTTAGTTTGTAGATTTTTTGGAGTTGAATCCTTCATAGGTTCGTGGTTGTTATTAGGTTTCTCCATTTAGATTTTTTCTTATCTAGCTCTGATACCAATTTGGGGTTTTGAGGTAGTGGAGAGAGAAATATATGAAGTGGGAGATGAGGGATGATCGTCCCTTGCTCCTTACTCTTATTTATAAGCAAATTTACATGACTTTTACTATTCATGAATGACCTCTACTATTCATGAACAGTAACCGACTCTTACTATTTACACAGTAACTTGACCTTTACTATTTACATAATTGACATTTTACTATTTATGAATAGTAGTTTTCTTGTCTTTTACTATTCATTAATAGTATCCTGTCTGGTGACTCCAAATAAAAACAAACCAAATAAAAACAAACAACTTTACTTTTCTTTTTCTTTACATATAATAAATTTAAATTATAAATAGTAAGAGCTAGATACAAAAAAAATAAAATTGGGGTTTTGCGGAAGTGGATAGTGAAATGTGGAAAGTGGGAGTTGAGGGATGATCGTCCCTTACTCCTTAATCTTATTTATAAGCAAATTTACATGACCTTTACTATTAATGAATGACCTTTACTATTCATGAACAATAACTGACTCTTACTATTTACACAGTAACTTGACCTTTACTATTTACATAATTGACATTTTACTATTTATGAATAGTACTACTATTCATGAACAGTATCCTGTCTGACGATGACTCCAAATAAAAACAAACCAAATAAAAACAAACAACTTTATTTTTCTTTTTCTTTACATAAAATAAAATTCCTACTTTTGACTAATATACATAGGTGTCTTCTTCATATCTTCTTTGTTGTCGGCTGTCTTTATCAGGCTGCCGGATAGATTATTCCAGTTGTACGGTTGGAACGTTATTATCTTCTCCTTGGCATTTTGAACATATATGCTCTGAATATTTATGGCGATAGTTGTACAAAGATTCGGTTAATAGTCTTTGAAATGAAGTTCTTTTTGATAGCTCTTGTTGTTGGTATATTTTCTGGTTTAAGAAGACTTAATATCCATTGTCGTATTTCTTCCATATCTCCTTCTCTAGTTTCTCTACAATTAGAGTATATCATAGTATTGTCTCTACTATAATAGCTCCATATTGTATTGTTGTTCAAATAATTGTTTGCTAGTTCCGTCAGTATTGTACCTATTCCAATAACTCTTTTGTTTGCATAGAAATCTGGAACATCTACAATAGGTATCTCATTTTGTTTCTCTATTTTTTCTGGTATTAGCATATCTCTCGTTAATCCTATCTTTATGACTTGTATGACAGGTTTTATCTCGTCATATAATATTTCTGCAGTAGCTGTATAGAATTTAATAAAAAATAGCGTTCCTTTGGTAATTCTTTTATAAGTTAGGAAAGCTTTATACAGTTCTGGTATCTTCAAGATTTCTTCTCCTGTAGCTGTGTAAACGGTGCTAAGTAATCCGTAGTTATAACAAGTGGTAATCAAGTTTGTATTTGTGCCTGGCAAAGCAATTAGTTTATTGTATCCCTGTAGGTGTTGGGTAATATAATCTGTATTTGGTTCTTTTATATTTGTGGCTCTGGGGTTTTTATTCAAGTATGTTTGGATTTTGTAAATATTTTCTATGTAGGTACGGGTAATATGGTTATATGTATTCTTCTGTTGGGCTAGACTGTTTCTGTATGTAGTGGTTTGTGGAGTAGGTACGGATTTTTGTATCTTGGGTGCTATGTATAGTCTATCAAATAGCTTGTTCATATTTGTATTTCTATAGCTTTTTTCTTCCCTTGTAGATCCTGATGTACCTGCAGCTGTATTTACACAAACGTTATGGGTTTTATGGAGTTTCCCAACGTCTCCTTCTAGGTCTGGAATTTTATCGTCTTCCGATCGACGTAGCTCCGCATGTTTAATATCATGCTGCTGACTGCTAGCTTGCTTTTTTAGCTGCCGTGTCTCACCATCCATACTATCCACTTTTGTACAAAGTGTAGTTAGGAGGTTGAGTATTTGTTTCATTGTATTTTCAGTATCTTTTCCTTGAGAGGTCATCTGCAATCACATTCTTATCAGTCTTTATAATTTCAATTGTAAATGAAAAGTTTAATATATTTACTACCATTCTTCTTATTTCTTTTGTTGTAACTGAGTCTTGTACCTTTTTGGTTATCCACCATTTTACCTGTGTATTATCTGTTCTAACAATAAATTTGTTATATATAATATATGGCTCAAAAGCTAATAAACATTTATATATGGCAAATAATTCTTTTCTATTTATTTCCCATTTTATTTGTGGGTCTGTATATGATCCGGAATAATATCTACAGTGATGTTCTATTTTTTTTATTTATATATTTATATTTTAATACTCCTCCGTAACTATGATCACTAGAGTCTGTTTCTACTATATAAGTAAATTGTTTATCATCTATATTATATGGTTTAACTGTTTCTAGCCATTTTATTCCTAAAGTAATATTATTATTTCCTTGATGTATTTTAAATTTAATTTTTATTGGTATTCCTCCAATAATTAGTTCTTGTTCAGTAGTTTCTTCTATATTTACCAAAGCTCTAGGTAATTCTGTATTTATATTTTCTCCTGTAATTATTTCATGTTCTTTGACTAGTTCTCTTATAATTTGATTTTCTATTTGTCCTATATTTATAGTTATTAAATATTTTCTTTGGTCTAATATTCCTGTGATATAATATTGGTATGGTTGTATTTCATCTTTCTTTTGTTCTAATAATTTAGGTATTAAGTCGCAATCTAATCTTCTAGATGTACTAGTTCTTGATGATGAAGGTGTATCGTAGCTTAATCTTTTAGATGTACTTAATCTTTCTTTTACTATCTCTAAATCTTCTTCAATATCTATTTTTTTATAGCTGTAATCATTATTGTCTATTACTGAAATTATTTTATCAAATGGATTTTCTATTTTGATTTTTTGAATATTATTTCTTGCTGTTATTTTATGCTTTGTAGTTAATACATATAAATTTTTACATCTTGCTGTAAATATCTTACTTCCTGGTGCTAATTCTATGCCTGCCATTTCCCAATATAGTGCTAGTGATTTATCTATGTTCTTGTCTTCTATTGCTACTGAATAGTTTGCACTTATAATAAATTTAAATTTTTGATATATTAAATTTCCTCTAACTGCACTTATAATATTTTTTTCTATAGGTTGAATTATTCTATCATCTGCTAAATATAGTTCTATAGGTGTATCTATTCCTTCTCTAAAACATGCTTTTATCAATATTTCTGTTGCTCCGAAATGTACATATTTTATTGGATTTTTTGATTTTAAATCGTGGATTTCTTTGTTAATTATTTTTTTATTTATAATAGGTATTTTAGCTTTACCTTTAATATATTTACAATCTATTACATGTTCTTTTTGGCTTACTATATAATATTCATCGTGTTGTAATTTGAATAAGTTTTTAAATCTAGGTACTTCTAATATCTTATCTATGCTTAAATCTAATTCTTTTCCTTTTATTTGTTTAAACATATTATTGTCAAATATTATCTTTTGTTCTGTATATTCATTATCTTGATATTCTTCATTACTTATTATTTTTATATTATTTTCAGTCATAATAATCAGAAAATGACTCTATTTCTTCTTCTAATTCAATGTCTGTTATTTCGTATATGCTATCTTCATTTTCTAATTCATAATCCAAATAATCTATCTGTTTATATTTATCTTTTTCTGTTATTACCTCTGTGATTTGTTTTTTCTTTAAATCTTTTGGCAATTTACAGTCTCTAGCTAAATGTCCAAGTTTTCCACAATTATAACATTTACATTCTGTTATATTTTTCTTAATTCTATGTGGTCTTTTTTGTTTATAATTTTTTATATAATATCTTTTTCTTGGAATTTTGTTCTTATATTTTATTTTGAAGCGTTTATAATTCTTTATCCTTTTCTTTTTATATGGATTTTTACATCCAAATTGAGGTGCTAATTTGTTTGTACTATATGCTAGGTTTTTTACTAATATTTTTTCTAGTTTTAATTCTTCTTTATGTTTCTCACATAGTTTCATAAACCATTGTTGTAAGAATTTTATTCTAGCTCCTAGTGTATCTACTGTATTTGATTCTTCCCAATCTTTTATTATTTTTGAACTAAATGGTTCTGGTAGTTTTGTGTAATATAATTTTCTTATTTCTTTACTTTCATCATTTGTATATATTCCTTTATAGTAATATTCTCTAAATGCACATGTATATTCATCTATGTAACTCATTTTATATATTGCTAATTTATTCATTAATTTCTGTTTATTATTTTATCTTTCTGATGTTCTTCTATTTCTGTTGCCATACTTCCAAATTCATTTCTAATTGATATTTCATATTTATTTAATATGTCTATTGCTGATGTTGCTATTTCATTATTAGCTTTTGTATTATTTCTTAGGGTTGCTAAGCTTGCTGGTGTCAAATTTTGTAACCATATTTTTGATGTTCCTATAAGTGTTCTTTCTATGTATCCTGGGGCATCTATTATTGATATCTTGTTATCTATTAATTGCTTTGATATATAGCCTATCCATAATTGAATTGTTTTATTTGTATATGCTACACAGTCTAAATCTAAAAAATAATTTTGATCTGCAATTTGTCTAGGTATCCAATTTTTATTCAATCTTTTATCCCATAAAGCTTTATCTCTATTTTCTTTTTCATAAGTATAATATGTAGGGGTTATATCCATTCGTGTTCCTGGATTCGAAGTACTAGGTTTCTCATCTAAATTTCCTACATTTATTTCTATATTTTTATCTTTTTCTATAAGGTCAGTATATGTTTCTGAATATGATTCATAATTCTTTTTTGAAATATTATCATTCTCTTCTTCATTTATTTCATTTATTCTTAACTCTTCTATTTTTAAATCAGGTAATTCTTCTGTTTCTTCTAACATTGTTTTCATTCTTTCTATTTCTTGGTTTAACTTTAATTATTCAGTTCTTTTCTTATATTCTTCTCTTGCTTTTAATTTTTCTTCATATAGTTGTTTAAGTCTTTCTAATTCTTTTTGTAATTTTTGAATTCTAGTATCTTTTACTTCTTCTATTTGTTTAATTTCTCTTTTAGCTTGTTCTCTAATTTTTTCAATTTCTTTTTTCCTATCAATTTCTTCATTTTCTTTATTTAATCGTACTATTGTTGTTAGACTGTCTTCTAATTTTGCTGATTCTTTATCTGGCATTAGGTATAAGTGGGTTCCTATTTTTTTATATCTTCTTTCTAAGTTTGAATGTATTATTTTTATTTCTAGTCCATCTTGACTTTTATATATTTTTTCTTCTATAGCATATTCTTGTTTATTCATTATAAGTTATGTTGATATTTATATTCTAAGTATTCCATATCTTGGGTTCTTTGGTATGTTATAATATTATTTATTAAAAGTTTATTGAGTAGTTCTAAATTTTCTATAGTTTGTAGCCAATATGTTAAATATTCGTAGTTTATCATTGATCTGAATATAGGTCATATAATTCATATGTACTTTGGATAGTTAGTTTTTGCCAATTTTGTTCTATTAATTCCATTATCTGGTTTAATTCTGTTATTTCTTCAATAATTAAAAGGTCATAAATTTTTCTTTTTATGTCAATATTAAGTGTTTTAAGAATATATAAAATAAGTATTTTATAATTATAATCCTCATCTGGTAAGTATGTATTCATCATTTTCATGATTTCTAAAATTTTTTATTATCTTTATCTAGTAAGTATGTATTCATCATTTTCATGATTTCTAAACAAATTTTATTCCGTCTAACCTCTTTATCTATTATTTGGAATTATCAAATTATCTTAAAGTTATTCTGAACAAATTCTTTTGGTCACTACTATGACTTTTTGGCCTCGATTACCACTTTCAACAAGTTCGTACTTCCCCTCAAACGGCTTCTCTTTTGCCTAACTGGGTTTCCGGTTTTGGATGGCATAGTCTCGGCTTACCTATTCTCAGCCTACCTTCATTCATAGCAAACTACTTTGAATTTATTCACTATAACAATACTATAACATGATAATAATCAAATAATAATCAAAAGATTATCAGGAATATGAGAGTTTAGTTATTCATATTGAAATATGAAAATACCTTAGTTTGTAGATTTTCTGGAGTCGAATCCTTCATAGGTTCGTGGTTGTTATTAGGTTTCTCCATTTATATTTTTTCTTATCTAGCTCTGATACCAATTTGGGGTTTTGCGGAAGTTGAGAGTGAAATGTGGAAAGTGGGAGTTGAGGGATGATCGTCCCTTACTCCTTAATCTTATTTATAAGCAAATTTACATGACCTTTACTATTCATGAATGACCTTTACTATTCATGAACAGTAACTGACTCTTACTATTTACACAGTAACTTGACTTTTACTATTTACATAATTGACATTTGGTTTGTTTTTATTTGGAGTCATCGTCAGACAGAATACTGTTCATGAATAGTAGCACTATTCATAAATAGTAAAATGTCAATTATGTAAATAGTAAAGGTCAAGTTACTGTGTAAATAGTAAGAGTCAGTTACTGTTCATGAATAGTAGTACTATTCATAAATAGTAAAGGTTAAGTTACTGTTAAAATAGTAAGAGTCGGTTACTGTTCATGAATAGTAGAGGTCATTCATGAATAGTAAAAGTCATGTAAATTTGCTTATAAATAAGAGTAAGGAGCAAGGGACGATCATCCCTCATCCCTCATCTCCCACTTCAAAAAACTTTCTCTCAACTTCTGCACCCCCCAAATTGGTATCAGAGCTAGATAAGAAAAAATCTAAATGGAGAAACCTAATAACAACCACGAACCTATGAAGGATTCAACTCCAGAAAATCTACAAACTAAGGTATTTTCATATTTCAATATGAATAACTAAACTTTTTTAATCCTGATAATCTCTTGATTATTATTTGATTATTATCATGTTATAGTATTGTTATACTGAATAAATTCAAAGTAGTTTGCTATGAATGAAGGTAGGCTGAGAATAGGTAAGCCGAGACTATGCCATCCGAAATTGGAAACCCAGTTAGGCAAAAGAGAAGCCGTTTGAGGGGAAGTACGAACTTGTTGAAGGCGCTGTTAGGGTAACTGATTGAGGCCAAAAAGTCATAGTAGCGACCAAAAGAATTTGTTCAGAATAACTTTAAGATAATTTGATAATTCCAAATAATAGATAAAGAGGTTAGAAGGAATAAAATTTGTTTAGAAATCATGAAAATGATGAATACATACTTACTAGATGAAGATTATAATTATAAAATACTTATTTTATATATTCTTAAAACACTTAATATCGACATAAAAAGAAAAATTTATGACCTTTGAATTATTGAAGAAATAATAGAATTAAACCAGATAATGGAATTAATTGAACAAAATTGGCATGAACTAACTATCCAAAGTACATATGAATTATATGACCTATATTCAGATTAATGATACATTACAAATATCTAACATATTGGCTACAAACTATAGAAAATTTAGAACTATTAAATAAACTTTTAATAAATAATATTATAACATACCAAAGAACCCAAGATATGGAATACTTAGAATATACTTCAGAAAATATAAAAGAAATACAAAATCTTATGATAAAAAAAACAAGAATATTATGAAAAAATATTTTTAAAATGAATGAAACTTATAGAAAACAATTATTAGAAAAAATTAATTTTATAAAACAAGAGTTAAGATTTAGACAAAATAGACTAGAAGAAAATATATGGGCAGGAGTATGCCAAAAATCTATAAAAGCACAAAGAAAAACGATATTCCTATTAGATCTACAATTACAACACTTAGAATATAAATACCAATATAACTTATAATGAATAAAGAAGAATATGCTGTAGAAGAAAAAATATATAAAAGTCAAGATGGACTAGAAATAAAAATAATACATTCAAACTTAGAAGGAAGATATAAAAAAATAGGAACCCAATTATACCTAATGCCAGATAAAGAATCAGCAAAATTAGAAGATAGTCTAACAATAATGGTACGATTAAATAAAGAAAATGAAGAAATCGATAGGAAAAAGGAAATTGAAAAAAATTAGAGAACAAGCTAAAAGAGAAATTAAACAAATAGAAGAAGTAAAAGATACTAGAATTCAAGAATTACAAAAAGAATTAGAAAGACTTAAACAACTATATGAAGAAAAATTAAAAGCAAGAGAAGAATATAAGAAAAGAACTGAAGAATTAAAGTTAAACCAAGAAATAGAAAGAATGAAAACAATGTTAGAAGAAACAGAAGAATTACCTGAATTAAAAATAGAAGAGTTAAGAATAAATGAAATAAATGAAGAAGAGAATGATAATGTTTCAGAAAATAATTATGAATCATATTCAGAAACATATACTGACCTTATAGAAAACGATAAGAATATAGAAATAAATGTAGGAAATTTAGATGAGAAACCTAGTACTTCGAATCCAGCAACACGAATGGATATAACCCCTATATATTATACTTATGAAAAAGAAAATAGAGATAAAACTTTATGGGATAAAAGATTAAATAAAAATTGGATACCTAGACAAACTACAGATCAAAATAATTTTTTAGATTTAGACTGTGTAGCAGATACAAATAAAACAATTCAATTATGGATAGGCTATATATCAAAGCAATTAATAGATAACAAGATATCAATAATAGATGCCCCAGGATACATAGAAAGAACACTTATAGAATAAAGAAAATATGGTTACAAAATTTGACACCAGCAAGCTTAGCAACCCTAAGAAATAATACAAAAGCTAATAATGAAATAGCAACATCAGCAATAGACATATTAAATAAATATGAAATATCCATTAGAAATGAATTTTGAGGTATGACAACAGAAATAGAAGAACAACAGAAAGATAAAATAATAAACAGAAATTTAATGAATAAATTAGCAATATGTAAAATGAGTTACATAGATGAATATACATGTGCATTTAGAGAATATTACTATAAAGGAATATATACAAATGATGAAAGTAAAGAAATAAGAAAATTATATTACACAAAATTACCAGAACCATTTAGTTCAAAAATAATAAAAGATTGGGAAGAATCAAATACAGTAGATACACTAGGAGCTAGAAGAAAATTCTTACAACAATGGTTTATGAAACTATGTGAGAAACATAAAGAAGAATTAAAACTAGAAAAAATATTAATAAAAAACCTAGCATATTGTACAAACAAATTAGCAACTCAATTTGGATGTAAAAATCCGTATAAAAATAAGAAAAGAATAAAGAAGTATAAACGCTTCAAAATAAAATATAAGAACAAAATTCCAAGAAAAAGATATTATATAAAAAATTATAAACAAAAAAGACCACATAGAATTAAGAAAAATATAACAGAATGTAAATGCTATAATTGTGAAAAACTAGGACATTTTGCTAGAGACTGTAAATTACCAAAAGATTTAAAGAAAAAACAAATAACAGAGGTAATAATAGAAAAAGATAAATATAAACAGATAGATTATTTGGATTATGAATTAGAAAATAAAGATAGCATATACGAAATAACAGACATTGAATTAGAAGAAGAAATAGAGTCATTTTCTGATTATTATGACTATAATAAGTAAAGAAGAATATCAGGATAATGAATATACAGAACAAGATAATGAATATACAGAACAAAAGATAATATTTGACAATAATATGTTTGAACAAATAAAAGGAAAAAGAATTAGATTTAAGCATAGATAAGATATTAGAAGTACCTAGATTTAAAAACTTATTCAAATTACAACACGATGAATATTATGTAGTAAGCCAAAAAGAACATGTAATAGATTGTAAATATATTAAAGGTAAAGCTAAAATACCTATTATAAATAAAAAAATAATTAATAAAGAAATCCACGATTTGAAATCAAAAAATCCAATAAAATATGTACATTTAGGAGCAACAGAAATATTAATAAAAGCATGTTTTAGAGAAGGAATAGATACACCTATAGAATTATATTTAGCAGATGATAGAATAATTCAACCTATAGAAAAAAGTATTATAAGTGCAGTTAGAGGAAATTTAATTTTCAAAAATTTAAATTTATTATAAGTGCAAACTATGCAGTAGCAATATAAGACAAGAACATCGATAAATCACTAGTACTATATTGAAAAATGGCAGGCATAGAATTAGCACCAGGAAGTAAGATATTTACAGCAAGATGTAAAAAATTATATGTATTAACTACAAAGCATAAAATAACAGCAAGAAATAAGATTCAAAAAATCAAAATAGAAAATCCATTTGATAAAATAATTTCAGTAATAGACAATAATGATTACAGCTATAAAGAAATAGATATTGAAGAAGATTTAGAGATAGTAAAAGAAAGATTAAGTACATCTAAAAGATTAAGCTACGATACACCTTCATCATCAAGAACTAGTACATCTAGAAGATTAGATTGCGACTTAATACCTAAATTATTAGAACAAAAGAAAGATGAAATACAACCATATCAATATTATATCACAGGAATATTAGACCAAAGAAAATATTAAATAACTATAAATACAGGACAAATAGAAAACCAAATTATAAGAGAACTAGTCAAAGAACATGAAATAATTACAGGAGAAAATATAAATACAGAATTACCTAGAGCTTTGGTAAATATAGAAGAAACTACTGAACAAGAACTAATTATTGAAGGAATACCAATAAAAATTAAATTTAAAATACATCAAGGAAATAATAATATTACTTTAGGAATATAATGGCTAGAAACAGTTAAACCATATAATATAGATGATAAACAATTAACAATAACTTATGAAAACAAGAAAGTACTTATTAAAAGAACGATTATATGATAAACTAACAACATCTTAATATGACAAAAATATACGTTTTAGCAAAAATAATTATAGAAAGATACTATAATAGATATTACACACCTATGATAGACACAGGAGCAGAAGCAAATATGTGTAAACATAATTGTCTACCAGATAGTAAATGGAAAAAATTAAAAACACCATTAATAGTAACAGGATTTAATAATGAAGGAAGCATGATAACACATAAAGCTAAAAATATAAAAACACAAATATGGGATAAAATATTATTAATAGATGAAATCTATAGTTATGAATTTACAAATAAAGATATATTATTAGGAATGCCTTTTTTAGAAAAACTATATCCACATACTATAACAAAAACGCATTGGTGGTTCACTACCATATGTAATAACAAAATAGGAGCGAAAAGAGTTAATAATAAAATCAGAAAAAATACACCATGGATAAAAGGAAGTGAAAAAAGTAACAGGATTTAATAATGAAGGAAGCATGATAACACATAAAGCTAAAAATATAAAAACACAAATATGGGATAAAATATTATTAATAGATGAAATCTATAGTTATGAATTTACAAATAAAGATATATTATTAGGAATGCCTTTTTTAGAAAAACTATATCCACATACTATAACAAAAACGCATTGGTGGTTCACTACCATATGTAATAACAAAATAGGAGCGAAAAGAGTTAATGATAAAATCAGAAAAAATACACCATGGATAAAAGGAAGTGAAAAAATTACCCAAAAATTAGAAAATATAAAAACTAATGATCATAAAATAGAAATTATAATATTTACTGTAGATAAAATACAAGCAATAAAGGATAAATTAAACTCATTGTATAACGAAAACCCATTACAAGGATGAGATAAACACAAAACAAAAGTAAAAATCGAACTAATAGATGAAAATAGACAATTTACTTATATAGTAGAAACAGACTCTAGTGATCAAAGTTACGGAGGAGTATTAAAATATAAATATATAAATGAAAAAATTGTAGATATTATTCCGGATCATATACAGACCCACAAATAAAATGGGAAATAAATAGAAAAGAATTATTTGCCCTATATAAATGTTTATTAGCTTTTGAGCCATATATTGTATATAACAAATTTATTGTTAGAACAGATAATACACAGGTAAAATGGTGGATAACCAAAAAGGTACAAGACTCAGTTACAACAAAAGAAATACGAAGACTGGTAGTAAATATATTAAACTTTTCATTTACAATTGAAATTATAAAGAATGACAAGAATGTGATTGTAGATCACCTCTCAAGGAAAAGATACTGAAAAAACAAATACAATGGAACAAATACTCAACCTCCTAACTACACTTTGTACAAAAGTGGATAATATGGATGGTGAGATACAGAAGCTAAAAAAGCAAGCTAGCAGTCAGCAGCATGACATTAAACATGCGGAGCTACGTCGATCGGAAGACGATAAAATTCCAGACCTAGAAGGAGACGTTGGGAAACTCCATAAAACCCATAACGTTTGTGTAAATACAGCTGCAGGTACATCAGGTACATCAGGAAAAGGAAAAAGCTATATAAATACAAATATGAATAAACTATTTGATAAACCATATATCGCACCAAAAATACAAAAATCCGTACGTACTCCACAAACCACTACATACAGAAACAGTCTAGCCCAAATGAAGAATACATATAACCATATTACCCATACCTACATCGAAAATATTTACAAAATCCAAACATACTTGAAAAAAAACCCCAGAGCCACAAATATAAAAGAACCATATAGAGACTATATTACCCAACACCTACAGGGATACAATAAACTAATTGCTTTGCCAGGCACAAATACAAACTTGATTACCACTTGTTATAACTACGGATTACTATACACAGCTACAGGAGAAGAAATCTCGAAGATACCAGAACTGTATAAAGCTTTCCTAACTTATAAAAGAATTACCAAAGGAACGCTATTTTTTATTAAATTCTATACAGCCACTGCAGAAATATTATATGACGAGATAAAACCTGTCAAACAAGTCATAAAGATAGGATTAACGAGAGATATGCTAATACCAATAAAAATAGAGAAACAAAACAAGATACCTATTGTAGATGTTCCAGATTTCTATGCAAACAAAAGAGTTATTGGAATAGCTACAATACTGACGGAACTAGCAAACAATTATTTGAACAACAATACAATATGGAGCTATTATAGTAGAGACAATACTATAATATACTCTAATTGTAGAGAAATTAGAGAAGGAGATATGGAAGAAATACAACAATGGATATTAAGTCTTCTTAAACCAGAAAATATACCAACAACAAGAGCTATCAGAAAGAACTTCATTTCGCCAGCACTATTAACCAGATACTGTACAACTATCAGCTGTAAATATTCAGAGCATATATGTTCAAAATGCCAAGGAGAAGATAATAACGTGCCAACCGTACAGCTGGAATAATCTATCCGGCAGTCTGATAAAGACAGCCGAGAACAAAGAAGATATGAAGAAGACACCTATGTATATTAGTCAAAAGTAGAAATTTTATTTTATGTAAAGAAAAATAAAAGTAAAGTTGTTTGTTTTTATTTGGTTTGTTTTTATTTGGAGTCACCAGACAGGATACTATTAATGAATAGTAAAAGACAAGAAAATTACTATTCATAAATAGTAAAATGTCAATTATGTAAATAGTAAAGGTCAAGTTACTGTGCAAATAGTAAGAGTCGGTTACTGTTCATGAATAGTAGAGGTCATTCATGAATAGTAAAAATCATGTAAATTTGCTTATAAATAAGAGTAAGGAGCAAGGGACGATCATCCCTCAACTCCCACTTTCCACATTTCTCTCAACTTCCGCACCCCCCAAATTGGTATCAGAGCTAGATAAGAAAAAATATAAATGGAGAAACCTAATAACAACCACGAACCTATTAAGGATTCAACTCCAGAAAATCTACAAACTAAGGTATTTTCATATTTCAATATGAATAACTAAACTTTCTTATTCCTGATAATCTCTTGATTATTATTTGATTATTTTCATGTTATAGTATTGTTATACTGAATAGATTCAAAGTAGTTTGCTATGAATGAAGTAGGCTGAGAATAGGTAAGTCGAGACTATGCCATCCGAAATCGGAAACCCAGTTAGGCAAAAGAGAAGCCGTTTGAGGGGAAGTACGAACTTGTTGAAGGCGCTGTTAGGGTAACTGATTGAGGCCAAAAAGTCATAGTAGTGACCAAAAGAATTTGTTCAGAATAACTTTAAGATAATTTGATAATTCCAAATAATAGATAAAGAGGTTAGAAGGAATAGAAATTGTTTAGAAATAATGAAAATGATGAATACATACTTACTAGATGAAGATTATAATTATAAAATACTTATTCTATATGTCCTTAAAACACTTAATATCGACATAAAAAGAAAAATTTATGACCTTTTAATTATTGAAGAAATAACAGAATTAAACCAGATAATGGAATTAATTGAACAAAATTGGCATGAACTAACTATCCAAAGTACATATGAATTATATGACCTATATTCAGATTAATGATACATTACAAATATCTAACATATTGGCTAAAAACTATAGAAAATTTAGAACTATTAAATAAACTTTTAATAAATAATATTATAACATACCAAAGAACCCAAGATATGGAATACTTAGAATATACTTCAGAAAATATAAAAGAAATACAAAATCTTATGATAAAAAAAACAAGAATATTATGAAAAAATATTTTTAAAATGAATGAAACTTATAGAAAACAATTATTAGAAAAAATTAATTTTATGAAACATGAGTTAAGATTTAGACAAAATAGACTAGAAGAAAATATATGGGCAGGAGTATGCCAAAAATCTATAAAAGTACAAAGAAAAACGATATTCCTATTAGATCTACAATTACAACACTTAGAATATAAATACCAATATAACTTATAATGAATAAAGAAGAATATGCTGTAGAAGAAAAAATATATAAAAGTCAAGATGGACTAGAAATAAAAATAATACATTCAAACTTAGAAAGAAGATATAAAAAAATAGGAACCCAATTATACCTAATACCAGATAAAGAATCAGCAAAATTAGAAGATAGTCTAACAACAATAGTACGATTAAATAAAGAAAATGAAGAAATTGATAGGAAAAAAGAAATTGAAAAAATTAGAGAACAAGCTCAAAGAAAAATTAAACAAATAAAAGAAGTAAAAGATACTAGAATTCAAGAATTACAAAAAGAATTAGAAAGACTTAAACAACTATATGAAGAAAAATTAAAAGCAAGATCAGCAATAGATATATTAAATAAATATGAAATAGCCATTAGAAATGAATTTGGAAGTATGACAACAGAAATAGAAGAACAACAGAAAGATAAAATAATAAACAGAAATTTAATGAATAAATTAGCAATATGTAAAATGAGTTACATAGATGAATATACATGTGCATTTAGAGAATATTACTATAAAGGAATATATACAAATGATGAAAGTAAAGAAATAAGAAAATTATATTACACAAAATTACCAGAACCATTTAGTTCAAAAATAATAAAAGATTGGGAAGAATCAACCACAGTAGGTACACTAGGAGCTAGAATAAAATTCTTACAACAATGGTTAATGAAACTATGTGAAAAACATAAAGAAGAATTAAAACTAGAAAAAATATTAGTAAAAAACCTAGCATATTGTACAAACAAATTAGCAACTCAATTTGGATGTAAAAATCCGTATAAAAATAAGAAAAGAATAAAGAAGTATAAACGCTTCAAAATAAAATATAAGAACAAAATTTCAAGAAAAAGATATTATATAAAAAATTATAAACAAAAAAGACCACATAGAATTAAGAAAAATATAACAGAATGTAAATGTTATAATTGTGGAAAACTAGGAGATTTAGCTAGAGACTGTAAATTGCCAAAAGATTTAAAGAAAAAACAAATAACAGAGGTAATAATAGAAAAAGATAAATATAAACAGATAGATTATTTGGATTATGAATTAGAAAATGAAGATAGCATATACGAAATAACAGACATTGAATTAGAAGAAGAAATAGAGTTGTTTCCTGATTATTATGACTGAAAATGATATAAAAATAATAAGTAAAGAAGAATATCAAGATAATGAATATACAGAACAAAAGATAATATTTGACAATAATATGTTTGAACAAATAAAAGGAAAAGAATTAGATTTAAGCATAGATAAGATATTAGAAGTACCTAGATTTAAAAACTTATTCAAATTACAACACGATGAATATTATGTAGTAAGTCAAAAAGAACATGTAATAGATTGTAAATATATTAAAGGTAAAGCTAAAATACCTATTATAAATAAAAAAAAATAATTAATAAAGAAATTCACGATTTAAAATAAAAAAATCCAATAAAATATGTACATTTAGGAGCAACAGAAATATTGATAAAAGCATGTTTTAGAGAAGGAATAGATACACCTATAGAATTATATTTAGCAGATGATAGAATAATTCAACCTATAGAAAAAAGTATTATAAGTGCAGTTAGAGGAAATTTAATATATCAAAAATTTAAATTTATTATAAGTGCAAACTATTCAGTAGCAATAGAAGACAAGAACATAGATAAATCACTAGTACTATATTGGAAAATGGCAGGCATAGAATTAGCACCAGGAAGTAAAATATTTACAGCAAGATGTAAAAAATTATATGTATTAACTACAAAGCATAAAATAACAGCAAGAAATAAGATTCAAAAAATCAAAATAGAAAATCCATTTGATAAAATAATTTCAGTAATAGACAATAATGGTTACAGCTATAAAGAAATAGATATTGAAGAAGATTTAGAGATAGTAAAAGAAAGATTAAGTACATCTAAAAGATTAAGCTACGATACACCTTCATCATCAAGAACTAGTACATCTAGAAGATTAGATTGCGACTTAATACCTAAATTATTAGAACAAAAGAAAGATGAAATACAACCATATCAATATTATATCACAGGAATATTAGACCAAAGAAAATATTTAATAACTATAAATACAGGACAAGTAGAAAACCAAATTATAAGAGAACTAGTCAAAGAACATGAAATAATTACAGGAGAAAATATAAATACAGAATTACCTAGAGCTTTGGTAAATATAGAAGAAACTACTGAACAAGAACTAATTATTGGAGGAATACCAATAAAAATTAAATTTAAAATACATCAAGGAAATAATAATATTACTTTAGGAATAAAATGGCTAGAAACAGTTAAACCATATAATATAGATGATAAACAATTAATAATACATTATGAAAACAAGAAAGTACTCAATAAAAGAACAATTATATGACAAACTAAAAGTTCAACATCTTAATGACAAAAATATACATTTTAGCAAAAATAATTATAGAAGGATAATATAATAGATATTACATACCTATGATAGACACAGGAGCAGAAGCAAATATGTGTAAACATAATTGTTTACCAGATAGTAAATGGGAAAAATTAAAAACACCATTAATAGTAACAGGATTTAATAATGAAGGAAGCATGATAACACATAAAGCTAAAAATATAAAAACACAAATATGGGATAAAATATTATTAATAGATGAAATCTATAGTTATGAATTTACAAATAAAGATATATTATTAGGAATGCCTTTTTTAGAAAAACTATATCCACATACTATAACAAAAACGCATTGGTGGTTCACTACCATATGTAATAACAAAATATGAGCGAAAAGAGTTAATAATAAAATTAGAAAAAATACACCATGGATAAAAGGAAGTGAAAGAATTACCCAAAAATTAGAAAATATAACAACTAATGATCATAAAATAGAAATTATAATATTCACCGTAGATAAAATACAAGCAATAAATGATAAATTAAACTCATTGTATAACGAAAAACCATTACAAAGAAAATTAAAGAAAGATATAGAATATTACTTTGATGAACAAGATAAAAAACATATCAGGAAAATAAAAATCATGTGTAAAGATTTACCAAAATTATACTTTCCAGATGAAAATAGACAATTTACTTATATAGTAGAAACAGACTCTAATGATCATAGTTACGGAGGAGTATTAAAATATAAATATATAAATGAAAAAATAGAACATCACTGTAGATATTATTCCGGATCATATACAGACCCACAAATAAAATGGGAAATAAATAGAAAAGAATTATTTGCCTTGTATAAATGTTTATTAGCTTTTGAGCCATATATTGTATGTAGCAAATTTATTGTTAGAACAAATAATACACAGGTAAAATGGTGGATAACCAAAAAGGTACAAGATTCAGTTACAACAAAAGAAATAAGAAGACTGGTAGTAAATATAATAAACTTTTCATTTACAATTGAAATTATAAAAACTAACAAGAATGTGATTGTAGATCACCTCTCAAGGAAAAGATACTGAAAAAACAAAAATAATGGAACAAATACTCAACCTCCTAACTACACTTTGTACAGAAGTGGATAGTATGGATGGTGAGATACAGAAGCTAAAAAAGCAAGCTAGCAGTCAGCAGCATGACGCTAAACATCCGGAGCTACATCGATCGGAAGACGATAAAATTCCAGACCTAGAAGGAGACGTTGGGAAACTCCATAAAACCCATAACGTTTGTGTAAATACAGCTGCAGGTACATCAGGAACATCAGAAAAAGACAAAAGCTATATAAATACAAATATGAATAAACTATTTGATAAACCATATATCGCACCAAAAATACAAAAATCCGTACCTACTCCACAAACCACTACATACAGAAACAGTCTAGCCCAACAGAAGAATACATATAACCATATTACCCATACCTACATCGAAAATATTTACAAAATCCAAACATACTTGAATAAAAACCCAGAGCCACAAATATAAAAGAACCAAATACAGATTATATTACCCAACACCTACAAGGATACAATAAACTAATTGCTTTGCCAGGCACAAATACAAACTTGATTACCACTTGTTATAATTACAGATTACTTAGCACCGTATACACAGCTACAGGAGAAGAAATCTCGAAGATACCAGAACTATATAAAGCTTTCCTAACTTATAAAAGTATTACCAAAGGAACGCTATTTTTTATTAAATTCTGTAAAGCCACTGCAGAAATATTATATGACGAGATAAAATCTGTCATACAAGTCATAAAGATAGGATTGACGAGAGATATGCAAATATTAGAAAAAATAGAGAAACAAAACGAGATACCTATTGTTGATGTTCCAGATTTCTATGCAAATAAAAGAGTTATTGGAATAGCTACAATACTGACGGAACTAGCAAACAATTATTTGAACAACAATACAATATGGAGCTATTATAGTAGAGACAATACTATGATATACTGTAATTATAGAGATATTAGAGAAGGAGATATGGAAGAAATACGACAATGGATATTAAGTCTTCTTAAACTAGAAAATATACCAACAACAAGAGCTATCAGAAAGAACTTCATTTCGCCAGCACTATTAACCAGATACTGTACAACTATCAGTAGTAAATATTCAGAGCATATATGTTCAAAATGCCAAGGAGAAGATAATAACGTGCCAATCGTACAGCTGGAATAATCTATCCGGCAGCCTGATAAAGACAGCCGACAACAAAGAAGATATGAAGAAGACACCTATGTATATTAGTCAAAAGTAGGAATTTTATTTTATGTAAAGAAAAAGAAAAGTAAAGTTGTTTGTTTTTATTTGGTTTGTTTTTATTTGGAGTCACCAGACAGGATACTATTAATGAATAGTAAAAGACAAGAAAACTACTATTCATAAATGTTAAATGTCAATTATGTAAATAGTAAAGGTCAAGTTACTGTGTAAATAGTAAGAGTCAGTTACTGTTCATGAATAGTAAAGGTCATTCATGAATAGTAACTGACTCTTACTATTTACAGAGTAACTTGACCTTTACTATTTACATAATTGACATTTTACTATTTATAAATAGTAGTTTTCTTGTCTTTTACTATTCATTAATAGTATCCTGTCTGGTGACTCCAAATAAAAACAAACCAAATAAAAACAAACAACTTTACTTTTCTATTTGATATTTCACTCTAAACTTCCGCAAACCCCCAAATTGGTATCAGAGCTAGATAAGAAAAATCTAAATGGAGAAACGTAATAACAACCACGAACCTATGAAGGATTCAACTCCAAAAAATCTACAAACTAAGGTATTTTCATATTTCAATATGAATAACTAAACTTTCTTATTCCTGATAATCTCTTGATTATTATTTGATTATTATCATGTTATGGTATTGTTATACTGAATAGATTCAAAGTAGTTTGCTATGAATGAAGGTAGGCTGAGAATAGGTAAGCCCAGACTATGTCATCCGAAACCGGAAACCCAGTTAGGCAAAAGAGAAGCCGTTTGAGGGGAAGTACGAACTTGTTGAAGCATGTAGAATCGATTGAGGCCAAAAAGTCATAGTAGTGACCAAAAGAATTTGTTCAGAATAACTTTAAGATAATTTGATAATTCCAAATAATAGATAAAGAGGTTAGACGGAATAAAATTTTTTTAGAAATCATGAAAATGATGAATACATACTTACTAGATGAAGATAATAAAAATTGTTTAGAAATCATGAAAATGATGAATACATACTTACTAGATGAAGATTATAATTATAAAATACTTATTTTATATATTCTTAAAACACTTAACATTGACATAAAAAGAAAAATTTATGACCTTTTAATTATTGAAGAAATAACAGAATTAAACCAGATAATGGAATTAATAGAACAAAATTGGCATGAACTAACTATCCAAAGTACATATGAATTATATGACCTATATTCAGATCAATGATAAACTACGAATATTTAACATATTGGCTACAAACTATGGAAAATTTAGAACTATTAAATAAACTTTTAATAAATAATATTATAACATACCAAAGAACCCAAGATATGGAATACTTAGAATATAAATATCAACATAACTTATAATGAATAAAGAAGAATATGCTGTAGAAGAAAAAATATATAAAAGTCAAGATGGACTAGAAATAAAAATAATACATTCAAACCTAGAAAGAAGATATAAAAAATTAGGAACCCAATTATACCTAATGCCAGATAAAGAATCAACAAAATTAGAAGATAGTCTAACAATAATGGTACGAATAAATAGAGAAAATGAAGAAATTGATAGGAAAATAGAAATTGAAAAAATTAGAGAACAAGCTAAAAGAGAAATTAAACAAATAGAAGAAGTAAAAGATACTAGAATTCAAGAATTACAAAAAGAATTAGAAAGGCTTAAACAACTATATGAAGAAAAATTAAAAGCAAGAGAAGAATATAAGAAAAGAACTGAAGAATTAAAGTTAAACCAAGAAATAGAAAGAATGAAAACAATGTTAGAAGAAACAGAAGAATTACCTGAATTAAAAATAGAAGAGTTAAGAATAAATGAAATAAATGAAGAAGAGAATGATAATGTTTCAGAAAATAATTTTGAATCATATTCAAAAACATATACTGACCTTATAGAAAAAGATAAAAATATAGAAATAAATGTAGGAAATTTAGATGAGAAACCTAGTACTTCGAATCCAGGAACACGAATGGATATAACCCCTACATATTATACTTATGAAAAAGAAAATAGAGATAAAGCTTTATGGGATAAAAGATTGAATAAAAATTGGATACCTAGACAAACTGCAGATCAAAACAATTTTTTAGATTTAGACTGTGTAGCAGATACAAATAAAACAATTCAATTATGGATAGGCTATATATCAAAGCAATTAATAGATAACAAGATATCAATAATAGATACCCCAGGATACATAGAAAGAACACTTATAGGAACAGCAAAAATATGGTTACAAAATTTGACACCAGCAAGCGTAGCAACCATAAGAAATAATACAAAAGCTAATAATGAAATAGCAACATCAGCAATAGACATATTAAATAAATATGAAATATCAATTAGAAATGAATTTGGAAGTATGACAACAGAAATAGAAGAACAACAGAAAGATAAAATAATAAACAGAAATTTAATGAATAAATTAGCAATATGTAAAATGAGTTACATAGATGAATATACATGTGCATTTAGAGAATATTACTATAAAGGAATATATACAAATGATGAAAGTAAAGAAATAAGAAAATTATATTACACAAAACTACCAGAATCATTTAGTTCAAAAATAATAAAAGATTGGGAAGAATCAAATACAGTAGATACACTAGGAGCTAGAGCTAGAATAAAATTCTTACAACAATGGTTTATGAAACTATGTGAAAAACATAAAGAAGAATTAAAACTAGAAAAAATATTAGTAAAAAACCTAGCATATTATACAAACAAATTAGCACCTCAATTTGGATGTAAAAATCCGTATAAAAATAAGAAAAGAATAAAGAAGTATAAACGCTTCAAAATAAAATATAAGAACAAAATTCCAAGAAAAAGATATTATATAAAAAATTATAAACAAAAAAGACCACATAGAATAAGAAAAATATAACAGAATGTAAATGTTACAATTGTGGAAAACTAGGACATTTAGCTAGAGACTGTAAATTGCCAAAAGATTTAAAGAAAAAACAAATCAAAGAGGTAATAATAGAAAAAGATAAATATAAACAGATAGATTATTTGGATTATGAATTAGAAAAGGAAGATAGCATATACGAAATAACAGACATTGAATTAGAAGAAGAAATAGAGTCATTTTCTTATTATTATGACTGAAAATGATATAAAAATAATAAGTAAAGAAGAATATCAAGATAATGAATATACAGAACAAAAGATAATATTTGACAATAATATGTTTGAACAAATAAAAGGAAAAGAATTAGATTTAAGCATAGATAAGATATTAGAAGTACCTAGATTAAAAAACTTATTCAAATTACAACACGATGAATATTATGTAGTAAGCCAAAAAGAACATGTAATAGATTGTAAATATATTAAAGGTAAATCTAAAATACCTATCATAAATAAAAAAAATAATTAATAAAGAAATCCACGATTTGAAATAAAAAAATCCAATAAAATATGTACATTTAGGAGCAACAAAAATATTAATAAAAGCATGTTTTAGAGAAGGAATAGATACACCTATATAATTATATTTAGCAGATGATAGAATAATTCAACCTATAGAAAAAAGTATTATAAGTGCAGTTAGAGGAAATTTAATATATCAAAAATTTAAATTTATTATAAGTGCAAACTATTCAGTAGCAATAGAAGATAAGAACATAGATAAATCACTAGTACTATATTGGAAAATGGCAGGCATAGAATTAGCACCAGGAAGTAAGATATTTACAGCAAGATGTAAAAATTTATATGTATTAACTACAAAGCATAAAATAACAGCAAGAAATAAGATTCAAAAAATCAAAATAGAAAATCCATTTGATAAAATAATTACAGTAATAGATAATAATGATTACAGTTATAAAGAAATAGATATTGAAAAAGATATAGAGATAGTAAAAGAAAGATTAAGTACATCTAAAAGATTAAGCTATGATATCCCTTCATCATCAAGAACTAGTACATCTAGAAGATTAGATTGCGACTTAATACCTAAATTATTAGAACAAAAGAAAGATGAAATATAACCATATCAATATTATATCACAGGAATATTAGACCAAAGAAAATATTTAATAACTATAAATACAGGACAAATAGAAAACCAAATTATAAGAGAACTAGTCAAAGAACATGAAATAATTACAGGAGAAAATATAAATACAGAATTACCTAGAGCTTTGGTAAATATAGAAGAAACTACTGAACAAGAACTAATTATTGGAGGAATACCAATAAAATTTAAATTTAAAATACATCAAGGAAATAATAATATTACTTTAGGAATAAAATGGCTAGAAACAGTTAAACCATATAATATAGATGATAAACAATTAACAATAACTTATGAAAACAAGAAGGTACTCATTAAAAGAACAATTATATGACAAACTAAAAGTTCAACATCTTAATGACAAAAATATACATTTTAGCAAAAATAATTATAGAAGGATACTATAATAGATATTACACACCTATGATAGACACAGGAGCAGAAGCAAATATGTGTAAACATAATTGTCTACCAGATAGTAAATGGGAAAAATTAAAAACACCATTAATAGTAACAGGATTTAATAATGAAGGAAGCATGATAACACATAAAGCTAAAAATATAAAAACATAAATATGGGATAAAATATTATTAATAGATGAAATCTATAGTTATGAATTTACAAATAAAGATATATTATTAGGAATGCCTTTTTTAGAAAAACTATATCCACATAATATAACAAAAACGCATTGGTGGTTCACTACCATATGTAATAACAAAATAGGAGCGAAAAGAGTTAATAATAAAATTAGAAAAAATACACCATGGATAAAAGGAAGTGAAAAAATTACCCAAAAATTAGAAAATATAAAAACTAATGATCATAAAATAGAAATTATAATATTTACTGTAGATAAAATACAAGCAATAAAGGATAAATTAAACTCATTGTATAACGAAAACCCATTACAAGGATGAGATAAACACAAAACAAAAGTAAAAATCGAACTAATAGATGAAAATAGACAATTACTTATATAGTAGAAACAGACTCTAGTGATCATAGTTACGGAGGAGTATTAAAATATAAATATATAAATGAAAAAATAGAACATCACTGTAGATATTATTCCGGATCATATACACACCCACAAATAAAATGGGAAATAAATAGAAAAGAATTATTTGCCCTATATAAATGTTTATTAGCTTTTGAGCCATATATTGTATATAACAAATTTATTGTTAGAACAGATAATACACAGGTAAAATGGTGGATAATCAAAAAGGTACAAGACTCAGTTACAACAAAGGAAATAAGAAGACTGGTAGTAAATATATTAAACTTTTCATTTACAATTGAAATTATAAAAACTGACAAGAATGTGATTGCAGATCACCTCTCAAGGAAAAGATACTGAAAAAACAAATACAATGGAACAAATACTCAACCTCCTAACTACACTTTGTACAAAAGTGGATATTATGGATGGTGAGATACAGAAGCTAAAAAAGCAAGCTAGCAGTCAGCAGGATGACATTAAACATGCGGAGCTACGTCGATCGGAAGACGATAAAATTCCAGACCTAGAAGGAGACGTTGGGAAACTCCATAAAACCCATAACGTTTGTGTAAATACAGCTGCAGGTACATCAGGAACATCAGGAAAAGAAAAAAGCTATATAAATACAAATATGAATAAACTATTTGATAAACCATATATCGCACCAAAAATACAAAAATTCGTACCTACTCCACAAACCACTACATACAGAAACAGTCTAGCCCAACAGAAGAATACATATAACCATATTACCCATACCTACATTGAAAATATTTACAAAATCCAAACATACTTGAATAAAAACCCCAGAGCCACAAATATAAAAGAACCAAATACAGATTATATTACCCAACACCTACAAGGATACAATAAACTAATTGCTTAGCCAGGCACAAATACAAACTTGATTACCACTTGTTATAACTACGGATTACTTAGCATCGTATACACAGTTACAGGAGAAGAAATCTCAAAGATACCAGAACTATATAAAGCTTTCCTAACTTATAAAAGAATTACCAAAAGAACGCTATTTTTTATTAAATTCTATACAGCTACTGCAGAAATATTATATGACGAGATAAAACCTGTCATACAAGTCATAAAGATAGGATTGACGAGAGATATGCTAATACCAGAAAAAATAGAAAAACAAAACGAGATACCTATTGTAGATGTTCCAGATTTCTATGCAAACAAAAGAGTTATTGGAATAGCTACAATCGACTTTTAACTAGCAAACAATTATTTGAACAACAATACAATATGGAGCTATTATAGTAGAGACAATACTATGATATACTCTAATTGTAGAGAAACTAGAGAAGGAGATATGGAAGAAATACGACAATGGATATTAAGTCTTCTTAAACTAGAAAATATACCAACAACAAGAGCTATCAGAAAGAACTTCATTTCGCCAGCACTATTAACCAGATACTGTACAACTATTAGCAGTAAATATTCAGAGCATATATGTTCAAAATGCCAAGGAGAAGATAATAACGTTCCAAATGCAATTTGGAATAATCTATCGTGACTGATAAAGACAAAGACAACAAAGAAGATATGAAGAAGACACCTATGTATATTAGTCAAAAGTAGGAATTTTATTTTATGTAAAGAAAAAGAAAAGTAAAGTTGTTTGTTTTTATTTGGTTTGTTTTTATTTGGAGTCACCAGACATGATACTATTAATGAATAGTAAAAGACAAGAAAACTACTATTCATAAATAGTAAAATGTCAATTATGTAAATAGTAAAGGTCAAGTTATTGTGTAAATAATAAGAGTCGGTTACTGTTCATGAATAGTAGAGGTCATTAATGAATAGTAAAAGTCATCTAAATTTCCTACATTTATTTCTATATTCTTATCTTTTTCTATAAGGTCAGTATATGTTTCTGAATATGATTCGTAATTATTTTCTGAAACATTATCATTCTCTTCTTCATTTATTTCATTTATTCTTAACTCTTCTATTTTTAATTCAGGTAATTCTTCTGTTTCTTCTAACATTGTTTTCATTCTTTCTATTTCTTGGTTTAAATTTAATTCTTCAGTTCTTTTCTTATATTCTTCTCTTGCTTTTAATTTTTCTTCATATAGTTGTTTAAGTCTTTCTAATTCTTTTTGTAATTCTTGAATTCTAGTATCTTTTATTTCTTCTATTTGTTTAATTTCTCTTTTAGCTTGTTCTCTAATTTTTTCAATCTCCTTTTTCCTATCGATTTCTTCATTTTCTCTATTTATTCGTACCATTGTTGTTAGACTATCTTCTAATTTTGCTGATTCTTTATCTGGCATTAGGTATAATTGGGTTCCTAATTTTTTATATCTTCTTTCTAGGTTTGAATGTATTATTTTTATTTCTAGTCCATCTTGACTTTTATATATTTTTTCTTCTACAACATATTCTTCTTTATTCATTATAAGTTATGTTGATATTTATATTCTAAGTATTCCATATCTTGGGTTCTTTGGTATGTTATAATATTATTTATATATAAATACAGAATTACCTAGAGCTTTGGTAAATATAGAAGAAACTACTGAACAAGAACTAATTATTGGAGGAATACAAATAAAAATTAAATTTAAAATACATCAAGGAAATAATAATATTACTTTAGGAATAAAATGGCTAGAAACAGTTAAACCATATAATATAGATGATAAACAATTAACAATAACTTATGAAAACTAGAAGGTACTCATTAAAAGAACAATTATATGACAAACTAAAAGTTCAACATTTTAATGACAAAAATATACATTTTAGCAAAAATAATTATAGAAGGATACTATAATAGATATTACACACCTATGATAGACACAGGAGCATAAGCAAATATGTGTAAACATAATTGTCTACCAGATAGTAAATGGGAAAAATTAAAAGCACCATTAATAGTAACAGAATTTAATAATGAAGGAAGCATGATAACACATAAAGCTAAAAATATAAAAACACAAATATGGGATAAAATATTATTAATAGATGAAATCTATAGTTATGAATTTACAAATAAAGATATATTATTAGGAATGCCTTTTTTAGAAAAACTATATCCACATACTATAACAAAAACGCATTGGTGGTTCACTACCATATGTAATTTATGAAATTGAGCATGTATTACTAGTTTTACATGAATTGATGATGAAATCCATATCTAACCCATGATTTCTAAGAATCGATGATTGAAATTGGGTTTAGACCTCAGGGAGGTAAATTATAGACTTATGCATTGTTTATGAAATCTATGCAAACGCATTAAGGGTTCTTTGAGAGTAAAGTACCAATGATAGTGATGATGTTGTGTTGTGAAGGGCTTTTCTCACTAAAACACATACTAGTATGATGTGAAAGGTTTTCTCACATAGAAAGGATTCTTAGGTTGAAAGATTTTCTCACCTAATTGAATCAAAGACTAGGAGCTATCTTAATGAAACTTGCTTGAATCAGTAGGCCAAGGGCACCCTTTCATGAGTAATGAAGTCAAGTAAGAAATGACTATTCCATGGGAATTTATGCATAACACCGAGTGGATATTGATAGTGAGATGGAAACTCTCCCATAGTAGAGGTCGGGTTTCCAAAGTAATCTCATGAGATGGAAGCTCCCCTATAGTAGAGGTCAGGTTTCTAGTAGATATCTCCTTATCCCATAATTATATGCCCACATAGGTTGATTAACTATTGGATCCACTTAAGCTAGAAGTTCAAGGTTCTACCCTAGGCAAGTAGAACAACCTCTTTCCGGTGTAGGGTAGACACCAGATTCCATGTTATAGGTCACATGGTCTCACGATGGTTAAGGCTAATTCCCCACAAGTAATAATGAACTAAGGTTACTCAAGGAGTATGAAGTATGAGTTCAAAGATGTTAAAGAAGAAGTTAGCTTGCATTGGCCATCATTTACTACTTATGTTTTATAACTCTTTCATATGATGTTTAACTTGGTCAATTGCATGTCATGAACTGAAATGTCCCTTGTTAGCATGTTTTAAATGTTTTATTCATGGCTATCATACTTGGTACATTGTTTTGTACTAATGCATACTCTTGCCTACATTTTCCCCAATTGTAGAGTCCGACAAATAGGTTTCCGAGTCTCGTGGCTAGTTGTTGAGTTCATGATTTCTCAAGATTTGGTGAGTCCTCATGCTTTGAGTGCGGAGTTTTTTTTTAGTTTCTTTCTTGTATTTCCCTTTTGGACATGATGTATAGGCTAATCCCAATTTCATTGTATGGTATTAGATGGCTATGTTGAGATAAGAGTATAGACCTCCGCTTTTCATTTTATAAAATGTTTTGGACTTGGAGTATTTCTTTACCCTTATTTTTCTATTTCTTATGTTATGGGAGCTAAGCGTCATGTATGGAGTCCTTCGGGGTTTAATACGCCATGTTACATCTAGGGGGTACCCTTGAGTCACGCCAAATTGGATAATCAGATGACAAGGTTTAGAATAGTCCTAGGATGTCATATAAGACACGTCTTGTATAGTCTTGTTCATGAGTGTTAAGCGTACCAACTTTATGAAACATAGGCTATAAGATGATTAGGAAACTCCATTTCTTTCATTACTCTTCAGTCATGCGATAGAGTTTAACTTTAAAAGGTCTCTCTCCTAATCCTTATCCTATGTTCTTCAGGATATGTCTACCCGAAGAGCTTATGCTAGAAGGAATGCAAGGGAGAATGTGAAACAAGAAGCTCCTCCCAAAGCTTTTCAAGTTTTGGTCAATATTTTAGCCGAGCATGTTTATAATGCAGAGCTTAGGGCTACTTTTCAAGTTCTTGCTCAAGTGGTGACGACCCAAGCCAATAGGGAGGTTGTGGTTTCCGCAAGCTCAAATGTGAATTCGGCGGCTTCAAGAGTGAGAGACATCACAAGAATGAATCCTCTGAAGTTTCATGGTTCTAATATTGAGGAAGAGCCTCAAGATTTTATCGATAAGGTCTATAAGATTTTGATGATCATGGGAGTTTCGCCGGTGGAAAAGGCAGAGTTGGCTGATTACCAATTAAAAGGTGTGACTCAAGTGTGGTATAACCAACGGAAGGAAGGGAGACAGGACGATGGGGGTCCTCTTGATTGGGAGAGTTTTAAGGCTGTGTTCCACTTGAGATGAGAGAAGCCAAGGTGTTTCAGTTTATTAACCTATGACAAGAGGGTATAAGTGTGAGGAAATATTCTCTAAATTTCACTCAATTGTCTAAGTATGCTCCATCAATGGTTGCAGATTCAAGGGCTTGAATAAGTAAGTTTGTATCGGGTGTGTCCGAAATGGTGGTTAAACAATGCCGAACTGCAATACTCATCCATTATATGGACATCTATCGTCTCATGGTGCATGGAAAAAAAATTGAGGAGGAGAAACTCAAGGAAAATTCTAGGGAGGCAAAAAGGGCAAAGACCGGTGATGGTAATTTCTCTAGTGTAAGGTCAGATGGACAAGGTCGTCCAAGATTCTGACAAAGGTTTTCCAGTCAGATCTCCTCCAATTATCCTATGAAGTTCAACCAAGATAGGGTGTCCAAACCTAAGCTTAAAGGAGTTAATGGTAGTGGATTTTCATTGCATAGGTCTAATTACACTAAGCGTGGAAGGAAGCATAATGGTAAGTGCCTAGCCACCTCGTATGGTTGTTATGGTTGTGGTAAAAGTGGTAACAAAATGAGGGATTGTCCAATGCTTACGGCTAAGTGGAGAGAGGTGCTGGTTCCAAAGCTCCTAAGCAAAACTGTTTCTATGCTCTTCAGACTAGAGGTGAACAAGAGAGTTTTCCAGATGTGGCTACCGGTATGTTGAAAGTTTTTCAACTTGATTTCTATGCATTACTTGATCCGAGTTCTACCTTGTCTTTTGTGACGCCATATATGGTTATGAGGTTTGATGTGCTCCCCGATGTATTGTTAGAACCTTTTTATGTCTCTAATCCTATTGGTGATTCTATTATGCCTAAGAGCGTCTACAGAGAGTTTCCTATTTCCTTGTCTCATAGAGTTACTCTTGTTGACTTGGAAGAAATTTACATGTTAGATATCGATGTTTTGTTGGGTATGGATTTGTTGCACTTATGATATGCTTCTATTGATTATAGAACATGTGTAGTAAGGTTTCAGTTCCCGAATGAGCCTATCCTAGAGTGGAAGGGGGAAATTCTATGCCTAGGGTCAGTTTGTTTCCTATCTTAAAGATAGAAAGATTATTTCTAAGGGTTACTTTTACTATTTAGTAAGGGCGAGAGATGTAGATTCTGAAACCCCTTCACTTGAGTCGGTCCCCGTCGTCAATATGAGTGTCTGGAAGTGTTTCCAGATGACTTACGTAGTATTTCTCCCGATTGGGAAATAGACTTCGGTATTGACCTTCTCCAAGATAAGAAACCTATATCTATTCCTCCTTACTGTATGGCTCCAGCAGAACTTAAATGGTTGAAAGAACAATTAAAGGACTTGTTAGATAAGGGTTTCATCCAATCGAGTATCTCTCCATGGGGTGCTCCAGTTTTGTTCATTAGAAAGAATGATGGTTCTCTTTGCATGTGCATTTATTAAACACAGTTGAACAAGGTGACTATTGAGAAAAAATATCCTCGCCCAAGGATTGATGATTTGTTTGACAACTTCAAGGAACAAATTATATCTCTAAGATTGATCTCCTATTAGGTTATCACAACCTGAGGGTGAAAGATGATGACATTCCGAAGACGGCTTTTCGAACTCGCTATGGTCATTATGAGTTTTTGATAATATCGTTTGGGTTGACTAATGCTCCGGCGACATTTATAGACTAGATTAATAGGGTTTTTAGAAAATACCTTGACATGTTTGTAATTGTGTTCATCGATTATATTTTGAGCTACTCAAGGAGTGAGGGTGAGCATACTGATCACTTGAGGATCGTGTTGTAAATCCATAAGGACCAACAACTTTTTTCAAAGTTTAGTAAATGTTAATTTTGGTTAAGGTCCATAGCTTTCCTTGGTCATATTATTTCAAGCAAGGGTATTGAGGTTGATCCTAGAAAGACGAAAGAAAACAAGAGTTGGCCTAGATCTCTAACTTTCTTAGATAATAAAAGTTTCTTGGGTTTGTCTGGTTATTATAGAAGGTTTGTTGAGGATTTTTCCTCAATCGCCTAACCTTTGACGGCTTTGACTCAAAAGAAGGCTAAGTTCATATGGTCAGAAGCATATGAGAAGAGTTTTGAAGAATTGAAATATAAACTAACTTGCTCCGGTGTTGACCTTACCGGAAGGAACGAATAGTTTTGTGGTTTATTGTGATGCCTCAATAATTGGGCTAGGGTGTGTGCTAATGTAATATGGAAAAGTTATTTCCTATTCCTCAAGGCAACTTAAAATCCATGAGAAGAATTATCCTACTCACGACCTTGAGTTAGCGGCTGTCCTTTTTGCTCTAAAGATTTGGAGGCATTATTTTTATGGAGTTCATGTTGATGTGTTTGCCGATCACAAGAGTTTACAATATGTGTTCAATCAAAAGGATTTGAATATTCGCCAAAGAAGGTGACTTGAGTAATACAAAGATTATGACATGAATGTCCTTTACCACCCTGGTAATGCTCATATGGTAGCGGATGCTCTTAGTCGGTTGTCTATGGGAAGTGTTGCTCATATTGAAGAAGAAAAGAAAGGGTTAGTTTGAGATGTTCATAGATTTGGTGGATTAGGTGTTCAACTAGTGGACTCTACCAAAGGTGGTGTTATAATTCATAATGGTTTTGAATCATCTATTGTGGTGGATGTGAAAGACAAGCAAGTTCTTGATCCAATGTTGGTAGAATTGAAAGAGGTGATACTCAAGAAGTCCGTTGAGACATTCTCCCAAGGGGGAGATGTGGTACTTAGATATAAAGGTCGTTTATATGTTCCAAATGTTGATGACTTGAGGGAATAGATTTTAGCAGAAGCCCATGGTTTGCGATATTCTATTCACCCGAGAGCCACTAAGACGTACCGTGATTTATGGGAGGTCTATTAGTGGAATGCAATGAAGAAGGATATTGCAGAATTTATGGCAAAGTCTCCAAATTGCCGACAAGTAAAGGTCGAGCATAAAAAACTGGGAGGTTTGTCCCAAGATATTAGCATTCCTCCTAGAAGTGGGAAGACTTGAATATGGACTTTATAATTGGTTTTCATCTCACCTGGCGACAACATGACTCTATTTGGGTGATAGTAGATTAAATGACGAAATCGGCTCTTTTCCTTTCTGTCAAGGTGTCCTATTCAGTGGAGGACTATGCCAAGTTGTACTTGAGAGAAATGGTAAGGCTGCATAGAGTGTCCTAGTCCATTATTTTCGATCATGGTACCCAATTCACTTCTCAGATTTGGAAGTCATTCCAAAAGGGGCTCGACTCTAAGGTTAAGCTTAGCACAACTTTTCATCCCCAAACCGATCAGCAAGCAGAACGCACTATCCAAACTTTGGAAGATATGTTAAGGGCTTGTGTGATCGATTTTAAAGGGAATTGGGACGACCATTTGCCATTGATTGAGTTTACAATAACAGTTATCACCGAAGTATCGGTATGGATCCATTTGAGGCCTTAATTGTAGGAGATATTGATCTCTCATATGTTGGTTTGAGGTAGGGAAAGTTTCCCTAATATGTCCCGAGCTAGTTCATGAGCCTATTAAGAAAGTTCGACTCATTAGGGAGTGGTTGAGAACAACTCAATATCGGCAAAAGTGTTACGCCGATGTTAGAATAAGAGATCTAGAGTTTTATGTTAATGATTGGGTTAACTTGAAAATCTCACCCATGAAGGGTGTGATGAGGTTGGACAAGAAAGGGATGCTTTGTCCCCGGTATGTAGGCCCATGTCAGATTTTGAGGTGTGTGGGTAAGGTTGCTTATGAGGTATATTTGCCAAACGAGTTGGAAATCGTGCATCCCATTTTCGATGTCTCTATGCTCAATAAGTTTGTTAGAGATCAAACATACAGTGTTTCCCTAGAAGGGTTGGGGTTTATGAGAGCCTATCAAATAAGGATGTTTTGGTTGAGATTCTAGACTGGCAAGTTAAGAGATTGAGAAACAAGGAAATAGATTCCATGAAGGTTTTGTGGAGGAATCAATTAGTTGAGGGTGCTACTTGGGAGGCCGAGGCCTATATGATGTCCCGATATCCTCATTTGTTTCCTTCTATTCTAGCTTGATGTAATGAGTTCCTCTTGAGTTGTGCTTGTTTTAGGAGTGATGTGTTTTTATGTGTTTCTATGATTTCCTTATGATTATGCATGTTCATGATAACTTGTGTTTTGGAAGAAAAAGAGTTTATATGATTGATTTTCTTCATGTGGTGTTGCAATGAATATGAGTTGCCTATAAACTCCATGAGATGAATTGATGAACATGGATTAGCTATGCTTTGAGAGTAAATTGTATAGAGGCTCCATGAGATTGTGCTGAGTATGCTTTTAGCTTGGAGAAAGTCACGACCCATTGTACCCCCTAGATGAAACATGGCATATAGAACCCTGAGAGGCTCCATGTAAGCCAATTACCATGTCATAACATAAATCATTAGAAAAATAAGAGTACAAACGCATTTTCATGTCCAAAATTTTCATAAAGGAAAGTGGAAGTCTAGACTTGACTCATTATAGCCATTTATTACAATACTTGAATCAAATCGGGACAGAGCCCATACAACCTCGTTCGGAAAGGAAATACAAGAAATGACTACAAAAAGATAACATTTATCCTCGAATCATGAGGACTCACCAATAGCTAGGAAAAAAAAATCCAAGCTTCTTAGACACAATGATTAGTACCTTGAGAACCGGCCTCTACACTTGGAGAAAAGGTAGGAAAACCATGGGTTGGTACAAAAATGAACTAAGTATGACAACCATACATAAAAAACATGCTAAAAGGAACATTTTAGTTGAATGCATGCAATTTACTAAGTTTGAAGATCACCATGAAATTATAATAGAAAAGCATAAGTCATAAGCATAGTCAACATATGGATTATCATAACATAGGAGAACCTACAATAATCACCCTCAAAGCATACTTGTGCAATGCATGAATAAGACCCCATAATCCCACCCATGCTAAGTCAAGCTTTTTGAGTAACCATAATTCATAACTCATATTCTAGTTGTGATAATAAGCCTTAATTGACATAGACCATGTAAGCTTACCATGTAATTTAGTGTCTACCCCACACCGAAAAGAGGTTGTCCTACTTACCTAAGGTAGACCATACTCTTAGCTTAGGTTAATCCATCTCAAGACATTACTTCAATAAACTAGGCCTCTACTAAAGTGAGGGCTTCCTTCTCATATCAATATCCACTCTGTGCTAAGCATTAATTCTGATTGAGTTCATATTAAGTCTTGACTTAAATTCATAATCATGGAAGGATGTATTGACACTCAATCCAAATAACTTATAATATAGCTTATTTATTCATGCGTGAGAATAACCTTTCCCCGTCCATGTCTATATATAAATTCCATAGGTGACAAACCTTTCAACCTTAGAACAATCAAATAGAGAGAAAACCTCTCACGTCATATCATATTCATGCATAAGTGTGTATATGAGAATAACTTTTCAACAACACAACAACTAGATCATGACCATATTCACTTTACTCTCAAAGTGTTCTTAAAACATATTCTAAACTTCATAATTCATGCATTATATCATAATTTTCCCTTTCAAGGACCAAGGCTCATATTGCATCAACACATCTAGGATTTACAGCATTAGACATGGATAATCACATAATTCAAGCAGTTCAATTACTACAAGGATAATCTCATAATATCCTTCTTTCATCCACAATTCACATCACAAAATCATAATTTGGATACAAGGGAGATTTCCTGGAATCTTGGGTATTTCAACATAAAAGCCATAATAAATCATCAATTCAATCATTATATAAAGCAATACAAACATTAGAATCATTTTTGAAAGGAATCCATGACTTGGAGTCAAACCCTAGGTTTTGTGGAATTTCTATCTTGAAATTGGGGTTTTGAAGGGAATCCATGGATGAAGGACTACCATATGTTATCAATGAAATCAAATGAAATTGAATAGAAAACCATGCTCCTTCAACCATAGCTTCATCTTCCTTCTTCTTCTTCCTTGGAGTACTAGAGAGAATTTTTGGAGAGGGTTTGAGTCTTTATTTTGGGGTTTGGAATTATGAGGAAGATGAATAATTTTAGGGGTCTTAAATCAATATATAGTTAGTCTATATTATAGTAAAACGATGTCAGTTAATATTAATTAAAACCTGAATAGCCCAAAGTGCCCCTACACTTAATTGCCAAAAGGCAGTTTCAGGCCTCACCCATGACCTCACGACCACAGTCCATGGATGGACCCACATGGTGTGCTGTCAATCTGTGGTCTTGACAGAGAATTTCGACCATCCATGCCACAATGACCTACCAACCGTGGGCCTACCCAAGGGGCATGGGTCCTGGTCTCGTAGGTCGCTGCCTCACACAACCTTTATGATATCCCTCTACGAGCTGACCCATGTGGCGTGCGTAGACCTACGGGCGTAGGTCTTATTCACGGGTCATTGTCCAAGCAATATTTTAAGGGTCCTCCTCAAAGATCCATTGTTGGTCCTTGGGGGTCGTACCTTGACGTTCCCACACTAAACCCTTTATTCTTAAGTACGGGGAGTTACATTTATGACTCTAACCCTCATGTTAAGCTCTAGTTTAGCCTCCTAGTTTCCAAAGTTTTACAATATCTCCCCCTTGAGATCATTCATCCTCGAATGATGATCTAGACACCTTATGGAATTAAAGACTCAAAACTACCAGCCCATCATGCATGAAACATCAAAACAATGCACAATTCAAATGAGGAAACTTCGACTCCATCTCAAACAAATCAATGCAACATAAGGAAGTAAGGACTACATCTAACAACCCATTATGCATGATAACTCAACATTTCTCTATCTGTCACGACCCAGGGGTACCTCCTAGATGTAACATGGAGTACTTGACCCAAAGGGGTCTCAAACAAGCCTTTAGCATATCATAACATAAGGTAATAGAAAAGTACGGAAATTTAAAACATTTTTCAATACAATCAAAGTCTTTTTTGTAGAAGTGAAGCAGAAGTCTGTTACATTTGTCTCAAACCATCTAATACTTGAATAGAGTTAGGGACACAACCCATATACAATCTAAACATAAAAGAAAGACATAAAAATAAAAGGGGTGATCAAGTCCTCGATGCTATGAGTACTCACCAAATCTTATCTTCTTGATCTACTATGAACCTAGCCACGAGGATGGAAGCCAATATCACTGAAACCTACATTTGATAAGGATGTAGGCAAAAGTATGTGTTAGTACAATAATGTACTGAATATGATGGCTAGCATAAATCATCAACATAAGAATATAAGAGGCATTAGTCAACATAAGACATGTACCATAATCATAAGAGATAATAACAAAAATCATATGCATAAGAGACATCATCAAAAGACATAGGCTATAACATAATAGAAATCAATCATAACTTGTTAGCATAAAAGATACCATCATAGTCACAGGTATAGTTAATGCATTTAGATCAACATAATGTAAAAATAACTTTTCATAAGTCACCTCAAGGTAAGCTTGTGTACATGGATAAGACCCCATAATCACACCCATGTTAAGCATGTAACTTTAGGTTCTCATTCATACTTATCACCTTTTGATCTCATCCTTAACTTACTAATCAAAGACAGGGAAATTCTCACCATTAGTCACCCATGCATTGCAAAGGCCTTTCAAGCTACATTCCAAACTAAACATACATCATAAGCATAGATCATAAGCATAATCATTACATAGATCATCATAACATAAAAGGAACATACCATAGATACCGTCAAAGCATACTTGTGCAATGCATGAATAAGATGGCATACTCTCACCCATACTAAGTAAAGCTTCTTAAGTAACCATAGTTCATAATTCATATTTTTATTGTGGGAATGAGCTTAACCAAAATGTGAGCTTAACATGGAATCTGATATCTACCCTACACCAACAAGGGGTTGCTCTTCATGCTTAGGGTAGAACCATACTCTTAGCTTAGGTGGATCCAATAGCTGAGTAACCTATGGGGTACGTAGTTTATGTGTTAAGAGGATTGCTACTAGAAACCCGGACTCAACTAAGGTAGAAGGTTTCCATCTCATGATGTACATACTTTGGGAACAAAGACTCAATTAGCATAAAAGGAACCCATTTGAAAAGCCGGACTCAACTAGTGTAAAAGCTTTCATTGGGAAGCTGGACTCAATTAGCGTAAAAGCTTCCATCTCATATTCAATATCCACTAGGTGCTAAGCATAATTCCCATTGAGTTCTTATTAAGTCTTGAATTAAGTTCATATTTATGGAAGAATGTCTTGAAACTAAATCAAACATAACTCATACTATAGCTCATTAGATCATGTGTAAGAATAACCTTTTACCATCGATGTCTACATATAGATTCAATAGGTCAGACTAGTCATCCAACCTTACAACCACTATAAGGAGAGAGAACCTCTCACATCATATCATATTTATGGATAAGTGTGTATATGAGAATGACCTTTCAGTAACACACAACTAGATCATGAGCATATTGACTTTACTCTCAAAGTGTTTTTAAAGCATGTACTAAACTTCATTAAACATGAATAATATCGTATCTTTCCCTTTCAAGGTCAAAGCTCATCTCAAATAAACACATATAAATTGACTACGTTTGACATGAATATAATCATAATTGAAGTAGTTCAATTGCTACAAGCATATTCTTATACTTCAACTCCTTGAGGTTCAAAACATACTTTCAAGCATCACACTTAGGGTTCAAGAACTAGACATGGATATCTCCCTAACTCATGTGATTCTATCACTTTATGCATTCAAACATTCATGAGGTAGATTAGGTGGGTAAAGTCCTTCCACAACAATTCTATCTATTAGTCTACCACCATCATGTCAATTTCCCTCTTAGGACCTTAACATACTTAATTCATCATATTAGCTTTACCTTTAAAACCCTATAACTCATCATTTATACTACTAACTTTGCTCTAAAGCAATACCTCACATGGTCATCACATATGCCTAATTCTCAAGACAATCTAACTACATGATTCCTTCTTAAGCAATTGTTGTCAAATCTCATCATATATGCTTAATCTCAACACTACTAGTCATGATTCATCTCATAAGCCCTAATATAATCAATTTATGTCTACAAGATTTACCCTTTAGGTAATTCATATCTAGGTATTATAATCTCAAGTAATTCAAAAGGAAATCTATCAATCTTAGAAGGTCACATCTAAGTCCGCAATTTCCTCTTTCATCGCATAAAACCAAACTATATCAATTTCACCCTAGAATATTAGGTTAATCATGAATACATTCATAGTAACACTAAAAATCTGTAATTTAATCATAAACAATCATAAACAACCATTATCCACTCAATTGGATCCACATACAACAATACCCACAGTATAGGAAGGAACCCTTATTAGAATTGGGGATTAATCTTCACAAATAGGGATAATCATGGGGGCTTCATGGTTGGAAGGAATCCATGAGTGAATAAACCATCATACCTTGGATACAAAGCCTATCAAGCTTGAAACAGTGGAGTGTTAACCTAGCTTGACCCTCTTCTTCTTCTTCTTCTTCTTCTTTCTAGAGAGAGGATTTTTGAGAGGTAATTGGGTTTCTTTTTGGTAAGTTGAGAGAATGATTTGGAATGATTTAATTAAGGGTCTAAAGGCTTTATATAGGTGAACTAAACTATCTTAAAATGACCCTACTTAATCCCATTGAAAATAGGAAAACCCAAAAGAGCCTTAAATATACTCCTTAAAACTGTCTCCAGGCCACCATCCACGACCGCCCACCTACATGGCATGGACACACCCACAGCTTGTACTGGTGGGGCGAGGGTTGGTGACTGGAACTTGTTGTCCACTTACGGATCACCCACCTATGGGGTGTGTGTCCAGCCATAGGTCCATAGTTTTTGTAGCCTGCTAGTGTCCTCCTCAAAGACCCTTGGTTGGTTCTTAGGGAGTTGTACCTTGACTTTCTAACCCTCAACCCTTCATTTTAAGTACGGGGAGTTATATCTGTGACTCTAACCCCCATGTCAAGCTCTAGAACCCTCACATAAAGCCCTTGCTTTGCCTACTAGACTCCGGGTGTCACAATATCTCCCCTTGGGAACATTCATGCTCAATGACACTCTAGGCACTTCTTAAGGTCATAACTCTAAACTAGAAACCCATATGCATGCAACTCATCTAAACGCACATAAGCAAGGAGAAAACATCAACTCCAACTCAACATGCTCAATGCATCACAAGGAAGTAGGAAATATATCTAACAACCCAAAATTCATGAAATTCAACATCTACTCATATTCAAGGAGGAACTACCATCTCCAAGCTAAATCATGCTCAACACACTCTCATGGAGCTCATATGCAATTTACTCTCAAAAAGCATTTATTGAAGGAGGAAACTCTCAACTCCTAACTAAGGCATGCTTATCTATTTATCTCATGAAGGCAAATATGCAACTCATACTAAATGCATAACAACATGAGGAAAATTAATAATGAAACTTAATTTTCTTTCAAAGCAAAAGTTTTCATGAACATGCTCCATATAAGGGAATCATGGAAACATCTAAAACACACATGACTCCGAAACATATTACGACTAAGAGGAACTTATCATCTCACAACTAAAGGAGGAATAGAAGGAAAAGGGATGAGGACATTGGGATATTTCATTGGCCCTTGGCCTCCCTAGGGACCCTCACCTTAGACCCTCACTAGAAGACCACTCAACATTTTCACGGGAACAACTTCCTTGCTCTCTTTATTTCTTAACTTGCCAGTCTAAGATTCCTATTGGAATTTCTAAATTAGGGAGGTTCTCATTAACCCCAACTCTTCCTAAGGGATTTATGAATGTCAGATCTTCAACACACTACTATATCCAAGATACATGGAAAACTGGATACAACTGTACTATTCATGAAACAACTCTAGTTCACAAACAACTTTACCAACACCATTCAAGATCATATAGGAGCGTACAAAACCGGGACTAAACTTCCCAAAGTCACTACATCTCTCAAGGTGAGAATTTCAAGCCAACCTAAATCATGAATATTAAGAAAACTCAACGACCTTTCTATCTAAACACATTATCTCCCCCTTGGGAGTAAGCCTATATAGACTCTTCTAAGCATCATTTCTTTCAACTCTAAGGTCAGAGCAAGTCCTCACTAAGTTTTCACATCCATCACACAAGATGATTCTAAACAATAGTGAATTACACTACTACCCTTTTAAAGGATTCTACTCACTCTACACATCTAAGCATTACTTAAACACCCTATACATCAAATCTCTCCAAATACCCCAAACTCATCATGACTAAGTCGGGTTCTACCATCAAATAATATAACCCTAATGCAACCCATTCAAATTAAAGACATTATCAATCTATCATACCCAGTAACAAAAGATAAGCAACACCGAAATCTAAATAAGCATAAAACACATACCGGGAGTAGCATTCGGAGGACACTCTTGTGCACCTCTAGCTGGGAGAGAATAAAACCTATTCTTCTTTGGAGCACTCCCATTGAAACTAATAGGACCGGTTGATGGGTGGGGTTGAGACCTACGATTACTATCCCCTTCATTCCTAGAAAATTTAGGGTAATGTCTTATCTTGTGGCCCAACACGCCACAACCAAAACAAACATTGGAACCCGCGAGGCATTTCCCCACATGTCTACTATCACACCTAGCACAAGTAGGCCATAATGACTCGCTATTAATTCCTTGAGGTCTAGGTTAAGCACCCTCTCTTGGTTGAATTTAGGCATAATTGAGGAGCGTTGCCCGGAGAACCTTTCGAGAGGAGAATTGTCATCATCAACCCTAAATCTCTTTTTCTCCCTCAACCTCTGTTCAAGTTATTCTTTCTCAATTTGATGAGCATAAATAATAAGGTGAGAAATATTCATATCATGATCGAGCATGGCCATACGACATTCTTTTTCTACTAAATCTAACTCTCCCGACAAAAACTTACTTATTCCCGACCTAGGATCGGTCACTAAAATTGGAACATACTTAGACTATTGGGTGAACCTCCATGCATATTCCTTAACACTCATATCACCATGTGTAAGGTTACTGAATTGAAGCACTAAAGCTTCTCTCATCTCTAAAGGGAAGAACATATCCATAAAAGCACTCTTGAACACTTCCCACTCTATGGGACCCATTCCTACCCGTCTACTCTTCTATTGTCGATCATACCATATTTTTGCAGCCTGTTTGAGTTGATAAGAAGCCAACTCCGCCTTTTCTACTGGATTCACTCCCACTAATTCTAACACCTGAGAGACCTCTTCTATAAACTCTTGAGGATTTTTCTCCATCCTTGATCGATAAAATTCATGAGCTCCTATCCCAGCCTAATTCAATAGTTGAAAACCAAACCTAAGCTTCTGATTTGTTACTTTTTCTTCCAAAAGGTCAATTGGAGCTTGTGGAGGAACTTCTTGATCCACGTTGTCTTCCTCATCCTTGTAACGTTAGCCCTTGAAGTAGTCATATCCTGAAAAGCATGAGGTACGGATTAGGAAAAGGACCTAATAGAGTTAAACTATATAACACGACTAAGAGAATGAAGAAGTGAAGTTTCCAAAACATCCAATAGCCTCCTATTCCTAAATTTGGAACGCTTCACATTGATGAACAAGACTCTACTAGACATGGTTCGAGACATCCTTGAACCATTCTAAGCCTTGTGCTTTGAATAACAAGTTTGTCACAACCCAGGGGTACCCCCTAGATATAACATGGTGTACTTGACCCCGAAGGGGTCTCATACAAGCCCTTAGCATATCATAACATAAGATAATAGAAAAGTACGGCAATTTAAAACATTTTTCAACACAATCAAAGTCTTTTATAAAAGCAAATAGGAAGTCTATTAGACTTGTCTCAAACCATCTAATACTTGAACAGAGTTAGGGACACAACCCATATACAATCTAAACATTAAAAAAAGTCATAAAAAGAAAAGGTGTGATAAAGTCCTTGATGCTATGAGGACTCTCCAAATCTTTTCTTCTTGATCTACCATGAACCTAGCCATGAGGATGAAAGACAATATCACCGAACCCTACATTTCATAAGAATGTAGGCAAAAGTATGTGTTATTACAATAATGTACTAAATATGATGGCTAGCATAAATCATCAACAAAAGTATATAAGAGGAATCAGTCAACATAAGACATGTACCATGATCATAAGAGACAAAAACATAAGTCATACGCATAAGAGACATCATCATAAGACATAGGCTATAGCATAATAGACAATAATCATAACTTGTGACCATAGTAGGTAACGTCATTGTCATAGGCATAGTTAATGCATTTAGATCAACATAAAGTAAAATGAACTCTTCATAAGTCACCTCAAGGCAAGATTGTGCAATACATGGATATGACCCCATAATCCAACCCATGTTAAGAATGTCACTTTAGGTTCTCTCATTCATACTTATCACCTTTTGATATCATCCTTAACTTTCTTATCAATGACAACAGAATACTCACCTTTAGTCACCCATGCATTGGAAAGACCTTTCAAGCTACATTCCAAATTAAGCATACATCATAAGCATAGATCATAAGCAAAAGCATTACATAGATCATCATAACATAAAAGGAACATACCATAGATACCCTCGAAGAATACTTGTGCAATGCATGAATAAGATCCCATACTCTCACCTATACTAAGTAAAGCTTCTTAAGTAACCATAGTTCATAATTCATATTCTTGTTGTGGGAATTAACCTTATTCGACATAGACCATCTGAGCTTAACATGGAATCTGGTGTCTACCCTACACCGAAAAGGGGTTGCTTTACTTGCCGAGGTTAGAACCATACTCTTGGCTTAGGTTGATCCAATAGCTAAGTAACCTATGGGGGCACATAGTTTATGAGATTAGGAGGTTGCTACTAGAAACCCGGACACAACTAAGGTAGAAGGTTTCCATCTCATGATATACATACTTTGGGAATCCAGACTCAACTAGCGTAAAAGGAACCGATTTGGAATGCCAGACTCAATTAGTGTAAGAGCTTTCATTGAGAAGCTGGACTCAACTAGCGTCAAAGCTTCCATCTCATATTCAATATCCACTCGATGCTAAGCATAATTCCCATTGAGTTCATATTAAGTCTTGACTTAAGTACTTATTTATGGATGACTGTCTTGACACTCAATCTAACATAACTCATACTATAGCTCATTAGATCATGCGTGAGAATAACCTTTCACCGTTCATATCTACATATAGATTCAATAGGTGAGACTAGACTTCCAACCTTAGAATTGCTATATAGAGAGAGAACCTCTCACATCATATCATATTCATACATAAGTGTGTATATGAGAATAACATTTCAACAACACATAACTAGATCATGAGCATATTCACTTTACTCTCAAAGTGTTCTTAAAGCATGTACTAAACTTCATAAAACATGCATAATATCATATGGTGCCCTTTCAAGGTCAAAGCCGTCTCAAATCAACACTTCTTGAATGACTACAATAGACATGGATATAATTATAATTAAAGCAGTTCAAGTACTACAAGCATAATCTTATACTTCACTTCCTTGAGTCTCAAAACTTACTTTGAGGCATCACACTTATGGTTCAAGCACTACACATTAATACCTCCCTAACTCATCTGATTCTATCTCTTTATGCATTCAAATAGTCATGAGTTACATTAAGTGGGTAAAGTCCTTCACAACAATTCTATCCATTAGTCTACCACCATCATGTCAATTTCCCTCTTAGGGCCTTAACATACTTGATTCATCATATTAGATTTACTTTCAAAACCCTAGAACTCATCATTTATATTACGAGCTTTACTCTCAAGCAATACCTCACATGGTCATCACATATGATTTATCCTCAAGACAATCTAACCACATGCTTCCTTCTTAAGCAATTCTAGTCATATATCATCATATAGGCTTAATCTCAACACTACTAGTCATGATTCATCTTATAAGCCCTAATCTAATCAATTAATGTCTACAAGCTTTACCTTTTAGGTAATTAATATCTAGGAATTCTAATCTCAAGTAATTCATAAAGAAATTCATCAATCTTAGAAGGTCACATCTCAGCCGTCAATTTCCTCTTTCATGGCATAAAATCAAACTATATCAATTTCACCCTAGAATCTTAGGTTAATCGTGAATACATGCATAATCATACTAAAAATATGTAATTACATCATAAAAAATCATAAATAAGGGATTCATCTTCACAAATGGGGGTAATCATAGGGGCTTCATGGATGGATGGAATCTTTTAATGAATAAGCCATCATACCTTGGATACAAAGCATAGCAAGCTTGAAACAATGGAGTCGTGAGCTAGCTTGACCCTCTTCTTCTTCATCTTCTTTCTAGAGAGAGGATTTTTTAGAGGGAATCGGATTTCTTTTTGGCGAGTTGAGAGAATGATTTGGAATGACTTAATTAAGGTTCTGAAGGCTTTATATAGGTGACCTAAACTAACTTAAAATGACCTAAATTAATCCCACTTAAAATAGGAAAACCCCAAAGAGCCCCTAATTTACTTCTTAAAAGCGTCTCCAGGCCACCATCCACGACCACCGACCTACGGGGTGTGGACTGACCCACAACCCGTACTGGTGGGGCATAGGTTGGTGACTTGAACTTGTTGGCCACCTACGGATCACCGACCTATGGGGCGTGGACTCTCCTACAGGGCATGGGTCCACTGTTTTTACAGCCTGCTAGGGTCCTCCTCAAGGACCCTTGGTTGGTCCTTGGGGAGTTGTACCTTAACGTTCAAATGCTCAACCCTTCAGTTTAAGTACAGGGAGTAATATCTATGACTCTAACTCCCACGTCAAGCTCTAGAACCCTCACGTAAAGTCCTAGCTTAGCCTACTTGTTTCTGGGTGTCACAATATTCAGAGGAGGAACAACCTTCTCCAACCAAAACATGCTCAATACTACATCATGGAGCCAATATGCATTTTACTCTCAAAAACATTCTAAATCATGTTCATCATTTCGTCTCATGAAGTCAAATAGGAAACTCATACTACATCACAACAACATGAGGAACATATTTCATGAAAACTCATTTTCATACTAAACATGAATTTATCAAGAATATGCATAACATAAGGAAATCATGGGAACACATAAATCACACATGACCTCCAAAATAAGAAAACTATAAGAGGAACTACTTATGTCAAGCTTGAATATGAGTAGAAGGAAAGAGATGAGGATATCGGGATTTAATATCAGCCTCGGCCTACCAAGTAGCACCATCAACTAGATGAATCCTCCATAATACCTTCATGGAGACAACTTCCTTGTTTATCAACCTCTTGACTTGCCGGTCTAGAATCTCAACCAGTACCTCTTCATAAGCAAGATTTTCTTTAATCTCTAAACCCACTAAGGGGACTATGGTTGATGGATCCCCAATACATTTCTTAAACATTGAGACACGGAACAACGGATGCACGAATGCCAACTCATTTGGCAAGTCTAACTCATATGCAGCTTTGCCCACACGCCTCTAAATCTCATAAGGACCCACAAACCGATGACTAAGTTTCCCTTTTTTCCAAACCTCATAACACCCTTCATGGGCGAGATTTTCAAATTAACTTAATCATCAACATCAAATTCTAGATCTCTCCTTCTAACATTGGCATAGGACTTTTGCCGACTTTGGGCCATTCTCAACCTCTCTCTAATAACCAAAAATTTCTCAATGGCCTCATGCACCAATTTCGGGCCTAGGAGAGCAACTTCCCCTACTTCAAACCATCCTATAGGAAACCTACATCTTATACCATAGAGAGCCTCATAGGGAGCCATGTCGATAGTCGAATGATAGCTATTATTATAAGAAAACTCAACTAACGACATATGGTCATCCCAATTGCCTTTAAAATCTATCATGCAAGCCCTCAACATGTCCTTTAAAGCTGAATGGTGTTCCACTTGACCATCCGTTTGAGGGTGAAAACTTGTGCTAAGCCACAACTTAGTACCTAGCTCTTTTAGGAACGACTTCAAAAATTGTGAAGTAAATTGGGGAACTGGATCCGAAATGATTGACAAGGGAACTCCATGTAACCTTACTATCTCTTTCAAAAATAATTTAGCATATTCTTCCGCTGAGTAGGACACCTTGATGGGAATGAAATGAGAGGACTTGGTCATTTGGTCCACTATTACCCGTATCGAATCATGTTGTCGCCAAGTACGTGGCAAGCCTACTATAAAATCCATGTTCACATCCTCCCACTTCCAAGTACGAATAGCAATATCTTGTGACAAGCCACCCATCATTTAGTGCTTAACCTTAACTTGCTGACAATTAGTACATTTGGCCATAAATTCCGCGATGTCCTTTTTCATCCCATTCCACCAATAGACTTCCCGTAGGTCACGTTACATCATGGTGTCTCCCAGGTGAATAAAACATCAAGAATTATGGGCTTTTTCTAAAATTTGCTCTTTCAAGCTGTCAATATTTGGAACACGTAACCTACATTGATACCTTAATACCCCATCTCCCACTTGGGAGAAAGCCTCAATTGACTTTTTGAGTACTGGATCTTTTAACTCTACCAAGATAGGATCTAGACTTCTCACAGACTTCACATCCATTACAAAGGATGATTCGGAACTATTATGGAACATGACACCACCCTTGGCATAATCCACTAGTTGAACACCTAGTCAGGCTAACCTCTGCAAATCATGAACAAACTCTTTCTTTTCATCATCTACATGAGCCACACTATCCATCGACAACCTACTAAGAGCATTCACTACCACATTAGCCTTGCTAGGGTGATAAAGGACACTCATATCATAATATTTTAATAACTCTAACCACCTTCGTTGGCGAAGATTCAAGTCTTTTGACTAAACACATAATGAAGACTCTTGTGATCAATGGAAACATCCACATGGACCCCATACAAATAATGCCTCCATATCTTTAAGGCAAACACAACCTCTGCTAATTCAAGATCATGGGTAGGATAATTCTTCACGTGGAATTTAAGTTGCCTTGAAGCATAGGAAATCACATTACCATTTTGCGTAAGCACACATCCCAACCCAACTCTAGAGGCATTACAATAGACAACAAAACCATTTGTACCCTTTGGTAAGGTCAACACCAAAGCAAAAGTAAGTCTATCCTTCAATTTTTGGAAACATTTCTCACAAGCTTCCGACCACACAAACTTAGCTTTCTTTTGAGTCAAAGCCATCAACAGAGAAGCAATGGAGGAAAACCCCTCAACAAACCTCGAATAGTAACCGGCCAAACCCAAAAAGCTTCTAATGTCGGAAGGAGTTAGAGGTCTAGGCCAACTTTTGACCGCATCCATCTTCTTAGGATCAACCTCAATACCCTCACTTGAAATAATATGACATATAAAAGCTACAGACCTTAACCAAAATTCACACTTGCTACACTTTCCAAAAAGTTATTGGTCCTTAAGAACTAGCAACACAATTCTTAAATGGTCTATATGTTCATTCTCACTCCTTTGGTAGATCATGACAGCATCAATAAATACAATCGCAAACATCTCTAGATATTGCCTAAACACTCTATTCATCAAGTCAATGAATGACTTCGGAGCATTAGCTAACCCAAATGACATCACCACAAACTCATAGTGACCATACCGAGTTCTAAATTCTATCTTTGGAATATTATCCCCTCTCACCCTCAATTGGTGATAACCTGAACGAAGGTCAATTTTAGAGAAATAACTAGCCCCTTAATGTTGGTCAAATAAGTCATCAATTCTAGAAAGTGGATACTTATTCTTGATGGTCACTTTATTCAACTAATGATAATCGATGCACATTTTAAGAGACCTATCCTTGTTTCTAACAATCAACATCGGAGCACACCATGGAGAGATACTCAGTCGGATAAAACCCTTATTTAGGAAATCCTTTAGTTGCTCTTTCAACTCTTTCAACTCGGCTAGAGCCATTCTATAGAGAGGGATAGATATAGGTTATGTATCTGGTAAAAGGTCAATACCAAATCTATTTCCAGTTCAGGAGGAATACTGGGTGAATCATTGTGAAAAACATGTGGGAACTCATTCACTACCAGAATTAACTCTAGAAAAGGGGTTTCGGACTACGCATCCATCACCTTAATAAGATGGTAAATACACCCTTTGGAGATCATCTTGCTAGCTTTAAGACAGGATACACATTGACCTTTAAGGATAGAAATTCCCCCCTTCCACTCTAAGATAGGCTCATTTGGAAATTGTAACCTAACCACCTGAGTCCTACAATCGATAAAGGCTTAATATGCAAGCAGCGAATCCATACCCAAAATCACAACAAATTCTAACATGTCTAACTCTACCAAATCCACAAAAGTAACTCTATGGGATAAGGAAACGGGACATCCCCTAAGACTCTTTTAGCCACCACCGAGTCACCAACCGGGGTACAGATCGAAAAAGGTTCTACTAACACTTTGGGGAGTATATCAAACATCATGGCCACATAGGGTGTAACAAAGGAGATAGTAGCATCGAGATCTAACAAGGCATAAACATAAATAATAAAGACTTTCAACATACCGGTCACCACATCCGGGGAGCTCTCTTGGTCACCTCGGGATTAAAGACCATAAAAACAGTTTTGTTTTGGCCATTAGATTTTGAACTGCTTGGAGGAGATTGTTTACCTTCTCTACCCTTGGCTGTGAACACCGAACAATCTCCCATCTTATTGCGAATCTTCCCACATCTAAAACACCCATCGGTACCAACAAGGCCCTTGCCATCATGCTTTCTTCCACATTTTTGACAATTAGGCCTAGCCACATAAGAACCACCACTATTACCTCCTTGAAGTTTAGGGTTAGAAACCCTATCCTAGTTGACCTTTGGAGCACTAGAGGAAACTTGGTTGGAAAACCTTTGTCTAAAACTTTGCAGACCTTTCCCATCAAACCTAGTATTGGAGAAGTTTCCATCACCCATCCTAGCTCTTTTTACCTCCCTATTCTTTTCATTGAGTTTCTCCTCCTCAATTTTATGGGCATACACCATAAGACGTGAGATATCCATATCATGATGGATCATTGCCGTACGACATTCTTTTACTACCAAGCCGGATACACCCGTCAAAAACCTACTCATCGCATCCTTCGAATCTACCACCATAGCCGGAGCATACTTGGACAATTGAGTGAACTTCATGGCATACTCATTCACGCTCTTACTACCTTGATGAAAGTTGATGAATTCCTCCACCTTAGCTTCCCTCAACTCTCGGGGAAGGAATCTATCAAGAAATGTCGATTTCAACATTTCCCATTCAACCGGGCCCGCACCTATGGGTTTTCCCCTTTTCCACAAATCATACCGTACTTGAGGAACATCTTTTAGGTGGTAGGCAGCTAACTCCACCTCCTCTTCCGAAGATACCCCCATACTAGTAAGAAATTTATAAACCTCATTGATAAATGTTTAGGGATGCTCTTCCACTTTAGAGACATAAAATATTGGAGGGTTCATTATTCCAAAATCCCTAACCCTTGATTCACTATTTGCCTAAGCCATCACCGCTTGAGCTTGAGTCGTCAAAGCTTAGGCCAACATTTGAAAAGCCGACCTAACCTCCACATTTGACGTAGCCGAGGATCAATCGAAGCTTGATTAGCTTGAGGAGCTTCTTCATTAACATTGTCACCCTCCATTCTTCTAGCGTTAGTCCTTCATGTATTCATATCTTGAAGACACAAGAGAAGGATTAAGAGAGGGATTTTGTAGAGTTAATCTCGAAGGTACGACTTAAGAGTAATTAAAGAAGTGAAATTTCCTAAGCATCTTATAGCCTCTCATTCATAAGTATCGCTCGCTTCACACTCATGAACAAGACTGTACTCGACGTGGCTTATGAGACATCATCCTAGAATCATTCTAAACCTTGTTCTTTGAATACCAAGTTTGTCATAACCCAAGGTATCCCCTAGATGTAACATCGCACATAGAACCCCAAGAGGCCCCATGTAAGCCACTTAGTATATCATAACATAAAGTATTAAAACAATAGGAGTAAAAATGCATTTTCAAGTCCAAAATTTTCATAAAGGAAAGCTAAAGTCTGGACTTGTCTCATTATAGCCATCTATTACAATACTCAAATCAAATCGGGACACAACCCATACAACCTTATCCGAAAAGGAAATAAAAGAAATGACTAATAAAAGATAACATTCGTCCTCGTCTATTGAGGACTCACCAATAGCTAGGAGAAAAGCAATCCAAGCTTCTTAGCAACAATGATTAGCACCTTGAGAATCGGACCCTACACTTGGGAAAAAGGTAGGAAAAGCATGGCTTAGTACAAAAATGCACTAAGTATGATAGACATGCAAAAAAACATTGAAAACATGCTAAAAGGGACATTTTAGTTGAATGCATGAAATTTACTAATTTTGAACATCACCTTGAAAATATAGAGGAAAAGCATAAGTCATAAGCATAGTCAACATATGGATCATCGTAACATAGAAGAACCTACACTAATCACCCTCAAAGCATACTTGTGCAATGCATAAATAAGACACCATAATCCCAACCATGATAATTAAAGCTTTTTTAGTAACCATAGTTCATAACTCATATTCTAGTTGGGGGAATAAGCCTTAACCGACATAGACCATATGAGCTTACCATGGAATTCACTGTCTACCCCACGCCCAAAAGGGGTTGTCTTACCTGCCTAATGTAGAAGGTAGAACTATACTCTTAGCTTAGGTGGATCCATTTAGCTAAGTAATCCTACGAGGGGACATAGTTTATGGGATAAGGAGATTGCTACTAGATACCCATCCTTGTCATGACCTGGGAGCACCCCCTAGTCGTAACATGGCGTACTCGACCTCGAAGGGTCTAAAGCAAGCCTCTTAACTCATTCATTGCATAAACAATAGAAAATAGTGCGGAATTAAAACTTTATTTAGAACCAAACTATTAAAAATCTCATTTAGAACGCAACGAAAATACTAAGTCTCACATGGCCATCTTAAGACAAACATTAACAAGATAGGGTCATGGCCCTTTACAATCAAACTACTAAAATGTCTATTACAAAAGTCTTAAACATATAGGAACTAGAACAGTAAGAGTCTTTGTCCTCGATCTATAAGGACATACCAAGTCTTGGGCGAAAAACTCTATCCAAGCAATTCAACTGCTAGCTAGAAATGATCAGTTGCCGAAACCTACACTTGTAGTAAAAATAGGAAAATATGGATTATCACACAAAATGTACCAAGTATGATGACCATGCAAAAACATGCTTTAAAAGGGACATTTTGTTGAAAGTCATGCTTCATGCCATTTTAGATACAAGTATAACATGCATAATATAAGTCACAACCAACATACAAGACATTATCCATATTATAGACATGTTCAACATATAAATCCATTACCTTTACCTTGTCACCTTCACCTCAAGAAACCCTCAAGTAACACTTTGTGCAACGTATGGATAGTATCCCATACCACTATCCACACCTAAGCATCACCCTAAGGTCACCAAAAGTGCACTCACCAATAATCATACTTTCTATTTCAAGTAATAATGCTTTCTATTTCAAGCAATCATGCTCAACTAGTACCAACATACAACACATAAGAACATGAGTCAAGTAAGTCATATCATCATCTTAGGACCTATATATAAAGTTGCCCTAAGATACACCTAAGTAAGACATGAAGTGGCAGCCCATACTACCTCTATATACACACCTAGGTGTTCCTCAAGGCCACAATAAATAAGAACATTTACAATTCAACACAACATGATAAGTAACTCATTTCATCAATATAAGTTACTCATTCATCATTTCATTTAGACAAGAAGTCAATCATCTTCATTAAATTCATTTAGGACACCTTCTTGCATTTAGAGGACTTTCACACATATAGTCCTTAGGACTTAGAGAACTCAACATAGCACCTTCAAAGCCTACTTGTGCAATGCATATATAGCATCCCATACTACTACCTACACTTTGTAGTACCTATCAAGTAACTAGAGTGCACATCTCATATGATGGGAATAGGCATTAACCGAAATAGACCATGAGAGATAATCATGGAATCCGGTGTCATAAACCACACCATGGAAGGTGTTCTACTTGCCAAGGGTAAAACTAATACACATCCTATGTAGGCACACCGTTTATGGGATATCTAAAGATGTTCATTGGACTCTAGCCTAACATTGTGTAGAGCCACCATCTTAACCATATCCACTCGGTGCTTAGCCTTAATTCCCATAGAGTAGTTTCATTCACATCAGTGTACTAAAATGGGTCACCAACATTAGGCCTACCGACCCTAAGTGCCTAAGTACTTTTACCAAGAAGGGCCATCATCAATAGGTCTACCGTTCATGGTACATTAAGGATAGCTCACTCATCTTCCTAGAAAGAGCCATCACCGTTAGGTCTACCATCTCTAGGTTCATCATTTCACACAAGAAGGAGGCCATCACCATTAGGTTTACCACTTCAAGGATTCACATTCACATAGGGTTCTAGACTCACTATGAAGGGCCAAAAACTTTAGGTACTACCGATTCAAGTCATAGTCTAAAATGCCTCATTAGTCATTCATAGAAAGACTACCAAAATTAGGTCTACCAATCAAGACATTCATTCATTCATGCATTTATGAAGAGTCTACCAATAAGGTCTACCAATTTTAGACATTAAGACATCAAGTCAAGATACATTCATTACTCATGAGATGGATGCCTAAGCCTAAGTCAAGAGATCACATTCAATATAGCTTTCATTTATCAAGAAGAAGGCACCTAAGTCTACCAAGTCAAGATAAGACATTACAATATAGAAACCCTTCACATTGCATCATCAACGTTCATGAGTGCCAAATTGAGAAATAGCCTTTCAATACTAACACAAATACATTGAATACATGTTCAACATTCTATCGTTGAATCACATGTAAATCCTTCACCTTATACTTTCACATATACAATAACATGATAATACTTCAATTCATCAAACTATGCCTTCAAGGCCATGATCACAATATACTTAGTAAGTAAGCACCTTTACCTTTCAAGTGGATCAACAATTCAAGTTCAATTCTACTCTAACATGAAATTAGGTCAAACATGCCCTTTCAAGGATACGACCACAAATCCTCAATTCACCAAAAATTCACCATAATTAGACATTGATAATGATACAAATCAACAATCTAAATCAATATACACATAAATCCATTATCATTCATTCATAAACATCCAACCCACTTTATAAGCCACAATTTAAGAATTTACCATAATCATGGATTCATAGAGTTTTTCATCTTAAAATCATAAATTAAAAATCAAAATAATCATAATTCATCATATGAAAAGGTTTGATGCAAGAACCCATGAGTTTGAGTGAAATCTAGGGCTTTAGAAAAACTTGTAAACCTTGAAAACTTCTTCGAAATTGTGTCTAGGGTGAAAGCTAAGCTTAGATGAAGGATCACCATACCTTATAGTTGAAGAAACCCACGAAATTGAAGTGAAATCTCCTTGAAATCCCAACCGTAGATTGATCTTTACGTTGAGCTACAATGGAGTTTTTAGAGAGAACCTTTTGGGAGGGAAGGGTTTTGATTTGGGGTCTTGGGTTCTAATGAGTTAATGAAGGCTTTTAATGACTTATAAATAGTTTATATAGGAAGTTAATTAATTACCTAGTCATCCCCCTTAATCCCTAATTAAATAACTAACTAAAACTAAGACCCCTAACTTAAAATAAAAACTACCAAAACTGGCAGCATCTACAGTTGCCCATCCACGGACCGTGGATGGGTCTACGGGGCGTGATGTGCCTCCGTAGATTGGGGCTGGGGCTCAAAAATGGAGGTCAAGCCTCCCCAGCCTAAGTCTTGACCCACACCCATGACCTACGGGGTGTGGATTTGTCTAAGGGGCGTCGATTGCCTCTATAGGTCAAGTTGTTTTGACAGCTTTTTGGCCAATATTGTGATCCTCCTCAAGGACCCCTTGGGTGGTCCTTAGGTGGGGGGTTGTACCCAAACGTTTAACCCTTAAACATGATGTTCTAAGTATAGGAGTCACTTCTACAAGTTTTTATCATCATAAAACACTCCAAACTTCAACGACAAGTCACTACAACACACTAGCTCAAATGACTAGTTTCCATACGTTATAGTCGTTTCTTGACCGTTTGACCTCAATTCTCTTTAAACTAAACTTCCAAAGCCAACTCTTATTATTTCATCAAGTTCTCAACTTCAAACTCACATCTGAGTCTCTAGTTTCACTAGTTCATTTTTAAGGTCGTTACATTATCCCCCACTTAGGAACATTCGTCCTCGAATGACACTTAAAACACAATAAGCGTAACCACTCAAGACTACCAGCCCATAATCATGCATGCAATATCAATAAAATGCACATAACTAGGAGGAAACACCTACTCCACATCATAAAAGCTCAAACAACTACACGAAGGTAGGAACTACATCTACAAACTCATTATGCATCAAAACATCTCATTTCTCATTTCTTTGGAGGAACTTCCTTCTCCAAATCACATCATTCTCAGTATAGCATTAATAGGCACATTATGAAATTTCCTCATAAAAGAACATTATGCAATTCTTTCAAGAACACATTTAGGCATGCTCAACAAGTCAACTCATTAAATATTTAGATAACTCATCATAGATGCATATAAACATGAGGAACACAATTTGAAAACTCATTTTCTCAACTATACAAGAATTCAATTAGAACATGCACAACATAAGGAGACTATGGAAACTCATATACACACAAGACTCCAAAACAAGCAACAATCTACTAGGTACTCTTGGGCACTAGCCTGAATAAGAATAGAAGGAAAGAGATAAGGACATCAACACTCTCAACCACCTTACTATTCAACAAACTATCCCCCACTTAGGAGAAAGCCCAACTTAGGCTGTCATGAAACAACATAAGGACCTCATCACAAAAACAAGGAACTATAACTTACCAGTACCTTCATCTATATTAGCTCCCTTGTCCTTGTTAGTTTGAAGCACATAGAAATGGTTCTTCTTTGGGGCACCAAGATTTGGGCCATTAAGAGAAGCTTGTTTGGCCTCCCTTCCCCTAGCCGTAAGAGTCCAAAAATCTTTCACTTGATGATCATTCTTCCCACAACCATAGCACCCATTAGTACCGGCTAGACACTTCCAATGATGCTTCTTTCCACAATTATGACAAGTAGGTTTAGCAAATTGAGAACCACTAACTCTTTCTTGGGTAACCTTAGGAGCACTTGAAGAATCTTGGTTAGGAGGTCTTGTCTTGAACCTAGGTTGACCTTGCTCATGAGATCTACCCCTCTTTAAATCCCTATTCACCCTCTTAAGTTTGGACTCCTCAATAGATTGAGCATACACAACAAGTCTTGAGATATTCATATCACCATGGAGCATCACCGTACGACACTCTTCCTTAATTAGGTCAGATACACTGGTAACAAACCTACTCATCCCATCTCTAGGGTTAGACACCAAAGATGGAGCATACTTAGACAATAGGGTAAACTTCAACGAATACTCCTCAACACTCATGTTACCTTGCCTAAGGTTTATAAACTCCTCTACCTTATACTTTATCTTCTCACGGGGAAAGTACTTACCAAGGAAAGCTCTCTTAAACTCCTCCCATTCCATATGACTCGCTTCAATCGGCCTATTGGCATTCCTTTGAGTGATCCACACTTGGGCCACTTCTTTCAACTGATAGGAAGCAAACTCCACCTTTTCCCTAGAAGTTACTCCCATAGCATCTATAGTCTTATAAACTTCATCCAAAAATTCTTGGGAATTTTCTCCCACTCTAGAGCCAAGGAAAATAGGAGGATTCATCCTCACAATGTTTCTCAATCGTGAGGCCACGGTACTCTCATTAGCATTCACCCTAGGCCCCACATCCCTATTCACTTGAGCTATCATGGCTCGGGCTAGGGTTAGCAAAGCCATCCTAATCTCCTCATTAGTCATGTCCGGGGGAACCATTGGAACTTCATTCTCTTGATTCCCTAGAAGAACTTGGTCACCTTAAAGACCTTGATCACCTTGGGGAGGAACTCCCTCATTCAACATCTCCTCTTCCACCTTTCTTGGGTTAGCCCTTGTATTCATATCCTATAAACACAAGAGAAGGATTAGGAAAAAGACACTTATAGAACTTCACTCTAAGGCACAAATTCGAGAATATGAAAGAAGTATAACTTCTTACGTCCTATAGCCTTTCGCTCATAGATGTGTCATGACTCACACAGATGAACAAGACTCTACTAGAAGTGGCTTGTGACGCTTTGATCCTAAAAATCATTTCCAAAATCTTATGCTCTAATACGAACTTTGTCACGACCCAGGAGCACCCCCAAGTCATAACAAGGAATACTCAACTCCGAAGGGGTCTAATACAAGCCTATTAGCTCATTCAATGCATAAACAATAGAAAATAGTGCGGAATTAAAACTTTATTTAAAACCAAACTATTAAAAATCTCATTTATAAAGCAGTGGAAATACTAAGTCTCACATGGCCATCTTAAGAAAAACTTTAACAAGATAGGGTCATGGCTCTTTACAATCAAAATACTAAAATGTCTAATACAAAAGTATTAAACATATCGAACCTAGAATAGTAAGAGTCTTTGTCCTCGATCTATGAGGACATACCAAGTCTTGGGGGAAAAACTCTATCCAAGCACTTCAACTGCTAGCTAGAAATGATCACTTGCCGGAAACTACACTTGTAGTAAAAAATAGGAAAATATAGGTTAGCACACAAAATGTACCAAGTATGATAAATATGCAAAAACATGCTTTAAAAGGGACATTTTGTTGAAAGTCATGCTTCATGCCATTTTAGATAAACTTCATGAGTACAAGTATAACAGGCACAATACAAGTCACAACCAACATACAAGACATTATCCACATTATAGACATGTTCAACATATAAACCCATTACCTTTACCTTTTCAACTTCATCCAAAGCAACCCTCAAGTAACACTTTGTGCAACGTATGGATAGCATCCCATACCATATTCACCACCTAAGCATCACCCTATGGTCACCAAAAGTGCACTCACCAATAATCATGCTTCCTATTACAAGTAATCATGCTCAACTAGTACCTACATACAACACATAAAAACATGAGTCAAGTAAGTCATCTCATCATCTTAGGACATATATCTAAAGTTGACCTATGATACACCTAAGTAAGATATGAAGTGACAGCCCATACGACCTCTTCTTACACACCTAGGTGTTCCTCAAGGCCACAATAAATGAGAACATTTACAATTCAACACAGCATGCTAAGTAACTCATTTCATCAATATAAGTTACTCATTCATCATTTCATTTAGACAAGAAGTCAATCATCTTCATTACATTCATTTAGGACACCTTCGTGCATTTAGAGTACTTTCACACATTTAGTCCTTAGGACTTAGAGAACTCAATATAGCACCTTCAAAGCCTACTCGTGCTATGTATAGATAGCATCACATACTACTATATAAACTTTGTAGTACCTATCAAGTAACTAGAGTGTACATCTCACATGATGGGAATAGGCATTAATCGACATAGACCAGGAGAGCTAATCATGGAATCCGGTGTCATAAACCCCTCACCGCGGAAGGTGTTCTACTTGCCAAGGGCAAAACTAATACACATCCTATGTAGGCACACTGTTTATGGGATATCCAAAGATGTTCATTGGACTCTAGCCTAACATTGGGTAGAGCCACCACCTTTACCATATCCATTCGGTGCTTAGCCTTAACTCCCAAAGAGTATTTTCATTCACATTAGTGTACTAAAGAGGGTCACCAACATTAGGCCTACCGACCCTAAGTGCCTAAGTACTTTTACCAAGAAGGGCCATCACCAATAGGTCTACCGTTCAAGGTACATTAAGGATAGCTCATTGATCTTCCTAGAGAGAGCCACCACCATTAAGTCTACCGTCTCTAGGTTCATCATTTCACATAAGATGGAGGCCACCACCCTTAGGTCTACCACTTCATGGTTTCATATTCACATAGGGTTCTAGACTCACTATGAAGGGCCATAAACTTAGGTCCTACTGATTCAAGTCATGGTCTAAAATGCCTCATTAATCATTCATAGAAAGGCTACATTCATTCATTCATGCATTTATGAAGAGGCTACTAATAAGGTGTACCAATTCTAGACATTAAGACACCAAGTCAAGATACATTCATTACTCATGAGAAGGATGCCTAAGCCTAAGTCAAGAGATCACATTCAATATAGCTTTCATTTACAAAGAAGAGGGCACCTAAGTCTACCAAGTCAAGATAAGACATTACAATATAGAAACCCTTCATATTGAATCATCAACATTCATGAGTGTCAAATTGAGAAATAGCCTTTCAATACTAAAACAAATACATTGAATACATGTTTAACGTTCTATCCTTGAATCACATGTAAATCCTTCACCTCATACTTTCACATATACAATGACATGATAATAATTCAATTCATCAAACTATGCCTTTGAGGCCATGATCACAATATACTTAGTAAGTAAGCACCCCCCACCTTTCAAGTGGATCAACAATTCAATTTCAATTCTACTCAAACATGAAATTAGGTCACACTTACCCTTTCAAGGATACTACCACAAATCCTCAATTCATCGACAATTCACCATAATTAGACATAGATAATGATACAAATCAATAATCTAAATCAATATACACATAAATCGTTATCATTCATTCATAACCATCAAACCCACTTTATAAGCCACAATTTAAAATTTTTAGAGAAATCATGGGTTCATATAGGTTTTCATCTTAATATAATCAATTAAACATCAACATAATCATAATTCATCATTTGAAAACGTTTGATACAATAACCCAGGAGTTTGAGTGAAATCTAGGGCTTTATAGAAACTTGAAAACCTTGAAAACTTCTTTTAAATTGACTCTAGGGTGAAAGCTAACCCTAAATAAAGGATCAGCATGCCTTATAGTTGAAGAAACCTGTGAAATTGAAGTCAAATCTCATTGAAATCCCAACCCTAGCTTGATCTTCCTCCAATGGAGTTTCTAGAGAGAACCTTTTTGGGAGGGAAGGGTTTTGATTTGGGGTCTTAGGTTTTAATGAGTTAATGAAGGGTTTTAATGACTTATAAATAGTTTATATAGGAAGTTAATTAATTAACTAGTAGTCCCTCCTAACCCCTAATTAAATAACTAACTAAAACTAAGACTTCTAACATAAAAGAAAAACTACCAAAACTGGCAGCATCTACGGTTGCCCATCCACGGACAGTGGATGGGTCTAAGGGGCGTACTGTGCCTCCGTAGATTGGGGCTGGGGCTCTAAAATGGAGGCCAAGCCTCCCCAGCCTAGGTCTTGATCCACGCCTATGACCTTCGGGGCGTCAATTGCCTCTGTAGGTCAAGCTGTTTTGACAGATTTTTGGCCAATGGTGGGGTCCTCCTCAAGGATCCCATGGGTGGTCCTTGAGGTGGTTGTATCCAAACGTTTAACCCCTAAACATGATTTTATAAGTATAGGAGTCACTTCTACAAGTTTTCATCCTCATAAAACACTCCAAACTTCAACGACAAGACACTACAACACACTAGCTCAAATGACTAGTTTTCAGATGTTATAGTCGCTTCTTGACGTTTGACCTCAATTCTCTTTAAAATAAACTTCCCAAGCCAACACTCATTATATCATCAAGTTCTCCACTTCAAACTCACATGTGAGGCTCTAGTTTGACTAGTTCATTTTTAGGGTAGTTGCATGCCTCTACGAACGTGAGGGCATCCATCACAAGAGATGACTTCTAGAAACCTAGCCTCTACTAACGTGAGGGCTTCCATCTAATATCAATATCCACTCGGCGCTAAGCATTAATTCCCATTGAGTTTATATTAAGTCTTTACTTAAGTTTATAATAATGGAAGAATGTATTAACACTCAATCTAACGCAACTCATACTATATCTAATTAGATGATGCATGAGAAGAACCTTTCACCGTCCATGTCTACATATAAATTCAATAGGTGAAAAACCTTTCAACCTTAGAACCATCATATAGAGAGAAAACCTCTCACATTATATCATATTCATACATAAGTGTGTATATAAGAATAATCTTTCAACAACACAACAACTAGATCATGATCATATTTGCTTTACTCTCAATGTGTTCTTAAAGCATATATTGAACTTCATAATTCATGTATTATATCATAATTTACCCTTTCAAGGACCAAGGCTCATATTGCATCAACACGTCTAGGATTCACTACATTAGACATGGATAATCACATAATTGAAGTAGTTCAATTACTACAAGCGTAATCTCATAATATTATTCTTTCACCCACAATTCACATCACAATATCATAATTTGGGAACAAGGGGTACTTCATGGATTCTTTGGTATTTCAATATAAAAACTATAATAAATCATCAATTCAATCATAATATAAAGTAATTCAAACATTAGAATCATTTTTTGAAAGGAATCCATGACTTAGAGTCAAACCTTAGCTTTTGGGGAATTTCTATCTTGAAATTGGGGTTTTGAAGCGAATCCATGGATGAAGGACTACCATACCTTAGCAATGAAATCCAATAAAATTGAGTATAAAATCTTTCTTCTTCAACCCTAACATTACCTTCCTTCTTCTTTTTCTATGGAGTTCTAAATAGAGAATTTTTGAAGAGAGTTTTCATCTTTCTTTGAGGATTTGGTATTATAAGGAAGATGACTAATTTTAGGGGTCTTAAATCAATATATTTTTAGTCTAAATTAGAGTAACATGATGTTAGTTAATATTAATTAATACTAGAAAACCCCAAAGTGCCCCTACACTCAACTGCCAAAAGACAGTTTCAGGCCTCACCTACGACCCCATGACCATAGTCCATGAATGGACCCACATGGCATGTTGTGAATTTGTGGTCTTGATAGAGAATTTCTACCATCCACACCCTATTAACCTACAGACCATGGACCTACCCATGGGACGTGGGTCCTGGTCTCGTGGGTCGCTGCCTCAGAAAACCTTCATGGTGCCCCTCTATGAGCTGACCATCATGGCGTGGGTAGACCTACAGAGCATAAGTTACCTTTGTGGGTCACTATCAAGGCAATATTTTTGGGGTCCTCATCAAGGACCCATGGTTGGTCCTTGGGGGTCGTACCTTGACGTTCCCATACTAAACCATTTATTTTTAAGTACAGGGAATTACATTTATGACTTTAACCTTCATGCTAAGCTCTAGTTTAGCCTACTAGTTTTCGGAGTGTTATAGAGAAGGTAATTGCTCCTTGAACATGAGAAATTCTGAGAATTCATGCATATTGGGTTGCTAGATGTAGTTCCTACTTCCTTTTTATGCATTTGAGTATGTTGAGTTGAAGTTGATGTTTCCTCCTTATTTATGTGCATTGCAAGAATAATGGGCTGAGAGAGTTAGTTCACCCCTCTTATGATGTTTTTAGAACATCCTAGCTTGGAGTCGATAGTTCCTCCTTGGTTGTATGCATTGAATTGTTAGGTTGGGTTGTTAGTTCCTCTCCTACTCTTTTAGAACCTGTTTGAATCTCATTCGAGGATGAATAGTCCCAAGGGGGAGATACTGTAACACCCTGTATATAAAATAGGGAAAATTGCAGCATTCGAGGTGTTATAGGAGCCTAACCACACCAGCCACCCATGTCCCGTGGAAGGGACCACAAAATGTAGGTGTGGTTCGTCGTTGGCATGCCAAGCATTGGTCTAGGAGCCAAGAAGCACGACCTGACCAACGGACCGTTGGTCAGACCACGATATGTGGAAGGGGCTTGTGGTTCTAAGCCCCATGAACATAGTCCTAGACCACCACCCACAAGTATGTAGGACTTACCATAGGTCCATCCATGGTACGTTAGTGGGGGTCTCGTCGTTCACCTACTGGCAGTTATTTTCAGGGTCAATTGTGTCTTTTCCTAATTAATTAATTCCTGTACTATGTCATTTTTCCTACATTTAGAATCCCTATAGAAGTCTTTTAACCCACAAATTCACCCTATTTATTTCATTCTTCCAAATTCCAAAAAGAAAACCAATTCCTCTAAATTATTCTTTCTCTAGAAACTCGAGGAAGAAGAAGAAGGATTCACCTAAGGTTTCATGCTAAAGTTCCAATTTCTCCATTGAAGGCTAGCATTTGGAGTCAATGTATGGTAGTTTTCATCCATAGATCCCTTTCATCCATGGATGGAGTTCCTAAATCTCAGTATTTCAAAGGTAGAATTCCCCAATTGAGTTACGGTTTTCATCTATTATCATGGGTTCTCTTTAATATTTATTTAAATGAGTTAATTATGATCTTATATGCATGACATGATGAATTGCAATGGTTTTATGATGAATTCCCTTATGAGCCCATGAAATCCCTATGTTTTCAAGTTATGAAATATATGTTAAGGTATTTTGATCTTACAGGAAGAATTTTATGAAATTGAGCATGTGTTACTAGTTTTACATAAATTTATGATGAAATCCATATTTTACCCATTTTTGCTAAGAATGGATGATTGAAATTGGATTTTGACCTCAAGGAGGTAAATGATAGACTTATGCATTGTTTATGAAATCTATGCAAATGCATTAAAGGTGCTTTGAGAGTAAAGTACCAATGATAGTGATCATGTTGTATTGTGAAACACTATTCTCAATAAAACACATACTAGCATGATGTGAAAGGTTTTCTCACATAGAAAGGATTCTTGGGTTGAAAGGTTTTCTCACCTAATTGAATCAAAGACTAGAAGCTACCATAATGAAACTAGCTTGAATCGGTAGGCAAATGGCACCCTTTCATGATTAATAAAGTAATGAATGACTATTCAGTGAGAATTTATGCTTAGCACCAAGTGGATATTGATAGTGAGATGGGATCTCTCTCGTAGTAGAGGCCAGGTTTCCAAAGTAATCTGATTATATGAAAGCTCCGCCATAGTAGAGGTTGGTTTTCTAGTAGTAATCTCCTTATCCCATAACTATGTGCCAGCATAGGTTGATTAGCTAGTGGATCCACTTAAGCTAGAAGTTCAATGTTCTACCTTAGGAAAGTAGAACAACCTCTTTTCGGTATGGGGTAGACACCGAATTTCATGTTATAGCTCACATGGTCTCATGTCGGTTAAGACTAATTCCCCACAAGTAATAATGAACTAAGATTACTGAAGGAGTATCAAGTATGAGTTCAAAGATTTTAAAGAAAAAGTTAGCTTTCATTGATCATGATTTATGACTGATGTTTTATAACTCTTTCATATGATGTTTAACTTGGTCAATTGCATGTCCTGAAATGAAATGTCCCTTTTAGCATGTTTTAAATGTTTTATGCATGGCTATAATACTTGATACATTATTTTGTACTAACGCATACTCTTGTCTACATATTTCCCAAATGTAGGTTCCTACATACAAGTTTTCGAGCCTCGTGGCTAGTTGTTGAGTTCGTGAGTTCCCGAGCTTTGGTAAGTCCTCATGCTTTGAGGACGAAGTTATTGTTTTAGTTTATTTCTTGGATTTCCCTTTTGGACATGATGTATGGTCTTGGCCCAATTTCATTCTATGGTATTAGATGGCTATGTTGAGACAAAAGTTTAGACTTTCGCTTTTTGTTTTATAAAATGTTTTGGACTTGGACTATTGCTTTACACATATTGTTTTATTTCTTATATTATGAGAGCTAATTTGCTTGTATGTAGTCCTTCGGGGTTCTATATGCCATGTTACATCTAGGGGGTACCCTTGGGTCGTGACATTCATGATATCTTCTACATATAGAAATCAATCGACACCATAACTACACAAATATTTAGAGCTACTACCTAGATATCTACAACTATTAGAATCTTACCAAAATGCTAACATCCCACATCAAATTGATGTCGGTGAATCAAATAGGATTAAGTTGCCTACCATAAGTTTATCATGTTTCCATGCCACAGATATTGTAAAGATTAATGACTCTCTTATTTAAAACTTCTCTAGTAGAATGACAATCTACTCCCATGTGTTTGGCCCTTTCATGATAAACTATGTTAGTAGTAATCTTAGTGGAACTTATGTTGGCAGCATAGAGTTGTGTTGGATAAGATTGAGAAAATCATAATTGTACAGGTAAATCACGAAGCTGAAGATTCTATGAGCAAGAAGTAGACATTGCGCGATATTCATATTCTATTGAGGAATTTTAAACACAATCTTGCTTCTTATTATTCCAAGATATAGAGAGATCTCCAAGAAACATGAATCAACCAATGATCAAAATTTAAGTATCAATACATCCAGCCCTATCAAAATCACTTAATGCATTACGGTATATCAAAGAACTATTAGGAAAGAATAATCCACGAGAAGACGTTCCCAATAGTTACCAAAAAATGTGACAGACAATAACCAAATGTAAATGGCAAGGAGCTATCATATATTCACTTACTTGTTGAAGTAAAAAAAAGTTGTCAGGCTAAGTAATAATAAGATAATTTAGGCTCCCAACTAATTGTCGATACAAAGTTTAATCAGGAAGAACATCTCTTGTTTCATGATGTTACATTAGATTCAAGTTCAATGGAGTATCAACAGAGGAAGAATCTTCAAAACCAGCAAAAAAGATCAAATTTTGAGTATATTTGTTCTCGTTCAAGAACACAACTAATGAATCATAACGAATTTTCCACCCCTGAAAATATCTAAGAGTACTAAGATCTTTCATTCAAAATGAATCCTTAAGTAATTTTCTTAAGGCAAGCAATTAGTGAAGAATCAGTTCATTCAATAATAATATCAGCTACATATACAAAAAGAAGAAGACAACATGTAGATGTTTTTTGAAAAAATCGAGATGATTCATATAGATGTAGATATTTGTAAAACCAAGCTCAAGAAGAAGACAACATGTACATGTTTGTATAAGTAAGCCCTAGAAGTTTGTTTTAATCCATACAAAGACCCCTTCAACTTACAATACAGTGTTGTAGGCAATGAAAACAAACTAGGAGGGGGTTTCATATAGATATCTTCTTTGAGACCACCATGAAGAAAAGAACTTTTGACATCCATTTGATGAAGAAGTCAATTTTTTGATACATTAATGGTTATTATAGCTCACAGCATAGTCAATGTTTCTACGAGTGCAAAAATCTCCTCATAGTTCATAGTATGCTCTTATTTCTACCAAGGACAAATTATTGAGCTTTGTACCAATCAAGAATTCCATCAGAATAATTTTTAATTTATTAAGCCCATTTAAGTCTAATTGGACAGACATTCAAAGGGCAAGTAACAATGTCCCATATGTTAATTTCTTTAAATGCCAAAAGTTCCTCCTCTAGTGCTTTATGCCAACATTTAAGCTTGGAGACTTGTGAGTAACTTGCTGGAACAAATATGGTGGATAAACTAGAAGAAAGAACATACAAGTTTGGAGTATGAGATACTATGGCCAGCCACTGAGAAGGCTCAAGAGAAGTAGGCCTTGAAGAAATCTTAGATTCTGATTGTGGAGTAGTCTTAGGTGGCAAATCTGTTTAGTAAAGGGATAAAATCGGCCGACGTCATTCATCTACAAATCTAGCTTTAAACCTCTTAGAAGAAAATGAAAAATCCTTAAAGATTAAAATAAGAAGACCATAAGAAAAATTTCTGAACATGAGTAGGAAAGAAATACTAATTCGTAATGAAAACAACATTTATGGAACCACAAAACATATCAATTAGAACTTTAATCCTAGAAAATATATCCTTTCTGCGAAGTACTATTGCCTATAAAAACACATTCAGTAGACTTAACATAAAGTTTACTAAATTGAGGTAATAACCCTGTAGATCATTTCTTGTGCATTGAGTATATTTAGCTTGGATATGGAATTCCTCCTCGATTGTGTGCATTTAGATGATGTGCATGCATGATGGGCTGATAGTCTAGAGTTTTTGTCTAGAAACGTGCTTAGAATCTCATTTGAGAATGAATGATCCCAAGGGGGAGATAATGTAACACCTCAAATTCGAAACGAGGGAAATAATAGCTTTTGGGAAACTGCAGGTGCTGACCAACGGTGGCCAATCACGAAATGTGGTTGGGGCGACATACCATAGGTGGGTACGTGGTTGGGCACCTCAACAAAACCCCCAGGTCAGGGCGAAGACAGGATCCATGGACCATAGTTCCATCGATGCCCCATGGACTACCTTCCCATCATTTGGCCAAATGTCTCTGATCATAGACCACGACTGACCAAGACGGACGTAGGTCAGTCGATAGTCCATCTGACGGGGTTCCATGGTTCGTGACTGGATGGTTATTTTAGAGGAAAGTGGGTCTTTTCCAATTTTAATTAAATCAATGTGGTGTCATTTGGCCTAAACCAAGGCCATCTATATAAGGAGTTTAGACCCCTAAACTCACACAATTAAGTCATTCTCTCAATTCCAAAAAGAAAACCCAAATCCTCTCTCAAATATTCTCTCTTTAGAAGATTGAAGCTAGGTCAAGGTCAAGTCTCCCAATCATCTTGATTTTGTTGGAATTGTGACTAAGTTATGATGGCTTTTCATCCATGGGATTCTTCCTCCCATTGAGTTCCCTAGAATTCCACAATTTGATGAAGAATTTCCGCAATTCTTGTTAGGGTTTCTTCCAATATTGTGGGTTATGATGAATGTTGATCCATTTGAGTGGCTTATGATTGTTTATGAATTAATTGATAGAATTGCATGTATTTAGGATGAAATTACATGTACCCATGCCTATCCTATGATTTTAGGGTTGAATTGATATAGTTGGGTTTGATGCCATGTGACGGAAACTCTATGCATTAGATATATCCTTATAGGATTGGTGAATTATGAATAGAATTGCTTGAGATTGAAACATATATGATGAATATGATGTTAATTGCTTGGGTATAAAGAATAGATGATGATCATGAGATGTAGCACTTTGATAGTAACGCCTAGACAATTAATTGTTGATTGTTGATGTTGTAGTATGGAAGGGATACTTCCTATAATGAATTGATAAGCATGATTATATGAATGTGAAAGGTCTACTCACATGAATGATTCTAGGTTGAAAGGATTTCTCACCTAAAATGAATCTAGACTATAATGCTCAATGAATGATGAAGCTAGAGGCGATTACCCTTGACCTCTATATGCAAGGACATGAGCCGATTCCCATACTCCTTAGAATTGAACAAGAGGTGAGTTCCCACATTCCTACTATGATGAATTGACATGGAGGCAAGTAGCCATGCTCCTTATGAAATGATGTAGAGGCAAGTACCCGTGTTATATGATGAGATTGTGGAGGCGAGTACTCGCGATCTCAAAGTAAGCAAGGCAAGGGGCGAATATCCATTAGCCTTTATAAGCTAGGCATTGAGGCGAATCCCCATGTCTTTAAAACTAAGTATAACTAATGTGATTTTGTTATTAAGTTGACTTGTTTGGAGTGTTGCTAGATATGCCTTCCTTGATGTAAGCTTAACTAGAGGTGGATGACGTAAGTCTTGTCTAAGGATAAGTGAGGCTACTTAAGGGAGTATTCCTCTTTCACTATGATACTTATTATGTCTTAAGTATTATTATGCCTTATGTCATATCTTGCCTAATGCTTATGATTATGTTGTTTATGCTAGCCATCGTATTTAGTACTTGAGTGTACTAACACATACTCTTGCCTATATTCTTGTCAAATGTAAGGTCTGGCAATATTGATTCTCACACTCGTGGCAAGCTTCGTTGTTTATCAAGGAAGAGAATTTTTGGTAAGTCCTCATTGTGTTCGAGGGTGTGATCATCGCTTTCTTTTATGTCTTTCTTTTCCTGTTGGATTAATTTATGGGCTGCGTCAAAAAGGTTTATTCTCTTATGTTAGATGGTTTGAGACAATGTTGATAGACTTCCGCTCGTTTTATAAAAGACTTTTATTATATTGAAAAGTTTTAAATTCCCCGTCATTTCTATTAGTTTATGATATGCTAAGTGGCTTGTATGAGGCCTCTCGGGGTCTTATATGCTTTTTTACATCTAGAGGGGTAATACTAGCTCGTGACAACATATAGTTGATTTCTCTTAGTAGTGGATTGACTAGGTTGTGTTTCTTCAATTGGTAGTGGTCGTTGTGTACCTCCCTGTGCCTTTGCCTTGATAGTCCTTTTGTGATTGTGGACTTGGGATTGCTGGTTTCCCTTTTTTCAACCCTTGTTGTGTACTTTTATTGTGATGCCTATCCTTTTTCGATGGGTGGATAAACAAACTTTTCCCAATTTGAGTTTTGTGTATTGTAGGGCATAGTTGGCTTAGGAGGTTGGGTTAGTTATGAGTTTACCCTTTTGAGTAGTAGTTGGGAGATTACTAGTTCTCAGAGTTGTGTGTTGGGTAGTTAGCCTTTTTTGTTGTGGTACTCCATTTTTGTTGTTTTCTTTAATTTCCTTAAGTCTTTTCTCAAATGTAGAGTTGTGCTCTTGCTTATTCACTTTTTGGATTCGTCCACTTCTTGTCATCTTGGAGGTTGTTGATGGCTAGCTAGAAGGTGGAGGTGGGATCCCTTATTGTTCATAGACTAGCTATTGTGTTGGTTCTTTCTTGTTATGTTTATAGCCCTCAAGGCGGGTATATTATTTAGAGTCAAAAAGTTAGTGCTCATTGTTCATTTCAGGCCTTAGCCCTGTTAGATAATGGAAACTTGCTTAGAAGATTCCTTCATGATGAGGTCATGGTAGTTTGTGTAATTTATGAGTTTGCTCTAGTTTAGGATGCATGGTTTGCTTTCATCATGTTTGGTAGCTTGCATGGCTCATGATAGGTTTGGAACCCTTGGGCAACTAGTGGCCAATTGACTATGTTGATGTGCCACCTGCCGGCTTGATTTCTCTTAGGATTGGGTGTTTGGCTCAAATTTATGGTGGCGGAGTAGTTTGTGGGCTCACAGTGTCGGTGTTTCAGAAATTACTTGGGTTGGAGTAGGTCACTAGAGTGGGGCTCAGTGCTACCTTGTTGTTCAGAGGATATTTATCCTTCTAATTAGCGTATTTAGATTTAGGAGGTTATGTTTCAGATGGGTTTGTTGGTTAAAGGGTTAGAAATAGATTTTGGGCATTGCCTTGGGCTGAGCTCTTTGTCCGGGCAGTTGTTATTCCTTTATGTTCAAGAGAAGCTTGTTGTACTTCCAAGGTTGATTTTGTGTGGTCTTGTAGGAAGGTTTCAGTTGGTGCTAGAGATGTTTAGGATAGTTAAGGACCGATAAAACGCTCTTGCTGGTTAGAAGATAGTAGATGTAGAACAAAAGGTAAGTTTTCGATTTGGGCAGTTAGGTTGCATCTACCATGGTCCTCTGTTCTCAATTATGTTCTTTTCATGTGGTGTTTATCTTTTGAGATGAATCTGGTGCTTTCAGGCAAGTCCATTAAAGTTGGGTGAGAGTTGGATACCAAAATGGATTTGGATGAGTTTTTGTTGTTTTGAAGTGAATTTGGGGATTATCCTCTTAGCCTGAGTTTTGTGATGGAATTGTTCGATCCGAGAGGTGGTATGAGGGTCTGGCTGTCCATACAGACTTAGTATGCTCATCATTTTGTGCCTTTAGGATGTGTCTATCCTTCTACTTTCGCTGACAAAACTCCTTTTAGTAGTCAATGTTGTAATGACCCTCTAGGTCATTTTCTTCATTGTCCTATCTTTTTAGCATTTAGAGCTTTCATATAGAGACCACAAGTCCTTTATGACTTCATGATACTAACAATTTGGTTTTTGGGTCGTTTGATTTTGTGAAAGCTTTCAAATTTTTAAGCCTTTGAAACTTGAACGACTAGCTTTAGTCAAAAGTTAAGGAAGACAGCCTTAGAATGCAATACTCACAATTTCATCACCTTCGGGGGGAGCATTTAAGGCAAGGGGCATGGTTGGTTCGGGCACCAAGTGTTGACTTTGGCCTACATTCTTGGTAAAAGTGCTCGGATGAAAATTCTATCAGGGTCATTAGCTCCGAGATGTCGAGTTTTGTCTAGAACGACCTTTCATGCAGTTCCATAGCTTTCGGTCTAATTTTGAGCTTTTATGTGAGTTTTAGCTTAAAACAAAACTTGGTTGTGGGACCCACTTTGAATCAAAATGATTTCGGATGGAAGTTTCGATGGTTCCATTGAGTCAGGAATGTCAAATGTAGTGGGGTAGAATATCCAGTTTATTTTTGTAACACCCCGTATTCAGAAAGACTAAAATAGCTACTTTATAGAAATTTGCAGGTGCCAACCCACGCTTTCCACCCATGGCCCGTGGATGGCACCACAGACTATAGGTGCGGTCCGTGGTTAATAGCCTTTGCGCTGTCCAGAAGCGTGATGTTGCTCCAAAATCGCACACGCAAATGTACGTGGTTGTTCAAGTATTAAAGTGGCTCTTATATAGAGCCGGCGTACCCACAAGGACTCGCAATCAGAATCACTTAATTTCTCCATGTCTTTCAGTTAACCACAAATGTATTCACGATTACAAGATTGATTGATTTGATAATATAAAACGTAAATAAGAACTAAACAAACATGATTCAATTTCTAAGGTTTCAAACAATTATTGGATAAAGTCCAGGGCAGTAGCTCAATTTAGGAATCATGTAAATTATCTTGTTAAATGGATATTTATCAACTATTAATCAATGATCACAGTGTCAAATATATAATTATGGACTCCCAACCTCTAATCCCCTACGATAAATGACAACCTAACTACATCGTTGAGCGGGGTTAGATTGGACCAAGTATCGACATTACGATTTCTTCCTGTATAATGACCAAGCAAGGTTTCTAGGTGTATCCCTATCCTAGATACAAATTAACTATTATTATTAAGAGAAAATCATGCTCCTTATGCCCCGCGTTCTATTATCTTATTCCTGTCCCGAGTTTAATTCGGACAATATGTTTATTTTAATAGTGATCAGGCATGAAATACGGAAAATAAGAACATAAGAGAGATTCATATGATAGTGAATGGAAATCTATAAAAACTTAATAACTTAGAATCATCCTGTAGCCACAGCCCTAGAACTAGGGAAATTAGCTACTCATAATAGTATCTTCGATCAAGCAAAGTTTAAATATCATAAATGGATCGAAAGTAAAAGAGCTTAGGAAAGAACCATAGAAACTTATGAAATAGCTCTCCAAATCGTCGTTCTTCATAACCCAGCAAAAGAATGATAAATTAAATAAAAATTGAGTCTTATTTATAACTAAGTCAAAACGGCTAAAACTGGCACACTACAGCGCGATGCGGAGATGTTTCTGAGATTCGCTTGATGGAAATAAAGTCTTCTCCGCGACGCGGCCACTCCACGGACCGTTCTTCCTCCAATTCACTTTCACGAACCAAATTCAAGCATCCCTCTCTGCAACGTGGAGAGGACACATACAATTCTACCTCACCTGCATTTCATAGCTCAAAGGGAAAATTCCTCTCCGCGACGCGGAGAGGGAACATGCTTGCCTTCTTAAAATTCTTCTTTTCTCTTTTCTTAATGCCTTGGACCCCTTCATGCTCCATAATGCCTATTTTAGTGCTCGTTTATCCATTCAAGTTTACCTACACAACTAATCATGTTGGTTCCTAGGCATATACATACGGGTAAGATCACTACCCCACATTTAGAGCTTTATTCATCCTTGAACAACTTGCTAACTAATCCTAGACCTAACTACTATGGTATTTGTGCATCAACCACTTCCTTTTAGAGATCTGTAATCAGTTAAAACAAGCACTTTTTCAGTCAAAATAGGCCTTGCCCACTTTCATGCATCATTCAACTCATCTAATTGAATTGACAACTTTTTTCAACCAACATATTCAACTTCATGTACAGCATTACATATCACCTATCTTTCCGTACAACCAGTGCCCCTTACTCAAAAGAATAGTCCGCACACTGAACTCGTGAAATTGAATATAATTTAAGGACTTTGCAAACATAGTATGCTCCCACTCAACAAAGACATCATACATGCATACATTGAGAACCATAAGCTTGCCCATTATGTACATCTCCACTAATTAAGTGTGATTTGCACAAAAGCAAACAGGACTTTTACAGATTGTAATGTAGGCTTGAGGTAAGGGAGGATACATTTAGGTAAAATTAGTGACTCATCCTCCCTAATGCACCTGTTTGGGTTTTCTTACCATATTCACAACTTTTTTCCTTTCTTTGGCCCCCCTTTCATTATATATTCCCACCAGTACTTCCAACCTCAACTTATTTTCTACACACCCCTTTACTAATTTTTTTTAACACTTAACAATAGCCACCCTTAACTTAGAGATTTCTCTCAAGTTAAGGTGCACATTGTCCTTGTAAGGACCAGGGCCATTATTAAGGTATTATCTCGGTTATCCACCCTCAACTTAGGCTTTTAACTTGAGTCGAAGTACACAATGTCAAAAGGACTAGGGCCAATCATAGATTTAAGAATTTATGGGGCATCATTCTTCCTACCTCTTTTCTTTCTTCCCTACAAAATCAAGCATTTCCACCGTATTTAGTCTGACCGCTGTTTTCTTATTTTCATCTTAACATAGTGCATTAGGGATTACTTTAGGATCAAAACTGACGGTATTAAGAAAAGGGATTCAGCTCAATTACGTAGGTTAGAACAAAATCAAGGTAAGCATGCTCAACGGGACTATACTATGGATATTATTTTTGAAATGGCTACATTCACATAACAAAGCAAAGAAAACATATTCTTATTTTTTAAGCAAAACACTACTTTCATTGAGCTTCAATAACATGCCAGGGAAGTTCTAGATTCAAATGCATTACATGGATACTGCAATACCTCACTGCTCATGGCAAAAGTTCTACTGAAGATGGATCAATCACAGAAACACAATCAATTTATGCACAAGGTTCTATTTAAGCTTAAGTTGCAGTCATTAAAGTCAAATACAAAAGTTCAAATGCATTCATACTTCAACTTCAAATCATGCTTTCATACAGTGTCCTTTCAGAATTTCAAGCTTTAGCACATACCAACATAAGACTCAATGAAGGAAAATTCCCTAAAGACGGACGTCATCCATCTATCATTGGGCAATGCGACTCAACTATGACAACTGACTCAATCCTAACAAAGACAAAATATTTTTGTATTTTGTACGGTTCAAAGGAACTTTCCTTGAACAAAGAACTGAAATCAATCTCCAAGGAACCCAAAATAAAACAAACAAATAAAAGACAAACACTACCAGTGTTCATTAATATGTACAGACCAGATATAATTTTCACCCTCACCCCACACTTAAACATTAGCACTGTCCTTAGTGCTTCACAAAAATAACCAAAACGCAGTACAGAGTGAAAACACTCTCTGATCAATCCTCCATAGCATCTCCCCCGCCGGCCTCATCACCGGCTAGAGTAGGGTCCACCTCCTCATCAGAATCAAATTCCATATCCGATCTAGTACGCAATCTCTCCACATCGGTGGGGATGTCATTATCCACCGGCTCATGAAACGCAGGACCGATGTCAAGTAGGGCCTTCACATGGGCAGTCAATCAGTATCATCTCTCGATGTCCCTTAATTGTTCCTTAGTGAAAGCCCGACAGCTATTCTGTTGACGCAACACCTCCAGGCCATACATCTTGGCCATGATCAGCTCATGACATCTATGGCACCGCAGTAGTGAGTATTGGGTTTAACTCAGTATCGGGCCCCTTAGTCTTCGTAATGTCCACCAGTGCTAGTAATAGTGGTGCCATGTACTCCAAATTCTCTTTCGAAACACCTGCAACACGACATAGTCTAGTAATAAGACAACCAAATGTATACTTGTGCCCTTTATGCACACCAGCCTTTATATTGCCGATTTTAGTGCACTCCTAATGTTCAACTTTGTGGGCACAGTCTAGACACACTCTGTCCTGGGTGATGTCAGTGCAATGCAGCCGCAGTATCAAATAATGCATCAATATTTTAAGATAGACTCGAGCTTCCCTGAGCATGTGCATGTAAGGAAGTGATTGGTGAAATCTCTTCCCACTGTACTTGGTCCATTGTACCATGGATTGAAGACTGCAAAGTGTATGTCGAATGGCCCGGTAGGGTCAGCGTATGTTCAGCCCTGTAGGAGAATATTGTGGACGACCACAGGATTGAGAGTTACATCCACTCCCTGCAACTTCACAAAATGGGAGTGGGACTCCGTTGCCCAGTTCGTATAGAACTCATGAACCATGTGCAAGTTGCACTCACTCGACTCCGCAAAAATGAACTCCATTTGAATCTCCTAGTCGCGTCTCCAAATTCTAGGAAACTCCTGTGCTTTTTCTGTTATGGTTTCCCTTCCTTAGTCACTGTGCGCACCCCAAACTGCCTGGTTTGACCCCTGGGTACTGCAGGTGCAGGGGGTACATTCTCCCCACATCGAACCCATTTCATTTTGCTAGAGGTTGCCACTTCCTTTCCGGGTCATTGAGTACCAGACATGATTTTTTGAGATGTTGAGAGAGCTAGAAAATGAGAGAAAAAGGAGGTGGAATTAGCTTCACGTTACAGATTGATACTTGAGAATTTGCAAGGGGCAAGGGGGCGAAAGGCAGAATTGGCTTCGCGTTCTTTTAATGAGAATAAAAAAAAATTACTTGTGGGCGCGATGTGGAGGGTTCACGAACCATACTACCTCGTGAAGGAAAATTAATTCACGTGAGGTAAAATTTTTAGGTAAGCTCCGTGATATGGCCCTGTTACGGAGGATTCTGCCTTAATTTTAGACGAGAAATTTAGTTCTCATCGAATCCAAATTTTGTGAGTTCTTCCATGATGCGGCTCCATCACGTTGTGTTCTGTCTCGCCCTGGAAAGTTAATTCCAAGTAAAGCTAATTTCTCCCACATCTCTGCGATGTGCCATGGGTCCTAATACTTGTTTTCCGCACATTTTCTGCACATCACCCACTAGTAAAAATACGATGGGTTGTCTCGCACCCAAAGCCTTAGTTTTGGTCATTGCATGACTCATATTTTTGTATTTTTCTTGATATATCAATTTTTTTGTATAGACTAATTCCTATGAATTGGAATAAAAAACAAAGAATAGAAATCCTAACAATTACAAGGTGTCACGAGTCGCCTGCTCGGAAGCGGCACCTAAAACATATTGTGCCCAAATTGCGCACACACGCGTACGTGGTCATTGAAGTATTAAAGTGGCTCTTATAAAGAGCTAGTTATCGTACCCATATGGTGTCACAATCAAAATAACTTAATTTCTCACGGACTTTTAGTTAAACACAAATGTATTTAGGATTACAAGATTGATTGATTTGATCATATATATAAGTTAAATAAGAATAAAAAAAAACACGATTCAATTTCTAAGGTTTAAAACAATGATTGGATAAAGTCTAGGGCTGTAGCTCAATTTAGGAATCATGTAAATTATCTTGTTAAATGGATATTTATCAACTATCGAATTAATCATCACATGGTTAAATATATGATTATGGTCTCCCGACATCTAATCACCTACAACAAATGACAACCTAGCTACATTGTGAAGCGGGGATAGATTGGACCAAGTATCGAGTATTACGATTTCATACTGTATAATGACCAAGAAAGGTTTCTAGGTATATCCCTATCCTAGATACAAATTAACTCTAATTATTAAGAGAAAATCATGCTCCTTATGCCCCATATTCTATACTCTTATTCCTCTCCCGAGTTCAATTCGGACAATATGTTTATTTCAATGGTGATCAGGCATGAAATACGGAAAGTAAGAACATAAGAGATATTCATATTATAGTTAATGGCAATCCATAAAAACTTAATAACTTACAATCATCCTCTAGCCACATCCCTAGAACTAGGGAAATTAGCTACTCATAATAGTGTCTTCGATCAAGCAAAGTTTAAATATCATAAATGTATCGAAAGTAAAAGAATTTATAAAAGAACCATAAAACTGATGAAATAATATCAACAAGATGTCGTGACCGCTTAGGCTTGGTTTACTTTGGTTTGAATGTAAACTAAAATAAGCGGCGAATAACTCTCCAAATAATCATTCTTGAAAACCCAGAAAAAGAATAATTATTAAAATAAAAATTGATTCTATTTATAATTTAATCGAACCGGCCAAAACTGGCACACTATGGTGAAACATGCAGATGTTTCTAAGATTCTCTTTGTGGAAATAAAGTCTTCTCTGCGACGTGGCCACTTCACGAACCGTTCTACCTCCAATTCACTTTCCCGAACCAAATTCTAGCATCCCTCCCCGCGACACGGAGAGGACACAGACCATTCTGCCTCACTTTCATTTCATGGCTCAAAAGGGAAAATCCATCTCCACGACGTGGTGAGGACACATACTTGCCTTCTTCAAATTCTTCTTATTTCTTTTCTTATTGCCTTTTTGCGTTGGATCCTTTCGTGCTCCATAATTCCTGTTTTAGTGCTTGTTTCTTCATTCAAGCTTACCTACATAAATAATCATGTTGGTTAGCTTGTATACAACCAAGGACTCGACACGACTCTAAACTAACATAAAATGATTCAAAACTTAGCCCAAAACGCGGGTGGTGTTAGGTTCCTAGGCATATAAATACGCATAAGATCAGGTCAGAACCACGATCGAACCCAATGGACTATTGGTGGTACCGCAGTCCGTGGTTGATACCCGTGGTCCAAGACCACGAGGATGTGTTTCTGACCACAACCGACGAACGTGCAGGACAACCCGTTGTCCTAACCACGGTTCGTCGTCAGTGGTCCATGGTTGCGCTGTTGACAGTTATTTTTTGGGCAGTTGGGTCTTTTCCTAATTAATTAATTCCTATACTATGTTGTTTTTCCTATGTTTAGGACCCTTATATAAGCCTTTTAACTCCAAAATTCACCCCAATTATTTCAATCTTCAAAATTCCCAAAAGAAAACCAACTCCTCTTCTCTCTCTAGAAGAAGAAGAAGAAGAAAGATTCACCTAGGGTTTCAAGCTAAGGTTCCAATTACTTCATTGAAGACTAGATTTTGGACTCAAGGTATAATAGTTTTCATTCATGAATTCTTTTCATCCATGGAGTTCCTAAATCTCTTTATTTCAAATGGAAGAATTCCCCAATTGAGTTAGGATTTTCATCAATTATCATGTGTTCTCTTTTTATTGATTTAAATGATTGAATTATGATCTCTTATTAATGAATTGATGCTACATTCTAAATTTATGATATTTCCCCATGAAACTGTGTAATCCCCCATGTTTTCAAGTTATGAACCATATGATGTGGGATTTTGATCTTCAAGGAAGACTTTTATTAAATTAGGCATGTATTGCTAGCTTGACATGTATTTATGATGAAATCCATATCTACCTAATATTTTCTATGATTTTGATGATTGAAAGTGGGTTTTGACCTCAAGAGCTGAATTATGGATTTATGCATTGTTTTATGAAATCTATGCAAATGTTTTAAGGGTGCTTTGAGAGTAAAGTACCAATGATGATGTGGTGTTATAAAAGGATATTCTTAATAAAACACATACAAGCATGATGTGAAAGGTTTTCTCACATAGAAATAATTCTTAGGTTGAAAGGCTTTCTCACCTAATTAAATCAAAGACAAGGAGCTATCTTAATGAAACTAGCTTGAATTTGTTGTCCAAAGCCACCTTTTCATGAGTAACGAAGTCAAGTAAGAAATGTCTAATCCGTGGGAATTTATGCTAAAGTTAGAAATTAAGGGTTCTACCATCAGTAAGTAGGACACCTCTTTTCGGTGTAGGGTAGATACTGGATTCCATGTTATAGCTCACTAGGTCTTATGTCGGTTAAGGCTAATTCCCCACAAGTAAGAATGAACTAAGGTTACTTTTAGAAGTATCGAATATGAGTTCAATGCTTTTAAAGAAGAAGTTAGCTTACATTGACAATGATTTATAACTTATGTTTAATAACTCTTTCATATTATGTTTTAGCTTGGTCAATTGCATGTCATGAAATGAAATGTCCCTTTTTAGCATGTTTTATCTATTTTATGCATCACTATCATACTTGGTACATTGTTTTGTACTAACACATATTCTTGTCTACATTTTTTCCAAATGTAGGGTCGGATATTCAGGGTGCTTAAATTCGGGGCTAGTGGAAGATTTGATAGATTCACGTGCTTGGGAAATCTTCATGCTTCGAGGACGGAGATTTTATTGTTTAGTTTCTTTCATGTACTTTTTCTTTTGAACATGATGTATAGGCTAGGCTCGATTTCATTATATTGTATTAGATTGCTATGTTTAGACATGAGTTTAGACTTCTTCTTTTCTTTCAATAATTTTTTTCGACTTGGACAGTTGTTTTACTCTTATTGTTCTATTTCTTATTTTATGAGAGCTAAGTGGCTTGCATGGAGTCCTTCAAGGTTCTATACGCCACGTTATATCTAGGGGGTACCTCTGGGTCGTGACAAACTTGGTAATCAGAGCTCAAGGTTTAGAATATTCCTAGGATGTCTCAAAAGTGGCATATAGTAGATTATTGCTCATGCGTCTTAAGCGCTCCATATTTATGAATGAGAGGCTATAGGATGATTAGGAAACTCCATTTCTTTCATTACTCTAAAGTCGTGCAATAGAGTTGAACTCTATAAAGTGTCTCTCCTATTCCTTAGCCTATGTTCTTAAGGATATGGCTACCTGAAAAGCTTATGCTAGAAGGAATGTGAGGGAGAATGCGGAATAAGAAGCTCCTCCCCAAGCTCCTCATGTTCCGATCGATCCTTTGGCCGAGCATGTTTCTAATACAGAGCTTAGAGCTGCTTTTCAAGTGTTGGCACAAGCAGTTACGGCCCAAGCCAATAGGGAGGTTCTGGTTCCGGCCAGCTCAAATGTGAATTCGGTGGCATCAAGAGTGAGGGACTTCACAAGGATAAGTCCTCCGGAGTTTCATGGTTCTAAATTTGAGGAAGATCCTCAAGAGTTTATCGATGAGGTCTATAAGGTGTTGATGATCATAGGTGTTACGCCGGTGGAAAAGGGGAGTTGGTCGCTTACCAATTGAAAAGTGTGGCTCAAATATGGTATAACTAATGGAAAGAAGGTAGACCGGAAGATGTGTGTCCTCTTGATTGGGAGAAGTTTAAGGCCGCGTTTCTTAATAGGTTCTTTCCCCTTGATATGAGGGAAGCCAAGGTGCTTGAGTTCATTAACCTTCGACAGGGGGTGTGAGTATGAGGGAGTATGCTCTAAAGATCACTCAATTGTCCAAATATTCTCCAACAATGGTTGCAGATTCAAGAACTAAGATGAGTAAGTTTGTTTTGGGTGTGTCCGAAATGGTAGACGTTCAAGAGTGTCGAACCCCTATGCTCATTCATGATATGGACATATCTAGTCTCATGGTACACGCATAAGAAATTTAGGAAGATAAACTCAAGGAAATGGCTAGAAAGGCAAAAAGGGCTATGACCGGTGCTGGTAATTTCTCTAATATAAAGGTCCGATGGACAAGATCGACCTAGATTTCAACAAAGATTTTCTGGTCAAGGTTCCTCCAATGCTCCTCAAAAGTTCAACCTAGAAAGGGTGTCTAAACTAAGCCTCAATGATTTAATAGTAGTGGATCCTCGTTGCCTATGTCTACTTGTAATAATTGTTGAAGGAAACATGATGGTAAGTTCCTAGCCGGCTCGGATTGTTGTTATGGTTGTGGTAAAAGTGGTCACAAATTGAGGATTGCCCAATGCTTAAGGCTAAAGGATAAGAGGAAAAGCAGGCCTCTAATAGTGGTGCAGGTTCCAATGCTCCTAAGAAAAACCATTTTGTCACGACCCAAGGCTATCCCCTAGATGCGACATGGTGTACTTGACCCCGAAGGGTCTCATACAAGCCTCATAGCATTCATGAACATAAGAACATAGGAGAATAAGGAAAAATTTAAAACTTTCCTTTAAATACAATCAAAGTCATTTTTCATAAAAGCAAGCAAAAGTCCTTTCTATACTATGTCTCAAACCATCTAATACTTTGACTACAACTTTGAGACATAGACCATCCCCTCGAAACTATGAGGACTCGCCAAGTCTTTATCTCCAATCTCCTTAGAAAACTATTCCTCAAGTATAGAGCATCAAATCTCCAAACCCTACACTTTGGTAGAAAATGAAGAAATATGGGTTAGCACATAAAGTACTAAGTATGGGTTAGCACATAAAGTACTAAGTATGATAGTCATGCCAAAACCATTCTCAAAACGAACATTTTCTTTGGAAATCATGCTTTATGCCAATTTGAGAAAACCTTCATGAACATGAGTATGAGAGGCATAATATAAGACATAATCAACAAACAAGTTATTTCTTCACATTATGGCATACTCAACATGTAAACCATTCCCTTCACATTAAGCCTTCACCTCAAGTAACCCTCAAGCTATACTTTGTGCAATGTATGGATAGCGTCCCATACAACCCTCCACACTAAAGTACAACATTAAGGTTACCATAAGTGAACTTACCATTCAACCTTTCCATCTTCACACAATACTAATACATAAGAGACATGAACATTTCATAAGTCATATAAACACATTAGGACCAACATCTAGGACAACCCTAAGTCATACTTGTGCAATGTATTAGTAGCATCCCATACTACTACTCACACTAAGTACTCCTTTGGAGCCACCATAGACAAGGCACATTCATATTCAATAAGTCAAGATAAGGAAGTAACTCATAATACAATCCAAGAATAGAATGCATTATTACATTAGACATTTAAGTCAACATTCTTCATTAGCTTCATTAAGAGCACATTCATACATTAGTCATTAAGACATTAGAGATCTCTCTATAGCCCTCTCAAAGCCTACTCATGCAATGCATGGATAGCATCCCATACTACCACCCACACTTCATAGAACTTCTCAAGAAACCATAATGCACATCTCACATGATGGGAATAGGAATTAACCAAGATAGACCATGAGAGCTAAATCATGGAATCTGGTGTCATATGACCCCACATCGAAGGAAGGTGTTCTACTTGCCTATGGTAGAACTAAATGTATTTAGCTTAAGTGGATCCACTAGCTATCCGATGTGGGCACATAGTTATGGGATAAGAAAGATATTAATTGAAATCTGGCCTAACGTAGGGGGAACTTCCATCTTACCATATCCACTTGGTACTTAGCCTCTATTCCCATAGAGGAGTTCATTTTCATTAACATTATTGTATTTGAGAGGGCCACCAACATTAGGCATACTGACCCAAGGTACATTACACAAGAAAGGACCACCACCATTAGGTCTACCAATTCAAGGTACATTCAGGATAGCTCATTGACTTTCCAACAAATGGCTACCAACATTAGGTCTACCGCTTCAAGGTTCATCATTTCACATAAGAAAAGGCCACCAACATTAGGTCTACCGATTCAAGGTTTATCATCACATTAGTTCCTAGACTCATCATGAAGAGCCACCATATTAGGTCTACCAGTTCATGTCATAGCCTAGAATACTTCATCATTCATCTAGGAAAGGGCAACAAACATTAGGTCTACCGATTCCTGTTCATTAATTCAAGATACAATCAATACATAAGAAGAGGATACCTAAGCCTACCAATTCAAAATACAACATTCAAGGTCACATTCATCAATACAAGAAAAGGATGCCTTAAGCCTACTAATTCAAGATACATCAACCCACATTACTTTCATTTATATAAGAATAGGATGCATAGGCCTACCAATTCATGATATAGCCTTACCTTATAGAAACCCTTCACATTCTATCATCATCATTCATGAGTGTTAATTGAGAATATGCTATCAACAATAACACCATTACATTCTAATCATGATCATAGTTCTTTCATTGAGATCACATCCATATACTTCACATCATAATCATACATAGATTCGTTATGAAATTGCCTTCCAAGGCTTTACATCAGTCACAACCCAAAAATCTAAGATACTACAATAGATAAGGGAATTAACATGATTCAATAATAATTACATATGAACATAAACAATTCAACCTACTTCCATAATCAATCAATTCCCAATCTCAAATCACAACTTAAGAATTTGGGGGAAAACATGGGTTCAAGGAAGAAATCATCTCAATTCATCTTTAAAAAATCAATTTAACCATGATTCATCACTTAAATTCCTTTAGAAAACGTTTGGAATTGAACCCATGCATAGATTGAAAACTAGGGTTTTTGGGGAAAATTTGTAGACTTGAAATCAACTTTGAAATTGGCTCCTTCAAAGAAACTAAGTCTAGGATAAAGACTACCATACCTTTTAGAGAAGACATCCAAAAAACTTGAGTGAAAATGGTGTGGTCTTGACCTTGAGAGCTTAAATCCTTCACCTCCAACGAAGGTTTCTAGAGAGAGAACTTTTGAGAAGAGAGGTGGGTTCTAATTTGGGTTTTGAAAATAATGAATTGGAAAATAGAGTTTAATACTTTTAATACTCTTAAGATACCATAATTAGCCCAAAATAACCGTCCCTCTACCTAACTAATTATAAAAATAATTTACCAAACTACCATCCCTTTGGCTGACCAAAACCAACTTTTACAGGTATGATCCACGGACCCCATCCACGGACCATTTTGCATGGGCGTGGTTCATGGCTGGGGGTTGAATTTAAGGGACTTGACCCACGAAATAGGTCAATCAGTCGTGGTTTGACATACGGGGCGTGATCCCCCCTTCGTTGGTCACCATATTTTTGGCAACATTCATGTTTCCTTGGGGTATTGGGGGTTATGCTAAGGGTCCTCCTCTAGGACCCCTAGAGTGGTCCTTGGGGATTCGTACCTTGACGTCTAACCCCTAAACCCCTCAAACTAATCTCGGGACAATATTCTACCACATGAAACCCCTCAACAACTCAAACACACACACTTTAGGCTTTAGTTTCACCTATTCATTTTACGGGTCGTTACACATTTCTATGCTCTTCGAACTATAGGTGAACACAAGAGTTCCTCGGATGTTATTATCGGTATGTTGAAATTTTTTCAACTTGATGTATATGTTTTACTTTATCCAAGTGCTACCTTGTCTTTTGTGACGCCATATGTGGCTATGAGGTTTGATGTGCACCCTGATGTGTTTTTAGAAGCTTTTTATGTCTCTACTCCTATTGGTAATTCTGTGGTGGCTAAGAGGGTCTATAGAAAGTTTCTCATTTCCTTGTCCCACACAGTTACTCTTATTGACTTGGTATAGCTTGATATGTTAGACTTTGATGTTATATTGAGTATGGATTTGCTACTCTCATGCTATGCTTTTATTGATTGTAGAACTCGTGTAGTCATGTTTCAGTTCTAGAATGGCCTATCATCCAGTGGAAGGTGGGAAATTCTATGCCTAAGGGTTAGTTTTTCTCCTATATTAAAGCTAGAAAGATGATTTCTAAGGGTTGTTTATGCCATTTAGTAAGAGTAGGGGATGTAGATTCTGAAACCCCTTCTATTGAGTTGGTCCCTATTGTCAACGAGTTGTCAGAAGTATTCTAAGATGATCTACAAGTATTTCTTTCGAACGGGAAATAGACTTCGGTATTGACCTTCTCCTAGATACGCAACCTATCTATATTCCTCCTTACTGTATGGCTCCGAGATAACTTAAGAAGTTGAAAGAATAGTTGAAGGACTTGTTGGATAAGGGTTTCATCTGACTGAGTATTTCTTCATGGGGTACTCCAGTTTTTTTTTTTAGAAAGAAGGATGGATCCCATCGTATGTGCATTGATAATAGACAGATGAACAAGGTGAACATCAAGATCAAGTATCCTCTCCTAAGGATAGATGATTTATTTGACCAACTTCACGGGGAAAGTTATTTCTCTAATACCAATATTCGATCGGGCTACCACCAATTGAGGGTGAAACATGATGACATTCTGAAGACAGCTTTTCGAACTCCGTATGGTCAGTATGAGTTTCTATTAATATCATTTGGGTTTACTAACACTTTGGGGAAGTTTATGGACTTGATGAATAGAGTGTTTAGTCAATACATTGCGATGTTTGTAATAATGTTCATAGATGATATTTTGAACTACTCAAGGAGTGAGGGTGAGCAAATTGATCATTTGAGGATTGTGTTGCTAATCCTTAAGGACCAATAACTTTTTCCAAAGTTAAGCAAAAGTGAAAAATGGTTACGGTCCGTAGCTTTCCTTGGTCATATTTTTTCAAGTAAGGGCATTGAGGTATATCCTAAGAATATGGATGCAGTCAAGACTTGGCCTAGACCTCTAACTCCCTCAAATATTAGAAGTTTCTTGGGATTGGCCGATTCCTATTGAAGGCTTGGTGAGGGTTTCTCTTCAATTTCCTCTCATTTGATGGCTTTGACTCAAAAGAAAGCTAAGTTCATTTGGTCAGAAGTGCATGAGAAAAGTTTTCAAGAGTTAAAAATAGGCTTACTTCCACTCTGGTGTTGACCTTACCAGAAGGAACGGATGGTTTTATGGCTTATTATGATACCTCGAGAATTGGGCTAGGGTGTGAGGTTATGCAAAATGGGAAAGTTATTTCCTATGCCTCAAGACAATTTAAAATCTATGAGAAGAATTATATTACTCTTAACTTTAAGCTAGCGGTGGTCATTTTTGCTCTAAAGATTTGGAGACACTATTTGTGCGAAGTTCATGTAGATGTGTTTACCGATCATAAGAGTTTGCAACATGTGTTAAATCAAAAAGATTTGAATCTTCGCCAAAGAAGGTAGCTGGAGTTATTGAAAAATTATGACATAACTATGTTCTTTATAACCCCGACAAAGCTAATGTGGTAGTGGATGCTCTTAGTCGGTTATCTATGGGTAGTGTTGCTCATATTGAAGAAGAAAAGAAGAGTTGGTTGGAGATGTTCATAGATTGGCTCGATTACGTGGTCAAGTAGTAGTCTACCAAAGGCGGGTTATGGTTCACAATGGTTCCGAATCATCTTTTGTGGCGGATGTGAAAGCCAAGCAAGGTTTTGATCCAATTTTTGTAGAATTGAAAGAGGCAATAATCAAGAAGTCCACTGAGGCTTTCTCCCAAGGGGGAGATGGGGTACTTGTTACCAAGGTCGTTTATGTGTTCAAAATATTAATGACTTGAGGGAACAAATTTTAGAAGAAGCCTATAGTTCGCTGTATTCTATTCACCTGAGAGCCACAAAGATGTATCGTGACTTACGGGAGGTCTATTGGTGTAATAGGATAAAGAAAAATATTGAGGGATTTGTGGCTAAGTGTCCAAATTGCCAACAAGTAAAGGTTGGGCATCAAAAACTGGGAGGTTTGTCCCAAGATATTAACATTCCTATTTGGAAGTGGGAAGACTTGAATATAGAATTTATTATTGGTTTGCCTCACATCCGCTGACAACCTGATTTAATTTGGGTGATAGTAGATCGGATGACGATATCGACTTATTTCCTTCCTGTTAAAGTTTCTTATTCGGTGGAGGACTATGCCAAGGTGTATTGAGAAAAATGAAAAAGTTACATGGAGTGCCTTTGTCCATTATTTCTGATCGTGGTACCCAATTCACTTCTTAGTTTTTGAAATCATTCCAAAAGGGCCTTGGCACTAAAGTGAACCTTAGCTCGGGTTTTCACCCCTAAACCGATGGTCAAGCGGAGCAAATGATCCAAACATTATAGGATATATTGAGAGCATGTGTCATTTATTTCAAGGGAAATTGGGATGATCACTTGCCTTTGATAGAATTTGCTTATAATAATAGCTACCATTCTAGTATTGGTATGGCCCGCTTTGAACCTCTTTATGGTAGGAGGTTTAGGTCTCCTATTGGTTGGTTAGAGGTGGGTGAAGTTGCTCTCATAGGTCCTGAATTGGTACAAGAGGCCATGGAGAAAGTTTGGCTTATTAGGGAATAGTTGAAAACGACTCAATGTAGACAAAAGTATTATGTTGATGTGAGAAGAAGATATCTAGAATTTGAAGTTAGCGATTGAGTTTACTTGAAAATCTCACCCCATCAAGGGTGTAATGAGGTTTGGTAAGAAGGGGAAGCTTTGTCCCCGATATGTAGGCCCATATCAGATTTTGAGGCATGTGGGTAAGGTGGCTTGAGAGATAGATTTTCCAAATGAGTTGGCAACCGTGCATCCTGTTTTCCATGTCTTCATGCTTAAGAAGTGTGTTGGAGATCCGACATCCATAGTTTACCTAAAAGGATTGGGAGTTGATGAGAGTCTTTTCTATGAGGATGTTCCGATTGAGATTTTGGACCGGCAAGTCAAGAAATTGAGAAATAAGGAAATAGCTTTTGGGATGGTTTTGTGAAGGAATTAGTTAGTTGAGGGTGCTACTTGGGAGGCAGAGGTCAATATGATGTCCTGATATCCTCATCTCTTTCCTTTTACTCCTATTCTAGCTTTAGGTAATGAGTTCCTCTTTGTTTGTCCTTGTTTTGGGAGTCATGTGTTTTTATGTGTTTCCATGATTTCCTTATGTGATACATATGTTTAAAAAGAAAATGAGTTTATATGATTGATTTTCCTCATGTTGCTGCCCATTGAGTATGAGTGTTTTATGGACTTAATGAGATGAATTGATGAACATGCTTTAGATATTCTTTTTAAGAGTGAATTGCATATGAGCTCCATGAGATTGTGTTGAGCATTCTTTTAGCCTGGAGAAGGTAGTTCCTCCTTGAAAATGAGTAATGTTGAAGTTCATGCATATTGGGTTTCTAAATGTAGTTCCTAGATGCATTTGAGTATGTTGAGCTTGGAGTTGATGTTTCCTCCTTACTTATGTGCATTGCATGCATAATGGGCTGATAATGTTTGTTTCACCCCTCTTATGATGATTTGAGAATGTCCTAGCTTGGAGTCGACAGTTCTTCCTTGGTTGTATGCATTGCATTGGAGGTTGGGTTGTTAATTCCTCTCCTACTCTTTTAGAACCAGTTTAAATCTCATTCGAGGATGAATGGTCAAAAGAGGAAGATATTGTTACACCCTATATTAAAAAAGACCAAAATAACAGCTTTCCAGAAAATTGCAGGTGCCAACCCACGCTGGCAACCCATGACCCGTGGATGGGACGACAGACCGTAAGTGTGGTCCGTGGATGGGACCACGGACTATAAGTGTGGTCTGTGGTTGACAGCCTTGGTACTACCAAAGGGTCAGAACCATGGCCGAACCCAACAGACCATCAATGGAACCATGGTCCGTGGTTGAGGCCCATTGTCTAAGACCCTCAGGATGAGTTTCTGACCACGACCAACGGACGTACAGGACGGCCCATCGTCCTGACCGCGGTCCATCATCACTGGTCCGTGGTTGGGCTATTTGTAGTTATTTTAGGGGTAGTTGGGTCTTTTCATAATTAATTAATTCCTATACTATGTCATTTTACCTATGTTTAGGACCCCTATATAAGCTTTTTAACCCCTAAATTCACCCCATTTATTTCATTCTTCCAAAATTCTTAAAGAAAACCAACTCCTCTCCAAATATTCTCTCTCTAGAATCTTGAAGAAGAAGAAGAAGGATTCACCTATGGTTTCAAGCTAATGTTACAATTCCTCCATTGAAGGCTAGCTTTCCGACTCAAGGTATGATAGTTTTCATCCATGGATTCCTTACATCCACGGAGTTCCTAAATGTCTCTATTTCAAATGGTAGAATTCCCCAATTGAGTTAGGGTTTTCATCAATTATCATAGGTTATCTTTATTATTGATTTAAATGATTTAATTCTGATCTCTTATGCATGAATTGATGATACATGATGATTTTATGATAATTTCTCTATGAACCCATGTAATCCCCCAAGTTTTCCAGTTATGAATCATATGATGTGGCATTTTGATCTTGAAGTAATATTTTTATGGAATTAGGAATGTATTGCAAGATTTACATGTATTTATGATGAAATCCATATCAAACCCATGTTTTCTAAGGGTTTATTAGTGAAAGAGCATTTTGACGTCAAGAGCTGAATTATGAACTTTTGCATTATTTTATTAAATCTATGGAAGTGTTTAAAGGGTGCTTTGAGAGTAAAGTATCAATGATAATGTTGTGTTTTAACAGGATATTCTCACTAAAACACATACTAGCATGATGCGATAGGTTTTCTCACATAGAAATTATTTTTAGGCTGAAAGGCTTTCTCACCTAATTGAATCAAAGACAATAAGCTATCTAAATGAAACTAGCTTTAATTGGTTGTCCAAAGTAACCTTTTCATGAGAAATGAAGTCAAGCAATATTTGTCTAATCCATCAGAATTTATTCTTAGAACCTACTGGATATTGAAGATGAGATGGAAGCTCTCACATTAGTAAAGTCTGGGTTTCCAAAGTGATCTCATGAGATGGAAGCCCCCAAGTACTAGAGTGCGAGTTTCTACTAGCAATCTCCTTATCCCATAACTATGTGCCCACATAGGTTAATTAGCTAGTCGATCCATTTAAGCTAGAAGTTCAAGGTTCGACCTTCGACAAGTAGGACACCTCTTTTCGGTGTAGGGTAGACATCGAATTCCACGTTTTAGCTCACATGGTCTCATGTCAGTTAAGGCTAATTCACCACGAGTAAGAATGAACTAAGGTTACTTCTAGAAGTATAACATATGAGTTCAATTTTTTTAAAGAAGAAGTTAGCTTACATTGACCATGATTTATGACTTATGTTTTATAAGTCTTTCATATTTTGTTTTAGCTTGGTTAATTGCATTTCATGAAATGACATGTCCCTATTTAGCATGTTTTAACTTTTTTATGCATGGCTATCATACTCGGTACATTATTTTGTACAAGCGCATACTCTTGCCTACATTTTTCCCAAATGTAAGGTCCAATATTTATGGTGCTCAGTTTCAAGGCTAGTTGGTGATTTGATTGATTCCCGTGCTTGGTGAGTCCTCATGCTTCGAGGATAGATATTTTATTATGTAGTTTCTTTCATGTATTTTCTCTTTTGGACATGATGTACGGGCTAGTCCCGATTTCATTATATTGTATTAGATGGCTATGTAAAGACATGAGTTTAGACTTCTGCTTTTCTTTTTATAAATTTTTTTGGACTTCAACTATTGTTTTACTCTTATTGTTCTATTTCTTATGTTATGAGTGCTAAGTCACTTGTATGGAGTCCTTCGGGGTTCTATACGCCTTGTTACATCTAAGGGGTACCCTGGGTCGTGACAATTTTTATTCGGTCCCTAATAAATTACAAGGGTCCATTTGGAGACTTTAAAAAATTGCCAAGTCTGGTGTTTTTGGTGCAAACCTTAAACGACCAGAAATCAGTCATTTAGAGACAAGATATAGCTTTTTGTGACCAGAATCGTTGCTATTTAAATAGCAAATTAGCAGCTTCATCCCTCCTTTTAAAGCTTCAATTTCTCAAGCTAAAAAGAACCATTTTAGGTTATTCAAGTTGTGCTTCATCTGAAATTGGTGTAGTTACGTGTAGGACTGATCGGGGATGTGTTGAGGTTGGCGTATTGATGTAATGTCTGTCCAAAAAGGGCTTCCTAATTCCTTTAATGTTGTTTTTCATGTGTTTTGTTGCATGAACTGTTTTAGCCCATTTTCAAGCTTGGATTGTGCGTGTTTTCAAGGCACAATCTTTTTGGGCTATTTAGAACCTTTTGACAGAGTAAATTTCAGAATTCCCAGTGCAGGTCATACATTCCCATTTTGAATCCATTTTGGGTCCATCTTCGATTGTTGTGATTTTAGTGTCAAAATGTCTATAATGGCATTCTGATTGATAATTTTTTAGTTTTGCGATGTTCAGAGGCATGTCTATTGAAAATAGCTTGTGTGTGGTGGATTTAGAGCACTCATGTTCATCTTTGAAGTAGGCTTGGGTCTACTTTCTTGTTTTGGCTTCTTAGATGATGCCTAGTACAAATTTCATGTAAATTTGGATGGTATTTCCTAGGTATTTAGCTTTTATCTTGTTATTTTATCCTTTCTTTAAACTATAGGAACCTTGGGCTTATTGTAGGTGGTAGAATCCTTAGTTAAGGTTATGGCTTCACTTGTGGTATAGATAATCATGCTTATCCTTGTTAGGATTGATTCGTGGTGGCCTTAGATTAGGCTGGACATTAGATTCTTTAGGTTGTATTTTATCTCTTTGTAGTTATAGTTAACTCCCTTTAGACCAGGTTTTATTTCATTATCCTTGTGATGATGCTTGTGACCTTGGTGGCTCATTATAGTCGTAGTTTGTTCCTAGTTATGCTCAGTCTAGGATTAGTGGTGTGATTACAGTAGGGGGGGTCTTTCCTTGAGTTCTCTCCCCTTTTATTGATTTGAAATCTCTTCTTGATCCTTTTGCTTGTTGATTAGCAGTGGGCAAGTTGTAAACTTATTGAGGTTATTATGATATTGTTGGGCCCTAGCCATATGTGAGGGCCAGTTACATTCCAAGTTAGTATTCTTTGCTTTTGTAGCATGGTTACACTAGTTGTATAATTATTTGATTTTGAATGCTTAGTTTGAATGTTGGTAATGTCATGCATTGCATTATTTTCTCATTCTAACATATTTTGTGGTACGATCCCAGCCCATGCATTGACAAATTTATCATTTAAGATGAGATACTATTTTATTCAGTTTTTATTCTAAGCTTGTTTCAATAGGAGTCATACCATATGGATCACTTGACTTACTAAATTTTGAGATTAGGAGGCGTCAGGGGTATGCTCCATTTTATACTTGAAATATTATAGGCATCTAGGATGTCTTCAGTTTTTACTTTACTAGTCGATTATCGACGCATTTTCATGCATGATATTGGTCTTACTTGTAACACTCCAGAAAACAGTAGGTTAAACTAGAGCCTAAACATGAGGATGAACATCAAGAATAACGGTTTTAAGAGTCAAGGCCTAAGGGGCAAGTGCCAAGCCAAAGGGGCAAGCCAAGGCTGCCCCAAACTTGAGAACACTGCCTCAACTTCCATGGGCATCACCATGGCTCGTGGGAGGCCTCGTGGAGTTGCCTTGGCCAAAGGAGAAAAGTCTCCAAATGTCCTAGCTACTGCCACAAACTACACGAAAGGGACCACGGCTCATGGAGCCCTTTGTGAAGATCCTTTAGGCATTCGAGCTAGGGGTCCCAAAAGGTATGGCTACTGTCGTAAGGACCATGAGAGGGACCACGGCTCGTGGAGCCCCTCATGGTAATGCCTTGGGCATGTGAGCCTTATGCCACATTTGAGGAGCTAAAGCCCCAACCTTCACGAGGGGGACCACGGATCTTGGTCCTCACCACGACTCGGGATGCCTGATGGGGTTCATTAAGTCAGGGTCAATTAAGTCTTTTCCTTTTTAAGTCCAATCAAAGTGAGGTCATTTTGGGTATTTTTAGGGGTACTACATAAGTTGGTTTTAAGTCAAATTCACCCAATTTTAGTCATTAATTCACAACACCAAAATATTTCCCAAAATCCTCTCCCTCACAATATTTCTCTCACTAGAAATCCTCCAATGAAGAAGAGCAAGAACTTGAAGACTAGGGCTCAAGAGCTCAACTTCTCAACTCCAATTCATGGGGAAATCTTCAATCAAGGTATGGGGGCCTTTATTCATGGAAATCTTTCTTCCATGAAGCCCTACAACTCTCAATTTCAAATTAGTAGATTCATCAAAACCTAAGGTTTTCAATCTATGTCATGGGTTCTTCCTAAAAATGATTTCAATGAGTTAATTGTCTTATATTATGATGGAATTGTTGTTTTATGGTGATTATGTGATAAATTTCCCCATGAACCCATGAATTTCTACATGACCCAATTTCATTAATTTTGATGGGTGTATTGATGCAATATGAATACTATAAATTTGGTGTCTATGGTATTTTAGTTGTAGAATCTTGTTTTATCCACGCTTAATGTAGTATTTCTAGGTGTGATCATGAAACATGATTTATGACCCTTGAAGGGAAAATTATGAAGGTTTCTACATGTTGATGAAATTTTGTATGAACTTATGATTCACTTAGAAAGTGAAGATCCTATCACTATTGTGTAACTTGTGGTATTGTTGAAAGAGCATTCTCCCCTTACCCTTACACATGACTATGTATGAATTGTCTAGGATGATGATAATGTTGTTGTGTTGATTCAAAGACTATTCTCATGAAACACTATGAGCATGATGTGAAAGGTTTACTCACATGTTAATGATGATTCTAAGGTTGAAAGTCTATTATCACCTAATTGAATCTATGAGCTATTTTATGAGTTGTATTGAATGAAAGGCAATATATTCCTTCTCTAATATAAATGCGATTCAAGACTAATTATGTATAATTTGGGAAATAATGCTTAGCACCGAATGGATATGGAAAATGAGGTAGAGGCCCTCCTGTCAATACATTAGGCCTGGTCATCTAAATTATTCTCATGAGATGGAAGCTCCTCCACCAATACAATAGGTCGGGTTTCTAGAAGCAATCTCCCTATCCCATAAATATGTGCCCACATAGGTCTTTTGCTAGTGGATCCACCTAAAAGCTATACATTTAGTTCTACCTTAGGGAAGTAGGACACCTTCTCTCGGTGTGGGGTTACACAACACCGGATTCCATGTATCTCACATGGTTTATATCGATTAAGGCAATTTTCCCTACATGACAAGATAATGAATATGAAACGAACTATACTTATGACTTCTTGATGAGTTTTACTTAGTAGTAGTGGGGGTATAAGACTTCATTTTACATTGCACAAGTAGACTTTGAAAGGGGTTATGGGATGTTTTCTTATGCTATGATAAGATATGAATGTATGCATGTATGTTTAGTGGATTGTTGCTTTGGATGACTTTTCTTATGTTCAAGTTAATATACATGACTATTTCCTTGTCTATGAGTATTGATTATGATGAGATCTATGTATGTTATGTATGACTACGGTGGCCCCAAAGGAGTACTTAGTGTGGTTGGTATTATGGGATGTCAATCATACATTGCACAAGTATAACTTAAGTTTACCAAAAAAAGATGGTTCTATTATGTTAAAACGTTATTACATGACAAATGTGATTATGACTTATGTTTAACATTGAAAGTCCATGGTGACTCTCAAACTTAGCAAATGCATACTTTTCAACCAAAATGTCCTTTTTATCATATTTCAAGGATTTTTATGCATGCTTCCATACATAGTACATGTTTGTGCTAACCCCTACTTCTTCTAAATTTTTTATAAGTGTAGGTTCCAGCAAGGTGAAGGGTACTTCCTTTCTTGATAAAGTCTTGGATTGCTTATCTCCAAGAGTTATGGTGATACCTCATGGCTCGAGGACAAGATGTCATTCACTTCTAGTTGCTTTTCTTATAGAATACTTTTGATACTTTTGATTGTAAAGGGTTCTAACCCTATTGATATTCTATTGTAGTAGATGGTTAATGAGATAATGTCTAGACTTTGTTTTTGGTTTTATGAAAAAGACTTCGATAGTGTAAACATTTTAAATTTCGCATCATTTCTATTTCCTATGTTTATGCATGCTAACGTCTTATATGAGACCCCTTCGGGGTCAAGAACACCTTGTTGCATCTTGGGGGTACTCCTGGGTCATGACAAACTTTGTATTAGACAATAAGGTTTTGGGATGATTTTTAGGTTTATATCTCATAAACCACAGCTAGTAGAGTCTTGTTCAAGAGTGTGGAGCGCCACACTTATGAATAAGAGGCTATTAGATATTTAGGAAACTTCACTTCATTCATTACTCCTTAGTCGTGCTTTAGAGTCCTAACTCTATGAACTCCCTTTTCCTAACCCTTCTCTTGTGTTTATAGGATATGAATACAAGAAGGGCGAATGCAAGGAGGATGGAAGAGGAGAATGTGACTGAGGGAGTTCCTCCCCAAGCTCCTCAAGATGATGACGGGGCTATGACAAATGTGGAAATAAGTGCAGCTCTCCAAACATTGAATCAAGTCATGACGACCCAAGCACAAGCCGTGAAAAGTAAAGCCCAAGCCATTACGGCACAAGCTAATAGGGAATTTGGACCCCGTGTGAACCCTAATATGAGCACCATGGCTTCAAGGTTGAGAGATTTCATAAGAATGAGCCCTACTATGTTGTTTGGTTCCAAAGTGAATGATGATCCTCAAGAGTTTGTGGAAGAGGTTTACAAGATAATTGATGTTATGGGGGTGACTTCTATAGAGAAAGCTGAACTAGCCGTGTACTAATTGAAGGATGTGGCCCAAGTGTGGTATACTCAATGGAATAATAATAGGTCGGAGGGCGCGGGTCCCATATATTGGGAGGCTTTGAAGAAAGCATTCCTTGATATGTTCTTTCCCCGATAGAATAGGGAAGCAAAGGTGGAGGAATTTATCAACCTTCATCAATGAGGTATGAGTGTCCAAGAATATTCTTTGAAATTCACTACGTTGTCCAAGTATGCCCCATCATTGCTGTCTAATCCTAGGGATGAGATGAGTCAATTTGTGATGGGTATGTTCAACTCAAATGAGGAATATTGTCATGCGGCAATACTCCATGGTAATATGGACATCTCACGTCTAATGGTGTACGCTCAACAACATAAGGAGTGAGGACTTAGGAAGAAGAATAGAGAGGTAAAAAGTGCAAGGATCGATGATGGAAATTCTTCTAAGGGTAGACCAAGGTTCAAGAAGTGGCTTTCCAACCAAAGCTCCTCTAGTGCTCCAAGGTTCAACAAAGATAGGGTGTCTAACCCTAAGCCTTAAACAGGCAATAGTGGTGGATATTCTATGGAGAGGCCTGCGTGTGCCAAGTGCGGTAAGAAGCATGATGGTAAATGTCCTGCCTACATGGGTTTGTACTATTGTTGTGGCAAAAGTGGACATCAATTGAAATATTTCCCAACACATATGGCCAAAGAAAGAGATGATAAGTAAACTCCTCCTAGTGTTCCAACTCCGATGCTCCCAAGAAGAACTACTTTTATGCTCTTCAATCATGAGGTGACCATGAGAGTTCCCCGAATGTTGTGACCGATATGTTGTAAGTCTTTTCTCTTGATGTATATGCATTATTAGGCCCCGGTCCCACTTTATCTTTTGTTACACCTTTTGTGGCTATGAAATTTGAAATATTCCATGATGTGTTAGAAGAACCTTTTTCGGTGTGTACCCCATTTTGTGACTCGGTAGTGGAAAAAAGAGTCTATAGGAGTTGTCCCAATTCTTTGTCCCATAAAGTTACCTTGGTGGACATAGTGGAGTTAGACAAGTTAGATTTTGATGTGATTTTGGGTTTGGATTGATTACATGCATGTTATGCCTCCAAGGGGTGATTGTAGGACTCGGGTAGTAAAGTTCCAATTTCCAAATGAGTCTACTTTAGAGTGGAAGGGGGGAATTTCAATCTATAGAGGTCAATTTTTTTCTTGTCTTAAAGCTAGAAAAATGATCTCCAAGGGGTGCATTTACCATATTGTTAGGGTCATGGACATTGAATCCGAAACCCCTTCCTTAGAGTCAGACCTCATGGTGAGTCAGTTTTTGAAAGTATTTCCCGATGATTTTTCCGGCATTCCTCCCGAACGGGAATTAGATTTTGGCATTGATCTCTTGCCAGATACACCACCTATTTCCATTCCTCCTTATAGAATGGCTTCGGCCGAGTTGAAAGAGTTGAAGGAGCAACTCAAGGATTTGTTAGACAAGTGATTTATTCAACCAAGCATATCTCCTTGGGCTACTCCAGTATTGTTTGTTAAGAAGAAAGATAGGTCCCTTAGAATGTGATTGATTATTGCCAACTAAGCAAAGTGACCGTAAAGAATAAGTATCCCCTTCCAAGGATCAACGACTCGTTTGATCAACTCCAAGGGGCTAACTATTTCTCAAAAATAGATATTCTTTCAAGTTACCATCAACTAAAGGTAAGAGGGGTTGACATTCCCAAGATGGCCTTTAGGACCCAATACGGTCACTAAGAATTCGTGGTGATTTCATTTGGGTTGACCAATTCCCAGATGGCATTCATGGACCTAATGAATAGAGTTTTTAGGCACTATCTTGATATATTTGTGATTGTATTTATTGATGATATTTTGATCTACTTAAAGAGTGAAAATGAGCACATGAACGATCTGCGGAAGTTGAGAGAAAATATGTGGAAGTGGGAGATGAAGGATGATGATCCCCTTCTCCTAACGTATATATATATACAAAACATTTACATGGCTACTATTCATGAACAGTATCATGAATAGTGACTTGACTCTTACTATTTACACAGTGACTTGACCTTTATTATTTACACAGTAATCGACTCTTACTATTCACATAATTGACATTTTACTATTTATAAATAGTATTTTTTGTCTTTTACTATTCATTAATAGTATCCTGTCGGTGACTCCTAATAAAACAAACAACTTTTCTTTTTCTTTACAAAAGAAAACAAAAGACTTTACAAAAAGGAAGATAAGATTCCTATCCTACTTTTGACTAATTACATAGCTATTTCCATCATATCTTTTTGTTTTGTCAGCTGTCTTCATCAGTCTGCCGGCTCTTTTGTATCTTCTTTGTGATAGTTTTATTCCAGCTGTATGGTTGGGACATTGTTATCTTCTCCGTGACATTTGGAACATATGTGTTCTGAATATTTGCTGCTGATTGTTGTACAATATCTGGTTAATAATGCTGGAGAAATAAAATTTTTCCTTATAGCTCTTGTAGTTGGTGTATTTTCTGGTTTTAGGAGGCTTAGTATCCATTGTCGAATTTCCTCCATATCTCCTTCTCTAGTTTCTCGACAGTTAGAATATATCATCGTATTATCTCGACTATAGTAACTCCATATTGTATTGTTGTTTAGGTAATTATTTGCTAACTCCGTTAATATTGTAGCTATTCCTATAACTCTTTTGTTGGCATAAAAGTCAGGAATATCTACAATAGGTATCTCATCTTGTTTCTCTATTTTTTCTGGAATTAACATATCTCTGGTCAAACCTATCTTTATGACTGTATAACCGGTTTTATCTCATCGTATAGTATTTACTGCGATGGTGTATAGAATTTAATGAAAAATAGTGTTCCTTTAGTAATTCGTTTCTAAGTTAAGAATGATTTGTATAATTCGGGTATCTTTGATATTTCATCTCCTGTAGCTGTGTACACTGTACTAAGTAGTCCGTAGTTATAACAAGTTGTAACCAAATTTATATTTGTACCTGGTAGGGCAATTAGTTTGTTGTATCCTTGTAGGTGTTGGGTAATGTAATCAGTGTTTGGTTTTTCTATGTTTATAGCTCTGGGGTTTTTGTTTAAGTAAGTTTGGACTTTGTAAATATTTTCTGTATAGGTACGGGTGATGTGGTTATATGTATTTTTCTGTTGGCCTAGGCTGTTTTTATATGTAGTGGTTTGTGGAGTAGGTACAGATTTTTGTATCTTTGGTGTTGTATATGGTTTATCAAAAAGTTTGTTCATATTTGTATTTGTATAACTTTTTTCTTCTGTAGCTTTTTCTTTCTTTGTAACTCCTGATGTACCTGCAGCTGTATTTAAACAAACATTATGGGTTTTATGGAGTTTCCCAACGTCTCCTTCTAGTTTAATATATTTACTACCAGTCTTCTTATTTCTTTTGTCGTAACTGAGTCTTGTACTTTTTTGGTTATCCACCATTTTACCTGTGTATTATCTGTTCTAACAATAAATTTGTTATATACAATATATGGTTCAAAAGCTAATAAATATTTATATAAGGAAAATAATTCTTTTCTATTTATTTCCCATTTTATTTGTGGGTCTGTATATGATCCGGAATAATATCTACAGTGATGTTCTATTTTTTCGTTTATGTATTTATATTTTAGTACTCCTCCGTAACTATGATCACTCGAGTCTGTTTCTACTATATAAGTAAATTGTTTATGTTCATCTGGAAAATATAATTTTGGTAACTCTTTACACATGATTTTAATTTTTCTGATATACTTTTTATCTTGTTCATCAAAGTGATATTCTATCTCTTTCTTTAATTTTTTCTGTAATAGTTTTAAATTTTCTGCTAATTTTGGTATATATTCTCTTACTTGGTTAACTAATCCTAAAAATGATTGTAATTTTTTCTTAGTATCTAATAATTCTTCAGAATTAACTATTTTTTGTACGATATGTGTTTGCATTTTTATTCCATTTTTATCTATTTGTATTCCTAAGAATTCTATTTTTTTTTTCATAATTTCAGCTTTCTTTTTTGATAAGCTAATTCCTGATATTTCTATAATATATATAAATTTTTCTAATAATTTTAGATGTTCTTCTTTTGTTCTTGAATATAATAATATGTCGTCTATATATACTACACAATTTTCTAGTTGGTTAAAATATATATCCATAAAATGTTGATATCTACCTGGTGCGTTTTTATATCCAAATGGTAAAACATTCCATTCGTAAAATCCTTGTATTTATCATACTTTTAATATTTTATTAGGTATAGGGTAATTATATGTTTTGGTTTTTGCGTTTAGGTTTCTATAATCAATAATCATTCTATTTTTTCCTCTTTTTTGCTCACTATGTTTATTTACTATAAATGCTGGGCTATTATGTTTGCTATTGCTTTCTTGTATATACTTATTTTCTAATAATTCATTTATATGCATTTTAAATTCTGATTGATCTTCAAAATTATATCTTAATGGTTTTTGTGTTATTATACTATTTTCATCTATTAGTTCAATTTTTACTTTTGTTTTGTGTTTATCCCATCCTTGTAATGGGTTTTCGTTATATAATGAGTTTAATTTATCATTTATTGCTTGTATTATTTCTACTGTGAATATTATAATTTCTATTTTATGATCATTAGTTCTTATATTTTCTAACTTTTGGGTAATTTTTTCACTTCCTTTTATCCATGGCGTATTTTTTCTAATTTTATTACTAACTCTTTTTGCTCCTATTTTGTGATTACATATGGTAGTGAACCACCAATGTGTTTTTGTTATAGTGTGTGGATATAGTTTTTCTAAAAAAAGGCATTCCTAATAATATATCTTTATTTGTAAATTCATAACTATAGATTTCATCTATTAATAATATTTTATCCCATATTTGTGTTTTTATATTTTTAGCTTTATGTATTATCATGCTTCCTTCATTATTAAATCCTGTTACTATTAATGGTGTTTTTAATTTTTCCCATTTACTATCTGGTAGACAATTATATTTACACATATTTGCTTCTGCTCCTGTGTCTATCATAGGTGTATAATATCTATTATAGTATCCTTCTATAATTATTTTTGCTAAAATATATATTTTTGTCATTTAAAGATGTTTAGTTTATCATATAATTGTTCGTTTAATAATTACTTTCTTGTTTTCATAAGTTATTGCTAGTTGTTTATCATCTATATTATATGGTTTAACTGTTTCTAGCCATTTTATTCCTAATGTAATATTATTATTTCCTTGATGTATTTTGAATTTAATTTTTATTGGTATTCCTCCAATAATTAGTTCTTGTTCTGTAGTTTCTTCTATGTTTACCAAAGCTCTAGGTTATTCTGTGTTTATATTCTCTGCTGTAATTATTTCATGTTCTTTGACTAGTTCTCTTATAATTTGGTTTTCTATTTGTCCTGTATTTATAGTTATTAAATATTTTTTTTGGTCTAATATTCCTGTGATATAATATTGATATGGTTGTATTTCATGCTCTAATGATTTAGTTATTAAGTCACAATCTAATCTTCTAGATGTGGTATGTATTAAGTCACAATCTAATCTTCTAGATGTACTAGTTCTTGATGATGAAGGTGTATCGTAACTTAATCTTTTAGATGTACTTAATCTTTCTTTTACTATCTCTAAATCTTCTTCAATATCTATTTATTTATAACTGTAATCATTATTATCTATTACTGTAATTATTTTATCAAATGGATTTTCTATTTTGATTTTTTGAATCTTATTTTTTGCTGTTATTTTATGCTTTGTAGTTAATACATATAAATTTTTACATCTTGCTCTAAATATCTTGCTCCCTGGTGCTAATTCTATGCCTGACATTTTCCAATATAGTACTAGTGATTTATCTATGTTCTTGTCTTCTATTGCTACTGAATAGTTTGCACTTATAATAAATTTGAATTTTTGATATATTAAATTTCCTCTAACTGCACTTATAATACTTTTTTCTATAGGTTGAATTATTCTATCATCTGCTAAATATAGTTCTATAGATGTATCTATTCCTTCTCTAAAACATGCTTTTATCAATATTTCTGTTGCTCCTAAATGTACGTATTTTATTGGATTTTTTGATTTTAACTCTTGGATTTCTTTATTAATTATTTTTTTATTTATGATAGGTATTTTAGCTTTACCTTTAATATATTTACAATCTATTACATGTTCTTTTTGGCTTACTACATAATATTCATCGTGTTGTAATTTGAATAAGTTTTTTAGTCTAGGTACTTCTAATATCTTATCTATGCTTAAGTCTAATTCTTTTCCTTTTATTTGTTCAAACATATTATTGTCAAATATTATTTTTTGTTCTGTATATTCATTATCTTGATATTCTTCTTTACTTATTATTTTTATATCGCTTTACCATAATCGTAAGTCATCTCTATTTCATCTTCTAATTCAATATCTGTAAATTCGTATATGCTATCTTCATTTTCTAATTCATAATCTAAATAATCTATCTGTTTATATTTATCGTTTTCTATTATTACCTCTGTTATTTGCTTTTTCTTTAAATCTTTTGGTAATTTACAGTCTCTAGCTAAATGTCCTAGTTTTCCACAATTATAAATTTACATTCTGTTATATTTTTCTTAATTCTATGTGGTTTTTTGTGTTTATAATTTTTTATATAATATCTTTTTCTTGGAATTTTGTTCTTATATTTTATTTTGAATCTTTTATACTTCTTTATCCTTTTCTTTTTATATGGATTTTTACATCCGAATTGGGGTGCTAACTTGCTTGTACAATATGCTAAGTTTTTCACTAATATTTTTTCTAGTTTTAGTTCTTCTTTATGCTTTTCACATAGTTTCATAAACCATTGTTGCAAGAATTTTATTCTAGCTCCTAGTGTATCTACTGTATTTGATTCTTCCCAATCTTTTATTATTTTTGAACTAAATGGTTCTGGTAATTTTGTGTAATATAATTTTCTTATTTCTCTACTTTCATCATTTGTATATATTTCTTTATAGTAATATTCTCTAAATGCACATGTATATTCATCTATGTAACTCATTTTACATATTGCTAATTTATTCATTAAATTTCTGTTTATTATTTTATCTTTCTGTTGTTCTTCTATTTCTGTTGTCATACTTCCAAATTCATTTCTAATTGATATTTCATATTTGTTTAATATATCTATTGCTGATGTAGCTATTTCATTATTAGATTTCGTATTATTCCTTAGTGTTGCTAAGCTTGCTGGTGTTAAATTTTGTAACCATATTTTTGTTGTTCCTATAAGTGTTCTTTCTATGTATCCTGGGGCATCTATTATTGATATTTTGTTGTCTATTAATTGTTTTGATATATAGCCTATCCATAATTGAATTGTCTTATTTGTATCTGCTACACAGTCTAAATCTAAGAAATTATTTTGATCTGTAGTTTGTCTAGGTATCCAATTTTTATTCAATCTTTTATCCCATAAAACTTTATCTCTATTTTCTTTTTCATAAGTATAATATGTAGGTGTTGTATCCATTCGTGTTCTAGGATTCAAAGTACTAGGTTTTTCATCTAAATTTTCTACATTTATTTCTATATTTTTATCTTTTTCTATAAGGTCAGTATATGTTTCTGAATATGATTCATAATTATTCTCTGAAATATTATCATTTTCTTCTTCATTTATTTCATCTATTTTTAATTTAGGTAATTCTTCTGTTTCTTCTAACATTGTTTTCATTCTTTCTATTTCTTGGTTTAACTTTAATTCTTCAGTTCTTTTCTTGTACTCTTCTTTTGCTTTTAATTTTTCTTCATATAATTGTTTAAGTCTTTCTAATTCTTTTTGTAATTCTTGAATTCTAGTATCTTTTACTTCTTCTATTTGTTTAATTTCTTTTTTAGCTTGTTCTCTAATTTTTTCAATTTCTTTTTTCCTATTGATTTCGTCATTTTCTTTATTTAATCGTACCATTGTTATTAGACTATCTTCTAATTTTGCTGATTCTTTATCTGGCATTAGGTATAATTGGGTTCCTATTTTTTTATATCTTCTTTCTAAGTTTGAATGTATTATTTTTATTTCTAGTCCATCTTGACTTTTATATATTTTTTCTTCTACAGCATATTCTTCTTTATTCATTATAAGTTATGTTGATATTTATATTCTAAGTGTTGTAATTGTAGATCTCATAAGAATATCGTTTTTCTTTGTGCTTTTATAGATTTTTGGCATACTCCTGCCCATATATTTTCTTCTAATCTATTTTGTCTAAATTGTAATTCTTGTTTTATTTCATTAATTTTTTCTAATAATTGTTCTCTATAAGTTTCATCCATTATAAAAACATTTTTTCATAATATTCTTGTTTCTTTATCATAAGATTTTGTATTTCTTTTATATTTTCTGAAATATATTCTAAGTATTCCTTATCATGGGTTCTTTGGTATGTTATAATATTATTTATTAAAATTTTATTTAGTAGATCTAAATTTTCCATAGTTTGTAGCCAATATGTTAGATATTCGTAGTTTATCATTAATCTGAATATAAATCATATAATTCATCTATATTTTGAATAGTTAGTTCTTGCCAATTTTGTTCTATTAATTTCATTATCTGGTCTAGTTCTGTCATTTCTTCAATAATTAAAAGGTCATAAATTTTTCTTTTTATGTCAATATTAAGTGTTTTAAGGACATATAAAATAAGTATTTTATAATTATAATCTTCATCTAGTAAGTATGTATTCATCATTTTCATGATTTCTAAACAATTTTTATTCCTTCTAACCTCTTTATCTATTATTTGGAATTATCAAATTATCTTAAAGTTATTCTGAACAAATTCTTTTGATCACTACTATGATTTTCAAATTTCAATCGCTACTCCTAATAGCGCCTTCAACAAGTTCGTACTTTCCTCAAACGGCTTCTCTTTTGCCTAACTGGTTTCCGGTTTGGATGGCATAGTGCTGGCTTACCTATTCTCACCTACCTGCTCATAGCAAACTACTTCGAATTTATTCAGTATAACAATACTATAACATGAAAATAATCAAATAATAATCAAGAGATTATCAGGAATAAGAGAGTTTAGTTATTCATATTGAAATATGAAAATACCTCTGTTTGTAGATTTTTTGGAACTGGTTCCTTCATAGTTTCCTAGTTGTTGTTAGATTTCTCCATTTAGATTTTTTCTTATCTAGCTCTGATACCAATATAAGGATCTGCGGAAGTTGGGAGAAAATATGTGGAAGTGGGAGATGAAGGATGATGATCCCCTTCTCCTAACGTATATATATATACAAAACATTTACATGGCTACTATTCATGAACAGTATCATGAATAGTGACTTGACTCTTACTATTTACACAGTGACTTGACCTTTACTATTTACACAGTAACCGACTCTTACTATTCACATAATTGACATTTTACTATTTATGAATAGTATTTTTTGTCTTTTACTATTCATTAATAGTATCCTGTCGGTGACTCCTAATAAAACAAACAACTTTTCTTTTTCTTTACAAAAGAAAACAAAAAACTTTACAAAAAGGAAGATAAGATTCCTATCCTACTTTTGACTAATTACATAGCTATTTCCATCATATCTTTTTGTTTTGTCGGCTGTCTTCATCACCATTTTGTATCTTCTTTGTGATAGTTTTATTCCGGTATGCGGTTGGGACATTGTTATCTTCTCCGTGACATTTGGAACATATGTGTTCGAATATTTCTTTGATTGTTGTACAATATCAGTTAATAATCTTTGGAGAAATAAAAATTTTCCTTATAGCTCTTGTAGTTGGTGTATTTTCTGGTTTTAGGAGGCTTAGTATCCATTGTCGAATTTCCTCCATATCTCCTTCTCTAGTTTCTCGACAGTTAGAATATATCATCGTATTATCTCGGCTATAGTAACTCCATATTGTATTGTTGTTTAGGTAATTATTTGCTAACTCCGTTAATATTGTAGCTATTCCTATAACTCTTTTGTTGGCATAAAAGTCAGGAATATCTACAATAGGTATCTCATCTTGTTTCTCTATTTTTTCTGGAATTAACATATCTCTGGTCAAACCTATCTTTATGACCTGTATAACCGGTTTTATCTCATCGTATAGTATTTCTGCAGTGGCTGTATAGAATTTAATGAAAAATAGTGTTCCTTTAGTAATTCGTTTCTAAGTTAAGAATGATTTGTATAATTCGGGTATCTTTGATATTTCATCTCCTGTAGCTGTGTACACTGTACTAAGTAGTCCGTAGTTATAACAAGTTGTAACCAAATTTATATTTGTACCTGGTAGGGCAATTAGTTTGTTGTATCCTTGTAGGTGTTGGGTAATGTAATCAGTGTTTGGTTTTTGTATGTTTATAGCTCTGGGGTTTTTGTTTAAGTAAGTTTGGACTTTGTAAATATTTTCTGTATAGGTACGGGTGATGTGGTTATATGTATTTTTCTATTGGGCTAGGCTGTTTTTATATGTAGTGGTTTGTGGAGTAGGTACAGATTTTTGTATCTTTGGTATTGTATATGGTTTATCAAAAAGTTTGTTCATATTTGTATTTGTATAACTTTTTTCTTCTGTAACTTTTTCTTTCTTTGTAACTCCTGATGTACCTGCAGCTGTATTTAAACAAACATTATGGGTTTTATGGAGTTTCCCAACGTCTCCTTCTAGATCTGGAATTTTAATGTCTTTCGATCGACGTAGCTCCGCATTTTTAACGTCATGCTGCTGACTACTAGCTTGCTCTTTTGGCTTCTGTATCTCACCATCCATACTATCCACTTTTTTACAAAGTGTAGTCAGGAGGTTGAGTATTTGATCCATTGTATTTGTTTTTTCAGTATCTTTGTCTTGAGAGGTGATCTGCAATCACATTTTTGTTAGTTTTTATAATTTCAATTGTAAATGAAAAGTTTAATATATTTACTACCAGTCTTCTTATTTCTTTTGTCGTAACTGAGTCTTGTACTTTTTTGGTTATCCACCATTTTACCTGTGTATTATCTGTTCTAACAATAAATTTGTTATATACAATATATGGTTCAAAAGCTAATAAATATTTATATAAGGCAAATAATTCTTTTCTATTTATTTCCCATTTTATTTGTGGGTCTGTATATGATCCGGAATAATATCTACAGTGATGTTCTATTTTTTTCGTTTATGTATTTATATTTTAGTACTCCTCCGTAACTATGATCACTCGAGTCTGTTTCTACTATATAAGTAAATTGTTTATATTCATCTGGAAAATATAATTTTGGTAACTCTTTACACATGATTTTAATTTTTCTGATATACTTTTTATCTTGTTCATCAAAGTGATATTCTATATCTTTCTTTAATTTTTTCTGTAATGGTTTTAAATTTTCTGCTAATTTTGGTATATATTCTCTTACTTGGTTAACTAATCCTAAAAATGATTATAATTTTTTCTTAGTATCTAATAATTCTTCAGAATTAACTATTTTTTGTACGATATGTGTTTGCATTTTTATTCCATTTTTATCTATTTGTATTCCTAAGAATTCTATTTTTTTTTTCATAATTTCAGCTTTCTTTTTTGATAAGCTAATTCCTGATATTTCTATAATATATATAAATTTTTTTCTAATAATTTTAGATGTTCTTCTTTTGTTATTGAATATAATAATATGTCGTCTATATATACTACACAATTTTCTAGTTGGTTAAAATATATATCCATAAAATGTTGATATCTACCTGGTGCGTTTTTATATCCAAATGGTAAAACATTCCATTCGTAAAATCCTTGTGGTACGGTAAATGCTGTTAAATGTTTAGATTCTTCTTCTAGTTTTAGGTGGTAAAATCCTGATTTACAGTCAAATAATTATATCATTGTATTTGTCGTACTTTTAATATTTTATTAGGTTTAGGGTAATTATATGTTTTGGTTTTTGCGTTTAGATTTCTATAATCAATAACCATTCTACTTTTTCCTCTTTTTTGCTCACTATGTTTATTTACTATAAATGCTAGGCTATTATGTTTGCTATTGCTTTCTTGTATATACTTATTTTCTAATAATTCATTTATATGCATTTTAAATTCTGATTGGTCTTCAAAATTATATCTTAATGGTTTTTGTGTTATTATACTATTTTCATCTATTAGTTCAATTTTTACTTTTGTTTTGTGTTTATCCCATCCTTGTAATGGGTTTTCGTTATATAATGAGTTTAATTTATCATTTATTGCTTGTATTTTTTCTACTGTGAATATTATAATTTCTATTTTATGATCATTAGTTCTTATATTTTCTAACTTTTGGGTAATTTTTCACTTCCTTTTATCCATGATATTTTTCTAATTTTATTACTAACTCTTTTTGCTCCTATTTTGTGATTACATATGGTAGTGAACCACCAATGTGTTTTTGTTATAGTGTGTGGATATAGTTTTTCTAAAAAAGGCATTCCTAATAATATATCTTTATTTGTAAATTCATAACTATAGATTTCATCTATTAATAATATTTTATCCCATATTTGTGTTTTTATATTTTTAGCTTTATGTGTTATCATGCTTCCTTCATTATTAAATCCTGTTACTATTAATGGTGTTTTTAATTTTTCCCATTTACTATCTGGTAGACAATTATGTTTACACATATTTGCTTCTGCTCCTGTGTCTATCATAGGTGTATAATATCTATTATAGTATCCTTCTATAATTATTTTTGCTAAAATATATATTTTTGTCATTTAAAGATGTTTAGTTTATCATATAATTGTTTGTTTAATAATTACTTTCTTGTTTTCATAAGTTATTGCTAGTTGTTTATCATCTATATTATATGGTTTAACTGTTTCTAGCCATTTTATTCCTAATGTAATATTATTATTTCCTTGATGTATTTTGAATTTAATTTTTATTGGTATTCCTCCAATAATTAGTTCTTGTTATGTAGTTTCTTCTATGTTTACCAAAGCTCTAGGTAATTCTGTGTTTATATTCTCTGCTGTAATTATTTCATGTTCTTTGACTAGTTCTCTTATAATTTGATTTTCTATTTGTCCTGTATTTATAGTTATTAAATATTTTCTTTGGTCTAATATTCCTGTGATATAATATTGATATGGTTGTATTTCATGCTCTAATGATTTAGTTATTAAGTCACAATCTAATCTTCTAGATGTGGTATGTATTAAGTCACAATCTAATCTTCTAGATGTACTAGTTCTTGATGATGAAGGTGTATCGTAACTTAATCTTTTAGATGTACTTAATCTTTCTTTTACTATCTCTAAATCTTCTTCAATATGTATTTATTTATAACTGTAATCATTATTATCTATTACTGTAATTATTTTATCAAATGGATTTTCTATTTTGATTTTTTGAATCTTATTTTTTGCTGTTATTTTATGCTTTGTAGTTAATACATATAAATTTTTACATCTTGCTCTAAATATCTTGCTCCCTGGTGCTAATTCTATGCCTGACATTTTCCAATATAGTACTAGTGATTTATCTATGTTCTTGTCTTCTATTGCTATTGAATAGTTTGCACTTATAATAAATTTGAATTTTCGATATATTAAATTTCCTCTAACTGCACTTATAATATTTTTTTCTATAGGTTGAATTATTCTATCATCTGCTAAATATAGTTCTATAGGTGTTCATTTAATAACCTTGGAAGATATTCCAGCGTCATTTAATCCACGGATTATATTTTTCGGGTGAGTCATACAAAACCCATTCCTATTATGAAAATATCCTGATTGGTACAGGAAGTGTGGACTTTCAACACTTCTCATGTTACAATACCAATGAGAACGTTTATAACCTCTCCAAGATGATTATAAAACAAATTATATCAATCAATAATTAGGGAATTTCCTCAATGAAAGAAAGGTAGATCAGTCTCAACAAGGTCCCTACTAATTTCACTTATTGGGATTATATAAATGCTTTCAACAAAGTTCTCTATTATGATAACGAGAGACATAAACACACCTGGTTTATAAAAGCTTATGGAAAAATATATTCCGAGCCAATTCCTAATTGGTTCCTTAACTGGTGGTCATATCATGGATTGACGGTAAAAATTTTACCATAACCATTTTTTAAGTTATACAAAGAATGGGTTAAGGTCTCGTCAAACTTTAATAAATTATATCATGCAGATCCATATTTGCTATCTTGAACAAATTCATTATTTTATAGAATTCTCAATTCCGTGGATTCACAAGTGGACTCCAGAAGTTGGATTTACAGAGGAACAAATTCCTTGTTTATACCGAGTATACTATAATAATTTTTGGGACAAAATGATGAAAAAAGATCCAAAAACAAAAGTACTTTATGGACAAGAATTGCTAGATGTTATATCCCAGACTATTGTTGATTATAGTTCTTCTCCTGATAAAGGAATTATAGCAGATAACTCAGTTAAACATATTGCTCGACGAATTTCAAATCAAGAGGGCAACAAAGAAGAATCAATAAATAATTATTTGGAATAAGTAAGGAGAAATTTACTCCTAAATGTTAATCAATACGCCAAATCCGACGCGTCTATGAGGAGCGAAACAAGTGATGACACTCAAGAGGATATTCAAGAAGCCTAGATGTATGAATAAACGGTAGAAGAAATGAAGAAAAGGGATCAAGAATTCCTTCAGGAATTAACAAATAAAGCAAAAGAACATTAAAGGTCTTTATCAACAGTAGAAAGACTGTTGATCCACAGTAGATATACTGTTATAGGGGCCCATTTGAAAAGGACCTATTGTACTGTAGATAGATGCTTTTTCTTTCTATAAATAACGTCATTTGTAAATTATAGGAAGCAGGTTTTAGAAACCCCTTCTCTCTCTTCTCTCCTTTCTCTTGTAATCTCTTAAGTTTGTAAGTGTATTTACCGGAATATATTCACCGGAGTTATAAATAAATCTTTCAGTTTGTAAAGGCCTTGGTGTTGGCCCTTGCTACAAGGTATTTACTTCTTTCCTTTTCTTTTTAATTTCTCCAATCTAGAGCCGTGACTATGTCCGGCTAAAAGAATCATATCTATGTCGGATATCTAACTTCACTTTTATATTTACTATGAAAGATCTAGACTTTATCTAAATATGAATAAATTTCTATATAGTTTCTTGACTTGGTTCTGAGATGGTTGGTACAGTCAGATTCGATGCAATACGTTATTGGCTTTGTCTTAGTGACTCCGTCTGGCCAGTCGTGGTTTTAGCCTGAAAAATGAGTTTGATAAGTAAGGCACCTCATACCCGGTTAGAACTGTCAGACACATGGGCTCAATAACAATATGTAGTTGAATCTCGACAGACTCCTTGCTTGGGTAAAAGGACTAAGTCCTTCCATACAGTCATAAAACTATATAAAAATTTGTATATATTTCGATTTGTATTCCTTGAATTCGGATGTTGACAAGCTAATTTGAAGATGACCATGCGGACTACCGCCCATCTTCTGAGATCCTGTTTTGTTGGTTTTAATGTAATATATATATATATATATATATATATATTCGATATTTTGGTATGTTATATCAAAATACCAAAATACCGTACTGAATACCAAAAATATTAAAATGTATACCATATATAACACCAAATACCATAATATCAAACCCATGGTATTAAAAATTTTAGTATGGATGGCATTTCGATATATATCATACCATGCCCACCCCTACTCCCAACCCATCTGCACATAACCCCTATACTCCACACCACTCCCTCAAACTCCTCAACTCTACTCACCCTCACATCCTACCATACATATACGCACACACACTAATACTACAGAACACACAAACCTCACCCATTTTAAAAAGACTAAAAAATAACACACAAAAATCAGGCAGAAAAACGTACTATATCCTACTAACACACACACAACAATAGGAAAAGAAAACAGAAAAGTACAACCCCCACATATATACACCATATACATGCAGATTAAGAAAAAAAGTGAAAGATATCTATTTGAGGTCGTCATAGCTTCAATCAATATTTGATTCTTTGTTTCTTCCAAGAATTTGCAAGTTAATTGGAAATTACTGTGCTCCACTTTTTACCTTCTATCATATATATAAAAAATAGAACCCTAGGCCCGCCGCCACCACAAACAAAGATTCCCTTTTAATTTATTTATTTCCAAAACTAGCCTTCCCCTTTCATGAAAAGATGAACTTTTATGAAGAGTTGTGACTTTTATGAAAAGTCGTGACTCTTTTGAAAAGTTATGACTTTTATGAAAATTTGCGAGTTTTATGAAAAGTTACGACTTTTATGAAAGGTTGTAACCTTTCCGAAGGGTTGTAACTGTAACACCCCAGAAAGTTTTTGAACTAAGACTCGAACCATCCTTCGTTGTGAGTAGGATTTTACCAAGGAATTTAAAATTTATTAGGTATTAAGGTCAAGTCACTAGATATAGCACCTTGAGTTCTAAAAATAATTAAAGAGAATTCATTCAAGCCATTCCTAGGTTCTTCTAAGTTTTGGGTCAAGTTCAAATGACCATAACTTTTAGCACATGATGAATTAGGAGACCCATAAGGTATCAAATCAAATATATTTGAGTCCTCTTTCCAAAGGCTCTGAGTTTGCTAATTTTCAAGTTCGTATGAGGTAGATATACCCGTTTGAAGTTGGGTTGTCCAAATAAAGAAAGTTACCCAAAAATATGATGGGCATTTTGGTCTTTTCCTCACCCAATTAGATTTAAATGTTTTTAGTAAGGTTTTAGCAGTCTAAACTGATTAAAATCAGTTTCATTCATCCCCAAAGCATTTAGGGTTTTGAGAGAAGATTCAAGAGGACAAAAATTATAAAATTTCAAACATTCGCTCAAGAAATTCAAGATTTCACCAAGAACCTAGTTCTTTGAGGTGTGTAAGCATCCATAGTGTTGGGTTTGTTCACCCACACAACAATCATGAGTTTCTTTTGCTAATCTATCCATAAATATTGAGCAATTTAATTTCTTAATGAGTTCTTAATAAGTGTTCTTGAAGTTTCCTTATCGATTAATGTTTTGATGTAAGATTCTACTTGGTCAAATTCAAACGACCATATCTCTTAGAATATAAAGAGTTACGTGGGCCATAACCTATCAAATTAAAGGTATTTGAATCTAGTTTCTAATGCTACCAATTTTACATCAATAGAATTACTAAGTAAAAAGTTATGACTATTTTAGTAACCTGATACAGTGTTGTTATGAACTAGCCGACGAGAAAATATTAAAAAGGGTAGTTTTTGTTTTTTTTACCTCCAAAAAAACCCTAAACAAATTTCTTTACTAATAAAAGGCTCAAAACAATCAGCTTTTAATCTTTTAATCCATCATTCTCTTCTCTCTCAAACCCTAGGGCAAAACTCTAAGGAAATATTAAAGTAGAAGACTCCATTCAAGATTCTTTCAATCTTTTTCAAGATTCTTCTTCAAGGTAAGTTTTTATCAAAGAATTCCATTCTTTCAAACTCAAATTCCTCCATACAATTATGAATCACTAATGAAAATCATAATTCTTGGCCATAAAGATTTCAAGAAACTAATTCAAGATTCTCAAAAAAAGTTTTCTTGATCATTTACCTTGAAGCTAGGGTTTCAAGGCTTCTAATCAAGTTCTTCTTCAAGATTCTTCAAGAACCTTGTTCTTCCAGGTATGCAAGGCTATCATAGTGTTTTACTAGTTCATCCTTACACCCTACATCTTCTTTCAAATCAGTAAAAGAGAAATCTAGGATTCTACCCCTAGATTTGAGTATTCTTAAGATAAATTGATTTGAGTTCTTGAGTTCATGGTTCTTTTAAAAATTCTACTCCTAATTATTGAGTTTCTATATTTTTTATTGAGATCATTGAGTTGATTTGTTCATGTCTATAATTCAGCATGGACCCTATTTTGGGTTATAAATCTGGAGAAATTTTTCAAAGCCAACACTTGACTTTTAAACTGAGTTTTGAGGAAGTAAGTATGGGAATGAGAAGAGTCATATAAATGAGTTACATATTGTTTTTTAGACCCTTGAGTCTATTCGTTCGTGCCCATAAATTCCACATGACCTTCATCAGTTGAGTATCTTTGAGAGGAGTAGTATCTTCAAGTTCTAAGTCTTGAGTATTGATTTCCTAATCATTTTGGGATTGTATTCCTAATCATGGGGATACTACATGTTACCCATGAAGGCCGTTGAGTTGAGTAGTTCATGCCCATCATTCTGCATGAACCCTATGAGTTGAGCAGTCTTGAGATTAGAGGTATCATTGAGTCATTGAGTTGATTAGTTCATGCCGGTAATTCTTTATGAACCCTTCGAGTCAAGCATTCTTGAGATGAGTAGTATCATTGACTCCTTGAGTTTTTGAGTTGTTGAGTTCCAAGTATTGAGTTCTATGCATGGTTATTGAAAACATTGAATTGAGTCGTTCACATCCAAAATTCAGCATGAACCCTATTTTAAGAGGTCTTTTTACAAATTGTTTTAAAACTTGTTTTAAAGACTTGAGCACTGAGTTGAGGAAGAGTAGAACTGAGTTCATTTTCATTATAATTGTATATGGGAACTAAGTATTCCCACGAGTAAATGTTTTTACATTTAAGATGAGAGGAAAGTGATATTTCCAAAAGAGTTTTGAGCAATTTGAGTACCATCTCTATTAAGAGAAAGATTTTGAGTAATAATATCAAACCACAGAAAGAGTTATGTTCATAAACATATGAGATGAGTATATATTTGGGAGTAGTATTGAGCAGCGATATGGGGATGAGTTTAGATAACTCAAGTCTCCATAAACCATGTAGCAAACGTGGGTAGAAAGGGTCATGCTTTTTAGATGGATCCACTTAGTAGTAGGTCTAATACCCTGGCCAAGTATAGGATACTTCTGGCAGCGTGGGATAGATGATGTATCATAACATAGCTCAGTCGGTTTGAGAAACTCCTACAGAGATATTTTGTATTCTAATATACATAGAGTTATATTGTATTTTTAGATACAAACTGAGTTATTATTGTATTTTTTATTACATTTAGTTTCTTTATATTGTTTTAAAAGTCTTACATATATTGCATCTTCTATTGTTGCTTTATCTTGAGTTGAGTTTCCAGAGTTGAGTATATTCAGTTGAGTACCTTTGAGTTTAGTATCATAAGTTTGAGTTAAGTACCTAATCTTTGAGTTGAGTATCTTATTCTTGAGTTGAGTTGAGTGAGATGAGAAGAGGTAAGTATGTTTCCTTTTTATTAATTTCAAACCTATGTTTATGCTTTAGAATTCCACTTACATGCTTGTAAATTCCACGTACTGAGCAATTTGTCCTATATCATTTCATAATGCAGATACAAGTATTGAGCATCATCAACAGGCATTTCATTGAAGTCATGGATGTTCTAGTTAGCTTTTGTGCGCCTTCTTATATTCTGGAGGACTTACCCATTATCTTACAGTTAGTAGTTTTGAGATGTCGTGGGTTTTGTCCCGATATCCTTCTGTAATAGTAGAGACTTCATAGATAGACAATAGAGTTTGAGAAGTCTGTTCATTTATTTTGTTAAATGTTTTAAACACTTAAGTTTCTTATTTCTAGAGAGTTGAATATACTAATTTTTTTTTAGAGTTAATCATTCAGTTTTTAAGCTTTTGCATGCTTAAGTTAGTCTTCTGCTTGTACTGAGCCAGGATGAGGGTTCGCTTGGGGACCAACAATGGTTCTTGAGTGTCGGCCACATCCAAGGTGTAGGTTGTGACAAACTTGGTATCAGATCACATAGTTCAAGAGTACTAGGGAGTCTATGAAGCCGTGTCTGTAGAGTCCTAGTTATTGGTCTAAAGTGCGCCAAATCTATAATTAGGAGGCCGCAACATTTAGGAATTATCTCACTTTTTTCATACTCTTAATCAAGCAATATATCTATGTCATGGAGATTTATTCGTACTCGTGTGCTTCTCAGATTCATTCGACTACCCATCATACTAGAGGGGGTTGATAATAAAAGTCAGTCCTTTATCAATGAGTTGCTCTTAGCAAGAGTCTTGAGGAATTCATGAGGCTTCAAAGGGGCTTGAGAGAAGCCCATGAGTGAGTTAAGTGTTGAGTTTCAGAGGAATGCACTCATGTTCATATGAATCATGCGTTACAGCTAAAACAGTGTTGTATACTCTTCTCTAAACCTTATTCAGCTGTGACCTTTAAGAGGGTGGCATGTTTAGAGCTTGGGTTGTATTTTCGCCCTAAAAGATAGTATTTATTACGATATTATGAGCAGTAGTAGTGAAAGGTCCCATAATTAGGGGAAAGTATGCAGAGGTTCGGTAATCTAAGGAAATGAGATAGTGATGGGGCAGATTATGTGATTGCAATCATTCACCCAGTCGGCTACAAGTGATGAGTTTCCCTTATGAGTAAAATAAGGAATAATAATGTTGTAGAGAGTTCTAGATAGAAGGAAGAGGAATAGTTACTAGTCATGATGAGATAGCGTATAATTTTTCAACCAGAATAGAGTTGATGTCAATGTCCCATCGTGTTAGACAAGACTAAATTCATATGTTGAATAATTGAGCAGAGTATTCATGAAGTGGTAGACAAAAGCTAGGCTTGTGAATTTTGAAGGGGGAAACCCCATGGTATTCAGAGGATGATAGAACTATTTGAGAGATAATCCGCAGTAAGTGAGTAAGTAGTACTTAAATTGCGAAGTTGACTATGATGGAAATTTGTGAATATGGAGACTAAGAGGTAAGGATTGGCTACATGTCATAAGGTCCTAGTGGACGAGTGTTTCTAAATTGTATCCCGTAGTTGTAAGTTAGTTTAGTAAGCGAGCAATCATATTGATATTCAAGTTTAGTAATAAACATTAAGCTTCAATTTGAGATCAGTGTCTTGACAAAAGGATGGAAACAAGAGGGTGATGATGTTAGTCTTGAGATTTGATTTAGAAGACTTGACATATGGTGGTCTTATTGGTGCATACCACGGTGGGGTCTTCGACTGGGGTGAAGTCATAACAAGGTAGCTGTAGGGGAACCTGTGGCTGGATTGAATCTTTCGCGATAGAAATGCACTCTTCCCCTGACTTTCTAACATAGGGGGCTAGCTTGCTTCCACTGGTGGCGGGCGGGTGAAAGGTCCAAAGGACACGTAGCCGGGGGCGAGTCCAAAATCCAATTGTTCCATTTTCCTTCTTGTTCATCAATCGAAAATCAAGACAAACCGGGCATTACGGTAAGACGTGAAAACACCCGATCCCATTCCTACCTCGATATGTGGAATCGTCTTGCACCATATATACTGAGATTGTTCGGGAGACATGGTCCAAGCCCGGTGAAAAAATGAAATAAAAAAAGATTATGATGTCAAAATCTTGCGCCCTTGTTTTTCCAATTTCCTGTCTACTGCGTCATAGAGTAGGTGAGAAATTAAGGTGATTAGTTGCAATAAATATGAGTGGTACAAGTGAGATACCCTAAACCTCTTGACAAGGGTAGTGAAGTGTTGCTAAGTCACAAGACTAAAAAGACTATTATGAGGTGTACCGAAAGGGTATGTAATCAGAAGAGGTTTACAGAAACACCTTAGAGAGAAGTCTTAGTACCTGCTTATGGAGAGTTCAGTAGCCACGAGATAAACTTCTCCCGAGTGTTAGAGTAAAAGAGAATGTAGAGTAGTTAGAGATGATGGAATAGCTCCATAGCCTTCAAGTGTCAGCTTTAGACCTAAGGGGGAGATGACAAGATGAGAAGTCAAATCAAGTGTTCTAGAATAAGATAGTCACGAGTTGTAAAGAGTAAGGGAGATATCTTTTCAGAAAAGGACTTTCAGTCATGGTAACTTAGTGCTACTTTTCAACTCCACACTTAATTTATTTCCTAGAAAATTGAGATCCAAATGGTCTGGTCATTCAAGGTAACTCAAATATTTCAGTCGAGTGCTATTAAGCTTGAGAATGACAAAGGCGAGAGGTTCAAAGCCAGTGGTCAGCGAATCAAGGCATACTTGGGAGTCCCAAAATAAGTGAAAATAGTGGAGGAATGTAAGCTTGATGAAGTTTGAGTCATCAAGTAACCTGTGTCGCACCGCGACATTAAATTGTGTGTGCTTGGAAGGCAACCCATGATTGTAAATGTAACATGTAGTTTAAATTTTAGCATATTTTTTTTGTTTTTATAGTGTTAAAGTGTGTCGATATGTGCAGGAAAAAGTTGGACTAAGGACTAAGGAGCTGAAATATGGAAGCCTTTCACGGGCACCCACATGGGCCGTAGTGCTCCTCATGGAAAACTTCACGGCTCGTCTATATCACTAGCTTCTATCTGGAGCCTACTATAAATGACTCCATAAGGTTCGCGAAAGTGTTTACGGTCCATTTGACCTTAGATGTACGGTTTAGCCTATCGTGAATCCTCTGGTTAGTTTCTCACTTAAGTGATTTTCACGGTCACTCTCACCGACCGTGGTGCTCATCACGAGCATCACCATAGTCCATTGTAGTTTAACTCGCCAGTGCCCATTTGACCCGACCCGACCCGCGCGACTTAAGAGTTTTAAATGTTTTATAAAGCTTTTAAAGAGCCAAAGATCAGGGTTTTCTATCTTCTCTCTCATTTGTAATAGTTTTTATTTCTATTATACGGTTTTTAATGACCATAACATCATAATTGATCAAAGAATCAAAACCCTAAGTCCACTATTGTCGAAAATCAACAATGTAGTTCATTTCTTTCTTCAAAAGTCTAAAGTTAAGAAAATTTTGAAGTAAGCTCTTCTCCCTACTTTATATATGTTTGATTTTCTATAGAATCAAGTTAGAACTACTAATTTTTGTTTAATTTTGTGTATTCTTACTTGTTGAAGTGTTTGTTAGGTTGTGATTGTGATGGGTATGTCGAAATTAGTTGAAATTGGTGATTTTTTTTGTGGGTATGATAAATATGTGTGGGGTTAGTGATGGATGATAACATAATTATGAATTTGAGTCCGAATTGCGTAGGTAAATGATGCCCATGTGAGTTTTGCAATTAAACATTTTTGAAATTGGGAAAAGATAAATGTTTGTATGTGGGTATGGTTGTAATACACAAGTATTGTTCTTATTTGAATAATGGTTGATGAGATTAGATAGATTCCTTGCATCTGTGTGCGAATATGTCTTATAAATTATGGTTATGCATCGATAATTGATGAAATCTGGCATAGTAAACATATGAGATGAAATTGACCGAAAATTTGGACCAAGTGTAAGTCCACAAAAGGCTTCATGAACCATTAAGGGAGACACGGACCGTGGAACCATTCGTGGTCCAAACTTGGACATTGAAGCAGTCACTGGCTAAAATCACGGGAGCCCAAATGGATCGTGGTTCACTCCATGATCTGTGAGGCCCTCTGTGAACCAAAACAAGTAAACTTCCCAGCTTAATAATTGACACCGTCTCATGTTCATGAGGGAAATAACGGACTCTGGTACCCTCTAGGGCCCATGTTGACCTCCGTATAAAAAAATATTTTCTTTTTAGCTAATCTAGTTTTTTCAATTTTAATACGACGCCCTTCCCAATGATAGATTGGGTGATGACATTCTTAAGGCAAGGCGTCACGGTGTATTTACACAGGAGAAGTTTGGGTACCCCTTAGTGTGCCATTTTAATTATTTAGATTATTAACATGTTTGTGTATTTTCTCAGGTACTATGGGGCCACAAAGAAAGACTACACCGCCACATAACTCACCACCTCCCTTACAAACTCAAAGTGAAAATGTGGCAGAGTCTAGTAGCTCGGGGGTTAAAGTTTATACTATAGTTGAAGAGGACTACCCTCGATCTACTAGATCAAGGACGACAAGAGTTATTTTTTAGCATATTCTTTCCCAGTCTAAAGAGGAAGGTAGTGGGTGCGGGAGTGGTGAGGAATCTTGTAGCGGCCTCGAGAGTGATAAGGAATCTGATAATGGCTCGCATAAGAATGTAGTTGAACCTGTTGGAGCAGAGACTGAACCATAAGCACAAGAAAAAGAAAGTGCTTAGGGAGAAGATGTTGATGATGATAGCGATGGGGGACGGATGATACAATATGTTCATCAGCGGGAGTCTGACCCGGTAATGCGACAACAAATTATTGGTTGTTTTTGCCGACTGTGGACAGTCCCACAATCAAAAGACTTCTTCAAGCATGGCATAGTGTCGAAGACTGGAGCGATTGAGGTCGACCCATTATACCCGAAACAAGAGTGGGGATGGAAGACATCCAAGCATTCCCTGATATTTATAGATTTTTCCAGCTTCACCAATTTGAAAGGATGAACAATGCTCTGGGGGGGATTCACACGCCATATAACCCTAGAGTTGTATACCTCTCACGAAGCTGCTTTAATGAACTTTTCTGCAGATACTGAGATAACTAAGAGGGCACAGATGATCGTTGTAGCCACTTGGGTACCTTTGGACACTGTTTCGGTGATGGGACAGATAGTGGATATCTTTGAGGCTACTATCAACAGGATGCTACATAGCCCAGGGTACACAACACCAACATCATTAGGATTATTTGAGGGTAAGCACCATACTGTGACCAGTAAGGCAGAGATGGAGGATCCCAATTCACAAGAGCACATCATGCGATGGATTGCAGGATACATCACCACAGAGGGAGTGATTTTTAACGTTTCAAGTGCTCCCCAGGCCATTCTAGGTGTCATCGATTGTAAATCAGTATAATACCCAATGATTGAGTTGGGGTTGAATTCCACAGCAAGCAGTACATGTCCAAATTTGATTAAGAAGTACAAGTGTGGTCTAATCAGCCATAGGATTAGAAATTATCAAAAAATACATTAATCAAATTAAAGGGGTGACACGAATGTCAAATGGGGGTTTTGGTTTGCAGTTATAAATTTCACAGCAGTCACACACTTCGAACTAACAATAGGGAGAGGGATTCTCAGGATGTGATCGATTATAGGCAAATATATATATATATGGGTAATTGAAACTACTAGTAAATGGCTAAAAATTAGTGAGAAGGCTAGACAATAAGGGAGATATTTTTCTCTCAAACAACTACACCAAATTAGGTGATTTCTTCCGAACATCAACAAGCATGACAATGAAGAACATCCCATGCCTTAATTCATCCACTCTTTCGAGCTAGATGGGTAGGATTGGGTTTAGGATTTACTCTCTCGAGCTAAACCCAGCTTAACCCAATACCCACAAATCACTAATCAATAATATTAATTCTAAATAGAATTGCATTTGCAACTACAATTCATAAATTAAACCACAATTAATGTCACGACTCAAGGGTACCCTCTAGACGTCACACGGCACATAGAACCCCTAAAAGGCACTAGGTAATCCACTTGGCATACCATAACATAAAGTAGTAGAAAAATAAAAGTAAAAATGTATTTAAGTCCAAAAAGTCTTTTATAAAACAAAGTGGAAGTCTAAAGTTATCTCAATTAGCCATCTATTACAATTCACGAGTCAAGGTAGGGTCGCAGCCCCAACAACATAATCCGAACCTAGAAAGTACTAAAAAGAACTCAAAATAAAATGCTCCATCCTTGAATCATGAGGACTCACTAAACACGAGGAGAAAAGTCAAATCTAAGCTTGAACCAAATGATAGACGCCTTAAGAACCGGAACCTACACTTTGTGAAAAATGTAGAAGAAATATGGGTTAGTACAAAGATGCAATAAGTATGATAGTCATGCACAAAGGAAATCTTTAAAAACATGCTAAAAAAGACATTTTAAAACACCATTTGAAGACAACTGAAAGACATAAGTCATAAGCATAACTTTTTACATAAATTTCACATCATAAGAGAACCACACCATGAGCACCCTTAAAGCATACTTGTGCAATGCACGAATAAGATCCCATAATCCTATCCTAACTAGGTAAAACTCCTTGAGTAATCATAGTTCATAGTTCATATTGTTATCGTATTGGGAATAAACCTTAACCGACATAGACCATGTGAGCTAACATGGAATCAGATGTCTACCCCACACCGAAAAAGGGTTGTTCTACTTGCCTAAGGTAGAACCATAATCTTAGCTTAGGTGGATGCACTAGCTAAAGACCTATGTGGGCACATAGTTATGGGATAAGGAGATTGCTGCTAGAAAACCGGAATCTACTAAGGTATAAGGCTTCCATCTCATGAGATACATTCCATGGGATCCTGGACTCAACTAGTGTAAAAGGAATCCATGTGGAAAGCTGCTCAACTAGCGTATAAGCTTCCATCTCATATCCATATCCACTCGGTGCTAAGCATTAATTCCCATAGATTACATATTAAGTCTTGACTTAAGTGCATATTCATGGAAAAGTGTCTTAACACTCAATCCAACATATTTCATTCTATAGTTCATACATTTAATGGGTGAGAATAGCCTTTCAACCCTAGAATCATCATATTGTGAGAACACCTTTCACATCCTACCATATTCATACATAAAGGTGTACATGAGGATAATCATCCCACAACCCATAATTACATCATAAACATAGTCACTTCTCTCTCAAAGTGAACTAAAGATATATACATAAACCTCACAAACATGCATAATTCTCATGATTTGCCCTTCAAGGAGCATAGATCACATTCAATAAACATATCTAGAATTATTACATTAGACATGGATAATAGCATGATTCAATTACTACAATTACTATAAGCATAATCTCTTAGTATTCTGTCTTCTTCAATTCACCCACATCACAAAAGCATAAATTGGGGAATATGGAGTTTCATGGGTTCTTGGGGGAATTCTTCATAAATCATCAATTCAATCATAATCTATTATAAATCAACCTTTAAAAACGTTTTTGGAAAGAACCCATAAGATTGAAGTCAAACACTAACTTTTGGGGAAATCACTAGTTTTAGAAATTGAGTTTGGAAGCACTACATGGATGAAAGCTATCCATGGATGAAGGACTACCATACCTTAGTTATAATTCTCGAAAGAAATTGAGTAAAAATGCCTAGTTTCTTCAAGCACTAGCTTCAACTCTTCTCTTCTTCTTCCTTGAGTTCTAGAGAGAGAAATTATTTTGGAGAGGATGAAATTTTGGGTTTTCCTTTAGATTCTAAGAAAGTGACTTAATTTGGGAAAGAATGAAACAATGTAGTATCAAATTAGGGAAAATAACTAAAGACCCCTAAGACTTCCACTTAAAAACTGCCAACTTGCATGATTTGGCTCGCCAAGTGGACCCTTGGTCCGCCAAATTTTCCAGAATGCCTCCTTATGGAGGTAGCCTACTAGGTGATGGGGAGGGCCCTTTGGTGATGCGCCAACCGGGTTGGCGAGCCCCGACCTAGCTCGCCCAAATTTTCAGCAACTAGGTTATAGGGACAGTCCACTAGGCGACACTAAGTGCACTTTGGCGACTTGCCAAGTCACTTGGGCAACCATGCTGCCCCTCTCCAACTTGGCTTAGGGAGGAAATGTTTTCTTTTTTGTGAATCCTAGGTCCTTTAGGTTGTTACCCTCAACCAAGGCTTGTTAACCCCACACACTAAGTTGTAGGTTAGCCTACAAGATCCCGAGGTGTTACAATATCTCCCCCTTGGGAATATTTGTCCTCGAATGATGACCTAGACACCTTACGGAAGTAAAAGACTCAAGACTAGTAGCCCATCATGAATGCAACATATAAATAATGCACAGTTCAAAGGAGGAAATATCAACCCCCACTCAAATATAAACAATGCAATACAAGGAAGTATGAACTATATCTATCAACCCAATATGCATGAAACTCAACATTTCTCACTCATAGGAGGAACTACCTTCTCCAACAAAAAATCTTGCTCATAACAACATAATAAAGCCAATATGCAATTACTCTTAAAAGCATACTAAAACATGTTCATCAACTCATCTCATGATGTCAAATAGGCAACTCATACTAAATGCACAACAACATCAGGAACATAACTCATGCAAGTTCATCTTCTAACTAAACATGAATTTAATCAAGAACATGCATAACATAAGGAAATTATGAAATAGAAACACATAAGTAAAATATGACCTCCAAAAAGACAAGGAGCTCTAGAGGGACTGCTTATCTCAAGCTTGAATAGGAGTAGAAGGAAAGAGATAAGGGTATCGGGACTTCATATCGGCCTCAGCCTCCTAAGTAACACCCTCGACTAAATGATTCCTCCACAAAACCTTAACGGAAGCTATTTCCTTGTTTGTCAATCTCTTGATCTACCAGTCTAGGATTTCCATCGGAATTTCTTCATATGAAAGACTTTCGTCAACTCCCAACCCTTCTAGGGGAATAATGGACACCAGATCTCCAATACACATTTTCAGCATAGAAACATGAAATACCAGGTAAACCGGGGCCAACTCATTTGGCAAATCCAACTCATAGGCATCTTTCCCAATACGCTTCAAAATTTGGTATAGGCCTACAAACCGAGGATGAAGTTTCCCTTTCTTGCCAAACCTCATCACATCTTTCATGGGTGAGATTTTTAAATAGACCCAATGATTAACTTCAAATTCTAGGTCGCTTCTTCTCACATTCGCATAAGACTTTTGCCGACTTTGAGCCGTTCTCAACCTCTCTCTAATGAGGCAAACTTTCTCAATAGCTTCATAAACCGATTCGGGACCAATAAGAGCAATTTCACCTACTTCAAACCAATAAATCAGAGACCTACATCTCCTACCATACAAGGCTTCAAAGGGAGCCATACCGATACTAGAATGGTAACTATTATTGTAGGCAAACTCTATTAATGGCAAGTGGTCATCCCAATTACCCTCGAAAATCTATAACGCATGTCCTCAACATATCCTCTAATGTTTTAATGGTGCATTCCACTTGACCATTTGTTTGAGGGTGGAAAGCCATGCTAAGCTTAACTTTAGTACAAAGTCCTTTTTGAAATGACTTCCAAAACTGAGATGTAAATTGAGTACCCTGATCCTAAATGATAGATAGATGGACTCCATGCAACTTCACTATCTCTCTTATATAAAACTTGGCATAGTCTTCCACCAAATGAGAGACCTTAAGGGGGATGAAATAGGCTGATTTTGTTATCCTATCAACAATGACCCAAATAGAATCGTGTTGCCTTCGGGTACGAGGCAAACCCACAATAAAAACCATATTCACTTCTTCCCACTTCCAAGTGGGAATTGGTGTATCTTGCAAAAATCCTCCCGGCCTTTGATGCTAAACTTTAACTTGTTGATAATTATGACATTTGGCTACAAATCCCGCAATATCCTTCTTCATACCATTCCACCAATAGACTTCTGGTAGATCATGATACATCTTGGTGGCTCACGGATGAATAGAATATCGAGAACTATGAGCCTCCTCTAAAATTTGCTCTGTCAACCCATCAATATCCAAAACACATAAAAGACCTTAGTACCTAAGCACCCCATCTCCCCCTTGGGAGAAAGCCTCAATGGACTTCTTGAGTACCTACTCTTTCAACTCAACTAATAAAGGATCAAGTTCTTGCTTAGACTTCATATCCATCACAAAGGACGATTTGGAACCATTTTGAACCATGACACTATCCTTGGTGGAATCCACTAGTTGAATACTTAGCCGAGCCAACCTATGCACATTACAAACCAATTCCTTCTTTTCATCTTCTACATGAGCCACACTAGCCATGGAAAATCTACTAAGTGCATCTGCTACAACATTACCTTTTCATAGGTGGTAAATGAAACTCATTTCATAATCCTTCAAAAGTTCTAACCACCTTCTTTGTCTAAGATTCACGTCTTTTTGAATAAACACATATTGAAGACTTTTGTGATGAGTGAAAACATCCACATGGACCCCATACAAGTAGTGTCTCCATATTTTCAAGGCAAATACTACTGCCGCTATTTCAAGATCATAGGTCGGATAATTTTTCACATGTACTTTGAGTTGCCTTGAAGCATAGGCAATCACCTTACCGTTTTGCATGAGGACACATCCCAACCCAACTCTAGAGGCGTCGCAATAAAAAACAAAACCATTTGTACCCTCCGGTAAAGTCAACACTGGAGTGGTAGTAAGTCTATCTTTCAACTCTTGGAAGCTCTTCTCACAAGCCTCTGACCACTCAAACTTAACCTTCTTTTGAGTCAAAGCCATCAACGGAGAACCAATGGAGGAAAAACCCTCAACAAACCTCCTATGGTAACCGACAAAACCCAAAAAGCTTCTAATATCGAAAGGAGTCAAAGGTTTTGGACAACTCTTGACCGCATCCGTCTTCTTAGGATCTACCTCGATACCCTTGCTTGACACTATATGACCAAGTAAAGATATAGACCTCAACCAAAATTCGCACTTACTGAACTTTGCAAAAAGTTGTTGGTCCTTAAGAACTTGCAACACAATTCTGAAATGGTCCATATGTTAACTCTCACTCCTCGAATAGATCAAGATATCATCGATAAACACAATCACAAACATATCAAGGTCTTGTCTAAACACCCTATTCATCAAATCCAAAAATGTAGCCGGGGCATTTATCAACCCAAACGACATAACCACAAATTCATAGTGACCATACCGGGTCCTAAAGGCTGTCTTTAGAATATCAACCCCCTCTTACCCTTAGTTGGTGATAACCCAAACAAAGATCAAGTTTGGAGAAATAGCTAGCCCCCTGAACTTGATAAAACAAGTCATCAATTCTTGGAAAGGGATACTTATTATTAATGGTCACTTTGTTCAATTGACGATAATCAATGCACATTCTAAGAGACTTACCCTTCTTTCTCACAAATATCACCGGAGCATCCCAGTGAGAGATACTCGGTCGGATGAAGACCTTATCTAATAAGTCCCTTAGTTTCTCTTTCAACTCTTTTAACTCCGCCAGAGTCATCCTATAGGTAGGAATGGAGATAGGTTGCATATCGGGTAAAATATCAATGCCAAAATCTATTTCCCGCTCGAGATGAACACCGGGCAAATCATTAGGGAAAACTTCTGGGAACTCATTCACTATCGGAATCAACTCTAGAGAAGGGGTTTTGGATTCAACATCCATCACCCTAACAAGATGGTAAATACACCCCTTGGAGATCATTTCCCTAGCTTTAAGACAAGAAACAAATTGACCTCTAGGGATAGAATTTCCCCCCTTCCACTCTAAAATAGGGCTCATTTGGAAATTGGAATTTGATCACCCGAGTTCTACCATCTATAGAGGCATAACATGCATGCAACCAATCCATATCAAAAATCACGTCAAAGTATATCATGTCAAACTCTACTAAGTCCACAACAGTCACTCTATGAGACAAATAAATGGGATAACTTCTATAGACTCTTTTAGCCACTACCAAGTTACCCATCGGGGTAGAGACCCAAAAAGGTTCTACTAACATTTTGGGAATATTTCAAACTTCATGGCCACAAAAGGTGTAACAAAGGACAAAGTGGTACCGGGATATAACAAGGCATACACATCAATAGAAATGAATTTTAACATACCGGTCACAACATTCGGGGAGCTTTATTGGTCACCTCGGGATTGAAGAGAGTAAAAATGGTTTTGCTTTTGAGCATTGGAGTTTGAACCGCTTGGAGGAGCTTGTCTATCTTCCTTCCATTAGCATTGAGCATTCAACAATCTCTCATCTTGTGGCCACCCTTCCCACAACTAAAACACCCATCGGTACCAACAAGACACTTGCCATCATACTTCTTACCATATTTTGCACAATTAGGCCTAGCAACATAAGAGCCACCACTATTAACTCCTAGGGTTGGAAACCCTATCCTTGTCAACCCTTCAGGCACTAGAGGAGCTTTGATTGGAGAACCTTTGTTTGAACCTTTGTTGACCTTGTCCATCGGACTTAGCATTGGAGAAATTCCCATCACCAGTTCTAGGTTTTTTCATGTCTCTATTATTGTCTTGGAGTTTCTCATCCTCCATTTGTTGGGCATACACCATAAGACATGAGATATCCATGTTATCATGAAACATTGCCGAATGACATTCTTTCTCTTACCAATCTAGACACACCTCTCAAGTACCTACTCATCATATCCCTCGAATCCGCTACCAAAGATGGAGCATACTTGGACAATTAGGTAAACTTTAAAGAATATTCTTGAACACACATACTTCCTTGACGAAGGTTAATGAATTCCTCCACCTCAGCTTCCCTCAACTCTCGGGAAAATAATCTATCAAGGAATGCCGATTTGAACATCTCCCACTCTTTTGGAGCCGCTCCTACTAGCCTATTCTTCTTCCATTGAGTATACCATACTGCTGCCACACCCTTTAATTAGTAAGTGGCTAGCTCTACTTTCTCTCCCGAAGTCACCCCCATGACATTAAGTATTTTATAAACCTCTTCCACAAATTCTTGAGGGTCCTCTCCCACTTTGGAGCCATGCAATTTGGGAGGATTAATTCTAGCAAAATCCCTAACCTATGAAGAAGCCAAATTCACATTAGGATTTGCATGAGTCACAACATCCCTATTGGCTTAAGCCGCTAAAGCTTAGGCCAACGTTTGGAAAGCTGACCTAACCTCCTTATTTGGCATAGCCGAGTGATCAACCAGATCTTGATTAACTTGAGGAACTTGATTACTTTGAGGAACTCCTTGATTCACATTCTCCTCTTCAACCCTTCTAGCATTGGCCCTTCGTGTATTTATTTCCTGAAGACACAAGAAAATGATTAGGAGAGGGACTTTTATAGTGTTAAACTCTAAGGCACAACTCAAGAATAATGAAAGAAGTGACATTTCCTAAACATCTTATAGCCTCTCATTCATAGGTTTGGCGCACTTCACACTCATGAACAAGACTCTACTAGATTTGGCTTATGAGAAATCATTCTAGAATCATTCTAAACCTTGTTCTATGATTACCAAGTTTGTCACGATCCAAGGGTACCCCCTAGGCGTAACAAGGCATATAGAACCCCAAAAGGCATTGTGTAAGCCACTTAGCATACCATAACATAAAGTAGTAAAACAATCAGAGTAAAGACGTATTTAAGTCCAAATAGTCTTTTATAAAACAAAGTGGAAGTATAAAGTTGTCTCAATAAGCCATCTAATACGATTCATGAGTCAAGGTAGGTTCGCAGCCTCAACAACATAATCCGAACCTAGAAAGTACTAAAAAGAACACAAAGTAAAATGCCCCATCCTTGAATCATAAGGACTCACCACAAGCGAGGAGAATAGTCTAATCCAAGCTTCAAATGATAGTCGCCTTAAGAACTGGAACCTACACTTTGTGAAAAATTTAGAAGAAAGATGGGTTAGTACAAAGATGCACTAAGTATGATAGTCATGCACGAAAACTTTAAAAACATGCAAAAAAGGACATTTTTATGGAAGGCAAGCCATTTACAAGTTTAAAACACCATTTGAAGGCAATTGAAAGACATAAGTCATAAGCATACCTTTTTACATAAATCTACACATCATAAGAGAACCACACCATGAGCACCCTCAAAGCATACTTGTGCAATGCACAAATAAGATCCCATAATCCTATTACTACTAGGTAAAACTCATTGAGTAATCATAGTTCATATTTTATATTATTATCGTATTGTGAATAAGCCTTAACCGACATAGACCATGTGAGCTAACATGGAATCCGGTGTCTAGCCCACACCGAAAAGGGGTTGTTCTACTTGCCTAAGGTAAAACCATACTCTTAGCTTAGGTGGATCAACTAGCTTAAAACCTATGTGGGCACATAGTTATGGGATAAGGAGATTGCTACTAGAAACCCGGACTCTACTAACATATAAGGTTTCCATCTCAGGAGATATGCTCCATGGGATCCCAGACTCAACTAGTGTAGAAGGAACCCATGTGGAAAGCCGAACTCAACTAGTGAATAAGCTTCCATCTCGTATTCATATCCACTCGGTGCTAAGCATTAATTCGCATAGATTACATATTAAGTCTTGACTTAAGTGCATATTCATGGAAAAGTGTCTTCACACTCAATCAAACATAATTCTTACTATAGCTCATAGATTCAATGGGTGAACATAGCCTTTCAACCCTAGAATCATTATATTTTGAGTACACCTTTCACATCCTACCATATTCATACATAAAGGTGTACATGAGGATAATCTTCCCATGACCCACGATTAGATCATAATCATATTCACTTCACTCTCAAGGTGCGCTAAAGACATATACATAAACCGCATAAACATGCATAATTCTCATGATTTTCCCTTCAAGGACCATAGATCACATTCAATAAACATATCTAGAACTACTACATTAGACATGGATAATAACATGATTCAATTACTACAATTACTATAAGCATAATCTCTTAGTATTGTTTCTTCATCAATTCTCCCACCTCACAAAAGCATAAATTGGGGAATATGGGGTTTCATGGGTTCTAGGAGGAATTTATCATAAATCATCAATTCAATCATAATCCATCATAATCAACCTTTAAAAACGTTTTTGGAAAGAACCCATAAGATTGAAGTCAAACCCGGACTTTTGGGGAAAACACTAGTTTTAGAAATTAAGTTTGCAAGGGCTCCATAGATGAAAGCTATCCATGGATGAGTGACTACCATACCTTAGTTATGATTCTCCAAATAAATTGAGTGAAAATGCCTAGTTTCTTTAAGACCTAGCTTAAACTCTTCTCTTCTTCTTCCTTGAGTTCTAGAGAGAGAAATTCTTTTATAGATATGAAGTTCTGAGTTTTCTTATAAATTCTACGAAAGTGACTTAATCGGGGGAAATTTGAGTCTAATAAGCTTATATACTTTTGTAGGGAAAGAATGAAACAATATAGTATCAATTTAGGGAAAATACTAAACACCCCTAAGACTTCCACTGAAAAACTGATAACTTGCACGACTTGGCGACTCGCCAAATGGACCCTTAGTCTGCAAAATTTTCCATAAAGCCTCCTCATGGAGGTAGTCTACTAGGCAATGGGGAGGGCCATTGGGCGATGCGCCAATTGAGTTGGCAAACCCCGACCTAGCTCGCCCAAATTTCCAGCAGGTAGGCCATGGGGACAGTCTACTAGGTGACCTTAAGTGAACTTTGGTGACTCACCAAGTCACTTGGGCGACCATGCTGCCCCTTGCCGACTTAGCTTAGGGAGGAAATATATATATTTTTTTTTGTGAATCCTAGCTCCCTTAGGTTGTTTCCCTCAACCAAGGCTTGTTAACCCCACACACTAAGTCCTAGGTTAGCCTACAAGACCTCGGGGTGTTACAATATCTCCCTCTTGGCAACATTCATCTGCGAACGACGACCTAGACACCTACGGCAGTAAAAGACTCAAGACTAGCAGCCCATCATGAACGCACCATCAAAATATTGCACAATTCAAAGTAGGAAACATTAGATCCCACTCAAACATAAACTATGCAATACAAGGAAGTAGGAACTACATCTATCAACCCAATATGCATGAAACTTAACATTTCTCATACTGATAGGATGTTGTTGTGCAAGCTTCCTTGGCAAAGGCCCCTACTTCTAGATCCAGTGGAGCTAGTCCTTCTAGAAGTCACTCCAGGCACTGATGCCCAGACACATGGAGTGACTACTTAGACAAGATCCCCTCTTTACCTCCCTCTCTATCTTTCTTTATTTTCCTTTCAGATTTTGTGTTAATTGCATTTGAGGACAAATTTGTTTTTATTTATGGTACGGTGAGGCTCACCTTTTGTGTGTTATTTGTGATTCGTGTTTTGTATATATTTGGGTTGTGTTGTTTAAAATTATTTTACACTGCTTTTTGTGGATGTTTGAGCTCATGGCTCCCTTTTGTTTTAGATTAAAAAAAATGATTTTGACCCTTCTGGAAAGTTTTAAAATTTTTCAAAAATTTTTTGCCACCTCTCGTGTGTTGAAAGTGGCTATTCTTTTGCAAAATTTAAGTCTTAGTTTTGATCAATACTGATGACTTGAATAGTGCTATCAATTGAACAAACATGAATGTACGGCTAAGACGAGACCAAATGAAGTTGCATAGACAATATGTGAACTCTTTGCATCTTGTTGGGATTAGCCATTTATCGAATTGATTCTCTTGTAATGACCGTTGCACACTAGCAAAAGTGTGTAGTCTTGTTTGACTTAAGTGTCGATGTCTTGTGTGATTAGCTTACTTTGAACCATGCATGAATAAACCTAGAATTTGCCCCGTTAGTCTGATTGATTTAGAAAGTTGTGCTCTTGAGATGATATTAGGCAACTTTAAAGAGTGTGAGACAAATTTGACATATACCTCTTTCGTGGCCTACCCATGAGTGTGTGAAACTCTTTTGAACACCCCTTGAGCCTTGCATTTCTTTGGAAGAAACTTGATGAAACCTAGACCTTACTTGATCCACTACCTATAATCCTCTTGATTTGTGGTTTTGTGAATAGCTAACTTAGGCCAAATGCCTAAGTTGGGGGTGTTGTGAAAAGGAAACGGAGAAGTCAAAAAGTGTAAGAAAAAATCTCTCTAACCCATGGTATTGCAAAACAAAATGGAAACCCTCCATAAAAAAAATGAAAAAGAAAAAGTTGTGGAATAAAAGTGCAAAAGGAATTGGGTTTCCAAGCAATACATGGAGAGTGAATAAAAGGATGACTTAGAAGCACTAGAAGAAAAAGTGGTAAGGGAAAGGAAAAGGATGTTTTGAGAACACCACATCTCACGAGGATGAAGAAGTCACTCAGCCTAAATGACCATACCTTTGCACTCATCCCCATTACAAGCCTTGAAAAGACCTTTTTTATCTTGAGTAAGCTGAACCAACAATCGATTGGAAAATAAGGGCAAACCTATGGGTGAAAACATGCATTGTGTTCCTCTTGTTGAGTGTGAGCGTTGCATCTGATTCCTAATCTTAAATTGATTAGCCTTTGTGTGTGAATATGGAATCATTCTTTGTGTGAGGGCATTTAGATACTTATTGTTGAGCTTGAACTTGCACAAGTAGCATGTATTGCGAGCATGAGAATCTTTGGTAATGGTGTGTCACAACTTGAATCTTTGAGTACATAATTGATCTTTGCATGAGTAATTTGAGTCTTGTTGTGTACATTCATGATTGAGTCTTGTGTAGCACTTTTTGAGACACCCTTTATGATCATCTGAACTCGAGTTTGCTTGAGGACAAGCAAAAGTTTAAGTTGGGGGTGTTGATGAGTCCATAAATTGGACTCATTTAGGGCTTTATTTTAATAGAAATAGTGTCCCCAAATGCTTATTTCGTCTAAATATCTGATGAAAACACTTACGTTTCAGGTATTTGAAGTTTGAAGGAAAACATGGACACTACTTCGCAAAAAGGAACGAAAACGCTTAAAAGAACGAAAAAATGGAGGCCTGAGGATTGCCGAGTCCACATGGCGAGTCGCCGAAGGGTCTCACTTCGCCTTTTGTTCCATTGTGCTGAGCCTGAAGGAAAGGATCAAGTCGGCAGAAAAAGGGAGCAGTTAGCGCATCGCCGAGAAGTTTCGCGAAGCAGTACTATATCGCCCAGTGACCCAGAGCATGACGCTGCCAAAGGATAGTGCAAGACAGCGATGAACTACACCAAAGGGTGAATGCTAAGTTGATCAGCGATTCCGACTAATGTCGCCAAATGATCCACCACAGCACAGATTTTTGAAAACTATAAATACTCGTTGAGAGTTATAGATTTGAGCATCATTAGACAGTATTATATTTTTATCAGATTTTTAATATAATTTTAGTACTTTTATTTTTGCTCTAAGTTTGGAGAGGGTTTTGAAACTTGAAGAAGAAGAGGGTTTCATCTCCAAGGATCTGGACTTGAGTTTCTTGGATTCTTCATTCTTAGCCTGTAACAAGACTTAAATCTTTATACCTATTTGAATGCAAGCTCATTTAGGTATAAATTTATATCTTTTGATGTGTGGCTAAAAACGCCCATTCTTGGGGTATGATTTAGCAAATATGTGTTGAGATTATTATTCGGTTTTGCTTGCTGATAGGTTAGATGTATTTTAATAGTGATTTCACCTAGTGGTTGTGGTTTAATTTAATGGGTTTGTAGTTGCAAATACAAAACCACCCATGTGTTTTCAACTTGCTCGAGAGAGAGGTCGCGAAACCAAGACCGCTAGACTGATGGCCTAAGGAGTGGGTCAACATGAGGTTCAACCCGAGAGGGTGAGCCCTAGTCCCATATCATAACACTCAGCTCTAGAGATTGATTAGGGTAAGGCGTAGGCTGGCCTTCATATGGCAAATGGGTGTCCGAGAGGAACCCATTTGAAACAAGGTAAGTTGCCCGAGAGGGAACTTATTTCCATCTAAAGCTTAGCCTACTCACTATTATCTTGCAAATTTCCTATCAAAAGTATTTACCCAACAATTTATACCAACATATATTGCGGTCACATCCCAAGAATCCCCTCTTTACCTCCCTTTCTGTCATATCTATTGACTTTTATTGTTTTTATTGCATTTGAGGACAAATTGCTTTTTATTTCTGGTGGGGTGAGGTATTTCCATACCAACCTCTTGTGATTATTATTTTTTTTTATACATTGGATTTTGTGCTATAAATTGTGTTTTGGCACTATTTTGTGGATGTTTGAGCTTGTGGCTCAGTATTTTGAATGGTTTTTTTGACCCTTCTGAAAATTTTGCCACCACTTGATTGTGTTTGAATGTGGCTGTTCTTGTGCAAATTTGTGTATCGGTCTTGATCAATACTAATGACTTGAATAGTGCTCTTAATAAAAAAAATGAATGTGCGGCTACGATGAGGCCAAATGAAGTTGCATAGACAATATGTGAACTTTTTGTATCTCGTTATGACTAGCCGATTATCAAATGAAAGCTCTTGTGATGAACATTGCACACTAGCGAAAGTGTAGAGTCTTGTTTGATATGGGTGCCAATGCCTTATGTGAAGAGCTTACCGTGAATCATGTGTGATGACACCTAGAATTTGCCCTATCGGTCCGGTTGACTAAGTGATGCAAGCTCTTGAAATGATCTTAGGGAACAATTTTAAAGAGTGAAATAATTTGACATTATACCTCTTTTGTGGCCAACCTTGTGAGTGTTTGAACTTTTCTTGAACACCCTTTGAGCCTTAGGCTTTTCTTGGAAGAAATTTGATACAATTGTAGCCCTCTCTTTTATCCATTCACATATAGTCCTCATGAAATATGATTTGTTTGAATAGCCAACTTAGGCCAAAAGCCTAGGTTAGGGGTGTGGTGAAAAGAGAAGGTAAATCAAGAAGTGCAAAGAAGTCTCCCTTGAGCCATGGTTTTGAGAATGACGAAAACCCTCCATACAAAAAAAAAAGAGAGAAAAGCAAAAAACTGAAAAAGAAAAGAATGAAAAAGTTGAAAAGACATTGAAAAGACATTTTTGATCTTGAGTGAGCTGAAACAAATGTTGGTTGGAAAATAAGGGCAAACTTATGGGTGAAGTCATGCATGTGTTCATCTTTGTGAGTGTGAGAATTGGATGTGATTTTGGATCTCTAAATTGTTGAGAATAGTGTGTGAATATGGAATCATTCTTTGTGTGAGGGCATTTGAGTACCTTTGTTGAGCTTGAACTTGCATTTGAAGCAAGTATTGTGAACTTGAGAATCTTTGGTAATGGTGAGTCACAACTTGAACCTGTGAGTACACAATTGATCATTGCATAAGTAAGTTGAGTCTTTTTGTGTGCATTCATGATTGAGTCTTGTGTAGCACTGTCTGAGACATCCTGTTTGAACTGATGAATTTGAGTTTTACTTAAGGACAAGCAAAAGTTTAAGTTGGGGGTGTTGATGAGTCCGAGATTTGGACTCATTTAGGGCTTTATTTACAATCATTTAGTGTCCTCAAATGCTTATTTTGTGCCAATAACTGATGTAAAACCCTTGATTTCCAGGTATATGGATTGAGGGACTAAGCAAGGACACTAATTTGCAAAAGGGAAAGAAGCGAGTTGAAAGAGTGAAGAAAAGAAAGCCTGGTGATCGCCAAGTCCACTTGGTGAGTCACTGAATGTCTATCTCACCGCCTAAAATTCCAATGTGCCAACCTTGAAGGGGAAAACCAAGTTGGCGATAGAAAAGAGCATTTTGCGTATCACTAAGTGGTTCTGCGATGCAATGTTGGATCACCCAAAGTTACAAACCTTGAGGAAGCTGAAGGCCAAGGCAGAAGGGCGAGAGAATTGATCAAAGGGCGGATCGCCGAGCTGATCGCCGAGCCCGACTTACTGTGCCTGGTGGCTCTTCACAGCATATTTTTGACGACTATAAATACATTTTTGAACATTTAGTTTAGTAACAAATTTTATTTTGGATAGTCATTAGAGTAATTTTTCATATTGAATTCTGAGTATTGAGACAAGTTTTCTCTAGTTTTTCCTATGTTTTGGAGAATTGAAGTTTTTCACTTTTGAGAAATGGGAAGTGGGTCTTTGAGATTCTTCGAATTGGAACAATGTAAGAACAAAATCAATCTTACCCAGTTGATGGAAACTCAATTTGGTAACGATTTTTATCTTTTTATGATGTCTAGCTAAAACCCCAATTCTTAGGGTGTGATTATATGATTATGGGTAGATTTAGTTTATGGGTATTGCTAATTGTTAGTTTAAATATTGTTTAAAAGTGAGTTTAATCAGTAATTGTGGTTTAATTTAAGAATTGTAGTTGCAAATACAGCTCTACCTTCATTTTTTTGGCTTGCCTGAGAGAGGTTTTAAAACCAAGCTTATTGATTGATGGTCAATAGGTATTGGGTTGACATGGGTTCAGCTCAAGAGAGTGAAACCTAAACTCAATCCCACATATTCAGCACGAGAGAGTGAATAGACTAAGGTGTAGGCTGGTCTTATTTTGCTTGCTTGTTTATGTTCGAGAGAAATCAACTTGATTCGGGATAAATTGTTCAAGAGAAAATTTAATCCCTCTATGGCTTAGCTTACTCACTAATATACAACTATTCCCTAACAGTTGCAATTACCCATTTGTCTATATTAGCCTATAATTGAATCACATACCAAGAACCTGTCTCATTATTGTATTTCGTATTGTTTGTTGCTGTTGTAGTTGATAATTTTAAACCAAAACTCCCCCTGTCATTTGACATTCATGTCACCCCTTAATTTGAATTATGTTTTTATTCGATAAATTCTATCCCTGTGACCTATTTGATCATATTCGTACTTCCTAATTGATTCTCAAACACGTATCGCTCCCTGTGGAATTCGACCCTAACTCATTTAGTTGGTTTTTATACTGACTAGCAATCGTTAACACTTAGAATTAGATGAAGTGTCCTTCAAACGTTAATCAGTTAGCAGGTATGAAAGATTCCCCTCTCTATCTGTCTCTCTGAGTTTCTACTACTATGTAGCACTTCTGCAATTCAATAATAGAATCGATTTCGATCAAGCTGAAAAAAGTAAGCCATATATATGTTTGTTATTAGTAAAGCGCGAAGGCCCTATTATAGTAAGGGTCCCTTTCTTGCTCAATTGCGTTGTTTTTTAATTGAAGCTGGAAATAGGGAACTTATTTTTGGAACTGCCTTTGATCTTAGGCTGACATCTACTATAAAATCAATTGTCAGGATTTTCTGAATCAGAGAAGCCTAAATTTGTGTTAGAGATTTCCTTTGTCCAGAATAAGCTTCTACATAGGTCCTTCCATAAAGGGGCTTTTCCAATCTGTCTAGCTTCAGTGTGTTCCTTACTTAATTAAAGGGCATCCCCTTTCTACTCCGGGCATCCAAGTGGTCAGGGAACTGTCAAGTGTAAAAGCTTTAAGAGATAGGAGGGAAGTGATAGATTAGTTCATGCTCTGGCCCATCAAAAGTCTGGTTCCTTCGCGAACGAAGTTCAGAATCAACATGGGTTCGTAGAACGAAAGGAGTGTATAACTGGGATTTAATTCCACTTTTTTTCATAATGAGGGAGAGATAGAATGGAGTTGCTTAGATGGCGGCGCAAGATCAGCCTCATGAAAACCTTATATTCCCTGAGGAGATTCTACCACGTGGAAAGACTCTTTAATAGAACTTTTGCCTTAGTTGGTCGTGACCAAGAAAGCACTGGTTTCGCTTGGTGGACCGGGAATGCCCGACATCTCAATTTATCCGGTAAACTACTAGGGGCTCATGTACCCATCTTTCCTTCAACACCGAAAACTAATAATTTTATGTGTCTTCTTGAGAGATTGAAGTGCTTCACGGATGTGGAGCACGAATGGATAGAACTTTTTGCTCTTCCTTTCCCTCCCTCGCTTACAGTTACTTCCAATTCCAACCTAGCTATGAATTAAAAGAATGGGCACAACACTTTATTCTCTTCTACCTCTTCTGGTTGAAGTTTCGGTGAATCGGGTATTGCCCTCCTGAGCCCAAATTTACCAATACACAGAAAGATCTCAATAGGCATAGGGTGGGGGGCAAGCTCCACTACAGTGTCATAAGGCTCTTTCCTTTTTTATCAGGGGATTGGTCTGCTTCGCCTCTCTCATCATGCCTCAAAAAAATGGAAAAAATTATTTCTTACGAAGAATTCCCCTAACTGGGGTAGGACTATTACACCAATAGAAGCATAGGAGGGAATGGAAAGATATGAAGCTTGGAGAGCTAATGGAAAGAAGCTCATTTTAACGAAGCTAAGTCATTACTAGAGAAAGCAATGTCATCCAGGCAGAAGAAGGACAATACTTGATGTCAACCTCCTTATAAACACTGAGAACTCTTGGATAGAGTATTAGAATGGAAAGATCTATTAGATA